>JAQQZT010000007.1:17875910-17908993 GCA_030068275.1 Clarias platycephalus | reverse complement strand
TAGATAGATAGATAGATAGATAGATAGATAGATAGATAGATAGATAGATAGATAGATAGATAGATAGACTATATAAATATGGGCTATATCTGGAACAAAGTGCAGAAATTTGCTCACATATTTACAGCTTATATAAATTTATAATATAGATATTATAATATTATATACACCAATCAGCCGAAACACATCTGCCACATATATCGAATAACATTGATTATCAATTATACACCGGTAAACTGGTAACAGGATCATGGGCAAAGATGGCTCATTTAAACCTGCAGGGACCGAAGTCTAGCCAGTCTGGTCTCATCCCACAGAAAAGCCAATGTTAAAAAGTTAATTATGACCAAAATCAAAGGTGTCAGTGCACTAAGTGCATCACAGCCTGCCAAAATTAGGGCATAAGATCAAGGTTGTTGATCTGGCCTCCAAGTTTCCCAAATCTTAATCCCACCAAGCATCCATGCTGTACATACAAGTCTGATCCAACCCACAATCCACAGCACTCAAAGAACTGCCACTAACACCCTGGTGTCAGACACCGCATGACTAACTGCTTCTAGGTAATAGATATGCACACTTTTAAAATATTTCTTATGATATTCAGATAAGTGTGATGTTGAGTTTTTTCATGATTTAGAGTACTATCTTTGAAATAAAACATGTTTACCTATGCTGTTCTCAAATTGAAATTTGCAGCTCATCTGGGACTTATTTTTCAACTTCAGTTCCTTCATTCTGAGCGCATTTGCCAAGAATGGACATGAGCAATACTCTAAATTTATTTACAGTTATGCACTTTTGAAGACAAATGGCTGTGGTGCATTAGGGACTTATCCAAGGTGTTTTCCTTCTTCACACCCAGAGTTTTTAGGATAGGCTACATACATCTTTATGATGCCTTTTAATCTTCTTCATTTATTCATCTGCGATAAGCTCTTGGTGATAATCTTAGTATCTTGATGGATTTGGAGGTGGAAGACAGGGTGCCAATCCATCACAGTAATCTATCTTCTTCCAAAGTCCTTAATTTTGTCCGAATATGAAGGAGCACACACAAATTTGAACACTCATATGAATAAGTTATGGTAGCAAATCCTTGGAGGTACTAACAAACAAAATCACTGTGAGGAAAACCCGCATGGACATGGGTTGAGTATGGGCAACTTTGCACAGAGAGTAATCCAAATGCAAGGTCCAGACCCTGGAGCTATGATGTGACAGTGCTACCTGCTGCAACCATTATGCTCTCCAATGAACAATTGCCCAAATTAACTGCAATGGCAGTTCACAATTACTGTTTATAGTTTATGTAATTTTTGCACAACAACTCTTAACTTACACCCCTTTTCAGATGCAGTAAAGCCATTTTCCATCACGTTAAATTATGTTTAAAAACCTATTTGCAGCCATTTAATGCAGCATTTGGAATCTTTATCCGAGCCAGTTAAATAGTGTTGCAGTGTAACATTAATATCATCTCCAGCGATGTGTCAGAGCAATAAATCAAATAAGTGGTTTGGAAAATTCCAAATGCAAAATAATAAATAATCTGTGATAGCTTATTTCAAAGAGCTTGCCAATAATACATGTCCTCTTCCCAGCAGGTCTTCATCCTAACTTGCAAAACAAAGTGCCTTTGATACTTTTATGTGCCCTAGTTTTTTTTTTTTGGACATTGCTATTTATCATTAACTGAGAAGATCAGCGCTGGACTTTCAGAAAGAATCTGGCAAAGTATAAGAAATCTCTTAAATCACACTGAAATGGATTTTTTTTTTTCTTCATCAAGAAACAGAACATGGATCAATTAAGTTCCACTAATAGGATTAGTCTTAGCATTGCATTTCTGTTCTGACAATTAGTAGATCCAGGTTCTGACTGGAAGGATGTGTTCAAGTCTCATGAGGAGACACGTTTGGGCCTCTTCAGGAACCTCTTCTTGAGGCACAGCACTCTTTCCTTTTTCATTAAACATGTATAAGTAAAAAGACTGAGCTTGTATTTTAGGAAAAAGTTTAATGATGTTCAGTGGAAGGTTAAAAAAGAAGCACAGGACGTTATGTAATAGCTATAACTCTTTTATAAAAACTCTTCAAAGAGTCCTTGTGGTTTTTGTAAAGGTTCCTGTAACATCGATTACCCAGTGCTATAGGTTTATTTTTAATGTATGGATGTTTTATATTTTTTCTTCTCTGATCTCTCTCATCAACGAGGCTTTTCTGCTCATAGAACTGTTACTTGCTGAATGAACACACAAGGAGCTGTGAGGAAAACCCTGTGAGGAGCTGTGACTTCCTGCTTCACATCTGAAACACTGGCCTCCTTGAAAATCACTTGAAGCGAGGTCAGAGTTGCATGGGGATGTGGCAATATCTCTCAGTCGAGTGGTGCTCCGGAATGGTTTTATGTACAGTTCCCATAGACAGCCTTCTTTAAAACCTTTGCACTGTTCAAATGTTTTACTGTGTCTAGGAGTCTCATCACCGTACTGTGCTTATATGTCAATCAGTTTTAAGCCTTTATTCATGAAAAATATAATCATAAATTTCACACCATCCTGTGAAAACCTTTAGGAACTATTAAAAGTAAAAAATCTGAGAAATACTGTAATTCTCACATCAGTTGAACAGGGTCACTTTTTTCTCATTCTGATGTTTGTTGTGCTTATTATTTAAAAATCTTGACCCTGTATTTGCACAATTTCTTTTTCTAAGTAGTAATTGTATGTGCAATGTAAAGGTTCCCATAATAGTTATACCATGTAGGAAAATAATAGCATAATAGCAATGGAAATATAGCTTGTATACCTTATTTATATATATATATATATATATATATATATATATATATAATTTCATGTTCCATTATGTTATTTCTGTAGTGAAACGTAAATATGATGATGAAGGTCACAGCTGAGATTGAGGTAAATATGTACCAGGTAGTTAACGGACAGGGCTGTGACATGAACCAAAGTAATGATAAATATCAAGGCATTGACTAGACAGTAGAGGCTAAAAGGATAAGGAAAACATTACAGCAGTGGGGAAAGATGATCGAGATGCTGTAACATCAAGTTCATCACCAAAAACAATTCCTGTTGTATTAAATATATAGTTGAGCATCAATAGACCCAATAACTGTCTTAATAAAAGAAATGATATAATGAACTTAGTGAGGACATCAAGCATGAGACGTGTAGTGATTTCTAGGAGAAATAACAAATAACCTTCTCTGAGCTTAGAAAATCTTTTCCTGAATCAATTTGGTGTGAATTGTTAATTAACACATTCATATCAATATCACCATCATAATGGACGTCTTGAAGGAAATTTTGTGTGTACCATCCAGAACCCTGAAACTCAAATGTTCTCAGCCAAAAAGCTAATGTTCTCAGAAAAAAAGTTTCATATCTCGACAAATCCTTTATTTTGATGCTAGAGTGGAATAATCGAGTACAAAGACAAAGAAATACAAAGAAGTGCTGTTTTTCTTCATGCTATTGTGGAAGGATTGGTTATAACCAGCCGTTTGGAGTGATGACGGAAGATTATCCGACCACTGAGTAAACAGGACACTAAAGTAGCGGGATCTTGCTTTAACAAGCATATTCTATCTTAGCGATGGACATTCAAGGCGCCCCAGAGATAAAGATTTACCATGTCATGCTGTTTACCAAGGTTTGCAGCTAATGCGCTAATGAGCCCTTTGAACACTGAGATGCATGAAGTGGAAATGAAGAAGAGTTCCTCAAGCAGGTGAGCAGCAGCATACTGAATGCTTAGTAAATGAGATTTAGCAGCCAGCAAGTAGATCAGCGAGTAGTCTGGAGATTCTATTAATAATGAGAGGTTTATAATCTAAATGTTATGATGAAGACGTATGATCCATCTAGTAATAGATGTCATCTTATTAGAGAAGCATGTAGGTGTGAATCGCACCCAGATTCTTAGCTCTGTGACAAGGTAGTTAAGAATTCTGTTTTGTGAAGGTCTGGCTTTTAATGAGGTGTCTCATGGACATGGAGTTTGCATGTTATCCGATACTCTGGTGTCCGCCTCAGTCCAAAGACATGCGGATTAGGTTAATTGACTTTCCCAAATTGCCCGTATTTTGTGTGTGTGTGTGCCCTGTCGATGGATTGGCACCCTCTCCAGGGTGTACTCTTGTTTCAAGTCTCCTGGGATAGGCTCCAGGCCCTCGAGACCCTGTACACAAGATAAAAGTTATACAGTAAAAGATGAAAATCTTCCAGCATTGTTGAAATGAATGCCAGCCCCACTGTACTCTTTGCACCAGATCTTTCCACTAGCAATAACCTTTCCCTGGCAGCACAGAGAAGACTCTAGAACCCGTGAGAGCCAAGTCTCAAATATTCCTGTTTTTAATCGACAAAAATACATAGCTCTGCCTTTCCAGAGGCGGTAATAGCTGATAGAAGAGAGCCGTTACTCATTACATAAATAAGCACAACTGTGCTGAAGCAGCTATTAGAGCACATTCAACAGTGGTGTTTGTTTGTGATAGAGTAGGAGCACTGGGTTATTTTCCCAAATGCAGGATGTGAATCGGGGCGCCTTGTCCAGGTTGACTCATCCCACTGGATAGCTCCCGCCAGCACTGATCTAAACCATCCAGAAGCCTTTTGTTTTTTATTGCTGTCTCTGTTTTGTTTAGCAGCAGCCTCTGAGCATTCTGGTCATTGTTAACATGAGCTCTCAGGGCAACTGCTCTTCATTTGCACAAAGCCATTAATGCAAGGCCATCTGGAGATCTGTGTCTTGTTTTGCTAATGAAATATGGAAAATGCAAGAAAGATGAATAAAACAATTGAGTTGTGATCCACAGTGGTCAATCGGGGTGTTTGTTGCTGGAGAATTGAGCCCATAGCACTAGAATTGTTAAATTGGAAGAACAAACAACATTTAATTGTGTTCAAAGTAGCTTACTGTGTATTATGTAAAATTTGTCAGGAAAAAAAATAATATTAAAACTCTTAACGTATGATCATCTACAAACTATCTACAATAACGGCGATCAGTCAATCAGATTTCAATATTGTCACGTGCTGCTCACAAGCTCATGTAAGTTTGTGTCATTTTTCACGCTGTTCGCATTTTCGCAGTGGCCAAGAGAACAGTTTTTGACATATTTCAAAATGAAGAGAACTGAAAGTATGATACGCACAAATCCTCACTTTAATACCAGAGGGATTTTTTTTTTTTCGAAATGACTGACAGTTTTAATGATTATAAAAGACGCGTTCTTTACCCAATTTGTGTAATTTAATTCTCAGTTTAAAGAAGAGGTTGTTTTTTCATTAGACTTTGTGGCTTCACTTACATGCTTAAGTACAAAAGGGTCAAAAATAGATTTTTAAATGCCATAATAGTAATTTGATGATTTGTTTTGTGTGTGTGTGTGTGTGTGAGAGAGAGAGAGAGAGAGAGAGAGAAAAACTGGTGCCTAATCATACAAAACTACAATATTAATAAAGGTAATTATTTAATTAATAATGTTTATGTAGATTTTTACTCTACTCTTATAATCCTCGCCAGATGAAAGTCAATGGAAAGGAACAAATGATAGTTTTGGCAATTGCATGTTTAAGAGCATGTGCTTTGTTTTGATGGCTCCAAGTTTATTTAATTAATCTTATATTTTGTTAATAAAACAGTTCTTAAAAATGTGACATATTGCGCAATCATTGTGTATGCTTCGTTGTAGGCCAAATACTTGACCATACCACCCCCCTTAAATTATTTTCACAGTTCGACCACTGACTGTAACCCAACGTCACGAACAAACCAGGGGAATGGAGCGTAGTAAATAATTTACTGTCTGTTAAAACAAAATTTGTCAATTACCACGAAAGTTACAGTGTTGTGAAAGAACACACAGACGTAGTGCATCAGTGTTTAATGACGTACTAAGAGCCAGGCTAAAATAGAAAAGGTGAGAACAAATGCAGGAAAATGGATGACAGGAAAGCTGGTCATTTCTCCCCATTCTTTCCTCCTACAACCTTTTGTGTCACTTCCTCTCATTAAATCCCAGTTGACCTTTACTAGTGACATCTGTGTACAAATGGGAGAATGAGACACCATTGCACAAGTGCATGACCAAGATCTTGAGTGCCTCTTACAACACGTTCAGACTCAGCAAAAGTGGCTCTACTAACTACACCCAACAATTTGAGGTAACTGAACATAGTCAACCTTTGATAAGGTTTTCATCACATATGCCTTTTGTCATGATTTATTAGAAGTCGGAATATGGGCTCTCTGATATTTCCAAATGATAAAAACATCATTTTAAGTAGAACTCTTAAAAATATTTGGTTCTTAAAGTTAGAATTGATCCGTTTTACTATGAACTCTCCAGAGCTAAACAAAAACAAAAAAAAAACTGACTCTGGGTTTTTAAATCTAGCTTTAATTTATTTGCAGCAGACGGTGCATGTGTGAGAGATAAAAAGAGAAGTGCTGAAAAAGCACAAACATTATAATCCGCTAGGTTATAAAAGAGCATCTGTTCCGATAATAAGGTGCAATAAATAGGTGTTACCTCTGGAAATCTGAGATGAAATTTTTATTTTGCTTGTTGTCAGATTTCAGTGCTGAACTTTACAGGCAATAACACATAGCAGGCTGCGGCCGGAGTGAAAAACTAGTAAAACGAAGGCCTTTGAGAGACAATTTATATACCACTACACTGAAGACCCAAATACATCAAGAAACACATTACTGTCTCTAAGGCAAAATGTCTGCTCAAATCCAAACCACAGGTTGTTGTTTCTTTCAATGGACTGTAGCTGAAGAACTCAAAGTCTCTGACCCAAGCATCTAAAATTTTAAAACAGTCTGGGATGTTAACTGGTTTATTCTTCGGTGTAGCTCATCCATCAGTCCTGTCATAATCCTGGATATCACACTCAATGTATTGCTTATATAATCCGAATGAAGCAGTGATCCAGTCCCGGTCCATTACCAACTATGCCTTTGAACCAGTGAATGTCTGATTGCCTTACTGTGGTTTTGACATTTTGTCCAAAGCTCCTGCTGATTTCCTGGCTTCTCTGTGCACAGATTGAGAGTCTAGATAAAGATTGAATCCTGTGAACTAGACAATTAAGCTTGTTATTTGGTAATCATCATATTTACATTTACATGCATTGCATTTGGCAGGGGCCCTTAGCCAGAGCTACTTACAGAAATTCTTTAAAGCCTCTATCAACATTAAAAAAAAAAAAAAAAAAAACCTGATATAGGTTCACTAGGTCACATACTAAGAATTCTATTAGTGTAACATCTCTCTTGGAGAGGTACTATAGCAAGAAATGCATACACTACATTTCAGGAACTTCAATTAGAGGTAGATCTTTAGATGTTATTTGAAGACTCCTAGTGACGCGTCTGTTCAGACATCATGGGAAATTAATTTCACCACCTAGCTGCTAGAAGAGAGAAGAGTCTTGATGCATGCTTTCCTTGTACCCTGAAAGATGGTGGGAACAATCAAGCAGCGCTAGATGATAAGAGGGATCATTGTGCAGTGTGGGGTATGATAACTGCTTGAGGTAAGAGTGTGCTGGGCTGGTTTGACTTTGTACTAAATTATCAGTGTTTTAAATCTGATGCATTCAACTGCTGGAAACCAGTGGAAGCAGTGTAGCAATGGGGTGATTTGAGAGAACATAGGTAGGTCAAAAACTAATTATATAGCTGCATTTTTAGATCAGTTGTAGATGTTGAATGGCACAGACGCACCCCTGCCAGGAGCAGGTTGCAGTAGTACGGTCTCAAAATGACAAGAGATTGAACAAGCATCTGTGTTGATAGAAACGGACAAATTCTTTGTTGATGTTATTAAGGAGAGATCACAGAGCTGTCCAGGGGATGACAAGATCCTGACAGGGGGATAAATCACCTGGGATGAACAGCAATTCAGTTTTGCTGGGATTTTTTTTTTGCAGTTCAGTTTTGCTGCAGTTTCAACTGATGAGCAGCCACCCATGATGTGGTGTCTGCCTGATCTAAGTAGGGGAAGATGTGAAGGAAGGAAGAGGATGAGTTGGATGTACTGTCATACACATAGTGGAAGTAGTGAAGTGATTTTGAGGAGAGAACAGAAACAGACCAAGTACTGAGCCTTGTGGCACACTTGTTCAAAGTCTGCATGAATCACATGTGAATCCCTACCACTTCACATGATTTGAAAGACATTTGAGGTAGAAAGCAACAAGTTGCATGCTATGCCATGAAGGGTGTCTTTTGATTGACTGTCAACACTGCTGAAAGGTCAAGAAGGATGAGGACTGATGACAATTTGGCTGATACAGCAACTTGTAACTCCTGACTGATGGCCAAAAAGTCTATGTGGTTTATGTGAAATGTGTAATTTTGAAGCAAGTATGGTTATGATCTTGAAAGTTATTTCTGTGAGGGGTTGTAAATTTTACTGTTGAATGTAGACAGTACATTTATTGATTTTTTGAAAGAAAAGAGAAAGATTTTACCATTTGATAGTTTCTTATGTCAGATATTAGTGTATGAGCTGGGGTACAAGTGAGGGTCTGTAAGGTTAAGTATTGAAGAAAATTCCATCTGAAGAAAAAAGAATATTACCCAGAGACTGAATGCAGTCTTAACAGAAGTTGCTTTCTCATGAGAATAAGAGACAAGATCTTTGTCAAGTTGTGGCAAAAGTAATAGCTGAGGAGCAGGGCAACAAATCATTAATTAACATTAATTTATTTGTCTTAGGCATGGTATCACATATTTCCCTTTCATTCTTTAAATTTTTTTAAAATAAGGTCATGATGTTAGTCCAGAAAAATGTGGTTGTGCTAAAATCATGAATGGTTGCATGATTAAAAAAAAGAAAAATCAAAAGTAAACACCATAACTATGTTTAAGAGTGAAAGTAAGAGTGTTTCTATATGCACACAATGTGATGAGAACTCGCTTTGGGACTAAACAGCTGTGTAGTCATAGGAAAACCACTTGTTAGTGAGACCAATCAGAAAAAGGCTTGAATTCACTCAGTAAAATAAAGATTGGATATTGGAGCAAAGGAAAAAGGTCACAGGGTCTCTAAGGCGTTCAGATTGAGCCTATTCCAGAGCAATGGGTATGTCAGAGTAGAAAGGGAAGCAAAAGAAGTGATGCATCCACTATTCAGTGTCCACTGTACAAGCTTCTGGAGGCAGTGTTATGACCTGGGGTTAATTCATTTGGTCAGGTCTAAACTCAGCAGTTTTACAGTATGTGGCAATACAATGAAGTCAGCTGATGAACTGAATTTACTGAATGACCAGGTTATCACATCAATTAAGGTTTTCTTCCCTGATGGCACTGGATTATTTCAGAACTCAAATTGTGAAAAAATGTTTCTGGGAGCACGAGGAATCATTTTCACAAATGTAATAAGTAATTATTTTAGATCAATGGAGAAGTTCCCACTCTTGGTTACAAAGTAATTTGGGGAATTTTTTTTTTTGACAGATGGGATGTTGGGTCAAAGTGACATAGGAGCTAACAAGTGCTAAAATTATAACAATAACAGTGAGGCCAAAACTCAGTGACCCAGACTCTGGAATAGGTAGCATTCTACACATTTTATTATTTTTAAATAGAGAAAATATACAACTAAGGCAAGAGTACTATATATAAAATTGGGTTTATAAATCCAATAATAATTTATTTAAAAAAATGTTTACTCTATCTTAATTATAAACAATATAGATAACATATATGGTTAATATTTGCCTCTGTTAGATCACATTTATTATTGAGAGTGCTATTCATATTTTCGATAAAATAAAGTCAAAAAGGAAAAATCAGTAAAAATCACGATTTTGGTGGTGGGAAAGTATATTTATATTAAAGAAATTAAATGAAGTTTTTAATCATTAATGATGTATGTTTTTAACTTAATTTGAAATTGAGCAGGGTGACTTGGTGGTGTAGTTGTTACCACTGTGGGTTCGATTCCTGCCTTGTGTCTGTTCTCCCTGCGCTTGGCGGGATTCCTCCGGGTATTCTGTTTTCCTACTACAGTCCTAAGACGTGGAGATTAGGCTAATTGCCGATTAAAATTTTACCATTGTGTGTGTGTGTGTTGGCACACGGTCCTGGGAAAGGCTCCAGGGCCTCCGAGAACCTGTACACAGGATAAGCAATATAGATGATGAATGGATGAAAATGGACACATTGATGAGATGCAGTATCCATGTCTATCCATGCCACTTTATTCAACACATAAAGGGCAGAGTTTTACTGTGTATATTGCATATGTGTTTCTTGTACTTGATGCATGTATACTGTTTTTTTCTAGCTGCTCACTGGGTCGATTTTGGAGCTGGCTGTTGGTCAATGTCATCCTCTGCAACAGCATGCACAAGGCCAGTGCTATAAAACAATTAATTACAACATTTTTATTTTAGTAAACATTGACAACATGTTCTTCAGACCTGAACACCATACAAGGGTTAAAAACAGATGTTACTGCCAGATGTGCTGCTAATATGGATCTCTACATACATTTTTTAACATAATGTACTATAACAGGAATAACAAGACGCAATTTAAATATATTTTAATCTGTCACAAAATAGTTTCTGCACGTTTCCATTTTTAAGGCAGCTCGATAGCTTGGTGCTTAGCACTGTCGATTCCTGCCTCGGGTCTGTGTACATGAAGTTAGCATGTCCTCCCTGTGCTTGGTAGGTTTCCTCCAGATACTCCAGTTACCTTCCACAGGTTCAAGACATGCAGATTAGGCTAATTGACGTTCACAAATTGCCCATAGTGTGTGAATAAGCATGTGAATTTGTGTGTGCGATGGATTGGCTTGGGGTGTGAGTTACATAACATAAAATTAATAATGGATAAAGTGCATATGTGCCAAGATAATAATAATAATAATAATAATAATAATAATAATAAAACTTTTCCCCACTTGTGCCCCATTTTTATATAAAAAATAAATAATAATAAAAAGCTAAACACGAGGCACAACGTGGCTCTGATGCTTAGACTAATACAAAACATTTTTTTTCCTAAGCGTAGAACTTAGCACTAAGATTTTTTCACTCTGGGACAGAGTCGTGACGTCATTTTCTCCTGCCAGGACAGGATTTCCGCTTTTACAGGAAGTCTTATATTTGGCCTAGGTGCTGCAGGAGAAATGGCTGCTCCCATTGTGTATGGCTAAGCTAGCGTACTGTTGGATCGATATTCTTTTATTTAAAGGGTCTAATACTTTACGTAAGGCGTATTTGTGGTAAGCAAATATCTTAAAATGTTAGCCAATTATTTTTAGCGTGCGTTTTAAATTGTCAAGTGACAAAACAAAGCGATAACGTATAGCGATATTTACCTAGCTAACGCCATATTAGCGAGCTTATTAGCTTGTTTGCTTTCAATTTAGCTTGAATTAGTTAGCCAGGCTACTGAATTATTCGTTTAAAAGAAGCGTAGTTTAATTTTCCTCGTGCGTTGTGATTTAACGTTAGTTGTACAGCGGATCAATGCCTGAGCAAGGCCCGAGAATGAACGGCTTCTCCCTGGGCGAGCTGTGCTGGTTGTTCTGCTGCCCGCCCTGCCCGAGCCGCATCGCCGCTAAGCTGGCCTTCCTGCCGCCGGAGCCGACGTACTCGGTGCACACGGATCCCGAGGGCGCGTGCAGCCTGCACCTGAGCGAGCGCGCGGATTGGCAGTACTCGCAGCGCGAGCTGGACGCCGTGGAGGTGTTCGGCACGCGCACGAGCCGCGGGAACCGCGTGCTCTGCATGTTTGTGCGCTGCGCGCCCAGTAGCCGCTACACGCTGCTGTTCTCGCACGGGAACGCCGTGGACCTCGGGCAGATGTGCAGCTTCTACATCGGCCTCGGATCGCGCATCAACTGCAACGTGTTCTCCTACGATTACTCCGGGTACGGCGTGAGCAGCGGGAAACCGTCCGAGAAGAACCTGTACGCTGACATCGAGGCGGCCTGGCAGGTGCTCAGGACAAAGTGAGTGGAGTCACAGCATCACATGTACATCACTGTCCAGCGTGTCCGCCTGCCATGAAATCACTCACTCATCATCTGTAGCGCTTTATCCTGTATACAGGTACACTGGGGGCCTGGACCCTATCCCAGGAGACCTGGATGGGGTTCCAATCCATCCGGAGGGCACGCACACTCACACGCTCATTCACACACTATGGCCAATTTGGGAACGCCATTTAGTCTAATCTGCATGATTTTGGACTGTGGAATGGAACCAGGGTACCTGGAGGAAACCCACCAAGCACAGGAAGAACATGCAAAATCCTGCCATGAAGTCCTCCCTCAATTTAATATTCTTACAAGTCAATGTACAGCCATAACGCGCATCAATGTAAAACCCTGCCATTAACATTTAATCAATGCCCACTATTTATGTTATTTATATTCATGCAAAATCGAAATCTGATTTGTGGTCTGATTCCACACGTGCACACTAAGGCCTCGTTCAAACTGCAGGCAAATTAGATTAATTTCTGCACCTTAGGATCGACTGTCCACACTGTTATTTTAAACTGATCAGTTTCGGGTTTGGATCTGTGAACTTATCTGCCCTGGTTGCCGCGGTAACGACACCAGAGCTGTGTGTACACTGTGCCAGGTGTGTTGTGATGTTCGAGATAACAAGATTAAGAGGCGAGAGATCACATCTAATTTTTCAGGTCAAGGTGTTGCTGCAGTTAGGGTGCAGAACATCTCCTTCGCACCCGACAGTATCGGTGTACCCTCTCATTTTTCAGCCATAGATCCATGTCCATATCACATGACGACGTGGACTCGAGATTCAGCATCATATTGCGAGTGATGTAATGAATAGTTGTAAATCTGACTTTAGTGGGTAGATCATCCAGAATCGCAATTGCAGAATTCCGATTCAGTGCGTTTTTTTTTAATTATTTTTTTTTATTTTAAAAAAAAATTATAAACCGTTCGGACTACACAAAAGCAATCTTAACTTTAAACCGATTCAAAAATCAGATTTGGGCTGAAAGTTTGAACAAAGGCCTAGTTGGTACCTAATGCCTATCTGTTTTATGTCTGTCTGGCAGTGTGTGTGCCCATTCAGTCAAAATAGTGTTTGTGGGGTCAGCCAAGGGTTTTGGATGAGAAGGCCTGGAATGCAGTCACGGTTCCAGTTTATCAAAGCTGTTCAGTGAGATTGAGGTGATTTGTTCTGTATAGTTTGCTGGAGTATCTCCGCACCAACCTCGTCACACAGTGTCTTTATGTGCACAGGGGCCTTGTCATGGTGGAGCAGGAAAGCACCTTTCCTAAGCTGCTGCCAATTTTTTTTTTTTTTTTTTAAACTAATTTTTAAGTTGTTAAAGTGTTTGTATTCTATAGCATTAACATTACCATTATCGCCTCCCTGTCAAACTTTCCTGTAGGCACTCTGCATTCTGAAAGGTAGTGTTCCCCTGGCGTTCATCAAACTCTGTTTTGTCCATCATATTGCCATCTAGTGAAGATTGATCGATCTAGAGTCAACTGACCGAGCACTTTAAACCACTCCAGCTGGAATTTCACTGGAGTTATTTTAAGCATGTGTACAGGTGCTCAGGCATGATGCCCAGTTGCCTGACGCACAGTTCCTGAGCTGATGTTGCTTCCCGAGGCAGTTTGGAAAAATGTTGTTAAAAGGAGATTTTAACATGCTTTTGTTTCTAGACTCTTCTTTTTAACAGTAGCAGATCTGGCAGTGGAGAAACGTTATAAACTGATTTGTAAAATTTCTGCGCTGCTGTGTATAGGTGGCACCCTGTGACCGTAGTAGCTTTAAAGTACAAGCTTTTCATTATGGCCTCCTCTACTTCCAGTGTACACAAACATTTTAAAGAAGTCCATATGAATGTCTTCTTTTAGTGGAATCCTCTGATCCTTAAAAACCAACAGATAAGTTGTAGACAACGTACGGAGGGGATGGATTTGTCTGTGAATGATTGTGTGTACAGTTTCCACAAACACCACTTGCACATTACAAGAACTTGGTTGGGAGTTATTGCCGCATCCCCTATACAGTCCTGACCTTGGTCTAGGCCAATTCCATGTTTGTGCCTTTAATGGAGTGCCCGAGAGCCCAGCATTTCAGATGTGAAGCCGGCAGTCCGATCATATACTGTGGTATACTGAGAGAACCTTCCACCTTGCTGGTGTCCAAGCACTAGTGAAACACTGGGATAAGTGCATGAGTGTAGCAGGGGATTATATAGAGAAATAAAGGTGTGTTCTGTTATTCGGCACAATCAAAAGTCCCGGTTTGGCTTGAAACCCCCTCTTACATAATAAGTGGTTCATAATAAAAGGTTGTTGAATGGATGCTGTTGGGCACCTGCATTATATTAACAACAGCTGGGAAAACCTTGTATTTGCAGCTTGTTAATGCGTCCAGTGAATTCGTCCAACCACATGTCTAATGCATTGTGATGGATCACACAAGAACGGTTGGAATCATTTTGATATTTTAAACCTCTGTGATGTTATTTCAAAGACCATAACCAGAGTGATCATCAAACAAAATGTTGTTCAGTCATGGTTTAGTTATAAGCGATTTTTTTTCTTTTGTTATCCTTCATTCAAAAAAAGAAAAAAAGTGTCTGTTCCTAGTAGTTAATGGTGGCGGTCATTAGTCATCATGTGAAGGAAAGTTCCTCCATCATAATCAATCTGTAACCTGATTAAATAGCTTAGACATAAACCTCAGCCATCTAGCTGAGAAGAATATCAATGTTATCATACAGCCGTAGCCCAGTGAACCTAGCAGATCTTAATCTTGACAATCTGCTGCAGTCAGTCATCGTGTCTGGGCACTAGGCCTGCTCAATTATGGCAAAAATTATAATCATGGTTATTTTGGTTAATATTGAGTTCACAATTACGATTATCCATTGACTGTGGAACATGCATTACTGACAACTGAAAAACAAGTAAAAAAAAATGAATATTATATAAATGTACCACACTGTATATATGATCATAGTTTGTTTACACAAAATTGTATGTACTGGAGTGTGTCGAGAGAGAGTTCACTTTATGCCACCTGATCAGCGCTGACGCGACGACACCTCTGAAGAAGCGCTTCGGTATTTAGCACCAAGACGTTAGCAGCAGATACTTTATGTATCGCATAACGCTTACCTGAAGTGTTTAACAGTTTCTTGAATCCCTGATGGCCAACAGTGCTAATTGGTCGCGTCTTTTCACTAGGAAAAATGTGATGGCATCTGTTATTTCTTTGTGCCTCTGAGAGCTGGATGGGAAGGTGGTTGCATTACCAAGAGAGCTCTCACTCGATGAATGTGCTGTGGTTTTATTCGTCAACCTTCTCGAAACCAAAGTGTTTTCAAACAGCTGAATTGAATTTACCTTTCTTGTTGACCAGAGTTTCTCTTTTCTCCATCTTTTCTCAAGCCAAACCAAAGATTCCATAAAATAAAATGGTTCATTCGATAGCAAAACCTGTCACGTTGCTAAACCAATTTGCTCTTCTGGCTCTTCTGTGGTAATCAAACTGTCTGCTTGTATGACAGATACTGCTAGGTTTTGCTCACAAGTGGACTATGTTGCTGTGTAGAATCTTTGGCTGAACCAAACATTTCGATCTTTAAGGGAGGGGTGAGAGCACATCGCTGTAAAGCAAATGGATGTGCTGGATTTATAACACAAAAACAGAGGTTATTGTGGAACGGAATGCGGCACATTGTTTAATCTCGTTTTCATAATTGTTGGAAGCCAATAATCGTAATTGAAATTGAAATTCAATTAATCGCACAGCCCTATTGGGCACCTTCCTACTGCGTTTGAGGCCGTGTTGTAAAAGACATACAGCAGGTATGTCTAAGAGTTTATTTCACAGCCATCAGATTTTTCTGTGACATTTGACGGAATGTATATTATATGCACGAATGAGTTGTTGGTTTGTGTGATAAATTCCTATATTCTTATTATTGTTTATTTTATTAATCTGCTTCCTTTTAAGGTTTCCTCATCATAACATCCCGTTGATTTGGTCAAGAAAGTACTTACTCTGAGATTTTCCCATGTTACAGTAGAAGTCAGAAAGCCCGGATGACCAGCATACAGAGATGTGAGTGACATGAGGCGAGAATGGGTGTCGTGTGAAGGGATAATTAGAGCTGTGCAGAAATCTGTGGGAAATTCTACAACAAAAGGATCTAGTAATGGGGCTGGATCTTTTATTGAGCTCTCACAGATCAATACGGCACCAGTCATCAGTCTGTCTGCATATGCACATTACAAAGTCTAGATGGAGGAAGAGAGAGTAGTGTTGCTGAGAAACAAGAGAGCAATTCCTTGATTTAGAACACACACACGTGCACCAGTTTTTAAGGAGTCTTCATCACCTGGTGTTCATCAAGCTGAAAAGTGGAAATTTGTGTGGCTTTAAACTTGGCTACTCGAGTCAGAGGTCACATGCTAATGGATGAGTTTTCTACATACTAAGCATGTGCAGTTCATGACAGCTGATGGGCAATTTTAATGCAAATGTCAACCTATGCCATGTAATATCAACACGGAAGCAGCACACTCCTGTGCAGCAACATGCATACTAAAAATCTCATAAGATACGACTTGTTTGCAACATTTAAATACCGTTTTTCCGAATAATGGTGCATAAAAAAAAGGTCATGTGACTGGATAGGCGTACAGTCTCACTAATGCTTCTTCCTTGAGCTTGGGTGTCTTGTTCAAAAAGGAAATGGGAGCGAATAGATCAGTGAATCAGAGGTTGACTTGTTGGCATTGCGAGTTTCAATTCGATTCAGTTGCGCTCTTGGTTATCTTCTTGGCTTCAAGTAGCTATTTTTCTTACAGGTTCTGAAGTGTTAAATCCTAACAGTATTTAATAAACATTGAAATCCTGTTGTTGTTTTTTTTCCCCTGCTAATCCTCTGCTCCATTCTCCAGTTGATTGTGGCTTCATAATTAAGTGTAAAGCTGCTTTGCGACAATGTCAATTGTTAAAAGTGCTATACAAATAAAATTTAATTGCTAAAAGCCCACAAGAAGAAAAGATGTTATACGCTTGCAAAACGAAGATTTTTTTTCAAATACTTTTTGAAAGACTGAAGCAGTATGCTAACTATTTTTTTGCCGTGTGTGTGTCCACACACAAAGAGGGGCCCAAAAATGTATAAACACTTAAATATTTATATTGCTGTTTTCTGATTATTCTCGAGGGTGATTCACTCGAAAGATGCCAAAAATATTTTGTAATAATTCTTGCTATGATCGAGCAATTTGAACCAAAAAAAAGCTACATACCTTGACATATGTCATGATCGATTGCATTACATGCGATACTGGAAGTGATGTCCGTTTTCTGTCACACATTTTGACGTGTTCCTGAACGTATCAGCAACAACATCACAGGGAATCGCAGCAATTTCACGCGGTATGTTTTCCTTTAAATCCTCCACAGTGTGATGCCTGTTCCAATAGTCTTTTTCTTTGAGCACTAAAGGAAAAGCACTTCAAACACTAAACGGTGTCCTGTAGTTCAGCACTGGTGACTCGATGTTTGAAATTGCAGAATGGCCTGACGGTCGCTCTTTAGCTCAGCTGCTTTGTGTTTGTGTTGCATATATTTTATTCTGCCACAGTTTTGGGCTTCATTACATACATGAGCTCATGTGAGCATGAAGTAGTGCACATGGCTGTTATATTCCACACTTAAAATGCTCGTTACTGTATTTCTACTGATATTGTTATAGATCATACCGAAGGATAAGCGTCTGTTTGTGCCACTAAAACGTGTAATATTCCATCTTGGTAATACTTGAGCCACTTGATTAAAGGCGGTAATCTGCATAGAAATGATTTCCACATTTCCTCCACTCTATTTGCTCTCATTATGTATTTAGAATTTATTTCCCACGCCACAAAGGTGATACTTGTAGGTTAAATTGATCCGCCTACGCTGTTGGAGGAGCATCACGGTTGTTTATTTGCATGCAGACTATATGTGCCGAAAAAACTGAACAAAGCCGTGTGGGATGTGTGTGCGTGCGTGCGCGTGTGTGTAATTACAGACTACCCATGCAGCACATAGTCCTTACACCCAACACTGTGCTTGTTGGTTGGAAAACATCATCCTGTAATTAATAGCTTGTTTTTTTTTTTTTTTTTTTTTTCCCCCCCAAATGTCAAGCTGCATCTGCTCATCCATACTGCGCTGTATTAGCAGGTTATCTTGGAACTGTAGATTAAAGTTGAAAACTTTTTTTTAAAAAGTCAGAAAAAAAAAAAACCAAAGTTTTGTTGTGCTCAAACAAAGCCTGAAAGCTTCCGAACCTCGTCAGAATAAATTAACTCTCCAAGCCGCAAATTTAGCTCACAGTCGAGGTTCGTGCTAATCCGTGCAAGCATTAGCATATCACCACCCGACACCTTTCCCACTTCGTTTTACTTCTACTGAAAACGTGCCAGCTTTGCTCAAGGTGTTGGGAGTGCATGTGTGTGAAGTGAAGTATGGTGCAGTATACCCAAAGAGTTTCACTTTCACTGCAATGACGCAGACTTGTGTTGACACTGGAAGGTGACAAGTTGCTAAAGTTTCCTGTAGACATGCTCTTTTTCAGAATTTTTTTACACATCGCTTTTTAAATGCCTTAAACAGATTTGCATAAAATTAGGAATTGTAGTTGAGTCGTTGTAGCCACAATTGAAGCTCTGTTACCTGTAATGACTAATTACTTGCCATATTGTTTACTTTTTGTTCACGAACGGATTTTGTCCCTGTGCAATTATGGGGATTTTAATGAAACTTCCATTTTAAATTGAGTGCAAATAAAAATAACCTACACGCTCTGCTTATTTTGTGCCGTTAAAGCTGTACGTACTATTTTGCGATCGACTTAAAATTTGTCAACTATTTTAGTGAATTGGAAATGTTAAATGATGTAAAATTTACAAATTCCATAAAAATCTATCACTGCTTTAGTAGAAAAGACAAACCTTTAAACAAACCGCTTTGGACTTCCGCCGGTACCCATATTTTTGCAAGAGTACCCCATCATCTTCTGCGTTTATGGCTAGTTGTAGCAATAGCACCACCTACTAGACTGGAGTGTGAAGCAGAAGATGGGCAGGAGGGAAAAAAGATACAAGTTACACAGCATTTCAGTGCAAAATTCGAATTATAATTTAATTACAAACCTGTAAGAAATATAGGCTGCTTGAGCCAAACATTATTAATTATTAAATTAAATAAAAAAAAATTGCAATGAGCAAAAATTTGAATTGAATCAGCGGTTGGTTCACGGCTCTACTAGACATGCTGATACTGGCATCAGGTATAGCTCCAGTACTCTTAAAAATGCTCTTTAATGTAGTAAATATAAAATTCTAGGGTGTATTCCCTACTAGGGCCCCTCGATTATGGCAAAAACATAATCACGATAATGTTGGATAATCCTGAGGTCATGATTATGTAACACATTGACTTTGGAAACATCATGCATTCATTCACCTTTAGATGAAGCTGTCTGGTACTTTTGCCAGTGGAGATGATGAATACCACAGAGATAAATACCACAGCCTGGGTGAGAGTGAGTTTTATTTCAGTGTTAAGGCAGAGACTGGACAACTGGGTGACATTGACAGGTGTGCAGACTTGAGCAGGTAAAACATGAACATTAACTTTCCCACAGGAAGCAGAGATGGACCTTTCATTGCAGCTCTTCTTGTTAATGCTGGATTTCACTTGTTTAGTTTGTTCGGCTGGAAATGAAACATCATTATCTGGGGACAATAAACACAGCACAGTTGTGCACTGACAGTGAGTCTTGAACACCAAACAGTTTAATTAGGAAATGCAGTTCAATAGACTTCACATTTTGTATTCAGTATATGATTGACTAACAGATATGGCAACCTGAGTTGTTTTTTATATATATAAATAATGCCATGAGGAGTGTTCACTGAAGACGAATGCTCGGTGTTCATGGCTTTCACTTGGCAGCTCATCTAATTGTTCGACTGTCCACTTAGGATTAGATTAAATGTCTCATCTTCATTTTTCTTTCAGATTCCCTTTTTTCTTCTCATAACAGCTTTTTACCGTGACAAATTTAGAAAAAAAATAATTGTTGACTGGTTTTCCTTCCTGTCCTCGTGTACCTTAGATTGACATTTTTTACTTTGTTTCATCAGCGCTACATTTCTGGCCTAAACAAAACCGGCACAAGATAATGACTTTTACGCCTGTCCCGCTTTTCCATTTCTTTTTGGATGATTGTTCGTAAGCAATAAATCAGTAGTTACCATACAGCAGCAACAAAACAGACCTGTGTTATTTAAGTGAGGGATATTAAAACATTTTCCTGCCTCTGAAACCTTGCTGCATAGTTTGAAAATTGATTGTCTTTAAAGTCGTGTTGTTTACTGAACTGAAAGGCCAATGTAAATTTTTCCCCCCGTCTCTCCTCTAATCCTTTCCCAGGTGTTGATTCAGCTCGGAGCAGATCAGGTTGTATTTGCAACTCGGTCTCGCATCCTCTACTGAGGGATTTCAGAGCGTTTATCATCCACGGCTCTATTTTGGAGTGCTTTAGCTGAGAACTCTGGAGTTTTGCTCCTGTTCACTGGGCCGTGTGTATTCATTCCTGCCTGTTAATCTCGGCCCACGCTGGGTTTCCTCCTTTATCCTTGAGCAGTGTACGAGTGTGTGGAGTGAGCAGGGTTTACTCACCGAGAGTTCACAGGTACGATTCGCCTCATGAGTTTGAGCCCACTACTTAGCATGCTAGGCAGAGCTTGAAGCAGTGTAAATGACGTTTGCACAATTCCACCCTATTCCGTGACAAGTTTAATGAATTTTTAATGAACTGTGTCTCGTTTCAATCTCAGTGTTTCAGTTAATATTGTGATTTGCAAAGTGCAGGGTGTCACTGTGGGTAGCACTTTTGTCTCTCTGCACGAGGCTTCGATCCTGAGCTCAGGGTACAGTTTATATGGAGAGTTACATGTTCTTAGCATGGGCGGGTTTCTCTTTTGGTTCCCTGCTGCCTTGTGGCCATGATGTTAGTGTTTGGATGTAGGAGTGTGTGTGTATATTATTGGCCTAGACCTGTATGTCAGTGTTGCATCACACATCTGAAAATTCTCTCTCGCTATCTGTATATAAAGACGTGCATCTAGTATGTATATATGTATATACATATACATGCACACTAGTCAGCCATAAACTGATTGTTTGTTATAAGTCAGTAAATGGTAACACGATCATGGGCACCCAAGGTTCATTTATGCCTATAAGAACCAAAGGCTAGTCTGTTTGGTCCAATCCCACAGAAAGGCCAGTATAGCACACATTTTTGGAAAAAGTTTATGCTGGATTTGGCAGAAAGGCATCAGAACGCTCAGCTTGCAGTGTGTGGAGTTTAACAGGGGAAGGGAAATTTGTTGGCCGGTGAAAAATTCCTAGATCTCAATCAGATCAAGCATCCATTTGATGTATGGAGGCCCCACCTTGGAACTTACAGCACTTAAAGGATCTGCTGCTAACATCCTGATGATAAACACCACAGCACACCTTCAGAGGTCTTATTGATTCATTTCCTGAGGGGTCAGAGCTGTTTTGGTGACAAAAGTGGAACCTGCACAATATTGGGGTTAATGTTTTAAGCTTTTTTGGACAATTTATGTTTTCTTATTGCATAATAAAATAATCTTAGTAGAATTAATACAAATAAAACTAAGTGCATAATCGCATCACATTCAGAAAATCATAAATCGCACATTGACATAATGTAGTTTGATTTTTGTGTTGGTGTAATCGCATTTGCCCAGCCCTAGTGCCCAAGACCCCGAAAGGTCGCCACAGCAGACCATCTGATCCGCACACCTAGCATAGGAATTTGTTTAATTTGTATTAAATCAGGCATAGATAATTACACTCCTCATGTATATATTCCAGTTTATACTAGACAAAGCTGAATGCATTTTGGATAAAGACTCTTACTAATTTGCACTAAACAACACTAAGAACATTCTAACCTGGATTCTCAAAACGTCAGCATTTTTAAACAGGAAAAAAAAAGAAAAAAAATCATCAGTGTCTGCTCAGGCTTGCTGGTCTGACAGGATGATGTGCTTGTGTGCAGTCATGTGTGGTGTTAATTTATAATCGCTCAGACACGCTATTACAGTCCATCCTTCAGCCCAGTGTCAAATCCTTCTGTTTAACTCCCCCTGTTTTCCTTTCACGCACCACCTTCGTGCGAACGTGTAGAAGCTGCGGCACCTGTCAGCCCTGCAGGTGTCTCTCTCTCTCTCTCTCTGTGTGTGTGTGTGTAGTAATTAGCAGAGGTTCTGTAGGTCTCCTACTAATCTTAGTTCAGGGTTTGCTCTCATTAACACACCTACTTGCAGCTCCTGAGCTTACACTCGCTCTAGAAGCAGTGTGTGGTAAGTCACTTCTCTTAGCACGTCGTCATGCTAAATGATGTGTGTACAGAAGGGCGGGGCTTCTCAACTCCGGTCCTGAGGACCCAGCGCCCTACTGAGTTTCAAATGACATGCTGTGCACTATATTCCTAATCCGTACACCATGCAATTGGCTAGCTGATGCTTGGATTCTTTTAGGATAGTAATGACCCAGGAAAAGAAAACTAGCAATTTTCCAAACTGTAATAAGCTCAGGATGCTGGGAAAAAGTTTTAAGTTCAGATTTTTTGTAATCATCCAGCAGTCAAATAGGTTCAACATGTTAGCAGACAAGTTTTTTTATTTTTTTAAATTCATTTTTCGAATCAACATCAAGAGAAAACAAAAGGCCAAAACCCATGCTTTTAACTTTCATGAATCATAGTGTTTGATTTGGTAAGTGTATCTAAACCAAATGCACTTCACATCGCTTTCACAACTCAGGATTCTCTAACAATACTGTAAGCATACGACTGGCTGATGGGTGAACAACCTTATAAAATCAGGAATATATGGTATGATTAAAAAAAAAAAAAAACTGATAAAAACCAAGCAAATAATAGTTCTGTGTAAAAATGATAACTCTACACAAATACAAATAATATAAACAACAACATTTCACAGAAAATGAAAAAGGAACAGAGAGGTTACGATGGATTAAACTGCGATATGAGACGTGAGGTGCTGATGCAGGCTTTAAGGTGATATTGACTGTTGATGGGATGATCATCGGTTTTAGTCAGTATTTCAAGCAATCGATTATGAAACATGGCAGTATGTTTAATTAAATTTTTTTCCTCCACACATGGCCCACTGCTGTTGCAGGAAGGTGGATGTTCATAACACAGTGGTTTATGGATAACGATCGTGAAATAAAGGAGTGAAAATTGTGCTAAATACACTAAATTTTGAAACCAACTTGCTTTAGCTCAGGTTACCTGCAGAAGCTTCATGTGTGTCTCAGCTAAGCTTTGGAATGCGTTCTTGCACAGAACAATGGTTGTGGGATTTGGCTCAGATTACTTAACGATATGTTTTGGGTGAAAAACATCACAGTCGGTTTGCAGAGCACGAAAATTTATAACGACCAAGAAATATGGTAATGTGCTGCTGGTACACCCCTCGGTTTAGATTTTATCGTTCTCTTGATTGACCGACTTAGAAAAAAAGCTGAACTCAGTACAGCGCTTAAAGAAGTGTACTCTGCGATTAAACCAACTATTAATCGATCATCAATGATTTTATTCGAACCGAGTGGTCACTCGCATCACTAACATTTGGGATGAGTCTCCTCAAAGAAGTGAAAGGTGATACTTGAGACAGTGATATTCTTTTTTTTTTAAAATTTTTTTTAAAAAGAGTAAATTAGTATGCGTTAGGGGACTAATGGTACGTCCATTTATATTTAAAGCGTTTGTTTCTGTGAGCAATCACAGACTAGCTTTAACTAGTGTTTTGGGATTTTCTCCATTAAGTCTGTTGATTTCAAGAAATGTTTTACCCCAAAATGTTAATTTCAAAATGTTCTCGTTGAAGTGTGTTCATTCAAGTGCATATAAAAAAAATAAATTATTAACCCATCAATGCTGCTCACTTAGATCGAATAAATGGCAAGATAAACAGGCAGTGCAACGTGGGAAATTAAATGGATCCATGCTTGTGTTCTCTTGGCAACAAGCTAGCCTCAAATGTCTAATAAAGCTAATACTTGTATATCCGGTGTAGCCTATTTATCAGTAAGGAGTTCAACTCTCTTTCTGATGCTGCTGTTTTGATGCCACCTTGTTACTGGAGAACGATTTGGGAGTTCTCATTACTGTGGCGTGGCACGTCATGAAGGACAGCCGGGTTAAAAAGTGCAAATATAGAAATTGTTCCGACTATAGCAACTGTGTAATGTTTATGATACTATATTTTAAATATCTCTTTTAAAAACAACCATTGTCTGCACCATTTGCTTTAGGTATTATTATTATTATTGCACCTAAATAAACAAAACACCTAAGGAGCTGGATTGAGAAAAGTTCAACATATCAACAAAGTCAATATAACTTCTGTGTACCTAAGGCGCCAAGGTGTCCTGGTTTCACTGGTCACGGTGTATAACCGGATGTGTAACTAACTGTTAATTTTTAACCCAGTCAAGTTTCCTCACTCTGGTGCTTCTCATTCCTGTCTGGTTGTGACTCCCCAGAAATCTGCCCACTCACTGTCTCTGGCCCTCGTACTACATGCTGTACCCACCTACCAGCAGCTGCCCACCAGACCAGGCATCTACTACGGCCTGCCAGAGATTCAAATAAAGATTCAAGTTGAAATAAAGATCATGTTGATCAACTTGAGTCCCAGGTTTGTGGTGGTTACAGTAGGGATGCCAGTGAGTTTATTTAGGAAAATAGCTTCGTACATCAGCCTGAAACTATAGACTGTCTGCTCCTTTCTACAAGTGCATTGATAGCACAGCGGAGGATTTCTCGAATTGTCATAGCATCCCATGATGCATTGCCAAGTGTTGGGGTGCATGGAATCCAAAAATACACTTTAGACTTGGGAAGTTTCAAGTTACTCTTTATTGACTTTACGATAATGTTAAATATGACTTTTTGATGGTAGAAAAGTAGACAGTGTAGAATTTGAATTCAGATTTATTAATTTTTACAGCCTCTGGCGTACACTCTCGTGACACTGGCCAGTGTCATGAAAGTTGTCTCATCCTGGTCAGATGAGCGATTCCAAGGGTAGCAAACCTTTTACACTCTACAGTGCAGGTTTTTTTTTTTTTTTTTTTGGAGCACATTAAACTATAATGATCATTAGGTCAGGTGTACAGTATTAAGTGTGTATTAAGGGTTTGTCAGGACATAACCCCACTGTAAGTCATGGACCATCGGTACACAAAAGGCACTTGATCTTTTCCACACACCACTTGGTTTTGTTTTAAATAGTTTCTTTTTTTTTTATATATATATTTTTATTTATTTATTTTTGGGACTCTTAACGTTGATGGAGTTGTTACAAAATTGTGTGCATAATAGAAGCCTCTTCCCTAAAGTATTGAGTCTTGTTTACAAAATTTAAGCAAACAATTATCTTTTGTAATTGAAATCGACTCGTCTGTGGCACGCTCAGACGTTCGGTCCCCTCTGTACACGCAGGGTCAGGCACATTTTTAGCAGATTCGGTATAGCACATTTTCAGTAAATGCTCCAGGCACCAGTGTTAATTAACATCATCTCCCGTTATCTTTTGGTTTATATGTTCAAGGCTTATCAAAGCAGTACGGGCAGAACTGGCCCTCCTGCGAACTCGTTCACTGTCCCTGTATAAACTCCCATCTCCTGTTCTTACTGGTTTAAAGAACCAAAACAAATCTCATGACTGAAACCGAAACATAAATATCCTCTGAGACAGTGTTAGTGTAGCAGTAAGTTTGTTATGTTATGTTGTATGCTTTCAGTGTCTCCTCATGCGTCAGTTAATTTTTTTTTATTTTTTATGAGCCGGTCTCCTCTTTCAGTCTTATCATGTTTCAATCTGCTCCGATCAACATCGACTGCAGTGCGGTAAAGATGGTTGTACATCAGCTTTACGAGTTTCTCAATGTTGTAAATCAGACTGTTTATACATGAAGTAGGTCTTTAAGGACTGGACTGGGTAAGGTCATGGGGCATCTGTATAAAATAGGCATTCCAACGTTGGCTTGTAATAATTAAGCATGTTGTGATTTTGCCAGCAGGAACCTGGTGGAATGCGGATTGTAAATCTGAGCTTTAGTTATGCAACGAGTTAGATATTATAAGTCCCAGGTGTGTCTATTGATGCTCTAGCTGAAATACATCCTAGTTAATGCACTTCTCTGCCTGTCTTTCATTCCTTCTGTGAACATGCTGCGTAAATGAGCTACTGCTGAGCCACGCCCCACCCTAGAACAGCAGAGCTGAGCAACATGCTGCTGGAGGGCACCTTCTTATATGATAGACACTTTGTCGATCCCGAAGGAAATTCCAGCTCAAAATGAATCCTGATTCTTGTCTTCGTCTGGCAATTGGTGAATCAGCACATAACAGCCAAAACGATCATTTTAATTTAAAGCAGCATAGGGGTTTGTACTGTGGCCTCACATTCAGAGTCAAGGGTTCAATTCTCACCTCAGGTCTGTTTGCATTTTCTCCTCATGCTTGATGGGTTTCAGATTAAAGATATTCACATACTACAGGCAACTTGGTAGCGCCAATTAAGCCTACTCTGCATGAGTGTACATGTGTGGTACCCTGTCCAGGATGTACCCTGCCTTGTGCCCCAACTCTCTTGGGACAGATTCCCGGAAAGTTTAGAAGTGTAAAAAAAAAAAAAGATGAAGAAAAAATGTATATTGAAATGGCATATTTATTATATTGGTTCTTACAAGATCACAACACCTAGGCATCGTGATATTGTATCGGGTGATTCCGATCCGTAGTAATTTTTTTAATTGGCTTGTTAAAGCCCTGGCCAATGCAAAATTTACAAAGTGACAAACCAGGAAATGTCGGGATTTGAATGTCTAAAAATGCCTGGTGGATTTGTCATGCTAAGGTAAAATGTAACGCACATGCTCTATCTGTGTTTACTTGAAGGATTTATTCAATAAACATGTCAAACTGGTGTCAAGTGGAAATTATAAGCTCGAGTGTTGGGAGAAGGAAGTGTTTGAAGTAGTCTGACTGCTTCAGGGAAGAAGCTGTTGCAGGGTCTGGTGGTGGTAGCATGAATGCTCTAGTGCCATTTCCCAGATGGCTTGAGGGCGAAAGATCTATGGGTTAGAGGTCAATCCATCTTGTTGCTGAAGAAGCTTGTTGAAGGAGGGGTTGATTGAACTGATTGTAGCTTGCTGAAGGTAGAGAGACCCCGATGGTCTTGAACATCGGTCTGCACAATTCACTGTAGAGATTTGGGACCTGAAGCTGTGCCGTTCCCATTTCTGTTGGTAAGAGCTGGTCAGAGTGCTTGCGGCTGCTGTCCATTTTGTATTTGGCTAGAACTTGCCAAAAAAGTAGGTTGAATTTTCTGGCCCCTTCTTTCTTTTTCTTTCCTACGCTCTGCCTCTCTCTCTCTCTCTCTCTCTCTCTCCTAAAGCTGTTTCAGTACTTGATTTGACTCAGGCTGGCACACTGTTATATGCAAGGCTTTCTGGGAAATCCCTCCACACGAATTTCTTTTTTTTTTTTTTCTACTCTGACTTCTGAAATACAGGCTTTCTTGAATGGCGATATGTCCTGTAATGAACCTCAACCCAAGTTTTTCATTTATTTGCAAAATAAATAAGATCTTTTAGTAAAAATTCAATTTTTAACTCCACTGGAACACCCCCGTACATTCTGCTTTTTACTGAGTAGTATTTAATTTATTGTTAGATAATAAAAACTATGAAAACATTAATCTCGGAAGCTTGTATTATTTAACTATTATAATATCTCTTCTATTAAAAAGCAAAGGTTTCTTTAAAGATAAGAGATTACTATATTTACACCATAAATTTGTTTTTGTTTGTTTCATCAGAATTATCTTAAACTATTTTATTGTCCTAAACGCCTACCTCTATGCTTGCAACCTAATTTGTTTACAGCATTAACTAAGGCATTTTAAAGGTTTACAATGGAAAATAAGTACTTGTTTGATTATCAGCATCTCTTGTGTGCCTCATGACCTGAGGGAGTCTAAAAAGGAGACTCATCGTCTCTTCACTTGACTGATCCGTGTGCTCTTATCAGTGGAGAAACATGTACTGATAAAAGCAGTGCGTTTATCACAAAAACAAACTTGCGTTACAGACATTTTGACAGCCAGTATCTGATTACAACCTGAATTTATTTAGGCTTGTGTGTGTTTTAGTACAGTATGATCAAAAATATGAACCCTCTTTTTGAACATCCCATTTCAAAACTGTCGGATTTAATATGGACTTGATCCCTCCCTTTGCTCCAATACTAAGCTCTGGTAGGGTAGAAAGGCTTTCCACTAGATTTCGGAGTGTAACTTTTGGGATTCCACATCAGCCTTGGCATACGATGGGTTCATGGAACTTGCATTGTGCTCAGTGGCATGGTGATGATGAATAAAGTTTGGACCTCTTGGTTTCAAATGAAGGAAAATTGTAATGTTCTAAAGACATTCCAGAAGACAAACACGGTGTTTAGTGTCAGGTTTCCACATGCTTTCAGCCATATAGTGTAGTTACCTACCTAAAATGTGACTTGTGGTTCTGGTTCTAGCACGAATGATGGGATTATAGTACTACTCACATTGTAATATGTTCTGGTTTCTATAAAAACAACTTCTACACATGGATTTCTATGGAGGATGCTTCACATAATGTATAATTGGTAAAAAGGATTTTTACTTTTTGAAATCATTTTTTTTTTTTTTTTTTTTAATGAGATTTATTTACCATTTGTGGAAAGAGTCTTAGCTGTTAGCACTTCGGAGTTTCCAAGCATGGAAAAGTCTTCAGAATAGAAAAATTTAACTTTTGGATTTCACGGTAAAATGAGTAGCATTTTAAAAGAGAGCGAGAGAGAGAGAGGAACAGGAACTGCTTTGCCACTTGGATGTTCCACAACATTAAATCTAACCATCATTAGTTAAAAAGTACATTGACCGTGTTTAATTTATTAATAAATTACATTGTTAGCAAATTGCTGAGGTTGTAAGTGGAATAACACACTTCAGACGGTGCAGATAGAAGAATATAATGCAGTTCAGAGCACGTTATGCTGAATCACTTCTCCAGGTGTGGTGTTTTTTTCACATAACAGCACAGACAGCCAGCAAGGGTATGGATGAAGGGTAAGAAAAAAGTCCAATTACTCATTTCCATTTTATTTTAGTAACATTTGTTTTTATGAAGTAAAAACGTCAAAAGTAGTATAGATAGCTTATGTTTTAAAGCTGCAGAGGCCTACAAAAAAAAAAGTTGTATTTATTTATATAATTTGTGTGATTTTAAAACTATAACAGCATACTCAAATATTTTTTTTTAACATTTGTAATGAAAAACTAAAGGTTGCTGGTAAGCGAATGTTTGAGAGGACAACGCAGTCCTCATACACATCTTGACCACCACATTTCCATGATTTTTCATGACTTCTGCAGAACTTCAATCTACATTTTCATGAATCTGTTTTCCCCTGCACCGCTTCAGGAAAGTGATCAATACATTTCCATGACGCTACAATACATAATGTATCTTGTGTAGACAGGCTGTGATCATTTGGATAAAAATGACTCACTATTTATTTAAATAAAAATAAATTATAATTTCCTTTCCATCTGATACTGTTGAGCTGGAGAACCTATTAACTGAAATAGATTATATGTTCTAGTTATCAGCACATGGTAATTTAATGTATTACTTACTCTTGAGAGCAATTATAGTAAATTCAAACAATAAAATGAATTGAACATAAAGGTCACTAAAATACTACATGTGGCTTTAAATATCTACTAATAAACGGCCACTTTATAATCATTTCTCAATCTCGGGGGGGGGGGGGGGGGGGGGTTCCAAACCCCCCCCCCCCCCCCCCCCCCCCCCCCCCCCCCCCAAACCAAACTGCGGTTCATCCCAGGTGATTCATCCTCCTGTCAAGACCTTGTGATGTCCCTGGACAACAATCGGATCACTCCTTCAGTCCCGCAATCATGGGGTAAATCTGGACAATCAACTGTAATTTTCCCCCACGCTTTGACAAGCTTACTCGCTCTTGTCGATTTCTTCTTTACAACATCAGAAGAATTCACCCATTTCTTTCTGCACAGGCTACTCAGGTGCTTGTTCCATCCCTTGTTATTTTAAGACTGGACTACTGCAACTCACTTCTCGCAGGTCTGCCTGTGTCCACCATTCGTTCTCTGCAGGTGATCCAGAATGCAGCTGCACGTCCTGTTTTCAACCTTCCCATGTTCTCCAACACCACACTTCTCTGCTCCTTTCTCTTTAAACAACGACTAAGACCTACTGTATGTTTCTTCAATATTTTCTTCAAATCACTGGACGAGAGTGTCTGCCCAATACCTGAAATGTAACTTTAGATATTTTCCTGGTACATTTACGCAGACAAATCCAGTTTGATTCTGCAGGATGATTAAATGATCTTTACTGAAAATATAACACAGATGACTGAACTGAGATGTTGGTCTTAATGTCCGAGAGCAAGGTATCAGTAGCATCATGAAACTAGCATCTTGATGTTTCAATGGTTTAGGTGAAGTACTCTGAGCGAAATTTATGTATGTACAAAATTACCCAATTCTACTACAGTATGTAATATGTATTCTGATACAGAAAGCAAACCAACAAGGTTTTTTTTTTTTTTTTGTTTGTGTTTAAGGGGAACATTTGTGTAAATTATATTTGGCTGGATTGTTTTCTTAAAATGCAACTTTTAATGTATGTTGGTTGAGGGTTTTAAGCCCAGTAATTGTGAAGTTGCCTTGCCCGTAGTCGTATGTTTTGTTTGCTGTTTGTGTGAGTGAGGATAGCTAATGAATGGAGCAAATGTGAAACTGGATTTTTCAGTCACGTAGGACTAATTAAAATTCCCTCTTCACTCATTAAACCCAACCCTATCAGCAAGGGATTTATTCCAGAAAATAATTGTGTGAATTATAGGTACTGGGCCCACTGCTAATCCCGCACAGCTGACTTGACATGTTAAGAAGGATTTGATCGATGAAAGCAAATTAACACGAACTACTCATTTTGCACCTTGTCATTACTTCTGTCTGCACGGTCTGTTCATCTCTCTTTGTTCTGGTATAAGCAGGAATGCAGTTTAGTCAAGGGCCAGAGGATCAAGTGTTTACTGCCTTAAAAAGCAGGGGAATCTATCGAAGTAAGAAACTTGTTTCATGTGTGTTTTCGTCAAAGAGCAAAAGAGTGATGTTTTTTCGGTCTGCCCCCTGTCATGAGTGACCCCCTGAACTGCACATTTTTGCGCTCTAAGACGCATTCTGTTAACCTTGAATCACTTGTGTCTATCCAGCAAGTTGAGTCAGGTGTACTGCAGCACAGAAAATGCAAAAAATGTCTAGTATGTCGAGTTCACAATCTGCCACTGGGTTAGAAGGACCACCACACTACAAAAGGACTGCTTTACTCGACTGGAATTTGTAGTAAGGTCAGACATTTTCAGCTTGTATAGACACTGCTCATAGACAAATTGATTAGTTAACCTGCTGTATAGTTCAGAGATCTTTACTCTGTGGGACTTAAATTTTCCTAAATGTGCACTTTTTTTTGTAAACCCATAGTCAGGAACATTTTTATTTAATATGTACATATTGACACCCGTTTGCACAATGTCTTTTGACTGTATAAATACCACAAAAGCCCAATATTAGTGATGGTTGTAAAGCCGTAGTTGGCAGCGTCAGGATGTCTTTGGCAAGAAGAAACTCTCCCAGAATTACAGTGGCTTGCAAAAGTTTTCGGTCCCCTTGAACTTTTCCACATTTTGTCACATTACAGCCACAAACATGAATCAATTTTATTGGAATTCCACGTGAAAGACAAAGTGGTGTACACGTGAGAAGTGGAACGAAAATCATACATGATTCCAAACATTTTTTACAAATAAATAACTGAAAAGTAGGGTGTGTGTAAATTTATAAAAAAAAAATTTTTTTATTATATAAAGAAAAATATTGATCGTGATTTGTTCTTTCAGATAAAAAAAAAAAAATCAAGCCATTATGTAGCCAACATTAGTTTGGGCAAAGTGAAGACATGAATACTGGCATCTAGATCCTCATAGCGAACTCCTACGTTATCTACTAAAATCATACTGATTGCATTTGCTGCTGTTTATATTTATTAAAAGGATATAGAATTGCAATCTTGCAAAAATACCTTCACTTTTTGCCATTTTTGGAAGATATATTTGTCATCTTCTACATGGTTCTGGAATTAAATTATTATAATAATTGATTAGTGATGAAATGGTCGATATTTGAGAGACGTCTGTATAGGTAATTGTTTTATTTGAGTAATATTTACAGAGCACAAGAGTTGCATGCCTCATACATTTGCAGGAAAGCCCGCCAACCATCAATCGACAAGCAGGTGTGGATTTGCTTCTTGTTTACTTTGTGGCTGATGTGCTACATCAGGACATGCTCACTGTGGGTTAGCTGTGTGTCTGGAAGCTGTGTTTTTTCCATTGGCAATTTGACATAACACAAAGGCATGTGATCCCTCCTCATTAGTGGATCGTGCTTGTCTCCTTCAGTGCTAACGTTTATTGTAGAGCAGTCGTATGGTAAATGTGTAAATGATTATGCCGGAGGGGAAAAAATAATAATAATTTCATAAGGACATAAGTTCTAGTGAGGTTTTGTTTGGATGCAACTCAAGTGAGTACAAGAATGCGATTAAACTTTATTTATTTATTTATAACTCTCCAATTAAGATAAGTATTTATTTCTTACAAAAATTAGCTCGGGCATTCAGTGCATTGACATGGCTTTCTGTTTAACGTGGTTGTAGAGTGGCTATTTTTGTTTTTGGTCTGTGCTGTTCTGTGCGATATTGGGGGGGGGGGGGG
>JAQQZT010000007.1:17847145-17858691 GCA_030068275.1 Clarias platycephalus | reverse complement strand
AAGGCTGAATGGCTAGTGACTCCGGAAATCCACTAGCCACATTGGCCAGTGAGCAAAAAAGTTAATGTCAAGCCCTGTAATGTATGCAAATACATAATATGATCTATAGGGGTTTAAGGTATCTGTACTTTTGTTCTTATTTCCTGCCTTTTTTCTTCTGCTGGCTCACTGAGGTCCACTTTACCTTTTTATTACAAACAGCATCATCACCAATAGCAACAGCAGTGACCCCTTCTTGCTCGGTTTACCGTTGCCATGGGAATCAGTGTAGGAAAGAGTGCAACATTTAATTGTCCATGACTGACTGTCACAGCAATCAATCAACCACATCCTAGTGCTCATTTACTTGTTCCTTTATATCCTTGTTTTATTTGATCGTTGGCTTGGAAGCACTCTCCAAAGTTAAGTACAAGGGTTGGGTTTGAGAAATGTACCCTCTGGTCAAAAAAAACAAACATTTGTTGGTCCACATCAAGCAACAACAACTAAAGAGATGACTGAAATTGGGCTAAGAAATGGCCAACACATTATTAAACCCTGGAAGGACAGTGCTGAACCTTCAACTTCATGTAAGATGCAATTGGAAAAAGATCATGGAGGACTATCACTTTAGATGATTGAAGTCACATTGTAAAAACATCGAGTTGAAATCACAGCTATGTTTATTAGTGAGAGCATTTCCACACAGTGTAACAATAACTCGTACGATAGGGACTAAACAGCTGTTTAAACAGCCTTGAGAACCAATTTTTAGTGAAACTAATGAGGGAAAGGGTTCAGTTTGCTAGTGATTTCCATTGCTCCAACGTCTATAACGATGAGTGCAGATTGACTCTTTTATAGCATGGTGGGTGTGTCGGGGTCAGAAGGGAAGCACACAAAGTGATGCACATGTCATGCATAGTGGAGGATGTGTTATGATCTAGGGTCGCTTCAGTTGGCTGACTCGGCAGAATTATGTGGCTACAAAATTAAGTCAGCTGATGACCTGAATGTACTGAGTGACCATGGTATCCCATAAATGGACTTTCATGGCAGAGGTGTATTCCAGGACTCAAACTGGTAAAGTGGTTCTAGAAAGGAATTTTTTTTTTTTCACAAATTTCTACTGTAATCAAAGCTTTAAAAAAATAAAAAAATAAATTGCTTCATTTATTTATTTTGATTTGTTTTAATGCGGCCATCTTTTACTTGGGTTGCCATATTTGGAAACGAAATTTACAAAAGCACAAAATGACCAAGTCTATGCACTGATGAACTATCTATGCACTATTGCTCTTTTCTTAGTGTCATAGTTTCAACCACTAAGCACAATGCATAGTTCAGCTCAGTGCTGCTTTCTCGAAGTGGCAGGCTGCAGCTTAGAATGAAAATACCATCTGTAGTGGTGGATAATCAGTAGCCTTAGCACTGGAGATGGGATTTACTGTTGATTGGTTTTTTAATTTTTTTTTTTTTTTAATAGTTACCCAGCAAGTTGGCCATTTTTGCCATATTCAAAAAAGAGGAAACCAAGAATATATAAATATTTTAATGAAACTTTGTGATGGTGTGACAGCATTTCAATGCTGTGCCTATAGCATGTGATTTTTCACCACATGCTGCACTACACAGAAGGATTAATTAATCTGCACAAGTTCCATCCAACCTTTTCCTGCTCAGGAAGATGCAGGTATGAAACGGAGACCACACTGAGTATAAAGTGTAAACCTGGTGTATAGCTCTTAGAGCTTGCAAAGCATGGAGTCACCCAACAGAAATGTCGAGAAATAGACACAAGTGAAATAATATCCTTGATGTCGAACAGTAACTCGCTGAGCTTTTGTCAAAGATGCAAAGGGATAATAATGACATGAGTCAGCACTAAGGCAGGAATTTCTATTCATGTTTGTAACTGTATTAATGCATCTAACTAGCTAACTACATGTCCATTCTTTATCACATTGTGAGAGAAGATTTAATCCTAGTAAATAAAATTTCCAGGCAACCAAACCATGGGACTGGGCAGCACTTTGGAGATTTCACTTTCCCACTGGGCCAGTTAATTGATTTATCTCTTGTCCACTTCTGTATTTGTCTATATTTCATTTCCCAAACAGAACATAATGTCATTGGCATAAGATTAAAGTGTCTGTAATAATATTGAGTGGTGATTCGGGCCAAAAACAAATTGTAATTGTTTTACACATGAATTTTAGACGCATATTGTGTCATCTGTACTTGTTGCTCTTGGAGGATTGACTTTGCACCATGCGTCTTGCTACCTTGTCTTGCTACTACTGGAAAATTTATAGGATGTATTTTGAAAGAGCTGTCTCCCTGATTTACTCCTGATGGTTTTGGACTTCTTTTTATAATCTGTACTTGTTTTGAAGCTCATGGCTTCAGATTGCCATCGTAGCGCTTGAAGAGCTGCCACGTACAGTGATAAATCTACTACAAATCCTTTACTTCAATCACATCAGTGTTTTCAATCAGCTTAACACATTTCCAAGTTTAAGATCACATGAACAAATCCCTTTGGATAGATGAGTTGACACACCACTCCTGTCCCCGCAGAGTTCCAGCCAGCTATCCACAGATCTCCGTTCCACACGCTGGTCCTCAGTTTGCCAAATTCTCGATTCACAGCTGTGTGTGGCAGGAGGAAAACTGTGAATGGATGTATAAAAGTTTAATGATGCGACTCGCTCTGTGGATTTTTCGGGCGGCAGCGTGACATGGATTGGAATATTAACACTGCGTCCAGAAACAGTTGGCCAGAGAAAAGAAATTAAAGAGATTTAAAAAAATTTTTTTTAAAGAAATGAGAACTTGTGTGGTCGTGAATGATATATGGATGTAACAAACCAATGTTTTTGTTCCATTGGCTAGACTAGTAGTGCTTGAAGCCGACCAGCCTGTTTTACTTTAGCTCCACTATGGTAAAAATAGAGAGTGGTGGGCACTGTTTCAGAGACCTTCCTGTCTCAGGAATTGTGAAGTTTTTTGAGAGTGCGCTGCATGGAAAACGGCTTAAGAGCGTGTTCTACCTTAGGAGTCAAGGAGCAAAGGCTAGGAACGAATGATTCACCATGTCGTATCAGACTAAATGCCATCTAAATTACAGGCTACATGTCTCTGAATGAACTTGTAACATTGTGGTGTCTGAAAACAGGGGCTGGCGGAAAACTGTCTATTCCAGAGATACATAAAGGCTGAGACTTGCATGTTTGATTCCGATATATCCATCCCCGTTTTATCACAATGCTTCTTTCCACTGCAGCCAAGTGGAATTAACTTTATGATATTTAGCTAATGTACTTATTTGTACGACTTGCATTAAAAAAAAAAAAAACACACACATATAAAACCCTGTTGCACCAAGCCCATCTTTAGTCAGTGTTTGAGTATATAATAAACCAAGGGATACATCATCTTCCTTCAGCCTGTAGTGTAATTATTCCTTTATACTTGTCTATACATTAATCTTAATCCATGCCTGTTCAGGATACATATGCTTTATAAATGCTAAGCACTAATTAGCCTTTTGGAGTGCTGAATTAATATGCCAAATGGATACACAGCAGCATAAAAGTTTTATGGCTTCAGTCTTGGATGTCTTGAGGCATGGACAGATGGCTCATATAGAAAACAGATCATTTCTTTAACGCTAAATATTTTTTATTATATTTATGATTGATACATGCAGAGATGGAGACTGGAGTGTGATCTGTTGTCATATATATAAAAAAAAAAGGTTAATCTTAGCAGTTGTGGTGTTGATGTGTTGCTGCCATGGTGATCCAAGAGTTTGATAATTTAAATAGCATACATGTCCATATTCGTTAATGGACAAGTGAACGCTGCAGGGAGCTTTAAATAAATAAATAAACTTGCCCTCAGTAAAATTTGTAGGTGGAAAATGTTCAAACAGATCAAAAGCATTACCCCGATGACTTTTATTCCCCACAGTGTTTTATTGGATTATGGTATAATTTTACTGAATTTCCTAAACATAATTATGCTTTATATATAGCATTTTTTATTTTATTTTTTTTACTTTGATTAGCAGGCAACAGAGATTTAATGGCTTCCATGTGGTTCATCTCTGAAGGCTTGCTATTCTAGTGGCCCCCTTGTTTACTACCCATATCTTAATCTGTCCAAAATGGTCTCCATGTTAAGGAATTGTATCTATAATGAGCTATTCAGACTAATTTTGTTGATCTCTACAGGAAATTTTGTCTTAAACAGTTTGTGTTAACTGTATAGAGGTTCCTTGTCCTAACTTGGACTCTGTTTTTCTTCTCCTGCTTCAGCATTGACAAGGTGTCCAAAGTGGCCTCTCCGGTCCTCGTGATTCACGGCACGGAGGACGAGGTGATCGATTTCTCGCACGGCCTGGCCATCTACGAGCGCTGCCCACGTGCGGTAGAACCGCTGTGGGTGGAGGGCGCAGGGCACAACGACATCGAGCTGTACGCACAGTACCTGGAGAGACTCAAGCAGTTCATCTCCTTCGAGCTGGCTACCTCTTGAAAGCACACCGCAACACACTGTACAACATCACGGCACACACTGCGATGAGCTCCTCTCAGCTGTTTACACACCAAGCTGAGGATCAGCGTCAAGGATTTGCACTTGCTGACGGAAATTCTGGACTCTTCTTTTAAAGTGTATATGGTGGTATTAAGGAACCGTGGCCTTTCCATTTCTGCAAAAGAGGAAAAGCCTTTTTTGTTGCGTTTCGATTTTTATTTTTTTGGTTCTTTTCTACTTGATGAAGCAAGATTTTAAGTGCACCACATACTTTACATTGTTTGCGTTTTTGTTTTGTTTTTGTTTTGTCTAGCTAATTTTTTTTTGTTTTTAGTGTATGTAAATACCCAACAGGGGTAAGTAAATTGATGCACTATTGTGCTATTATGTTGTTGACCACTGTTTTTGTATTATTTGTTGTATTGTTTTAATAATTTCTCTAGGCATTCCATTGAATTTTCTTGACTTGTGTAAAAGAGAATTTGCTCTCAGATTTTTTACAGAGCCAGTCTGTTTGTATAGGTTTTTTCTTTCTTTCCTTTTTTTTTTTTTTTTTTTTTAAGCCAGCAAGTGAAGGAATACTACCACTGAGAAAGTAACTGATCAAACCACTACATAGTTTCTGGCTCTGGTGGATGGTGCTGTGTGTTACTACAGTAATCAGGGCATTGTTTGCGCATACACACCACAAAATAATGTGTTCATATATAAAACTTGGTCTCTGTTTTGGCGCCAGTGCTACAGTAAGCCTCACGCTCCAACATTTTTTTTTTTTGGTCTATCATTTCTTGGGAGCAGGCTTTTCTCAAGGTTAATACTAGCTGCTACTCTTCCACTGAGAAAAAAAAAAAAAAAAAACACTGTGAGACTGAACTGGCAAAACAATAAGGGTACAAGGTGAATCGTATTGAGCCACAAAAATCATCTCACCCGCCCCCAGATTTTTCAGCTGCTTCTCCTTCATGACATTATCTACTGACCCCAAAGGACTGTAACCCCTGAACACAGAGACAAGATAACACTAAAATGCTTCAAGTGCGTATATTTCAGTGCTAGCTTTGCAAATGTTAATGTATTCGGGGGTAGCACTAGACACTAAGAAGATACAATGGTTTAATTAACAAGAAGGAACTTGGTTTATTCGAAGTAGCTGCAATTACCGTGTTGCAAGTTTTGAAGGGTTTCGTTTTTTTTTTTTTTTTTTTTAATGTTTAAGCAAATGGGCTGAACGTACTCTTATGTATTGATGTAAAATAACACATGTAACAGGATGATGCTGATGTGTTTCTCCACAAGTCCTAAATGAAGTTTGAACCTTCTCCTTTGACCCCCTGTGGAGTTTTTGATGGAGACTTCTTTTAAGGAACGACTAAACCACAGCCCTGACTGAGCCCTGCTGTTGCTTTTGATACCGACGTTTTTAAACAAGGTCTTTTCCAGTACTTATTAATATTATCTTTACACCTCTTTTAAGGCTGGTTTGTAAGATAATCGTACTGTACACATCATCTCTCCTCTTGATAGATACGTAAAACAGGAAACTGTATTTAGTCTTTTTAATGATTTTGACACTGGAATCGCTGTATGCAAGTATAATGTTGAAAATATAAGAAATAGTTGGTACAAAAGTGCTAGTGTAATTTTGTTTTTTCAGATGAAATGAAAGCCTTAAATGTGCTGTGAGACAGATTTATTACTCACTTGACGTTGGCTGTTGCCTCAGAGCAACCCTCTGGATGTTGTATTGCTGTATAATGGAATAAAGGATGCATGGAATAATGAACATACTTTTTCTGCTTTTTATGAAAAGTGCTTATCTGGGTTTTCATGTCACTTATGTCTCATTTATAGTCAGGTTCACATAGATAGATGAACTTCAGTTATTATTTTAGCTACTATTCTAGCTGTCTTCCACAGTATATAGGGGAAAACGTATTGTGAAGATAAAGTGCAGGGGTTTTCTTTTGTGGATGTTTATCCAAATTGGTAAACTGCTTCTCTTTTTATGTGATCACCCAAAAGTAATTGGCCAAATTATCAATCATAAGTCATTTTAAAATGAGGACTGCCTAAGGTCAGAGATCTATAGACACCATCCAATGCTGTTTTTTTTTTTTTTTTTTTTTTTTTTTTTTTTTTTGGTGATGTTCTGCCAGGGTTATACATCAGGTGACCTTAGTTCCTGCTTGTTGTTTCGCATTCAGCAAGTGATTAAATGCTTGCTTGATTACATTCAGGTCATTTGATTAACTTGGGGTCATTGTCCATCTGCACCATCTAGCCATATACACTTAAGCATTTAAAAATCCAGAGGCTTTGGTCAGCATCCACATCACTCACATCACAATGGAACTAGTTTTATTGGCAGCCATGCATACAGGTGCATCTCAATAAATGAGAATATCATCGAAAAATTTATTTCAGTAATTTAAAAAAAAAAATTAACTCATAGATTCATTACACACAAACTAATGTATTTCAAGTGTTTCTCTTTTAATTTTAATGATTATGGCTTTCAGCTAATGAAAACTTCCAAATCTCAGAATTTTAATATTGTGAAAAAGTTCAATATTGGAGACTCATGGTGTCAGAAAATAGCTTCAAATGTCAGTCATCTTCTATACCGCTTTATCCTTGTATTCAGGGTCGTGGGGACCTGGAGCCTATCCCAGGAGACTTGGGGCACAAGGCGGGGTACATCCTGGACAGGGTGCCAATCCATCGCAGGGCACACACACACACTCATTCACACACTACGGGCAATTTTTTGGGAACGTCAATTAACCTAGCCTACATGTCTTTGGACTGTGGGAGGAAACCGGAGAACCCGGAGGAAACCCACCAAACACGGGGAGAACATGCAAACTCCATGCACACAGAGACGGGAATCGAGCCCAGACCCTGGAGGTGCAAGGCGACAGTGCTAACCACTACACCACCATGCCGCCTAGCTTCAAATGTTTAAAAAAAAAAAAATTTTTAAGTGGTTCAATAGTCTGTCTGTTCAGAGTGCTGTATCCACATCAATGGAAGGAAAAAAATTGGTAGGAAAAGTTGCTCAAGCAACATTATCGAGTTATCATCCGAGTTGTCACTGACTGATCATCTCCACGCTGCGCCGCATTGCTACAGTAATTATTGCAAAGGGAGCCCTGACCAAGTATTGAGAGGTGTACATGTCCATACTTTTCAGTAGTCGAACATTTCTGTGTTAAAATCCTTTTTGTTTGTTTGTTTTTTGGTCTTGAGTAATATTCTAAATTTCTGAGACTTTGGGTTTTAAATTTTTCATTAGGTGTAAGCCATAGTCATTAAAATTGAAAGAAATAACCACTTGAAATATATCAGTCTGTGTGTAATGAATATATATAACAAGTTAAAAAATTTTAATTGAATAATAAATCTACTTTATGATGATATTCTAATTTATTGAGATGCGAATGTATACACATGCTTAAAGGAAGGGGAACCACATGGAGAAAATGCTGGGATTTCTACACCATTTGTCTAATAAAGATTTGTATATCCTTAGAGCTTAAAGTCTGCAGTTTAAGCTTTCAATTCCTATAGACACTGCCTGGCCCAAAAAAAGGCGACATTTCAAAAGGGTTAGATTATTGGCCTGCATCAATCAAAGACTAAGGAAATTGCTAGAATTAAGAACTGTTCAAAACACTAATGAACCCTGGAAGGAAAATGCTGACCTGTCAACTCGGTGAGTTGCATTATAAAAAATCGTAGAAATTACAACTGTGTTTAACAGTGAACGATTGGATTTTGGAGCAATAGAAAAAGAGGTCTAAAGCATCCAGATGTAGCCTGTTCCAAAGTGATTGGTGTGTCATTATAAAAAGGGAACCCCGTGAAGCTGTTCAAATCCGGTCTTGGACGGTCAATATCCAGTACAGTTTGGTGATTCTTCTGCTCAAACACAGCTGATTCAACTAACCAGTTGTTCAGTTAATGTCTTTAAGTGTTGGTAAATTATAGACTGTGCTGGACACTGGCACTGCAGAACTGGATTTGAACAGCCCTGCTCTGAAGGAGTGTTATGATCAGGGGTTGCTTCAATTGCTCAGGTCCAGACTCTGGGTGGATTCTTCCCTGGGTGAAGAGGTATAATCCAGGACTCAACCTGGTCAACATCTCAAGTAAATATATGGGGTTTTGTAATGGGGTTAAATGGAAATTGGGATGCTTCACACACAAAATATATTGACTTCAAGATATTTCACAAACGTAGTTACATACATTTCTTACAACAATTATTTTTAGTCAAGTAAATAAGAAAGTTTGATTTTATACAAAAATCGATGTCTGTCAGTACCATTCAATCACTCACTCACTCATCGTCTATACCGCTTTATGAGTCGCTGGGGGCCTGGAGCCTATCCCAGGAGACTTGGGGCATGAGGCAGGGTACACACTGGACGGCGTGCCAAACCATCGCAGGGCACACTTAAGTCCACGCTCATTCACACTCAAGGGCAATTTGGCAACGCCAATGATCCTAATCTGCATGTCTTTGGACCGTGGAAGAAAACCCACCAAGCACAGGGAGAATATGCAAACTCCATGCAACGCAGACCGGAATTGAACCCTGGACCTGGTGGTGCAAGGCGACAGTGCTAAATACTAAGCATTTTCTGTTCGATTTAAAAAAAGACCATCAAATTAGTCTTGTCTTGGCGTTGTCACTCTTGGGCTTCCAGACCTAGGGCGATCAGCAGTGGAACCAATTGCTCGAAATCTGTTTCACATCCTGGAAATGGTATTCCTGGCAACTCCAAACCGTCTGGTGACGTCTGCTTGTGTTGCGTCCTGATGGCCCTCTCTCTGCTAGCGTTGCCTAAACGGGGTATGACATTAAGTCAAAATGTTTTCCTTACTTTTCATACCAGGATAGGTCGACTGAACATAATCACATGATCACAAATTTTATGCTTGTGCACGGTGTCCCTTAAGAATATGTGAAATAAATGATAGCATGACAGTAATGTAGCAAGTGGAAAGTTTCTTTCGTCAAAGAGTATATTTATTTTCATTCCTACATGGGAGTCTTTTAAATCAGCAGAGTTGAGCCCAAGGCAGCTGTTAGAATATAAATAACAATAATAGTTTATATTTTATAATGTAGTGCCTTTCACCCACTCAAGGTCACCCTTAAATTTTTTTCTTACTCTTTAAACAAAAGCAAAGAATGATAATTTCGAAGATCTGTGCCCTTGAAACTCCATTTTCCCCGAGCTTTTGTCTGGACATGATGTTTTTACACAGTGTTGGCAGGGACAAAGGCAGCACTTATCTGGTAGCTCAAGCTGACGGCCAAAATCAAGCCTCGCGGGGCAGAAAGTGCTTGTTAAAGTGAGTCGGTTATGTCATCTGCACAGTACATATCTCTTTTAAACACCATATCCACACTTCCTCTCTTCCTCTGCCTATTGCTTAGAGAAGGGTTTTGTTCCACTGGACGCTCTTCAGCATTAATCACTCCTGTCCAAACGACCTGGAGTGGCCTGTTGATTAGTTGCCGGTTCACCTGAGGGTCACGGGGACAGTAGATTGCTGGCTTTGTGCCATAGTTGCTGCCAGGCCTTGAGCCAAAGTTCTGTTCTTTGCACACATGCCAGAATGAGAAAAATAAAATGATTAGGAGTTAAGGAGAGAGATAAAGACAAACTTATGCTCAATGCTTGCAGGCTTTGTTTGTTGAAAAATAAAAGGGATGTGACCACTGCAGTTTCTATTTTATGATCAGGGATAATATTTAGCTTCATTCATTCCTTTGGCTGAGACGTGTTTTCAATAAATGACTGGGAACAAGTGCAAGACAGACATAAAGAACAAATGAAGCCACAAGTAAATACAAATGTCTGAGTATGTGCTAGTATTCTGGGAACTCATCTATCACCATTGCATGAAAACCCTTAGAGTTTCTTAAGCATAACAGTAAAGTCTTGTATATACAATAAATGTGTGCTAATCATCTGGACAAGTGTACTCCGTGTACTGTAACTACGCCCCACAATTTATTTTTTATTGTTTTTATTTAAAACCCAAACCTTATGCTTAATGTTATAATACTGTACCTCTGTCCCAGTTCTTATAATTATGGGAGAATTCTGCTCTTGGCACTTAAGTTTAGAGATGCATTGCATTATGCAAATGAGTTAAGCAAAGTTACCGACCTCTGGTGACCACACCCTCATCCCCTCACATTCCTATGCTGTTTAAGCTCGGAGCTTTGTTCAAGCAAGAACTTTGAATTAAAATGATTTATTATAAGAAATGCTGCACACGTAGGCAATAATGATTTTATTTTTTAACCATAAGGGAAGGCAATAAAAAGTGTCTATTTTTATACCTTGGAATCTTTCCAACAGATGAATAACAATATCCACTGCCTACACATGAAAAGCCTTGACTAAGCTAATATTAGTGCCATGAAACATGCGAATAGTACAATCTCCTCTGAAGCAGGGATTCTTTCCCCCTAAGGGGGGATTTTTCTTCTAAGTTTGGTCAACTCTCGATTCCCTCTGACCAGTCAGCTCTTCCCTATTATACGGCAGCTAAAGATTGGGAATTGTAAAAGTTAAACGTGCTTTTGACAAGGTGTCATTTTGTAGAATAAAAATGTGGAAAGTGCAATCTGCCCTCTTCTGCATACGTAAGCTGAAAGACGGCCATGATTGGCGAGAGAGAGAGAGAGAGAGAGACCCCACATACAGAGACATTTTTGTGTTGCTGAGGAACCCCAGAGATTTGTATACTAACCTACAATAATAATGTATTTAAGCTGTTAATGGAAAACCACAGATTCCATCGAAGTCCTGTTTCCACTGCGCACAGGTATACAGTAGGGCTTGACATTGGCACCCGCCCATCCACCAAATGCGGGTAAAATTCGGCTGTGGCCGGTAATAACTTTAGTCTCACTATCCACTGTGGCGGGTAGTTTATTCTTTGGTATGACAATATATTTTTGTTGTAGTTTTCTCTAAAGGCATCCGATATAATAAACG
>JAQQZT010000007.1:17833882-17846569 GCA_030068275.1 Clarias platycephalus | reverse complement strand
CGATTTTCTGGTAACAAAATTGTGGCTAGTAAAAAGGCTGAATGGCGAGTGACTCCGGGAAATCCACTAGCCACATTGGCCAGTGAGCAAAAAAGTTAATGTCATGCTCTGGTATTCAGTAATAATATACACTGGCCGATCCAAAAAAAGCATGACCACATGGATTTATCTAAGCAAATAGTTAAGAGCTTTCAATTGGATAATTACTGCAGTGATTAATATCCAGTAGTTCAGCTGGCAACAAGTTATGCAACCCTTACTGATGCAGTAAGTAGCTTCTCATTTCTTAAACAACCACTCAGAAGACACATCCTGTGGTCGAGGCAATGATGTTACTCAGAAGGGTCGTATTATTGGCCTGAATCAAGCAAAGAAAACAACTAAGGATATTAATGATACCCAATTTGATTAAGAATTGTAAAACGCATTATTAAAACTATCGGTAACCTATAACCTAAGAAGAAGAAATGTGGTCGGAAGAACATCCTGAATGGATGTGCCTGGAAATCACTGAAAGGCTTAGCAACAATAGAACTTACTGCTTTGTTTAAAAGTGAAAGTAAGAGCATTTCCTCACTCATAGTGTGAAGAGAATTCAAAGCATTGGGACTAAACAGCTGTGTAACATCAAGAAAAACACTAATCAGTGAGGCTAACAAGGAAAAACGCATACGTTTGCTAGGGAACATAAAAAATGCTCTTTGGACGAATAGAAAAAGTCATGTGGTCTGTCCAGATTTCCTGTCCAGATTTACTGTCCATCGCTCCAGAGTGATGGTTGCATCATGGTGAGAAGAAAGACTGATGAAGTGATCAGTCATCATGTCCAATGCCTACAAGCCTATGGGAGCAAGTTATGATCTGGAGGTGCTTCTATCGGTAAAGTCTAGGTTCAGCAACGTTATATGCCCCCAAAAATTACCTGTTTATGTACTGAATGACTATGTTTTTCCATAAATGGATTTTTGGCACAGGTATATTCCAAAATTACGATTTGTCCGGATTTATCAGATCAAATTGTGATTGTGAGTGGTTCAGAGAGCATGAGACATCATTTTCTCACATGGATTGGCCACCACAGAGGCCAGACCTTAACCCCATTGAGTATCTTTGGGATTTGATGGAGAGGGCTTTACACTGCAATCATTGCCCATCATCTATATAAGATCTTTCTTGGGAAATTAATACAACTCTGGACGGAAAGAAATGTTGTGACATTACATAAGCTTAACAAAACGATGCCAAAGCCACAATGAAGGCAAATGTGGTCCAGAAACATTAGTGTGTGTGACATGTTTTTGGACAGGTAGTACGAATTGTGCCAAATTAAATGATAACTTCTAACACTGCAGGCAGAATTGATGGTTGGAACAAAGCTGTTTAGATACTCCAGTTTTAAAGTTGTCTATAGCACGATTTTAAAACCAGTTGCTGCATTTGTGTTCCTTGTTCCCTGTAACGTGGCTAAGGACAGCAGAGCCTAATGGGTCATGGACACCTTTCGATCACAGTCAGCATAAATTGTTTCAGCAACGTGTGTTACATTAGGTCTTATGTGGGATCAGACCAGATGGGATAACCATCGCTTTTCACATGCATTACTGCGCCTTGGTAGCCCATGACCCTGTCAGCGTTTTTTTAATTGTATTTCTTTGGGCCGGTTTTAATTGATACAAACATTTAGTCACTGAAGGAACTTCTTCCTTATTTGACTTAAGCACTGCTTGTATTTATGAGGGGATAAGCCACAACATTAATATGACCATCAAGTGAATTGAATAACATCGATTATCAATTATATATCAATAAGCTGGTGACAGAGCAGAGCAATGATCAAATAACCTCTAAGATTAAATGAATAAGGTGGTAAATAGTGAGAAGAGGAGATAGATCCTTAAAGGTTATATGCAGGTTTACAACACAGGTTCTCCAAATACAGAACCTGAGACAATAGACAACATACACATAAATAAATCACCATTTTATGGTAAAATTAATTCTTATATGTGGTAATCATGTGTAATTTCTTTATGTAAATGTGATTACAGGATTTCTTCGTATTTATTGTATACAGATTTATATACAGATGGGTACGTTTTCTTACCCTTGCTGCTGTTTTTCTTCATGTGTAATTACAACTTGTTCTATGCACACTTCAACAAATGAAACCCTGAATTTTTCTGCTGTTCGTCTAATGCCAATGTTAGAGAGAGTGACTAAGAGGCACAGGGCAGACTCCATGGAGTGGCTGCTTGAAATTGGAATGATTGTGATTCTGCAAACCTCCCTCTGTGATAAAAGAAGAAACTAACTTGTAAAGTTCAATTATTTTTTTTATAAAAATAGACAAAGGTAGAATGGGCTCTATGGTTCTCTGGTCGTTAAGTTCTGGTCGGCATATAGAGCAATAGACCTAAGATGGATCTTCTTTGTATGTAATTGGAATGTTCTTATAATGATGGCACCTTAGAGATCTGAGGTGATGTGATGCAGTCTCCATGTGGGTTCCAGCATTGAGACATTAATGAGACAGGAAAGAAGACCATGCTTGGTTTTTTTTTTTTTTGCTGGATTTGTGTATATTAAAGAGGTTATTGGATATGAATATAGTATTCAGATTAAGAAGATGATGCAGCTTGATATAAACAAAAATCCCAACTGCATAAGGAGGATTTAAAAACAGCTCATCATCTCTACATTAAGAGTGATTATGACCTTAGGTGATTTACCTCGGGATGCGATGGTAGAAAAAAAACTTACCCACTGCTTCAAATGCTTGGAATTTTCTCCACAGTTTTCAGGAAGCGTAGTGGTAGGGTTCCATTTTAGCCCAGGTCGGATGTAAATCAACATGCAGAAATGAATTTTTGGAGCACAGAACAACTTCAGCCAGTAGCATGGTAGCTTAGTGATTAGCACTGTCACCTTGCACCTCCAGGGTCCGGGTTCGATTCCCAGCCAGGGTCGATTCCCATCTCTGTCTGCATGGAGTTTGCATGGTCTCTCTGGGCCTTGGTGGGTTTCCTTCGGGTTCTTCTGTTTCTTCCCACAATCCAAAGACGTGCAGGTTAGGCTAATTGACGTTGCCAAATTGCCCATAGTGTTTGAATGAGTGTGTGACTATGTGTGTGTATGCACCCTGTCCAGGGTGTACCCCGCCTCGTGGGTCTCCTGGGATAGTCTCCATGGCCCCCGCTACCCTGAATACGGGATAAAGTGGTATAGACAATGAGTGAGTGAGTGAGTGAGTGAGTGAGTGAGAACAGCTTCAGCCAGCAGCACGGTGGCTTAGTGGTTAGCACTGTCGCCTTGCTCCTCCAGGGTCCAGATTAGATTCCTGGACAGGTCAGATTCCTGCTTCTGTTTGCATGGAGTTTGCATGTTCTCCCAGTTGGGGTTCCTCCGTGTACTCCGTTTTCCTTCCATAGACCAAAGACCCAAATTGCCCACAGTGTGTGAATGTGGGTGAATTTGCCCTGCGATGGATTGACACCCTGTCCAGTGTGTAACCTGCCTTGTGCCCTAAGTCTCCTGGGATAGGCACCATGTCCCCCATGACCCTGTAAACATGATATAGAGGTATAGATGATGAATGAGTGAGTGAGAACAGCTACAGTTTAAGACAGATGCAATGTGGTGCGCCACAGTTGTGTATGATCAGGACGTTCTCTTAGTACTTGTCCAGGGCATTGGGTTATTTTTATCTTTCACCATGTTTCTCAGCAATCCTAAACTTCATCTAGCGTCTATGTAGAGCATCAGAAAGCCAACAGCTTGAAGGTTACTTGAAGGATCTGAATGTGGCTTATTTGGTGGTAGCTCTGCAGCCGTGGTGTTAGGCAAGTGTGTACAGTAGATCAAATCCCAGGGCTGCCGAAGAAACACTGCTAGATCAAGTCTCTTCAGCAGTTCAGGTTAATGCAACTGTAATCCTGTCTCTTTTGATAAGAGTGACTGCCAAATAAAAAGCTTTACCATGCTCATGCAGAAATCTTACATATACTTATTTCAGAAGTAGCACCGTGACATGTTAATTCATGTATATGACATCTACATTGCTGGGTTTCTGATCATTTCAGTGGGTCGTTTTGAATTACTGCATGTTTCTCAAAAGAAAAAATGTCACTGTTCCAAACGAAATGTAGAAATGAATCATCTGGTGTGTGAGTGACTTGCTGTTAAACATTAGATTTCAAATATAGACATTTCAAATCCGACAGCATGTTGAACTCTAAGATATGACAGTATTCCAGTTGTCTGCTAACAAGTACTGTAGTTAAAATGCAGTAAACAAAGCCATCAATATGATAAAAGTCGACAGGCTTTGCATAAACTGGAACAGCGTTCCAGTACAAACAGTTGAACTGAGTATGCACCGTATTCAGAAGAACAATGCAAAAGTTTTGGAACGAATTTTGGAATAGCCAATTGCATAAAACAACGGAGTGTGCTGGACCAACTTGAGATGTGAGTGTTTATGAATTCAATCATTTATGAAGTTGAGCTTAAGCGCTTTCTAAAATTCATTTACATGAACGTAAACCCTATGCGCAACCATAGGGTCACTGTTATATGCTGCATTAACCAATCAGATTTCTGTTTGATTTCAAAAATCATAGCACTGTTCGAGGTATAAATATAATTTTTTTTTTGGCTTATTGGTTGGCCTTGCGCCCCAGGTTCTGCAGACGATTCCCACCTCGAGTGCATGGAGTTTGCGTGTTCTTTCTGTGCTTGGTGGGCTTCGTCACACAATCCAAAGACATGCAGATTAGGCTAATTGGCGTTCCCAAATTGCCAGTAGAGTGTGGTTGAGTGTGTGAGTGTGTGTATGTGTGTGTGCCCTGCGATGGATTGGCACCCAGGGTGTACCCTGCCTTGTGCCCTAAGTCTCTTGAGATAGGCACCTTGCCCCCCACCATGCCCCTGTACTCAGGATGAAGGAGTATAGATGATAAGTGAGTGGGTCTCATTCAGAATAATTGATCATTTGTTCTAAAATCTACATAACACGAATATAAATTGAACATTTAATGATTTTTTTTTTTGCCAAATTATTATTCAAAAATCTCTATATTATTTTAACAAAAATAATATAAAAATCCTAAAAGTAATAAGTATTCATTTTTTCCCCTGCACACGCCTAGTTTACAAATGATCAGCAGAGCCACAGTTATTTTCTGATGAAACCTCCACCAGAGAGAAGAAAAGTGTCAGGCCAGTTAAGATGGGAACATTTGATAAACAATATTTTGTGCTTATTTATACCTTAAGTAAGCACAAGTACATTGTTCTTGTTTTAATACTGATTACATTTTCAACAGACTTTAAAGACAAACACTGAAATGATTGAAGAACCAAACATTGATTCGTGTTCCTGCAAACAGTTGTGATTTGGTTTGGTTTGGAGTCAATAACATGCTGAAAGGTCAACACTGATCTGCTCTTTTGTGCTCTTTTAAAAACTCCTCATGCTTACCGATGACAAGTATGCAACCACATATTTAGTCCAACGCAGCAACCGCAGTTCTACATACAGGGACCAATTATGGCTGACAATTTGATTGGGCTCACACTTTTAAAATTATTTAGAGTTGTCAACCATTTTGAGAGCAAATAGACCCACTAACCATAACAATAGTATGTCCTTCTTGTGACACCAAAACAACTCTGAACCACCAAGGCCTGGAATCTATGAGACCTCTGAAGGTGTGCTGTGGAATCTGGCACCAAGATTTAGCAGACGATCCTGTAAGTCCTGTAAGCCGCAAGGTGGGACATTCCTGGATCAGGCATGTTTGTCCAGCATATTGCACATATACTCAATCAGATGGAGAGCTGGAGGCCAAGTCAACAACTTGAACTCTTTGTCATGTTTCTCAAACCATTCCTAAACAATTTTGCACTGTGGCAGGCTGCTAAAAGAGGGCACTGCAGTCAGGGAATACTTGGTCTGCAATAATGTTTGGTGGGCATTACATGTCAAAATAACATCCACATGAATGCCAGGACCCAGGGCTTTTCAGCAGAAAACTGATCAGAGCTTCACATTGTCTTTGCTGGCATGCTGTCTTCCCATAATGCATCCTGCAGTCAACTACTGCCCAGGAACACACACGCCCAGCCATCCACACGACATAAAAGAAAACATGATCCATCAAACCTTTCCCCTTGCTCTTCCCTTGGTCCAGTTACAGCGTTCATGTACCCATTGTACAGTAGGAGTTTTCAGCAGTGGACGAGGTCAGCAGCTCACAGCTCCCTCTGACCACTTTGTGGCTACGCAACCCTGTGCACAGCAAGTTGAGATTCGGTGTGGGTTCTGACACCTTCCTATTATAGCCAGAAATAACTTTTTTAGCAAATTGTGCTACAGGAGCTCTTCTGTATTGGCCCAAACAGCTTCCCAAGCATATTAATGAGCCTTGGATGCCAATGACCTTGGCACCAGTTCATAGTGTGTTCTTCCTACAGTAGGACTACTTTAAGTAGGTACTAACCACTGTAGACCAGGAACAGATTTTTATGCCCCCCCCCCTTGAGAAGTGTGAATATAAGAAGATAATTAAAGATATTGCTTTTAATGTTATGGCTGATCGGTGTACAGTTATTTAATAACATTTATGATGAAAAGTAAATTATTATAAAATGGAGAATTTTTTTTCTCTTATGAACAACTGTATTTTATACAATCATTATATTAATAATAATATGAATAATAACACTAGTGTACAAGGAGAAAGCCTAACAAATAACCGTAGCTACCAGTACAGTTTAGAGTTAACTGGTAGCTAACGCTACTGGGAGACATTCATCTTTCCTGGCTTCCAGGACTGTCGTAATGGCCGGTCTTTCTTGACATAATGAGAATCCCTGGCTCGACTGTCCCACTCACAGAGGAAACAGCAGTACTTTGTGTTTCCACCCTGCAGGCCAAGCAACAGGGCAACAAGTTTTTTTACAACATCAGAGCTACCACTGATGTTCCTCATACTTTATACACCTTAGCAGCTGTTTTATGCTTCTTTCATGTCGACTCCATGCCCGACAGAAACAGATGGAAAAACATTGCCTTTGTGCAATAAAACAGCTTTTAGACTTGTTTTAAATTAATCTATGAACAATCTCCATTCATCAGGATTGTGGGTAAAGTTAAGGCCTTCCACTAAGAAATTCTAAACCAGATCTTTTTTTTTTACATTGTTGCAATCTTTAGTCCAGTCGCTCTGACTTACTCTTATGCAATTCCAAATCTCTGACCAGGTCATTTCACTCTGTGAAATTAGATGTGGTTCTGGAGGAGCATACAGTGGCCTAAAGTCTGGGTCCACCGACATCGATGGCCCTGGATCAGCTGCATCCTGCCATCATCTTGATCATCATCTAAGTCTCGAGAGTAGGATTCTGGGGGAATGTTTGGATATTTCCATGGCCCACTTCCTCTTTTTTGAGATGCTCTATAGATGAGATAAGTTGCAGATAAGTTGCATGTGTAATGCAACAATAATGAGGGGCCCAACTCTTGTCCTGATTGTCCTGATTTTGCATCCAAATGTATGTGGTATGCCTTTTTCACCACTGCCATCATATAATACTTTTAAGATGGCCACAAATGTAGCAAAAGTTATCTACAGTGTTGGCTTCTGAGACTAATGACACTTTGACAAGCCATCAGATGTGACTATATGATGCATAGTTCTGGCCAAAACAAAAGTACACTGCAAAAAAAAAAATAGTTAATAATATTTAGTAAATATAATTTATTAAATAACAATTAATACATTTCTATAATGGTACCATTTTCATTGTTCAACCTTACTTTCTCTAGAAGTTATGAAGCATCATGATCATCACCCCCCCCCAACCCCCCGCCCCCCGTCTCGTCCGGTCCCGTCCCTTGTAGACAAATATACCCGCCTGTGTATAAATCTTTATTGTGAAATAACTTTTAGCCAACCAGCACCTTTCCCACCCGTTTTCTAATTAATCTAATCAAATATATGAAAGAATTAGCACATTTTATCTCAATCACTCACTCACTCACTCACTCACTCATCGTCTATACTGCTTTATCCTGTGTTCAGGGTCGCGAGGGGCCTGGAGCCTATCCCAGGAGGCTTAGAGCACAAGGCGGGTTACACCCTGGACAGCATGCCAATCCATCACAGGGCACACATTTTTATCTCAGTGGTCGATCATTTCCAAAAAATTGTAGACCAGTTCAGAATTTGAGTGTTTCTTCATTTGGCATGAGTATTTATCCAAGGGGAAATGTAATGTGGAAAAGTTTAAAATGGGTAAGTACTTATGCAAGTTATTGCATATTAAAGAAAGTAGTTAAAATATCTATTTATTTTTGTAAGTTATATTTTTTGTGAATGGGTAACTTGACAAAAGTGCATGACGGTGCATGTGGTGGAGGGAATGAGGATGTAGTGCTCCCACTGGGAAATGGGATGAAAGATACAGTGGCAGTGGAAATGTCTGTGGTCTCAGTTTATGCTTCGGTTCACATTTTTTGTGTTAGAGAAATCATCAAAATGCCTGCTGCATTTATACTCCTGCCTGACTATATATCCCTTTCACCTGAAACTCTCTTTACTCATTTACAGCTAGCCATTTCATTCTTCTTGTGTCTGAATTGTATTCTCATTTTTATGGATGATCCCTATCCATCCATAATGATGCTTCATTGCTCATTAGCATGCTCATTATTTTTAACAAAGTAGTGGAAGGTCTTCCACCCACCAATAAGAAAACTTTCCATGGTTTAGACTGAAGCTACATCACACTGAGCAAAAGTTGAGCATTGATTCGAGTTTCAAAGCCTGTATAGAGAGCACACAGGGCACATAAGCTGGCTTCTTAGTTTTTTTTGTTTAGTTTTTTTTTTTTCATCTGTGCATCTTCTCCAAACAGCATTGGAGAGAACTGAAAGCAGTATGTTGCTTGCTATTCTATGATGCACTAATATTAATAAAAAAATATGCCACAGTAGCCCTGTCAGAACATGATTCTGTTCATTAAAAAAGAATCATTTAAAAATGCCTGTCAGAGTCGTAATCTGATTCACAGATGCGTTTCGAAATCAAGTGCCCAAATAACGTTATAGCACATCATTACTGTGACACATAAACCATGTTTCCATTAAATGATCAAATTATATGCAAATATATGCAAAACAGTCTGGGTTTGCTGTCTTAACATTTTAAAGACAGCACTTATATACCTGACTGCACATTACTTTATTTACACTGTGTTTTTGTGCACTCCAATTAAAAAAAAAGAAACAGTTAAATATGGTCAGAAAAATGCTTAATAAATAATTGTTTCTGCATGTGGCCTAAAAAGTCCAGCTCCATAGGTATTTTACTTGAATGAAATTTGATATTTTTTCTTTTATTACAGACCCAAGATAGCTTCTAAACTAACAATGGAAGACTAAATAGAACCAGACCTAACAGCACTCGGATTACCACAACCAGCCCTGAACAATCATCGCACTGAAGTAGGAAATCATCTGTGCATGTAACACCATCTGGTCTAATACATTGAGAAATTCACCATTCTTGTACTCAATGTATACACAAGTGCTCCGAAGCCAGACGCCATTTGTTTAAGCATTTGCTGTAATTTATACTTTTAAATACGTATATGGCTATAGATCCAGACTTTTAGGGGAAAGACTGCATTTACACCCCCTCTTAAGACTTTAGGTTTTTGTGATGTACAAAAAAACGAAGAAAAACAAAACAAAACAAGATAAAGCATATCATTATGGTCACTAAATTTTTCACCTTCAATGTGATATAACAAGGAACAAAATTCAAGTAAAAAATTAGGGTGGAAAGGGACAAAAAACACAACAAAACAAAAAAAATCACTGACACTGATCAACCATAACATTAATGTGCAAAACGTTATGGCCAATAAGTTAAGCTTTTATTTGTAACATTTACATTACAGCACAGTGAAATTCTTTCTTTGCATATACAGCGTAACTGAGATCAGAGCGAAGGGTCAGCCACGATACAGCGCCCCTGGAGCAGATAGGGTTAAGGGCCTTGCTCAAGGGCCCAACAATGGCAACCTGATGGAGCTGGGGATCGAACCACCGACCTTCCGGTCAGTAACTCAATGTCTTAGCCCTCAGAGCTGCTACAGCCCCTATAGTGTTGTGGTGTCTGGCAGCAGGACATTGGCATTGCTCTTTTGGGTGCTGTGGGTTCTGGGGTGTGTCCTCTATGGATCTGACTTGTTTGTCCAGCACATCTCGTTGGGCTTGATCAGTCTGGGATCTGGGGACTTTGGAGGCCGTCGGGAGGCAGTCTCAGGATCTTTACCCGCTGGACCCCATGCAGAACGAGCTGTGGTTCCTTTCTATAATTTTTTGACAATTTGTGCTGCTTTGACTTTTCTGTGGGATGATATTGGATGGGCTGGCCCTTGGTCTCCACAGGCATGGGTGAGCCTTAGGTGCCCATGATCCTGTCACTTGACTTGAAAATGAAAACAGTTTCCAGACCATTACATCACCAGCAGCTACCTGAAGCACTAACACAACGTAGGTTAGGTTTTCAACTGTCCAGTTTCAGATTTTGCTCCTTACAGCCTTAGAATCCCAATGCAACCAATCTACTGTTGTAGTCCATCCAAATTAACAAGTTGCTTTTCTGAGATGCACGCCACATATCTCCTTAAACAGCAAATTAAGCAAGATTATGCACTTAACAAAGGAAAAAGACATTAGACATTCTATTAATAGATTATTAATTCTAAAATTCTATTAATAGATGGATTAACTAATGAATGTTTGATTTGGATGATAACATAGCTGTAAAACTTGATAAGATATTTTATTGCACCAAATGTATAACTGAATCATATTTAAAGGTTCAAATAATTTATTCATGGAATTATTTCCAATTATGACTTAATACTAATTGACAGTTGGACACAGTTCTGCTGTAGATCTTGTAACACTGATAACACTGGTCTATATGGAGAAAGGCTTAAAAATAAAATGGCTACATTTGACCAGAATTGGGTCACTAATAAAGGAAAAGTCCTGAGTGTTACTGTATCTGGCTCTAGTTTGCAAGAAACAGCTTCAAGTTAAAATTGCATCAAAATAATTCATAATTACGAGGAGGTGTGTGATTATGCTCTACAACTTTTCTGCAAAATGTGATATAGCAATGAGAATGGTGCCACACCAGTGGAAATAAATTCAATAAAATCTTTTTATTGTCTTTTCATGTAACATTTTCCTGCTTTTGTCATGAAAAAAAAACTACCGAATTGTGGGTGAGTTGGCCCCACTGCTTTGTAGCTTCCTAGACTATTAAAATACAACCTGAAAATTATACAGGTTTAAAGCTTACAAAATATAAGGTGAATAATATCAGGTAATTGTAATTATAATTACAGAATAAAAGCTCTAACTTTAGATTAAATGTCAAGGCTCCATCTTCAGTATCTAAATGGCAATTTAGGGGTGAACTGCAAGAGGATCATCCCTGTAGATATTCCAGCAGTAATCAGCAAGCATGGATGGACTCCATTTCCCTGTTTATCTTTTCTCTAAACATCCATCCACCTAGGAACCTCTGTAATCCAACCAGGGACTGTGGAGACCAATGGTGTCCATTGTAGACCAGTGGGGACCATTGGATTTATTCCCATTTATACGGGCAATTTAGAAACACCAATTAGCCTAATCTGCATGTCTTTGGACTTTGGAAGGAAACCCACCATGCACAAACTCCATGCACACAAACCCAATGTAGGAATTGAACCTGGGACCTGGGGTTGCAAGGTGACAGTACTAACTACTAAGCTACCATCTTTTCTCCATACCTGTGATATCCTGGTGGAATCTCTCCCCTTGCCCATCACTCACTGCCCCCCAGTGCAAAGAGAAATAATCTATATGAAACTGTAAGAAGAAGACCATTTTCAGTGACATTTTTGGACCAAGTGCTTTGAAAATCCATTGCCATAGACTTGAAGTCTTCCCATGGCTTGTCACAACAGATGATCAAACCTGTCATCTCGGAGAAGTTCTCGAATCTGTGGATCAACAAAGATGCCTTCCTTGATTTTTTTGCTTCCCTAAGTCTTAAAACCTTGTAAGAGCCATATCGTACTTGTTATGAATTTGTTGTTGTGTTTATTTATTTTATTTATTTTATTCTATCTATTTATTAGTTAAGCATTCATTTATGACAGACAACACTTGTTGGTCTGTGACGTCATTACACTATTACACGTATTTTGCATGACTATTGCATTGTAAAGAGTCAGATCAGTTTTTGATAAGCTAACGTAACCTAACGTAGTCTACTAGATACATCAAATATATCGTTGTAAATGTAACCTAAAGCTGCAACCTATTGAACAGCGACTGGATTGTTGTAACCACAGTGGATTTATTCAAGACGACTGTACGAAGTGTTACAGTTTTTTAAAATTGTTTTGGTACTATTTTCATAAGTAAAGTGTGCATTTTCAAATCACTTAGTACAAAACTCACATTTGATCACATTTGTAACACCACTAGTCATTCTTTCAAATCTGACGTCATGACTTCATTGTATTTACACATATATTCATTCCACTTAATCTTTGTTTCAGAACACATGATCATTGTGATATATATTGAGAACATTTGCTTTAATCACCCAA
>JAQQZT010000007.1:17804191-17821457 GCA_030068275.1 Clarias platycephalus | reverse complement strand
AAAGACATGCAGATTAGGCTAATTGGCGTTCCCAAATTGACCATAGTGTGTGAATGAGTGTGTGTATGTATGTATGTGTGTGTGCCCTGCGATGGACTGGCACCCTGTCCAGGGTGTACCCTGCCTTGTGCCCGAGGTCTCCTGGGATAGGCTCCAGGTCCCCGCGACCCTGAATACATATATTCGATAAAGCGGTATAGAAAATGAATGAATGAATGAATCTTCCCCTGAGTTCATAAGGGAGAGGATGTCAAAACGTTGGAGCTAGCTGTTAGCATTCTTTCCTCTTTATCAAAAGCAAGAGAGTAGTGCACCAAAATTGAAAATTAACTGTAATTATGCTGAAACCACAGTGTATTAAAATTGTACTCTAATTTATGGTTTCTGTGGAGAGAAATGATTATTTTGAGCACAATAAATAAAATTTGGCAAAAATAAATTAAAAAACAAAGTTTAAATTGTTTACGGGCTCTGGAATGTACACTGAACTTCTATTTAAAGTAAATTATTCTATGACACATTATTTGGAAAGTGTGATTAATTTGAAGGATGCTTAAATGTTGATTCCAACAATTGGATAAAGCATGCTAGTACGTGATGTGGTGTCAGAAGTGGAATATAGAATATCTTTAATAAATTAATTAATTTTGTTGGTATATTTGCAGTGTATTATATGAATATATTTGTAATACAATGAAGTGTATATGTTTTTCTCACTAAGGTCTTGTTTGTTATGTAGCTATGGTTTGTTATGTAGCTGAGTGACTCCCGGGACAGGTGGTGTGGTATGGGACATGGTCTGATCAGCATTAGACAATTTTCAAAGACAATAAGTAGAAATAAGTCTCTTACAATATACAACAACAAAGAGATGGACTGGTACCTGGTTGGGGAAAGGAACAGGCTACATAGATATTTAGAGAGTAGCAGGAACAATGGACACGAAAAACAGTAGACACAATGTCATATTAATAGAGAAAAAGAAAAACATATATATATATTGTTAAAGAACCTCTATGTGCATTAACAAAAGGAAGGGGGAAAATTGTGGGGAGCAGAAAGAAAGAGTAAAGGGTAAGCTTAAACTGTAACTGTGGATAATAGATTATGTTGACCAGGAAGGACAGGCATATTGTAGAGGAAAGGAACAGTGAATCAGGAGTCAAGAGCAACTAATCAATTGAGCAAATAATAGAACAGTTACTAAAGTAACTAACAAAAAAAAAACTACAAATAAAAAATAGAGCAAATGAGAGGTATAATATTAGAAGCACAGATAAGTTGAAAGGAAATATGATAGGAATAGAGAGGAAAAAGTGAAATAAGTAAATGAAAGATAAGAGAACAGGAAGAAGAAGAGAAGAATCACGCCACCACCAGAGCTGCATGAAGAGGCATGACAGCCCACCAACGTAAAACACTGACCAAGCTCAAGACCCCAGCGAGATACAGCCCATGATGGGAGTGACAGCAATTTCAGAAGAGTGGACTAACATGGAACTACTGTATGTGTCCACAGAACATTGAGGGCGTGGCAAAACATCAAGAGCAGCAGGACCTGGAACATGGCCTGAATCATGGTCATAGGAGCACTGAAACACTGAAACACACACTGCATGACACCAAGTGTAATAGGTGTCACACAAAAAACTATGAGGGGCAAGAAATGGACAGAAAAAGTCAAAGACATTGTAACAGTCCCAAAGATGGTCGTGGCAATAGCACAGTGACCAAACATCAGGTGGAGAGCTCAATGCCCCATGTCTCTCTGGTGGTTGCGGGAAATTTTTGAACCAAATTACGGTTAGGAAAGCTGAGTAGATTAAAAGTGTGGAATTGAACACACATTACTTAAATTTATTACCTTTTGTAGAGGTGGGAAGTACACACCCAAGTAGCAAGGCATGCAGCTATCACTAGTACATACCTGTACACAGTGAGAAGAAAGAACCTAGGGGCAGGGCATGTACTGTATCGATGCCCTTTCATCTTTAACCAGGTGCTAGCTCAAGATCTGACATCTTTATGCCAAATCGGCTCCTCTTCTAGGCTATTGACATTGATCTGCAGGCCAATGAAATAATAATAAGGACTCGGTGAAGGTACTAAAAATGCTAGTTGAAAGTCGTCATGGCAAAAGCAAAATAAATAAATACATACATACATACATAAATTACTTTGTAAACAAAGAGATGAATATTTAGGACATATGTTAGAGTCGCAAGTAATTGTCAAAGCCATTTGAAAAGCACCTCAACCCTAAACTGTACAGCAAATGCTATAATTTTTAGGAATAGAAGAGTTGAACCAACCCTGGATATGTGACTTTGAGCTACAAGTCAACCATTAAGAGATTAAGAGCTCTAATATAAACTGCTGATTATGCCAGACCTAGTTCGCTACTTACACCGGAAACACTAGTAGCATTTTAATTTATCTTATCAAAATGTAGTCAGATGTTTGTAATCACAAATGCACGTCATTTGGGATCTGAAGTCTTTTAAGCTGTTTCGAATTAACTATTGAATGTTGCAAAACTGTTAATCCAGCAGACATAATGGTACTCCCCTCATGCCTGTTTAGCAGAGTCAGATAAATTCCTTAAAGCCCAACTCAGTTTAACAAATCAAACACTGGAAAACACAGAAAAAGTAATGTAAATGTAATTGCTACTGTAGTACACATATACTTACTAACAACCTATCACTAACAGTTTACAAGTTTAATGAAAATAACAGAATTAACCACACTGTATAGATAAAATCTAATCTGAGACACTATAATGGTATGTTAGTATGTGTGCAGCTTAGTGTGTGTAGGACCCGAGTCATTAACATGGCAGCAGGAGGCGAGGAAAATCATCTCCCTGTCGAAGTACTGGTAGATGGACTATTTCTCAAAGAAAGCCTAAGAGAGGGTGGAAGACCTACCTTCTTCACATGTGAGCAGGCAAAGCTGTGCTGTTCAGAATCAAGCCCAGCCCCAGTCAATGACTTTGAATTGTGGAACTCGAATCTAACACAACAAGCAGAGCTGAAGAGTCTGACATCGACCTTCCCAAAACTACACAACTCAGTCTATCAAGACCATAGACTTCGACATTGTTGGACGTTTTTCATCTTTTTATTTTTGTTGTGTTTCTTTTATGAAATTTTATATACTGTTATACAACTATATATACATTCCTCTGATCAGATGCTAATGCACTGTCGAGTGTTTAAACACTGGCAGGGTAGGAATTTTTCCTCAAAAATTAGTGCCTGAGTTTTTTTCGCCTACCCCTGAGCAGAGAACCCATTGTTAGCTAAAGATTCTACTGATTACAAGGAAGTGGTCATAAGGACCTATCCGAGAAAGGGAAGAAAAGTAGCAATAATTAAATGCTCAGGGAATATGTGTTACCCTGTGGTATATTACTATGTATATGTATAATTGCAAATAAGTGTATTATATAATAAGTTAGTGTATTATATACAACTGATACTAGCAAAGAAAGTTACTGATACTAAAACGGTCTATGAAACTGTTACCTATGATCCTCCTTAAACATACAACAGGGGGGACTGTGGAAATTTTTAAGTAAAGCCATACTGATGGCTTTCAGGGGGGAAAGTGGAAAAATTGTATTGGTCTATAATTGTAGTTAAGTGTAAGGTACCAAATACCCAGAAGGCATCTGTTCAAGAGGCCTTGATCCGCTCGCTACAATAAAAAGAAAAGGCGCTTGCACAACAAATTGAGGAAGTGACATAAACAGAGCAAGTTTAATATAACCGGTTACTCATAACTAACGATAATCAAAAAGTATGTGAGGTATGAATGACACGTATTGTACACACAGAGTGCAAGAAATAGATGACTGACAAGTGCAAGAAATAGAGTTGAGGTGTGACCCAAGAATGACCCGTATACACAGAGTGCAAGAAATAGAGGAACTTTATTAAGAAAAATTAGACAAGGCAGGCAGTGATCCAGAATACAAAAATAAATTTGCATTGCGGGACTGCAATTACTGAGACATAGAGTGCAAAGAGATAGACTTCTGCTTTTATACAGTGTATATATATATATATATATATATATATATATATATGATATAAACAATGATATAAGTGTCAAGTGAAGGTATATAAACCATGTACAATTGGGGAAGAAAGGGGATCTTGCAGAATTTTTGTGGAGTGTCTGTTGTATTCTGGGTGGCCAGTCCGTGCTGTCCATTTACTTTTAGTTGCAATAAACGTTTTTGCTCTTTCAATACTCAAGTAGTTGTTGAGTTTGTGTTTAGAAAATTGGCATGGTTCACAACAAATTTGCCACGACATGACTCACCTCCACAAGTATGGTTTTGATTATTCTAAAATACTGCACATAATATTCACCAAATTTCCACCATGTATTTGAACAGTGAAGAACTGTTCACTGTCTGTTCTTTGAATTGTTACTGGATCTACAAGGTTACATTCAGTTTGAGGTGATTACATGATACAGTAATTAACCTGGAGGAAACCCATGAGGGCACTCAGGCTGTTTCTTGCTCTAAATGGTATTGTTGCTTAAGACCCCTAAGTAGATATGCAAAAAATCTACTAAAAAGAACACTTTACTATTTAGGAAGAAGGTTATTATATTATTAATTTACTGTACATGTCTGAATTATGTACTGTAACTTAAATAACTATAATCAAAAGATCACAAACAAGTGGTGATCATCAAACAAGAAATAATATAGAAGAAAAATGCATCTAAAACACAGGTAAGAAATAAAAGCGTATTCATTCGATTTAGACAGTTTTTTTAGTCTTCTTCCTTGCTTGATGATATGGCTAGGCACTTGCTACCGGCTATGACAGCAATAACCTGCTGATTTTACAGAATATCAGTACTTATCAGTAAAATATATTTGGTTGTTATTATTATAACTGAAGGTGATGCAGGTACATTTTTAAACCCACTGTGCTTGGTGGGTTTCCTCCGGGTGCTCCGGTTTCCTCAAAGTCAAAGGAAACATGCAGATTAGGCTAACTGGCGTTCCCAAAATTGCCCATAGTGTCTGAATGTGTGTGTGTGCCCTGCGATGGATTGGCACCGTGTCCAAGGTGCACCATGCCTTAATGCACCTAAAGTGCACCTAAAGTGCACCTAAATCTCCTGGGCTCCAGGCCCTCCTAGACCCTGTATACTGGATAAAGCAGTATACTGTAGACAATGAATGAGTGATAGGGAGTTAACAACTAACAGGTATTAAGTGCTACAACTATAAGATTCTTTATAATATTTGTTTCCTTCTCCTAAAATGCTAATAGCAGATATTAAGTCCTACAACCAGAAGATTCTTTGTGGTATTTATTTTTCTTTTCCTAAAATGCTAAGAAATGAACATATATTTATTTATTTATATTTATATACTTCTGAATATAGGTCATGTTCAAGCATTTTAGTTTTATTACCCTTTTTTCTTTTATCCAAGATACAATTTTTTACTCTGTAACCACAAGGGGATTAGATCCAGGACCCCCTACAGTTACCAAAAACTGCAGATGCTTAAGTCCCTGATATAAAATGGCAACGTGTTTTCATCTATCTTGTGTATGTTTTCCTGTATACTTTAAATCATCTCAAGATTAGTAATAATACCCACTACAATGTAAATGCTGGTGAAAGAAGTTGCTAAATTGTATTCTTCAGGCAACAATGGCAAGAAAAAAAAGAGCTTTAATTTCTCCTTAAGAGATAGCACTTTACAGACCCTCTTACCCTTTGAGGGATTGTTTGGATTACATAATTGTTTTTAGGAGCTGTTTTTCACGCAACACAAGTAGCAATCACGTGAGACCAGAGGCAAACAATGCTTAAACAATGAGTGCTGGGAAGAGAATGAGGAGAATGACAGGAGCCTACATCAGGCTATCACTTCATTTACCTTGATTTAGCATAGTACTCTGGCTCCCGCAAATGAAACGTTTGGAACTTTCTGGAATTTTCTGGATTCCACAGTCAGTTGAATCCAGGGGGCATTCATTCTTTTCATTCTTGCACATGAAATAATATGATTAGTGTGTTTGGTGTGTGTGGGGGGGCTAAGCTGTTGTTTAGGACCATTAAAGAAGGACCTGGGGGCACAGAGAAAGAGTGTGAAACTCCACAAAGACAAAAGACTACCGAAGCAAAGGAACTAGATCAAACACGTCTTGAATTATTGACCTAATTTGGAGTAAAACTTACAATTTCATCATAGTGCCCATTTTACTCCACTGGGCAGTTGTGACTCAGGCAGTTGAGGCTTGGTTTGAGAGTCAGGGGTTCGAACCCTATCACCGGATGGCTACCACTGTTGGGACCTCGTGCAAGACCCTTAACCCTATGGCCCATACAACCTAGCCACTGCAGTGCATGCCCAAGCCTGATTAGAAAATGGGAGGCTTGCAACAGAACATATGGCAAGGGTAAAACCTGTGTGAGATCTTGCCTATCATATGATACAGAGACAAAGCCCAAGTAAGAAAGAAAAAAAATCTATTTAATCCATTGTTTCCCAAAACCGAATCTTAATAGATAAGATTCGGTTTCGGTAAGGCGCCGATCTTAATACTGTAAGCTACAGAAGTCATAGAATTAACCTATGCCAGAATACTAGTATAAATGACTGATGAAAGGGGCAAAAAGGCACATATAAATTTTTCTGGTTCCAAAAGTTACTGTATTGTATGTTCTAAAAAGAAAAATCCCTCAACTTCTAAGGGGGAAGTTGTAATAATAATTTATGATCTAACAATCTTTTGGGTTTATGTAGTAAAGTAGCACTAATACAGGAAATGAGCTATGTAGTGCAATTATTTATATCATATCATATCTCACATACATGACATGACTGTCATTTTATATTATTTTTTACTTAGTTTTACAAGGATAAAGACTCTTTCAGTTGTATTTTATAAGATTCTTAGAAAAGAACACATGAGGACATACTGTAACATTGTGTAACTTCTTTGGAACAAGGAAACATGTTTAACATGTCCTATCTACAGTTTAGAAGAACACTGTCATCAAATTATCAGTAGAAAATGAGGCAATAAAATGCTCTTAACCTTAACCAAGTTTTTCATTATTAGAAACCAAACATGCAGTATACTTTCCTGCTCATGATAAGAATTTTAGTACCAAATAGTACAACATATGAATTACACCACAGTTTTTTTTTTTTGTAAAATGCAAAACTGTCAGGAAGGACTCTTAGTCAATCTGGCAACCCACCATTCTTCAGATGCATGCCTGGAGGAAAGCAGCAGGTGGGAAATAAATATATCACTGCTGCTGACACTTTTATCAACAACTTGCAACAATTCTTATTTTAAACTTAATGTCATTTGTATTGGGATGAGAATGTGGGGTCAGGATAGACACTGAAGAACATCCACAGTGTTAATTCAACCTCCTGTTAAGTGACAAATGAACAGTACAGAATTGAATATCAGAAAAAGTTAACATAATTTTTTTTTTTTAATATAACTGCTATAGTGAATGATTAACACCATATAATTTTCATGAACTTGTGTAATATGTAAAAAAAAAAATTCAGTTCAGAATTAAGAGTGTACATTAGACTTTAGTGTGTAGCGCCTACAACATTACATGAAGCATTTCTCTGCCAAGTCCAGAACTGAATTAACACAAGTATCAACAAAGAGTTAAAAAACTTAGTAATGACTGTATGTTCACTTACGTCGTCTATACCGCCTTATCCTGTCGGGGGTGGGCTATACCAGGAGACTTAGGGTACGAGGCGAGGCACACCTGGATGAGGTGCAAATCCATTGCAGGGCACAAACATACCCACATGCACACAAACACTACTGGCAATTCGGAAATGGCAATTAGCCTAATCTGCACGTCTTTGGTCTGTGGGAGGAAACCCGAAGTACCCAGAGAAAACCCACCTAGCATGAGGAGAACCATGCACACAGACCCGAGGTGGAAACCGATCCTGGAACCTGAAGGTGCAAGGCGACTGTGCTAACTGTGGCCACGGTGCCGCCTCGACTGTCTGTTCAGTTATAAATAAATTTGTCTGACTTGTAGGGTTTTATTTAAGCCAACAAGGGGTGATTTAGAAATGAAGTTTATGCATGTTGGATGGTCGAGGTTCATTTAAGACTGGGTGTAGGGTGTTAATTATTCAGCATTCATTCAAATGAATGAGAATGTGGGGTCAAGTCTAGACAGAGAGAGGGAGAGAGAGAGAGAGGGAGAGAGAGTAGCATCCAGTGTTCCTTCAGTACATACCATGATGAAATAATGTTTAAAACGTTGTATTAAATACTTATCCAGGATGTTCCTAAATCACCAGTGCATCATTACTGTAAAGACCCAACTCTTATACTGTATAACATTACGTTCACCAGAACTGTTAAGCTTCTTAAGACTATAAAAGTTCATACAAAATTCATACATCAAACATGTCTTGGATGATGACTTAATCAGAGGCTCAGATGTTCGAGCCCCATCACCGGATTGTCACAACTGTAAAATACCGTTTGGTGTTCGTGTTAATTCACTTCTGGGTAATGAGTAACGGCTTCGTGAAGTTGCATGTGTTAATTCTTCACAGTAAAACTCTCCTCATATACGTGTGTACGCGCTTCAACACACTCCTCAGCTGCTTTCACGCGCTCTGAATGAACTTCTCGCCGAAGCGCCTCGCACCGTTTCGGATCCCACGTTCTGCCCGCAGCGCGCGGATCGCTCTTTTATTTGCATATGCATACCTGGTGAGCCAATAGCGTGCCACAGGGCGTGGCTTTTCCCCTCAGCGCGGTGCTTGCGGCTCGCACAGGTCTTGTATAAATGGGGGCTCAGTCGCGCGCACAGCTCATACAATCACACACGCACGCACACGCGTCGACGCACACGCTCAGTGTTTAATCTTCTTCTCCCGCAGCAGTTCGGATGACAGTTGTTTCTTTCTTCTTTTTATTATTTTATTTGATTTTTTTTTTCTTGCAGAGAAGCGGACAACGATTTTTGTTCACGCATCCAGGTTTGTGTCTCACTTTGGACTTTTAATCTTTATGGACTTTTTTTTCTGCACAAGCTACATTTATCTCTGTAGATCCTTTCCAAAGGTTAAGAGAGGGGTTGATATTTCAGTAAGAGACACAGGTGCGTATCAGGATTATGATTCATTCAATGTGTGAACCTTTCCCTGTTTAGGCTGGTGCAATTAAGAGGAAGCCTGGTTTAATTGAAACTCGAGAGTGCATTTTATCATTAACAACATTTCACATGTTTACCCCCCAACCTCCCCGCCCCCCATCCTTGTTGCGCTTGATTGACTCATTTACAATTGTAAACCGGTGATTTTCAATTCCAGTCCTTATCATTTAATTCCGTTTTTCAGTGAATCTCCCTTTTAAAAATCATGTGATGGTGTGGAGTCAGGTGTGTTAATGTATAAGATGTACTGCGCAGAGGGACTGAAGAAGCAGGACAGGGGAAACAGACCAGGCTCGCGCGCGCACGCGAGAGAGAGATGAGACGAACAGCTGATTTTGAGTTGTATGCACGTGGTGCAGAGTCGTCTGCCAGCGCACTAATAATAAGCTTCTAGATAAGCGCGCGCTCGGGAACTTCCTAGCTTGGTATGATGCTGAGATGAGCGACCCCGAGAAGAGCACCTGTTACGGCACCGTTGCATCATCATCATCATCACACACACAGAGGTGAGTGCATGTTTCTTTCCATTCTTATGGGAAGTCATGATCAAACATTTCATGACAATTGTTAATTGAATAAATCTCCTGGATAACACCTGGTGTTGGGGAGGGAGATCAGTGAGAAGCATCTTATTTACACAGAAAAAACCTTCAGTGTTGGATTGAATACCACTTAGTTTTTAATTGCCACCAATGTTAAATTTTAAAGTACTTGAAATGAGCGGTTCAGTGGCTTAGTGGTTAGCACTGTGGTCTCGCACCTCCAGGGTCCGGACAGTGTGATTCCTGTCTCATGTCTGTGTGCATGGAGTTTGCATGTTCTCCTTGTGCTTGTTGTGTTTCCTCCCACAGTCCAAAAACTTACAGATTAGGCTAATTGCCATTTTGGATGTGTGTGTGCCCTGCATTGTGCGTGTGTGTGTGTGTGCCCTGCGATGGATTGGCACCCTGTCCAGGGTCCTGTCCTGCCCCGCCTCATGCCACAAGTGTGGCCACTGCGACCCTTTATACAGGATAAAGCGGTATAGACAGCGAGGTATAAAGTTCTTGAAATAATGTAGTCTTAAGAATAAAGTTTAAATCAACACCTCCACTGCTGAGCTAACTCTTACAATACTAAAGACCTCCACTGTTAGATCTGTGTAGATGTTACTTCACCGTGAGCCGGCGGTATTAACACTGTACAGTAGATGTTCACTAAACACAATTGTAGGTGTTAATGCAACACTAATGGTGTTAACACATCAGATATTTAGTACTGTGGGTGTTACTCCAACACTAACCGTGCACTAACATTGCGGATATTCTGTATTGTAGGTGTTAATGCAACACTAATAGTGTTAACACTGTGAATATTCTGTATTTGTATTGTAGGTGTTCATTCAACACTAACATTGGTAACACTGTGGATATTCTGTATTGTAGGTGTTAAATCAATATTAGTGGTATTAACAGTGTAGATATTTTGTATTGTAGGTGTTAATTAAACACTAACAGTGTTTAATACAGTGGATATTCACTAATGTAAGGGTTAACTCAACACTAATGGTGTTAACACTGTGTATATTCTATGTTGTAGGTGTAAATTCAACATTAATGGTGTTAAAACAGCAGATATTTAGTATTGTATGCATTAATTCTACACCCATTGTGTTATTTCAACACTGCAGGTTTTAAACCAACACTGAACACTTTAATTCAATGCAAATTGTGTAAAATCAATGCTGTAGCTTTTACAACAGGATTACATGTACTGTATTGATTGAACACTAATCATGTTCACACTCCAGTTTTGTGATACTTATGTGATAATTCAGCAGTAATGTTGTTAATTAAGCACTGTAGTTATTAAGCCTGTGTTTTAGGTGTTATTTAAAAAAAAGTAATGATTAAGTGGCCATTGTACAGTATGTGTTAATTGAACACTATAATAATTAAGTATGTATTACATGTTTTAATTCAACGTTGGTTATTAATTCAGTATTGTATATATGTAAATTTAACACTAGTTATCAAGTCAAGCTTATCAAGCTTTACATGTGTGAATTTAACACTGTAGATTTCAATTTATCACTGCAGTTATTGTACAGTTAAGTAGGTTGACTGTTACAAGCCGATGTGTATTATTCACATCTCACAACTGACTGATGAAAACAATTGTCAGCTATCTTCTCTGTGGGCCAGGTTGGTACACAGGAGCTTCCTTTATGGATAACATTTGCATTTGCATCTGTTTATTGATACTGTTTATTCCAATGGTTTGTTTAGCAGCTCCCTGTGGTTAAGATCAGTATTTCCCCAGATGAATTTGTCCATATGAAAGTTGGAGGTCTTCCAGCCTCAGTCATACTGGCACACACCAGTTGGAGGTCTTCCAGCCCCATCATACAGGCACACACCAGCCTGTGGAACACTGGCATCTGTAGGCTTGGAGCCATTATTGGGCTTTCATAATGCAGTAGGTGTGATTTGCCCAACGTACTGACATGTACTGGTGCCAAGTCCACTGGTATTGAATTGGCATGATTGTTGTTATAGTGTTGGCAAATGGACTGGCACTGAACTGCCAAACCAACTGGCATTGGCAAGCCCTTTGTCTGTGATTTTCCAGGCCTACAGACATTGGATTGCCGAGTTGACTGACTCTGGATTGCCAACACTACAAACTCAAGGTCTGGATTGCCAACACTGCAAACTCATACATCCAACTTTGGTTTGCCCAATCCACTGGTATTGGATTGCCAAGTCTATTGGCATGGAGTTATGTTACCAAACCCAATGACGTGTCCAAGCTCATTGGTACTGGGTTTCCAAACTTACTCACATTTTCTTGCCATGTTTATTGGCATTAGGCTGGCCTGCCCAGTGGTTTTGCCTTTTTTGAACACTACCAACTTTGGTTTGCCCAACCAGCTAACCATGGCCTGCCAAGCCCACTGGCATTGAGATGTTTATTGTTTTTTTTTCCCCTATCAGTGTGAAATTGAAGCAGGCTGCCAGTAACAGCTTTTCATTCCTCGTCCAGCGGCTACTAAATGGCGTGTGAAATTATTGAGAGTGGCGATTCTTTTCCCACACACTCTCAGAGCTCCCACTCCCGTTCCCTCTAAGTTGTTAATTAACAGCAGAGGTGTCTTCAGAATGAGTGTTTTAATGAAATTAGTGCCGAGTGTGTGCGACAGTCTGCATTCCATGCCTCACTAATGACTTGTACAATCACAGCAGGCTGGATTCACTCACCTACTTTCTCTCATGGCTCTTCAGAGGAAGACTGGAAAGTGGCACATAGATGTAGAGACTATTGTGGCTGCGTCTTATTCATATAAAGTTACCCTCAGACCAGTGGCAATTAGTTTATTGTAGGGTAGATGGAAACACAGCAGTGGCTGTAATTCTGCTTTTCCGGTCTGAAGGTTATTTTTGGCTGTACATTAAACACAGGCTGTCTTCAGAGTGACCTACTTAAACACACACACACACACACACACACATACACAGACACACAGACACACACACACAGGTGGAGGCTGACAGATGTCCTCTCACTTCACCTATGCCCTTATTATCCCTCTGATTCTTCCTCCTTCAATGTTTTAGTCCAAACCCATTATTTATTCTACTCACCAATGTCTATTAAAAAAGCCACAGTTTAGGGTTTTTGTTAGAAAGTTTTTAAACACACCAGAATACAGAGAGTCAGGTGGATCTCAAAGACGTCTTCAAACAGTGTAATCGCGACAGCAAAATGTAAAAATTCACTCACTCACTCATCATCTATTACGCTCTATCCTGTATACAGGGTTGTGGGGGAACCTGGAGCCTTTCCATGTAAATCATTTCACATTTTCTTTATAAACGTGACCGCATGAATTCTCCTAGGAATCTTCATTCCAATGGTAGCATTTTTGACATAGGTTCAGCCTCCCTGTCTGTCTATGTCTGGTTCGGGACTGGAGTAAGATTTGTGTGATGAATTTAGCTCAGTGGCTAGGATGAGCAGGTGGAATAAAAGCTAGTGTCGAAACATAACGTAAGATCTTGCCGAACCTGATTTTCGAACAGGTCGACTCATGTTTAATGAAGGCTCACATGAGCTAACATCAACAACGTGTAACAAGTAACCTGATAAACTTTCATTCAGTAATCCATGACTCATTCTACACATCAGTGTTTGCCATGGGTTCCGAACACAATTTAACAACATGACTAACCCTGGGTCACCGTTTCACATCTAGTCACCGGAAAAACATTTATTGTTTTTTCGCCAGGGCTAATGTACATACTGTTCCAGTGTATCAGTGAGCATGCGCCTACCAGTTCACTCTCCATCACTGCCATATACAGTAAATACCACTACACCACTTATCCTGTACAGGGTCATGGGAAGCCTGGAGCCTATCACAGGGGGCTCAGGGCACGAGGCAGGGTGCACTCTGGATGGGGTGCCAGTCCACTGCAGGAATCGAACCCTTGACCCTGGATTTGCAAGGTCACAAGTGCTAACCACTGCACCACCTTCTATCTTCTGCATAATCAGGTTCAGTTTTTTACACTCCTTTCTTCAAATTAGGCACCGGCAATTCCCACAAGCACATGGCAAATTATAACCGCAGAAGGTACAGATTTCCTCCGACGCCAGACACCAACTCTATTCTAATTGCTACTCATGTAGCAGGGCAACTGAACACACTAAAAGCTAAGTGGTAATTGTCTTCTAACCTATACATAAACTAAAAGACTGACTGGAGTCACTTTGATGACCCAAGAATACACTTAGACAGCAAAGGCAATTATGTTTCATCCATGCCTGAATTTGACTTCACAATCTCCAGGCGTCATAGAGAACACTTTCTGCTGCATCAGTCAATCGCCTAGCATTTTTAACAATTTATAACCATTTACTCATTTGCCAGATTTATTTATGGAACTAATTAAATTCAGGTCTATAGTTGAGTACTCAGCATCTAAAAGTTTAGCTCTAGGCCACAACACAATGGTGGCTCTTTTGGCATTTAGGGATTTTAAATTAGAACCTTTCGGTTGCTAGGACAGAACCTTAACCGCTTTAAATCCATTGGTTTCCTCTTCAGGTCTTAAAAGTCAGGACTTGCTTTTGCCTAACTTTTTTTCCACTTCCACTCATTTCCATGCAAATGAATACTTATATGTACTCAGGACTATTGGCATGAGTGCTGAATATTGAAGGGGCCACAAAGTCACGGTGAATGTAGTGATTCATATCCGTAGGGGAACTGCCTCCATTTGTGCTTCATTTTAAAGGTTTAAATTAATTCCCCTTTATTAAATTTTCAGATGCTGATCAAATATAAAAGGCTGCTAATGCTGCTTTCTTGAACATAATAATTCAATTCCTTTGAACATGATATTTGTGTGGTGTTACGGGCAGCAGTGTTACATTCTTGTCAGATTTAATAATTTAAATCTGTAATACAGCACAGTAGTCAGCTTCTGAAGTTGTGCCCAGGGGCAAACACTAGCTATAAAGCAGAGGTAAAGACTACTGGGCAGGAATACAGAGTAGAGAACTCCGTCCATACAGTGAATAGAAGTGCTCTACTTACTGTTATAGGTTATATATTCATTTTCTCCGAATCAGCAAAAACAGAAATAAACACGTTAGCTTTGAAGAGTAGGGGCTTATGACGAGCAGTTACTGTATAAAAGGTATAAATTCCCCAGACTCAGAGCTACAGAGGCCGTAGAAAAATCAAATTGTCCATAAGGTTGCACATTTCAGGGTTAAGGTGTTGACACCCACATAGGGGATTTGACCACACGAGTCTCTAGTTACGAATTGCTAAACTTTTTTTTTTCTCAGTATGCAGCTCTATTTGAAGTAGCAGCTTTTGTCACTTCTACTTTAATAACAGCATGAATAGCTGGACAAAGGATTAAAAAAAATGCAGCGGCACACCTCAGTCTGCCTCCGAGAAAGCACGTACACACTTATGGATTAGATTGTGCGAAATTGGAAAATGATGAAATTCGTCGACAAGTGAAATGTATAATAAATGGTTCTATTTCTTGTGTGTGTTCTCCCGCTAGCATTTTGTTGAAACTGTGAAAGACGAATTGCTACTCCCACGGGAACACACGACGCGCATTATCCGTTCCACAAATGTCCACCTGATAACTGCTTGACCTCTTATTCATTACGATTTGGTTAGAACGGACCAAGAGTTCAGGCAGAAGCTAATGCTGTTTGTGTAGACTTTATGCTGATGTTGCAAGATAGGTGTTACACCAGCCTTGGCTCATTATCTGCATATGGGAGGCAGGAATTGTACTAACCAGATGATATGAAGTGACTGGAATTGAGCAAGGTGAGAAAACGGAGCATTGCCTGCAGCCATTGTCAGCTTTTCTTAGGTTGTTTGGGGCCAATTAGTGTGTTTTATGCCCGAGATATACGCGTTTTGTAAGTGTTGGGCCTTCGATTGATTGGAACGTATGTGCACTGTATTAGAAAGGTTCATGCGTACAGCACATATACAGCAAATGCGTCCATGATCAGAATGACCCCAATAAATTCCCTAAATCTGCTAACAAATTTAGCTGTGTAACATGGATGGTGTTCGTGTCTGCACATCGAAGAGTAAGTGAGCACTGTGCCAAAACTTCCCTAAGGCTATAAAGTTGTAGGTGGATACAAATTTCTCTGTTGCTTCCTTTTTCAATCTGAAAAAAAAAAAATCCCAATTGTCAAACCTCCAGTACTTCAGTGGCACTTTGACCTTGGAGAGGCATTTGGAATCCTCCATTAGTTTTTTTTAGCCATCAAAATATATTCCTATTAAGGAATTTAAAGTATAATGTATCGCAGCATGCATGTTACACTGCATGGACCTATTTCAATCTGTTTTCCATAAAGGATTATAATGACGATACCACAGAACTGTTAATTGCTCTGACAGTCATACTTGTATGGCAGACAGCTTACATAAGCTGGTTTTTAGGAATATGCATGAAAATGGTGATGTTTTTTTTTTTTTATATGGAGAGATTTATTGAACATTTTGGAAGGAGTCTCCAGTGTCTGAACTTTGTAGTAGTCATAAAGGCAGAGTGTTGTACTTCTTCAGTTTACAAGTTGCGTTCACTTAGTCTTAAAAAACATAATAACTGGGTTATGACATACCATTCCTGCGTTGGAACATGCTATTCTAAAAGAGGACTAAATAACTTCCGGGTATTCTGCTATAGGAAAATATTCTCAACCATTTATTTCTTGTATATTAATCTATCAGGATGTGTTGTTTACTGGTTTATTACCGCATTTATGATTTTGCAGGTCAAACATTGCAGGGTTAACTACATGCAAGCGGCATGCAATAAGAAAGCTGTGAATATAGAAGCTCTTCTGTGATGTTAGACAGGGTCTAGAAGACTGTACCATGTCATCTCAAGTTGTAAAAGCGACTTCCAGTTTGTAGAAATGTGTTCAAGCTTCAAGCGAATGACAAGCTGACATCTTTGTGTAGCAAAAATGATTGATTATTACAGGAAGGGCTGTGTTTACCCACACACACCTGCTTTGCCCCCAAGGGAATCGGTTTATGCCATGAACCTGTAATAATACACAACCTCGGGCTGCTTATTGACAGCTATATAGTGCCCAACCGCTCGGAGTCTTTTAGAGTCACTGAAGGCTAAGTCATAACTCTCTGCGGTACCTTCTGTTCAAAATGGAGTGCTGGTTATTGGACCAGAAGAGGATAATTATTACTTATTATTGCACTTTCTTAGGATGTTTTGTGAAAGAAAAGATCAATGCGTCTGGACGTCTCATCAACTTGAATATGGGTCTTCTGCTTATTGCCCAGTTAGAGTCATAGCTCCTTTTTTTAGAGTGCTATGTTCTTTATTCTAAATGAAAGGACTCGCTCCACAGACCACATACCACATTCCCAGCCCTGGTCCTGGAGGAGCCACTTCCTTCTATCTCTCTCTCTCTCTCACACACACACACACACACACACACACACACACACACACACACACACAGAGAGAAAATATACAAACATTTCACCTTT
>JAQQZT010000007.1:17791035-17804091 GCA_030068275.1 Clarias platycephalus | reverse complement strand
ACACACACACACACACACACACACACACACACACACACACACACACACACACACACACACACACACACACACTTTGATTCAGAAAAGACTGCTAATTAGCTGATTATTTGGGAAGTGAGAGAACAGGTCCAGGGTTGAGAGTTATCACCATATACCCTATTTACATTCCTTAATTATCTACCTAATTATCTAACTAATGATTGCAAACACCTACTAACTATTTTCATGACGTACTGCATTGTGCCGTTCATTAGAACATGCATGCCCTGTACTATTAAACTGTAACTGTATATATAACTGTATTTTTAATTTGTTTCGCTGTGGAAGCTACAGTAATTGGACTGGCTAACAAGTTAACCTTAGGGTGTACTTTCAGTAAAAAATGTGGTTGCAGTAACGTTGACCTCTAAATAAAACATTACCAGAAGACTTACAGTTTATATTTAGTGTTTTTAAGGACCTCTGGGATAGGCTTTACTAACTTTATAAATCATGCAAGCAATGTTCCTAATGGTGATAGAACTGTGTGCCAGGAATAGCATGTCTATCTTATATAACACTTTGGAAATCTTGAATCAGACTGGTCGAATTTTTATTTATTTTTTAAATTTTTATAGATTTTCCATAACAGATTCACTAACAGTTGTTATAGCTGCAAAACAAATCACAGGTTTATACAAGAGGTGTTCAAGTCAAACTAGGCGTAAAACCGATTTTTACAAAAAACTTCAAGCACAGTATGGTGAAGAGACTCTTAGCTGCAGTAAAATATTTGAATAGTGAAACATTTTAATGAAGTCCCTACTTCTATGAATGACGATCCCAGCTGTGGTGACTTGGAGTGCATCGTAGTCATTCCCCAGAGCATTCAGTGTGAGGAACTATCTTCTCGCTAGCTTACAGATATGCAAGAGATGCATCTGTCTATGGGAAATGTACACACAATCATTCACAGACATCACTTACACTTTACAGGAACTTGTCTGGGAGTTATTGCCACATCCCTTATCCAGTCCAAGCCATTTTCACACGTTTTGGCCATTAAAGGAGTTCCTTGGAGGCCAGCGCACTCAGACATGCAGAAAGCAGTCTGAACAGGGTTCCAGCATCCTGAGAGAACTTTCTACCTTAACAGTTGCCAAGCACTAGTAAATTCATAACTGTGTCGTTTTTCCGTGCGCAGCATTCTATAGAAACAACTAATTCAATGGAATTTGTAAGGCAGACACTATGTAATCTAAGAGTAGTCATGACCTCATCAAATAAATAAATAAATAAATAAATAAATAAATAAAATGTTTTAAAAAGAAATACATGTTCAAGGAATCTCTAGTAATAGAACTTTGTAACGGTCAGAGCTGCATTTTGTGGTTTACCAGTATGATAAGATGCGGTTTTATTATTATTTTTTATTGTTAGTAAAGGAGATTGGAAAATGAGATGTTAGTGAGGAAACACCTGTTTATAACAGCTATAACATTAGATATAGCCAGAACTAAATAGTTTCATGGACACGCCACAACATTAATTGCAATTATAAATGGTTGCTGGTTGTTATTGTAAAAAAAAATACAAACATATTATATATATATTGCCAAATTGCCATGGTATTAAAGGAATAAAACATTTTGTGACAATATTGGAAATTACTGTACACAACTTAAGGACATAATTCTAACATAAAAATTATATTAAAATATTTAACAATGTAATATGTTTGCCTTATCATCATATATCTATACCTATATATACCTATATCATATAGCTAATGCCTCACCCATCCCATGCCAGGGGAGCACAAACAGCTCACTTTCTGATTGGTAGGAATGGAATAGTCTTGCTCCTCTATCAGTAAAAGTAACATAAGCTGATTGTAGGCACCTGTGGGCTCATGTTTGTAGAAAGTGGCACTTTTACTTTTGTCTAAATGTGGTACATTGCCCAGGGATGCAGCATAAGAAAAGATTTGCTTGGCTGGCTTCATGTGTCTCTGGAGGAAGCACCTCACTCTTCTCCCTGGTTTTGAGACAGCTGGCTGGTTTATGGGAATCGGCAGGTGACTAAATCTGGGGGGAAATAGGAGGTGGGAGTAGTTTGTGGGAAATAGATTAAATTAAATCACTGGTGTGGGATTTGACTTAGGATTGGGAGGAAAATATTGCCTTGTGTAAATTAGGCAAATTTAAAATTCTCTACTTCTCTACCATGCTAAATGATTGGACATGCCACTTGGGAGTATGATGAGCATAGACATGATGAGAGAATATGTGTAGTTAAACTTGCAAAAATTGCCACCAGAGTGCCCGAGTTCACCGTATGGGAAATACGGGCACTGATTGAAACGTGCAATAAGAGAGGTGTGTAATAGACTCTTCTATTCTGCTATCTCCCACATCATCTGCAGTAAAAGCTGGAGCACGGCTGAAATCAAGCCACCGAGCAGCGAGAAATGAAGCCATATATCTGCACACATACTGACTCGCTTACAACAAGTGAGCGAGCCACATTTCCACTTTATTTGGTGTGTATCCTGCCTGGCAGTCTGCTGATGCAATCATCCCTTTACATTACGGATGGCTATAAATGAGGTTAAGAGAGAGAATGACAGTTGCTGCGAAATTTAAAGAACTTGTGATGTCACTCTGCATCTTTCTCAAGCAAATGTGTTCGTTTGCACCTCTTGCAGTATTAATCGGTGCGAATCAATCATACCGAGGGCTCGCACAGGAGGACTTGAGCTGTAATCTCACTTGATGTGCTGATAAACAAAGCAGCGGCAGGCAGACGCTCTGATTAGGAATCACAGTGGTGGAAGAGTAATGAAATGCAAAGCAGTGTTGATTGTACTGACAATGTTTTGGGGAGATTTCAACTCTCGTATTGTGCTTTCTACATTTGACAGTATATGCACAAACTTTTCTCGAGACCCTTTAAAGATGTGGCTTTTCTAATGGACATTACCATGATGGCTAACTGTTGGTGCAGGGATTTGAACTCAAAGCATTCTGGGCACATTAACCACCGACTTACATTGAATACAGTGAGTTTTTGCAGAGTAGATTTTCTCTTTGGTTGGCTGTTATTCCATGAAAGAGCAGATTATAGTAAATATATTTTAGATTCCTTTGTTACTTAGGTGCTAAATTCCAGCTACAATGAAAACACTAAATTCCTCTTACAATGAAAACTATGTAAACCTTGAGTTAACTGTTGAGAAAGCTTTGTGTATTTTGTTTCTTTTTGAAGGCCAAAGTAAAAAAAAAAAAAATTCATCCTAAAAGTACAATAGCGATGATTGCACAATGATGCTGTAATTGAATTTTTTTAAATATAGACAAAAATGGAAAAACAAAGTCCTTTACAAATGCATCTTCAAAAGCAAATTTTAATAAATATTTGATATAAGTAAGGCGGTTGACAAAAACCCATCAACTATTACTCTTTTTGTTCATATCTGGTAAATATGAAATAAAGGTTGCATGTAATATAGATATGTATGTACACTGCCCTGCGATGGATTGGCACCCTGTCCAGGGTGTACCCCGCCTTGTGCCCTAAGCCTCCTGGGATAGGCTCCAGGCCCCCCGCGACCCTGAACAGGATTAAGCGGTATAGACGATGACCGACTGACTGACTGACTGACTGTATGTACACATACCAGTGTGTACATACTGGTATTTTTTGTCTAATTCAGTTGAATACCTTTCTAAATAAACTAATAAAAACATTTCTACTAACATGACTCAGGGTCAAAGAGCACTTAAAGTTAGGGTAAATTATGTTTTTGCCCGGAAGGCCTGAAAACTGTGTTTTTGTATGGCCTGTTTGTTATTATTTTTCTTTCCAGCAAAGTACATTCTGTACCTTTACACACATCCCTCAGACTTTTCAGCTCAGTGGAGTGCACTTGTATGATTCATATTTCAGCTGGTAACCCCCTGACATGTCTTTATAACTATCTCTACATAATTTTTTGTTAGAAAAATAGACACAGACCATCTCTGCAGAACATACGTTTCACTGCTGTGGTTTAGTTAAGCTTATTTACAACAAACTCGGTCATGTGCTATTTCTTGTACAGGAAAGTTAGCATATGCACTAATCAGCCATAATATCAAAAACAAATCACCTAGGTTTGGGTCCCCGGGTGCCTTCATGGTGTGGCTCTGCGGGATCCTTTTATGTGCTGTGGGTTGCAGGGTGAGGCCTCCGTGGATCGGACTTGTTTGTTTGACGCATCCCATGGTTGCTCGATTGAATTGGGATCTGGGGAGTTTAGAGGTGGTTCAACAAACTTGGGCTTTTTGCCTACAGGGCCCCTTGCATGGTATGCTGTGGTGCAATGGATGTTCTGGTGTCTTTTTATGCTCCATTTATTTATGCTCCATTGGCTTTTCTGTTGGATCGGACCTGATCGGCTTGCTTTTGGCACCGACTGGCATGGTTGAGCCTTAGGTGCCCATGATCCTAAGGTGTATATACTATACTATGCCTTTGAATGTAGCTAGTCCTCAAGCTTTGGACAGTTTACTTATCAAGTGATCAAGTTATTCACTGCATCCATATTCATGCGCTCATGCAAGCTACTCATCAAAACATTCCAAAGAAGAATCCATTCATCAGAAAGAGTTGCAGCATCACATGACACATCTTCACATGGATTCCAGCAGTCTCATTTCCCTTTCCCATACTTCTGTCATCATTAAGAAACGCTTCTGTGCGGACTTCATACAGTAGTCCGTTCGAGAATTTGCAATTCATCTGCTAATGGCAAGCATGTACAGCCGTGTTTCTCCACAATATAACATTAGCAACATGTGTTCCACTGGGAGATAATGGTCTCACAGTGGAGGCAGACAGTTTGTCTTCCATTAACAGCAGATGAAATCTCCAGGATCCAAGGATTTTTGCCTATTTCTGTTTGCTGTCACATTTCTCACAGCAGGAGTTAAATCCATGACATGAAGAAATGACAAGGGCAACAACATTGATAGCACTTAGCTGCATGTGTAAACTCTGATTTGTGCTAATTCATCATTCCCATTAGCAGTGACATTTATGAATACTATGAACTGGAAAAAAAAAGAAAATCTGTCTGGTTAGCTCATGTTATCTAGAAATTTGTGAAAAACAACTTCCTTCTTACTATCTGACTTCCTGATACAGATGCAGAGGGACAGGTGTACTGTATGTGCATCATTCAATTTTGATTCTCATGTCAAAACTATTGAACGATGTGGATGGCATTCATTATATTATAAATTAATGAATTAATGTTTGTGGTCCGCTCCAGCTTCTATAACATTTGGGATACTGTCAGCATCACAAGTTTGTGTTGGTTGGCTAGGGCCAGTTTTGCCGTCTCTAACAGCAGCAGCCGAGTTAATAAGCTTTTCATCCATCCTTATTCCGTGCATGGTGGGTGGGGATTCTGGGAGTTTAGGGCACATGATGGGGTCGACTTTGGATAGGGTACAATCTAAAAATACCAATCAGCCTACATTGGAAAACCGAGTACCTGGAGGAAACCCAAAAGCACAGGGAGGCATGCAAACTCCATGTATACTAAAACCAGCAGTTCACTACGCAGCTTCAATTAACAAGCAGTAATGAAAAATATCATATTCAAAATGATCTTATATATTATATCATAATTTATTATAGATATATGAGGAGGAAATCTAGGGGAAAAAACTGTCTGGCAAAGTTGAATAGACTGAATGTAATATGTAATCAGTTCCCATCCTCACCATACTTTCTGTGCTGACTTTCCATTTCAAGTGGGCTTCTTTTTTTTGTGCAGAATTCACATCAAACTACACCTGAAAATAGGGTAAAAGAGCTTAGTCTGGCTCAGATCCACTCCCAATCAGTACTATTGTCATTTCCATAAATGCTTCTGTAGCCTGATATGCTATTGTGGAAATTGAAAACATGTTTTTCTGCTTAGATTGACGTTGCAGGGAAGCAAACCGCTTCCTTCAACAGAGCAAAGTGCATGCAGATTTGCTTTAGCTGTTCAGATTTGATTAAATTCTGTGGAAAGTTTGTGCACTTTTTGAATCAAGAATTTGATCTCCTGTTTGATGTGCAGTCGAATAGTGACCTCTTTGTTTGTCTAATTTGCATCAATTTGAAGAATTCTATCCTTTACTCCGCTTTCATTTCAGTCTGTCCTCTATGCAGAATATTGGCCAGACTTTTCTAAAAATGAATGAGTGATAGCAAAAAAAAAAAACTTTTTTGCAATGTGAATGTTAAAGGCATACTGTATGCATTGTAATGATGTAATAAACAGTGTTCCTGATGCTCTAGATGATGTTATATTCTTGTCATCCTAGCAATAGTTGATGGCAAATTCTGCTATTATTTTTTCCAACGTATACGGAAATCTCATGGAACTTAAAGCTGCCCTAGATCATGTTGCTACATGGTGCTACTGTCTGGGAGCAAAGCAACTGCTTCATCCCAGGCAGAATTTCTCAAGAACATTCCCTCTTTGTGTCCTCAGAAAGCTTCTATTCCTTGTGGATGTTATTACAGACAGGGCAAAAGAGAGCCTGTTTTCTGTCTCCCAGCAGATTTCTGTCACAAATCCTGATAGCCTTGTAAAACAATCAACTGGCAGAGGAGGTGATGTCATCACAAGGCCGTGAGTGACTTCTTCACTTGGCTTTCTCAGTGTCATGTCTGCTGCGTTCAAGCAGATTACGATAAGAACAGAGCTTGAAGCTTTCAAGACTCAGCTGTCTATAGTTGCCATTAGGAGTGATCATTATGAAAACTATGAACTGGAGGGAAAAAAAGAAATCTGTCTGGTTAGCTGATGGGATGTAGATATATGTAGGGCAGGAAGCATTAATAGTATTTTTGAGATGGAGAGATGGACATCGACTATAAAACAACTAGGGGCTATTATGGAAATGCCAAGCTTGGTAGCAAAGATGATGTGTTCATAATTATTATTCGTATTCAATAAAATCTCATGTCAAAACTAGTCAACAACATGTAGAGCATTAATTATATTTAATTACAAAGCTTTTTGTGGTCATCTCCACCTGCCAGCATTACAAAAGTGATGCACTGATTTGTGTTTTGAATCTTTTTTACACCAGAGAAATTGTAGTCCAATATCTAAAAATAATCCTGTAGTATTATATCTTTAGTCATTAGTGAATATATATATATATAAAGAAACAAACGATGCATAATTTAGCAGAAAGAAAAACAAAAATCTTGGCGTACGTGTAATACGTGTAATAACCTCTGGTATAATTATTGTTGAATGCCTACTGAAATTCCATATCGATCGATTTTAAATCTTCTAGAGATTCGGTCTGCAGAGCAAAGCGAGCCCAAGCCTCGGCCCACTACCTCATCAACAGTTTGCATAGAAAATGTGCATTTCATGATGAAATGTATTTGAGTGAACAGTCTGGTCAAAGTGTGAAAATTGCAGGGGTTTTACCACGTTCCTTTAATCTCTAGGAACCATGAATGGCCCCATATTTCCACTCCTCGCTGCTGTAATAAGTAAGGAATAAAACATGACTGGCTGTGCTGTTATATGGAAATAATTCATGACAGGGTGGTGTGATACGTTTAAAAAAAAAAAAAAAAAAAAGCAGAGTTACTGTTACCACCGCAGGGGTGATTATTTTCTTAAAATAGCATATCCTGAAGTGTTCAATTCGTCTTATAGCACAGCACTTTCCCAATGATTGCAAATTTTATTTTGTTTATGAGCAATAATATGTTTCTTAATCATTTATAGTTGCATTTGATGTTGTCTGTGATGCAGGTAGCTACTGTTATCACTTACATTATGAGAACTCATACTCGGTACACAATCATCCATAGCATTACAATGCAAAACATCATGCCCAATATTCTGTAGGTTCCGCCTTGTGCCACCTGGGCAGTCCTGGGCCCTGGTGGCATGACACAACAAGATCTCTGGTGTCCTGGTGTCTGGCACCAGGATGTCAGCATTTGTTGGCGAATCCTTTAGATCCTGTGGGTCACAGGGTGGGGCTTCAAAATCCTCTGGTTTCTCTGGTTTCATCCCATGGGTGCTCGATCAGATTGGGATCTGTGGAGTGGTGAGGCCGGATCGTGAGCTCATTACCTGCTGGGCCCCATATGTGGCAGGCTGTGGCGCACTGGGTATTCTAGTACTTTTCTATCATCTCCAGCATTGAGTTGTTGATGGTTTGAGCTGCATTGGCATTTTCTGTGTGTTCATGCCAGGACTGGCCTTTGCTCTCAACAAGCATAGGTGAGCCTTGTGGGCCCATGAGTCTGTCACTCATTTATTGGCATACCATTGATAATCAGTCTTAATGTGTTCATGTTTTATGGTTTTTCATGTATCAGTATATATACCTACTATGTGAATTACAGTTGGCGCCACTGTCTGAGCCATGCTATTGTAGAAAATTACTCAACACCTTTTCTGTGTGTAGTTAAATTTTTACGTGTGCAGGATATACTGATTTCGTGAATAGAATCAATATTGAGGTGCTTCTGTTCAACTGAATTAAATTCAGTGCTTAATGGTCAATATGTCATCTAACAACATTTTGTTCTGGAACTGACACATTCAGTTTAGAAAAGAAATAAGATCTTTAAAACAAGCTGGGGGTGACTTTGTAACATTCATAGCAGATTCACCTGCAAAACTCTATAATTGCTGTTTGGAAACTTCAGCTTTCACTCCACGATGAATAATAAGAGATGTATGACAGGTGTGAGAGCAGGGTTTTGTTTACTCCACCTGTCCCAGTATCACATTGGTCTGCTAAGCTAAATTGCAAATGTGCGCCACTTCATGGATTCAGGGCTTGTTAGTAGCTATGAGTGGAGCTCACATCTCTTACGTGGAGTGAAATAAAAGTAGGTTTGTGTGACTGAAGTGTCCTTATATGATGTTGAAAAAGCGTGGTGGTTGTGAGGAAGCTGTGGTAAACTCAAGTGATGCGTTTATCTGTTGGTGTCATTCGGATTGTCTGGCCCAAAAAAACAAAAAACAAACATATTTCTATATCTTCAGAAGGAAGGAGAGACAATGTGGGATTTTAAACAAACTATAAATTTATAATGGACATGGATTTTGTCAAAACCTTTGATTGAACGCCTCAAATCCAGAAAGTTTCTTTAAGTCAGAAGTCTGCCTGATGTTAAACCTGTTTGTCTGACTGCTTCAGCCGGCTTAAGCTGATTTGTATTAGAGTAATGGACCGTCCTTCATTAAATTGCCAAAAAGAGCAGCGAATTAAAGCGAGCCTCTGTGTGCAGTGTGATTAAAGTGAGCTTAAATGGTAACATGAGCAAAAGGGTCACTGTAGACCCTTGGGGAATATTCACACATTAGCAAATCATTAGCATTCTTTAATTGTATTTTTCCCCTTCCTTTGTTAGATAATACTTTTTAATACGTTTATCGGCTGCTCGCTTTACAGAGGTTTCCCAGGTTTCGTAATAAATATTGTCTTGATATTTTTACCAAGGGACATGAAAAGTCACTCATCAAGGATTTTGAGACGAGCAATATTGTGTTTTTGTGTGAAGAGTTATCTGATTAATACTTTATTTTTACAGACACTGCAGTATTAAAAGAAGGACAAATGCTGGCGGTTTTGTTCCTGTTCTTCAAGCTTTTTATTAAGATCAAAGGTTAAAAGTGAATGGAGAAAGTTAAATTTTTAAAGACTTTACAAAGCAAAATGAAGCTATTATAATAAATACTAATTAACTCTTATTTAACATGTTGATTTTCATCATTGGAATATGTCGTTTTCAGCAGTGGTCCAGACAGACTGCTGCTTAATGATGATAATTACAGCTTGAATGAGCAGCAGATTGGTGATTAAATAGGATAAAAGAGAAAGCACTTGCTCATATTATGGGTGTGTTTGATGTCTTATTTGATGTTAAGATTTTTGGGCTTCAGTGGTTTTATAATGAAGTCTATTATATGCAGCCCAGTCAAAAAAAAAGTCTCATCGTCCAATATTTCATTGATCGCTTTTAGCTTTGATTACGGTGTACGGCGTGGTGGTGAATTCCTCATTATTCCTCATTCTCCCAGAACCACACTTTTGTAATTTGCATCTTGGAATATGCATACTTCATTAGGGAGGCATACTTCATAGCTGTTTAGTCACAGCTGTTTAGTCCCAATCCTGGAAGTCCTTATGGAATTGTGTGCCTATGGAAATGCTCATACTTTCACTATTAAATATATTTCTTATTTGTTTTTACCATGAATCTTTACTGAGTATCTAAGTGATCTCCACTCATCATTTTTTTCTAACCACATTTCTTCGACAACGTTTCTTTGAATTCAAAAGTAAAGCTGCCACGTCCTGCTGTAGCATCTTGCAACTACGTAACCTTCACTCATCTATGATTCCAGTCTTGCTCAGATGTCCACTGCAGGATCAGGAGCCCGGAAGTTACCAATAAAATATTTCGTCTGCTTTTCTGTTTTGCTAGTAATACCAAAATTGTTCAGGGTGTCATATTCAGCAACCATAATCTTAAGAAGCAGCACATTTTTTCATTATTATACTTCACCAGGCATACTCCTTTTGATTGCAGCAAGAATCCAATTTAAAACTTGTATTCTTGCACTAGATCATATTATGTATGGATCATGGTTTAATACTACACACACCCACACACCAACCAGGTCTACAAAGTCAGGGTGCTTAAATTTTAACAATGATTCTGAGACGAGATCAGCCTGCTACAGCATACTAGTTCCTTACCGGTGGAATAAATTTACCCTGCACATCTGGTCCAGTATCTCAAATACTTTATTTCTGGTCTAAAGATACACATTTCAGAAGTGACAGCTTTGTATTTGGTTGTATATAAGTATTTCAAAGGATGGTAAAAGTCTGTAAGAGATCATGTCTGACATGATATTTAATATGTTAGGAACATGACATAGAAATTTATGTAGAGTTTTATGTAGTGCAAAGTAAAATCACAAATCCACTTCGAAAGTATAGCAACAAAAATATTTATTTGGTTTCAGTATTGAACTTTACTTGACTTTTAAACAACATCTGACCGAATGCGGTTTTGTTATTTACTTCTGATACCATTCAAAGTCCTTAGCTACAGGTTTCTGAACAGGTTTTAAACAGTGATGGGCGAATTCAGTACTTGAAAAAAATACTCAAGTAAAAGTAGAAGTCCTTCTTTTACATGTTTACTTGAGTATAAGTACAATAGTACTCATCTTCAAATTTACTGAAATATTAAAAGAACAGGACTTGTATTAGCTCACAGTACAGATATTTGCTGTACTATGTAGTGGAGTACAAGTTAAAAAAAATCATCTTCTAATACGTCTCCTCAAGTAAATGATAATTACATCAAATACATTCTTAAGCACAATAGCAAAGTACATTTACTTAGATACCTTCCTCCTATGTTTTCAAGCAATGTATGTGTAGAACATTGATATTAGATAGCACAAAAACATGAAAAGACCTCTAAACCCTTATATGGGGTTTGAAGTTTCCAGTACAGACCATTTTAACATTTTGCTTAAGACAGCATTAATTCCTAGTCTTTTAGGTTATAAGGTTTTACAGATTCTACAGTAAATGTACTTATTGAACATTGATCTCTTTTTTTAAACCGTTAATTGTAAGACTTTTTATAGAATGCACTGTAAGTATAATTTATTAATTATTTGAAAAAACATTGCAACTTTATTAATAGACTTGAACCTCCTTTAATAAATGTAGAGTTTGCTTCAGCTTGGTCAGATAGGTTTATACAGTAAGCGTATATACCAGCTCGACTGAATGTGTCCTCTCATCTGGCTTCTCCAGTAAATGGCAGCCCATGAATTGAGCTCTAGCAGCAGTTTAGAAATCACAGTGGGCCATTCACTTGAAGAAGTGAGGCAAAGCAGCCTACTTCGGGTCTTTACACTACATTATATGAAGCAAAGTGAAGGAAAAAAGTGTAAGAAATATTCAGGCAATAAACAAATAGGACAGAGAGATGGAAACGCATGCTTGTTTAGTTTAGTTTAATACTGAATGAGCACCCTTCATGAGCATACTGTCCTTGTCTTTTTCATTTTCCCCTCTCAATTTTTCCCGCTTCCTGCCAAATATTTATTGCAGTTGACACATCCGTAATGTGATTCCTCGTGAGCTGCGATAAATATTTGCTGGGCAGGAGATTGGTCCCTTTGCCACCGAGGCATGAGTATGTTGCATGGAAGGAATATTTACGAGGCGATGAGGCAAACGTCTGTGTCCGAATGAAATTTTTTACTTTTCACTTTCAGTCAGCAGAACAGTGAGCTCAGCCTGGCCTGCGTGGTGGCATTTCTCAATATAATGTCATTGCCAAAATCGCAGGAATTTCTTAAAGTCACATCATTCGGGGGTGTCACTTGGTGAGAAGATACAGTTTTGCAATATGGACTGTCGCTACTGTCTGCTCGAAATGCCATTCCTGACATGGGTGAACATGTCAAATTTGACATGGTATAATTTCTGGTGGAATCAGATTTTCTCCCTTTTCCAAAACACAAATCTGCATCCATGTACGTGCCAATAATTGGTCTTTGTGATTATAAAGACTCCTGAATTTTTAAAGCAGAATAATAAAATCCCCACTTACAGTATGGCCTGCATTCAGTTTGACAAGACACAGGGGAGTTATGCAGTATTGATCTCTGTGCAGCATAAAGACAGCTGTCCAATTACTGCCACAAATGCAAAACTATACTGTAACCTTGACTTTTTCAGGCTAAATGCTGTTCAATGGGACCAGACTCAGGTTATCATGTACTCAAAGTACAGTAGTGTCCAAAAGTCTTGAGCCTCATTTAAATTCCTGATATTAAATTCAATTAAAGAAATGGGAGCAAATGTTTTTATGCGAATTTTTTTTGGTTTATTTTACAACCTCAGCAGCAACCTCATTTCCCCTCTCATCTGTTCCAACCACTCAACATTCACCACTCAACATCGCCAGTATACTAATCATCAGCCTGATCATCTGTCATCATCTGCACCT
>JAQQZT010000007.1:17754024-17768603 GCA_030068275.1 Clarias platycephalus | reverse complement strand
GCCTGGCCGGGAATCGAACCCGGACCCTGGAGGTGCAAGGCGACAGTGCTAACCACTACACCACCGTGCCACCCAATAATAAAGATAATAATAATAAAAAGAAGATTAATAAATTCCTACAGTTTGTCAAAGAAAGAAATGAACTATTCAGTCAAAATGAGTGGAACGTTCTAGTTTCTGATTTTCCTTTGATTTTCGATCACCTGTCCGAATGGATCCATCAAGTCCACTTACACCATTTTAATGGAATTTGCATCAAATCGAACACACGTCTAAGTTTCATCACTGCACTTTCTCCGGTGTTAAATTCGAGGTTATGGTGTCAATTCAGACAACTCATTTGTGCATATTTTTGTTCTGAACCCGTCTTATGATTTCGGAGCAGTGAGGTTTCATCCTTGCCTTTTACATTTCATCACTCTAATTTCTCATTCTTTCATCGTAGACTTTGAGCCTGAACTTTTACAGCTGAAGGGACTTTTTCATAATGAGAACCGTTTGCTGACAGTTTTCTCACAGCTCTCACAGGTTTCCATCTGCACATTTTCTCACAGTGTGAGATTAAAGCAGGGAAGGTGACTGAAAAAAAACCCCTTCTTCCTCTCACAGATAAACCGATTCTCTATTCCGCAAAGAGGAAAGAGGTTACAAATCAGTTCTTGATGGTGGCAGAAATAAAAGGCTTTACCTTCAGCTGGATCTGACAGGTGTAAAAGTCTTCTGCAAAGATTATCACGCACTGTGTGTATCCTTGCATGTGAACACGCGAGTCATGAGGACCTTATGTCAGGAAGAATGAGCACGGCTACATATGTGCGTGATCAAGTGGGCTTTAAAGTCACTCTTTGCATATGGTCTACAGAATTTGTCTTCAGGCTTTGTGTGTGCATGTGTGTGTGTGTGTGAGAGCGCGAGTGTGTTTCAGTTAAATGCACCTTTATTAGTTGAATCTGTGAGAATTATACACATAAAGTTATAAGTATTTTTCATATGGCCAGCATGGATGGTTGGAATCTTTACTGACAAGACGTACGCTTGCCTTGTTTATGTGCGGTATTTTAGTCGAAATACATGTGGCTTTTTTCTTCCTTTCACCTTTTTCTTATCTAGTGTTTGCCCTCATTGCAAAAAGCACATAGGTCATTTCAAGCAGAAAGTGAAGAGATTCGCTAATTCTCTCCTTCATTCCTGGCTTTATGTTGTAGGATTCACACGATTTTATTTATTCGCCCCTGAATTATAGATAGCAGTGTGATTGTGATAAAAAAAAAAGAAGAAAAATGACATAACAACAAAGGGTATCCAGTGGATCATAGATATTAAAGATGAAAATATCAAAGGCATCAGTGTCTTTATAGCATAAAGTAGAGTAAAAGCAGAGAAGTTAACAGAGTTAACAGAGAAGATTATACTCTTGTAAATTGTGTTAATTGAGTTCATTCATGCTGTAGTCTGGGTTTCTGTAGTATATACTGTAGTAATAATTTAGTTGTATATATTTTTGGGAAATAGGATCGGCAAGGGTCATTAGAACAGATTGGAAGCAAGTATTGACAAAAACTCAATTCTCCTGGAAAGAATTGGTCTTTTTGTTTATACTTTTTTTGGGATTGGGTGTGCATGAGCGTTGTTAAAGGTTCTCTATCAGAGAACAGGGTTCGCAGTAATAGGAGATATTGGTCAAACTCTCTCAGGGATAAAGTCACTGTGCCTTTGGTAAAGGGTAGTATCGATGAGTCGTTTAGTGGGATCAGGTGCCATGATCACTAGTGTCTATGGGAATGGACAGGTTTGCGCAAAGATTCTTTAGGATCATTTCAGATTGGTCAGAGAGTATGTGGGAGAGGAAAGGGGTTGCTAAAGAGTGTATTTTAAGAGAGTATTCAGATATATCAGACTTTCTGCAGAAGTGGGTAAGGTTGGTCTAGAGTGTCTACAAGAGTGGGTTGGATTGGTCAAGAAAGTCTCAGCGAGATTGGTCAAAATTTCTGTGCAGTCTGGAGGAATTGGTTTCTGCAGGAAAGGATGTGATTGTTCAAGAGTGTCTGCAAAAGAAAAGGGGATGGAGCAAGCTTTTTTCGTGGGAGAGGACATGGTTGTTCAAGATTGTCTGTTTTGGTTGATTGGTCAAAATCCTCCAGGAGTGTGTGCGATTAAAAAAGAAGCCAGGCACATACTGTACGTCTACTAGTATATCTTTTTTCTTTGTATCACATTTAGGCTTCTGTAACTTTAAGCTTCCGAAGGGTTTATTTGTTGCCTATATGGTAAGGTGAGATGGTGAAATTGTTCACAAAGTGTGTGTATTGTATGTGTGTGCACTGCGATGGATTGGCACCCTGTCCATGGTGTATCCCGCCTCGTCTCCTGGGATAGACTCCAGGTCTCCACGAGTTTTTTTTTTTTTGCATCGCAGTGGTACATTGTGTGTATTTTTATGATCATGTTAAAAAAAATCTTTGAAAGAGATCACAAGTACATACTGGATCTGACAGGTCACTTCTTTATTCTCGGGCTTAGTGGGATTTAGAATCTGAACATCTGATATGAATTCTTGAAACATGCTTTACATCTTTAATCGTGTTTGTTGAAAGTATATATATCAAGTCTAAAATTTATATGAAAGTGAAAGTTCAATTCACAAGACAGAAAGGCAACATTTTCTAACAAGCAAACTCTTGTTAAAACGTTTGTTATAATAGCTTTGTTAAGGTTGTGGAGCATGGTTAGAGTTGATCAGCTTTATTCGGATGAAATGCAACAAAATCAGTGATTTAAATGTATTATTATTATTATTAGTTGTTGTTGTCTTCTTTGTTAATAAAGTCAAGATGTAGAAAGCCGCTCACGGGCCTTTGACATGTGTATTGGTCCAGGTGTTCGGGAACTTGCAGGTGGTCTTCTGCTCTGCCTTACAAACATGCTCCAGGCTGTTCTCATTGTCCATTCAGCTCTGTCAAGCTGTGATTGAAAAACCTTTTTGAAAAACTTTTGAAACACAGACCTAAATGAAAAGCTCAGCCTTTGGCATGTTCTTTTGAATGGTTTCGCTTTTCGTCACAACCTACCTTTAAGTTAATTAAACTGATAATAAAGCTGGCCGCCTTAGCCGTTTTAGGAAATGTGCTTTGTGATAAACACACTGCTACTTTCAAAGAGAACGAGGGATTATGCTGCCATTTTTTTCCGTTCCGAAAGAGCTTGAAACGTATATCATTTTGAAATTCCGCGTTGTGCTTGCTGGTTTGACAAAGCTTTTCTTTAATCCACTATCCCTGGCTCATATTCTTATCTGTGCAAGCACCATCTGTTGCATTTGGGATAAAAAATATATATATTTTTTTTGCTGGCTGGCTTGCTGCTCTGTACTTCATGGTGGAATTGAAACAGCATGTATGGCATTTAAAACAACCTGCTCATTTTCTCCCTGTCCTGTACATGCTTTTATTTGATAATATGCGGAAACAGAAAATGCAGGCCAAAACAATGTAAGCAATGCCTGTAGTGGCCTCGGATGTGTTAGGCAAGCTGTGTAGCCTATGTGATTTGCCCCTAAACATCTTTTCAAGGTCTTATGAGTTCACCCAGTAGCATGCACACATTCTGCACTTTTCAACTTTCTTATCTTTTCCATAGACTGTCAAAATCCTGCCTCTGCTCTTCACGACTGATTGAGAAGGTATCTCAAGTATTTTTCATATAGTATGGCTAGCATGGATGGTTGGAATCTTTACTGACAAGACGTACGCTTGCCTTGTTTATGTGCGGTCAAGTTTCAGCACTTGCTATGGCAAGAATTTTCACAGTGATATATTAGATAATAGAATGAGATTCTCATTTACTGTTTTAATGTGATTTACATCATTTTCAAAAGTACAGTAATGTACGGGTAGTGCATTAAAATTATGGTCCTTTAATTCCATGAACAAATTAGTTAAGAGAAGACCTTAGCATAAAAACACTTTACGTTATTTTTTTTACGTTATTTTACTTTATTTTTTTTATACAGGTGCACTATGCAAATAAGCTTTATTCATATTACTTATGGTCTATTAATTCTAAAGCTTATCATTTTGTAATGTTACAGTAACTAGTGCAGAAAAGAAAATTTGAAATGAATCAAACCAATCAATGACAACACAGTTTAGAGCTGTTTACAGATTAATATCTTGTAGGTAAAGTTTAGGACTGAGTAAGAGGAGTCTTGAATCTATGTAACATTAAGCATGGCTCTGTGTAAAATGATTGGCTGATTAAGTAACTGCATGCATCTGCAGATAGATATGTTCCTATTAAAGTGGCTAGTGGGGATACATTTAAATGTACCGCATTTGCTTTTTCATATCATGGCTAAGGACAAAAAGTTGGATAAAAGGAGATTCCTGATAAAGGGTGAAGGAAATAATTTGTCGAAAACGAATCGCAAACCTTAGCTCGAAGAAAATCTCACAAATCGATCCTTCTCCAGCATAGTCAACGGAATAGTAATCTGAAGGACACACAACGAGTCAAATCTTTTTTGACAGTTAGGTTAAGAGAGGTTTAGCTTTTCACCTATAGATTACATAGCACTTGTAAAATTTGACCTTTGTAGATGTTGGAGTTTGAAGGTGATATGATGTGCTGTGTTAGCAGTAGAAGCTCAATCCGATTGCCTCTGTCAGCACTCCTCCGTGTTCCATTCTTGGCCTGGATCAGCTGTATATAAAAATAGCTGTAAAAATAGCTGTTCTAACAACAGCAGTGTCCGAGTGCTCGGATTCCTCGACGGCCTCTGGAGGACACCTTCGGTATCTTTGTACCGAACCCTGAACTATAATGTGGCTCTCGTACATTTCAGATTTCTTATACACCGTAGGGTCCCAAATCTCACTACACACAAATGTTTCGCCTGGTGTGTCTGAGTCAACAGGCAGAGCTAAAGTTTAAACTTGACTCTTGAGAGGGAATGCTGATGTACTGTGTATCAGGACAGCTGTGATGTGAGGGTGCCGAAGATATCGCAGCCTGCTGATATTCAATACCACAGCATGACCTCGAGTGTGATATTGCTTTTATACAACAGTTCTATAAATGGTATTAATTAACAACAGATTATGATTTGATTTATATTTAATCAGTTATTTGTCTCCGACCGACTCCGACTGGCGACCGACACTTACTGTAATTTACACAGGTGAAAGTATTGTTAAATTATTACCAGTACTACAGTATGGTAGCCCAACTACAGTAGTCCAAAGGTTGAAGAGAATAAACCATGGAGGTGGTGTACAATCCTGTAAATCATGTGAGCTTTTCATTATGTCTCCACTTATTCTTTTTAAGAGAAGCTTCAGCTAACTAACGGTTCCTGGATTGAATCCCTTGTTCCCCACCCCAAGTACAGTAGTACCCTTTTTAAGGGATAACAATTATTAAAACACCTGTGAAGCAGACAGTTAAACATCCCAGTGCAATTGCATTCCGTATCAGCACTCATGGAATGCCTCTCGTCCAAACAAATGTCTACAGCAGAACTTCCTGTTGTATACTTTTAATTATACAATAGAGTTGTTAGCCTAATGCTAGACAGCTTTCTAGTGAATATGGCTAGCTATTTATTGTCGGATAGCTAAGCTGACTGGCTGATATTAGTACAGTAGTGTTAGGGACATAAATGACTAGCCGGTGTAATATTACAGAAAGCCAGTATGTCATGCTAATCAATACAAGCTATGAAGCAATGAAAAGCTAGTTGTGATTTGGCAAAATGAGCATGTGTGCAAAAACAGGGTTTTAATATTCATGAAACGTAATAAGGACAACAACATTACAAAATAAAATATTGATGTTATACTGTATGGCATTTTTGTAGCTGTTTCATTTTTGCACTCTTGCGAGACATGCTAGTTTTTAATGCTAGATTTTGAGTCCATTTTTTGGTAGGCCACTCAGACTTTATCACCCTTTTGCAGGCTTTTTGTGTCATGAGCAATAAACAGAAGGCTAAAGCAAAAGGTTTGGTTGAAGCTCGTCTTTTTAAAATTGACATTTTCAGAGCTGCTGTTGCTTTCAAGAAGTCACATGGAAGCAGTTAAGAGTGCATGTTTTGCACAGTTCTGATGCCTCAGCAACTTTTTTTCACGGCAGCTTTCATTTTTGACAGATGGAACATTCCAAAGGCTCCTGTTTTTCTTCCACACCCTTCTGCCGGATTCCCCGTGTTGAGGGAAGTGGGGTTTAATCTCTTGAGCCTTTTCTCGGTCTCTCTCTTTTATAGCTTTTCCTAATGACTTGGTGTTGTAGTCTCGCTCTGTTTTTATATATTAATGAAGTCGTTTTAGTCAGCGTGCCTCATTGGAATGTTTCCAGCATGATTGCTCTTTATTCTGTTTTGTCAGCGGCAGTAATTGAGATCACATGAGGAACAGAATACAGCAGCTCAGGATGAGGAAAGAATCAAAAACAATTAGGATTTTCCTTCCCTTGTGTTGACGTCCATGTGGAAGCGTCGTGGCTCTTTTTGCTTTTACTGGCCCTCTGGGTTAATAAAGTTCTTTGTAATTGCTGGTCAAGGCCCTGTAAAACACAAGTGTGTGCTCAAAATATACTTTTCCATTTAAAAAAGTGCGATGAAAGGAAAGCATTAGAGAAGCAGGAGCGCTTAAATTATAAGTCTGGAGAGGGCAAATAATATATAATTTGTCTTTGTGGGTTAGAGTAGTTTTATTGAAAAAAAAAAAAAAAGATTAAAATTAAAAGGAAGGAAATGGGAAGTTCAGAAGGGGAATTCTGATGATAGCTTCTAAATAATTTCCAGCTTATAGGAAACCTAGAGTTAACTAAACATCTAGGTGACCAGTTAGGATAAATTCAGATCGTAACACCATTTAAACTTTGTAAGTATTTAAAATAAAATATTTAAAAAATAATTTATCAATGGTAAATCTATGACAATATGCATTCAGCCATTCAAAACATGCGTTAACCCATCTCAGATGAAAGTGTCACATTATAACAAGGTTTCTTTGCTAAGTTTTGCTGGAAGATTAGTTTTTTTTTTTTTTTAGGATAGAATTTGATAATAGACAGAATGTTGTTTACATCAAAGATATCGTAATCATTTATCAAAATGAATGTGTACTTACAGTCTGTACTTTGGGTGACCTGTTTAATCAATTTTACATTATCATTGAAAAAAAAAGAACCTTGCAGCAACACTTTGCGGAGTGGTGACGTGGTTAGCACTGTGGCCTCACACCTCCAGGGTGAAGTTTTAATACCTGCCTGTGTTCCTGGATTTTGCATGTTGTCCCCGTGCTGGGTGGGTGTCCTCTGAGTACTCTGGTTTCCTCCCACAGTTCAAACGCAGATTAAGCTAATTGGTGTTTCCAATTTGCACGTAGTGTGTGTGCTTGTGTGCCATGCAATGTACTTTGCCTAGTGGCCCGGGTCCCCTGGTATACGGTCCAGGCCCCCGCAAACCTGTACAGCATAAGAGGTATAGAGAATGACTGAATGGAAGTGGGAAGAACTTTTCTTCTTCTCTTAGTATTCAGGAAATTCACGTCATGCTCAGCATAACTTGTGGAATAATGCTGTGAAGGACATTTTAAAGGTCTCAGAGGTCTCCTCAAAGTGTTTCTGTTAATGCTCCATCTAAAAAAACTCTTCAGATAGTTCATTTTTTTATAGTTCACTATAGTTCAGATAGTTCACTCCCTTTGATTTACTGTACTCCTCGTCCAAATGTGGCATTTCGGTATGTGTGTAACTTGTGTCCCAATGATATTACATTTACAATTGTATAATAAAAAATAAAATACACCTTTTAAATTGGACCTATTGTGCAAAATATCAGTGGGACACAAGTGGAACCCCAATCATAGGCTCATCGCTTGAACCGTTATTGCTTGTACTGTAGCTGCCTAATTATTTGAACTTTGAAAAAAAATCTCCTAAATGGTTTTATGTATCCTTTTTCTGTTTTTATTATTATTATTTCTTTTTGATATTTTTTCCTCTTAGTCTTAAATGATGAGGGCGCAATTAAGCCTTTCCCTTTTTTATTTTTGTGTAATCCGAAATAGTTTTTGTCCCAACTCAAAATGAGATTCCAGAACCCTATGAGTAATCTTTGCTTTGAACTGCGTATTATCATTGCTAATTTATCCACGGCCTTGCAAGGTTTAATGAGAACTTGGATCCTTGTAGAAATATATTTAAATCCATAGGACACTTAAGACTGTCTGTGTATGTACTCATGGGTGCTGATAGAGCAGGCCGGGCTTAAAGGGAGGAAGTGGAAACGGCCTTTCAGGCTGGATAGTGGAGAGCAGTGCAGGTCAACGGATTTTCTGAGAAGATAGTCGACTATGTCAGAGATATTGAGCTTAAAGAGAGATAGCATTGCAATGCCAAATCCCAAGAGCTGGGTTGTTATCGCGCTGCTTCTGCTCCTGTCGGGGTGACGTATTGCTCAGGCAGAGTGACTTCCAGGCCTGGTAGATTCACACAGAGCTGTCTGGCATTGAGATATACTCAACAGTGTGAATGCATGCAAGAGTCTAAAATAAATAAGAGTCTACAATGACATTCCCAGGAAGGGTGCAGCTCTAATTTAGCTAGCTAATTGAATGAAATGGGTAAACTAGTAATGAAATTCAGGTCAGACTTCAAGAAAGTGTTTGAACGGCAAAGCATCCGTTACCAAAAGAGGGTACATAAAGTAATGTAAAATCAAGTGAAATTAAAGTATATCAAGTATACATTATGTAGTTAGTGTACGAATATCAGTATAGTAGTAGTATCATTGTAAATGTACTATTTCAATACTTCTTAAGCCAATATTTGCCTACTGTTTAGTTTATAAAATATTATGACTTCAGGTTACAAGTAGTAAACTTTTTTTAAGTAAAGGTTTTATTTTGTACTGCAACTATATTGTAAAACACACTATAAGTTAATATATACAGTAGATACTAGTTATGTCATTTTACCCGATTCTTATTTTATGAAAGTATTATTATTGTTATACATACAGTACAACTACTGGATTAGCAACGTTATACTGCAACTTATGCAAATGTAGCATCATAGTTGTAGTTTAAACATATATAGTATTTTTGTTTATTAAAGGGATACTTTAAAAGGTTTTTTTTTAAGTCTGTCTTAAAACAAAATTGAGGTTCATATAAGTATGCTACAATAGGTCTTGGTCTGCACTACAACTGTGATGTTTGTGCGAGTATACTGTAATTACACGGGGTCAAAAATTTTATCTGAGACTTATATGAAAGTTCTGCAGTCCCAACGAATTCAATTGCATCGCTTTTTTTAGGTTGCTGTGTATTAAGTATAATTTTTAAATTGTACCATTTCCCATAAATAGCAGTATAGCCAGTTCAACTTATCTGTAAAGCTATATCCAGACAATAAGATAAAAATATAAATATGCATGATGAAACAAGTGTAAATAAAGATACCTTGCTGGCTGCACATACCCAAGAAGGAATGAGTCAGTTTGGAGAAACATAAGCTATAACTTCACATTCAAAACTGTTTCACACTTTAAGGGGGTACAGTTTATAAACAGCTTCACGTGTCTTCTCAACAGAACTTGCAATTAATTGTATTATAGTTCCTACTTATAATTAATACAAATCAAATCAAGTAAATGAAAGAAAATTAAAAATGTAACAACACTCATCAATGACAGGTATAATGCTTATTACAGTGATATTATAATATTATTTGATATTAAGAATATAACATATTATTTATGACCCCTTCGTAAACTGCCCTATCAATCAGATCAATCAAACTCTCGATACAGCCCCTTGACATGTACTATCCTGTGCATTATTCCACTTTTTGGGAAGAAGTAGCATTCCAAACGTAACACTGGATCATTGGAATGGGTGCGTGCATGCGTGTACAGTATGTCTGTGTTTGTGTGTACATGCATGCATGCGTAAGTCTGTGAAAGAAGTTAGCGTTTACTACTGATAATACTGATAACAAGCCGGCTGAGACAAAATACAGTACTTTCAGCAGGTTCGAGGTGAGCTTTATGGAATACTGTAGTACATAAAGAACACTGACAAAACACTATTTGCTTTTCTGCACTGAAATGAAAATAGTATGTTTAGTTCCATTATTTATTCCATTGTACTGTATATATTCAGTTTGCTTATAATGTACAGGAACAAGACCTGTATTTTAACTACAGTGGCTCAAATAAATCCCTACACAAGCACCGTATATGCTGTAAATGCTGCTGTATGTTATGGTTTTATTTGAATTCTTGGAAGATCAGCCAGTTTCTGTGTTACTGGTCATAACATTGTGTACATAAAACATCGGTTTCAGTTCCACCCATGTAGTTTAAACTCCAAACTAAAGGACAAGTCTACTTGAACTTTATGCATAACAAATACGAAATAATACTTTTCTAAAGTATGTCAGTCAAATTAATAAGTACTGTTATAGGCCAAAGTACTGTATACTTAACTTTTTTTGTATACTTGTCAGTTTAAGCCCAGTACACTGAAGTATAATCATACTTACTCATTTGAAGTTTAAAAGACATATACTAATAGCACACTTGAATCAACTTCTTTTCAGTAAGGGACGTGTCATTGGTTTTGAGAAATCATTGTTCTTATACATCTAAGCTCAGTTAAAAATTATGCTACTGTTGCAGGTTTCAAGATAGCTGTTATCTCAGATTGTACAGTTGTACATTAGTCAAACAGAACAAGCACTTCATATGAGTTTCATCAAACCCCTTTTTATCAGAGCGAACTGTATATGAAATATAAGACAAGCCTTAGGAGTTCATTGGGACATTTCGCAAATGAGACACAAACAAAACTTTGCTTTCTATGCGGGCAAATAGATTAGCCTAGCCCCAATTCCTGATTCTAATTCTAATTTGATCATTTGATCAAAACCAACAAGGGAGGGTCAATCTATGTGTAAATATGAAAAGACATGAAGCCAGCCACAAAATCTTTTCATCTTCTCATGCTGAGCCACAGGGTACCTGAACACACTTGGAGAAAAGTTCGAACTCTTCTTGTCTGTATTCAAGAACCTTCAGAAGCCCAGGGGTGTCTAGTGCCACACTGATTGATAGGGATGAAATTAACGTCATTATTTCCTTCAAAAGAGTATAGCCAATTTTCTACTCTTGGACTCCTGGCCATAAATGACGATGGGATTGTCGGGATTTCAATCTACAATCGCTCAACGCTGAGTTCTGTCACGCCACTTAGGAGATCTTATCTAAGTTACTTGTAATGTAAAATTCCATTTGCAGACTTTTGGCCACAGCACCCGAAAGTCTGATAATATTGCAGTGAGACCATATCATATGACAAAAAGATTTCGGCTGCTGATGCTTTTAGTTCTTTGACATCATTTTGTCAATATTTTGTCTTGCACAGGATCAGATACCACATACGGTACATTTTTTAAATTAACGAATAACTCAGGGTTTAAGGCTCGTTGCTAAACTGGAATCTATAAGCTTCATTTTCTTGTTTGCTGTATTAGTGTTAAAGCCGCAGACAAACTATAAACGCCAGACACCAAGCATCAGAGTCATTAGTAGTCTTTGGAGTCATCTTCAGTAAATCGTCACCATATTTACCTTAAAAATTTTTTTTTTTAATGTGTCTTTGATCATGCTTGTCGAAAATCAGGATATGTTGCATAGACAGTATAAAGCTGAAGTTCTGAAAATCAGTTCTGTAGAGGTATAGAGAACAATAACTCCAAACAATAAGCAGATTGAGGACCCTTAATGCAGGTCATTGTGTCCCATTGAGACACTCCTAATTACTGGTGCATGACTATCGATTCTCGTGTAGATCATTTGAGAATTATTGAAGTACCCATAAACAGTCATGTTATTAATAGTATTTCCACCATCACACTATTCTGTATGCAAATTATTAACGAGACCGATGAGTGTGTCATAAACAGTGTATCGACACATGGCTGAAACAAATGGCCTACAAATCAGCATGCAGTCTTGTGTTCCTGAGATTTTTTATTTGCTGAGTGTGTGTGTGTGTCCTCGGCAGGTATTTGACTCAGGGGAAATCAGTCGTTGCATTAGCAAACCCAACAAAGGGATTTTCTTCCCATCTTCATGTTTTTTTCTGACGTTGCAAATGAACCTGGCCTCAAATTCAACCATTTAATCGGGCTTCTCTTTATATTTGAACAGCAGATGATTGGGAAGGGGTGGGGCGGGTGTAGCAAAATAAAATGTTTTTTAAAATAAAGTGTATAGCAAAATGTTTTCATCTGTCCTTCTTACAGTACATTTAAACCTAAATGTAAATGTGCACTGAAATATTGTATACACGTTGACTTTTCAGATGTGCCTACTCCAGCCTTGTAAGCACAATTTAAACATTAACTTAGTTTTTGAAATGTTTGTTTGTAAGAAAATGACAGAGTGAAATTTTAATATGTGTGGAATTTGCTGCAATGCTGGTTCTGGTGATTGCTGGTTCATCTGCCCTAAACTTTGTCTTCATTTCTCTGCCCTGCAGCTCTGATCTAATTGTGAGCGAGACATGGATTGTGTGACCCAGCTGGAGATCAGCTGCCCTGTAGGAATAAATCCACCTGCACCTGCTGCTTCCTGCTTCTCTGAAAAAAAAAAAAAAGCATGTGTGATTTGAAATAAACTTTCCAAGCCTCCCGAGTCTTTGGTCTTCATTGGCGATACTTGCGTATACAAAAGCGCATACGGTGGGGTGCAGAAGATTATCAGTGTGGTCTAAAAAAAAGTGTTAGCATGTGCAAACATTGCAAAACACGTCAATGTCCAAAATACGGTTAAGGACAGTACAGCACCGGCTAGTAGGAAATACCAATGTGAGTAGAGTGTAAAACAATCCATTATAATACGCAAAATGTGATGAGTATAGACATGTCTTGCTCATACAGTGTCTTTTGGCAGCCTATTCGAAGAATGAAGAATGCACACAAAATAGGGAAAAGTAATACTTTGGAAATGTAGTTAACACTTAGACAGTAGTAAAGGCGTGTGCAAGATGTTTTTCTCCCATTCAATCCCACTCACTCCTGAAGGAATTCGGACCAATACTATCTACTCCCAGAGAAAAGCTGATACTGATGATGAATACATGAAAGCAGTAATCATTTGGACATCGTATCTATCCAGACACATAGTTAAAAAAAGTTAAAAAATATTTTTCCACAATAGTCTCATGGGAAAAATAATCCCAGTGCGCACCTCTAGACTGTGGAGCCAGTCATGATCTCCTACTCTTAAGTCATATATTTCTGATGTAGTTAGTTTTACCTGATGAATCTACTATGCATCTCATATGAAATGCTTATTTTGTTTGTACAAATCTTAGTACATTTCACATTGCGTCATTTTGAACTGAGTAGTCTGGTAATACAGTATAACTTTGCTCAACATGGATTTCGCCTCATACTTTTTAAAACTGACTTTTCAATGCATTTAAACTCATAATTCTATACTTATACCTAAATAACCGACACAAATGAAAATCTGCAGAAAATAGCAGCACCAAGGATCGAATTAATGAACCCAAATAACTTAAAAGACGAGAGATTTTCAGCACAGCGTTAAGGAGTCGAGGTTAGAGACAGTACACGTTAGTGTGTGAACAGACAGGAGGCTGTTATGAAGAGCAGGGGAACATTTCGGAGTGTAAACATCACTGTAGAATATCAAATATAGAGGACAGGAAGATGAAACGTGTCAGCGGAACTTGAAGAAAATACATTTGGGGAAGAATACAAACAGCTCAAGTCACTGTTAGACGTACTCTTTTGCTGTTCTTATACAGGTATGCGCCACATCATGAGTACATTTACCCCTAATTATCACCTTTGCATTAAAGTTTAAATTTAAACTTGCATTTCAACCTAACTCGCACAAATGACAAGCTCTGAAAACAATACAGTAGAAGCTCAAATCTAATTAGAAGTTAAGGAACAATACAAATTATCCACAAATCATCTTAAAATCGCTCTGTAAAATCTATAAATGAAAATAAAAATATAATGAATAAAACAAGCAACTTACTTATAATTATTAAAAAACAATACGATAATAGCGTTATTTGTGTTATGTATTATAATTAATATTGACAAATGCCTAAAACAATGAGTTCGGCCAAAAATCAACTCAGCTTTCATTTTTAATACAAATGGTAGTGTCTTGGCCAAAATATGTTTGGTATGAGAAGTTTTTCTGTTATTTTTTGCACTGAGCCAGCACTGCTGAAAAAGTAAGGAAAGTTTATATATGCAAAGTTAGCATTGTGAAAACTGGGTCACTTTGGGGCTGAACTGTAACTCTTAGAGCAGTAACAGGAGCGCAGGTTGTGTCTGCTCTATCAGTGTGTGTGTGTGTGTGTGTGTGTGTGTGTGTGTTTGTTATGTAACTCTTTACACAACTGTAGTTAAACAAATTTGTTACTCTTGCAAAGTGCATTTATCTATGCACATATCTATCTATCTATCTATCTATCTATCTATCTATCTATCTATCTATCTATCTATCTATCTATCTATCTATC
>JAQQZT010000007.1:17738624-17750522 GCA_030068275.1 Clarias platycephalus | reverse complement strand
CAAGAGAAGCAGGCGGGAGAGACAGATAAGGGAGAGGAGAGCAGATGCGACCGCCTTCGTCAAGAGCAAAGAGGGAACATGTGATGATTTACACCATCTAGGCAGAGAGTGTAAAAAAGTGGCAAAAAAGACTTAAGGAGCAGAAATATTGAGTTCATGATCACCAAAGGTAAACCATCAGCAGTTAAAATCAGTTCGGGATTAACTTTCAAGATAACCTCTACTACAGGCCAAGATGTGGAGAAAGTAAGGATCTGCTCATGATACAATTTATAGGAGCTTATAAATCAAGCCTACTGGAGGCAGTGTCACAGCTTGGGTTTACATGGCTGCTTCTGAAACAGTCTCACTGATCTTTATTAACGATTTAACTCAATGGTAGGAGCAGAATGAATTCAGAAGAGTACAGAAACATTCGGTCTGCCAGTTTACAGATGAATGCATCCAATCTAATTGGGAGGAACTTCATCATAAAGCAAGACAATGATCCAAAACTCACTGGCAACACAACAAAGGGCTTCATCAGGGCAATGAAGTGGAAGGTTTTAGACTGTCCAAGTCATTCCCCAGACCTTTATGCAATTAAACATTTATTTCCCCTTCTGAAGAGGAGACTGAAGTGAGTCCCTTGTCCACCCCCTCCCCCGTCCCCCGTCCCATCCTCCATGCAACAGTTTGATGATGTCACCTGCTTGAGGCAGTGATTGCAGTCAAACAACATTCAACCAAATATTTGCTATTTAAGTATATTTTCCTGTTATTTACTTAAAAACTATTTCTTCGGATATTTTGCTCACCTACAGTACTAATTGCATGCTTTTGGTTTCAGAAACAAATGTCTTCAGTGTATAGCAAAAGCCTTTGGCCTTGCTGTTACTGTATGTGTGTACATGCTAAAAATGTTAGAAGGTTATCTCTCATATTTTGTGTGAATAGGTATGTTTACTGAAATTAATGAAGTTATAAATGTAACTGCAAATAAATGAATGAATGTATGTTGTTTTTAGATGAGAAGAAGTGGATCAGAGCCATTGCCTACATTTGTTATGTACAGTACACAGAAGTGATTTCATTAATACAATTAAAATAATATACAGTACTGTGCAAAAGTCTTGAGCCACCGTTCATTTATTAATATTTTGCTTCCAAAGAGTCAGGGTTTCTTGTATTTTTAATGTGGTCTTGAGGAAAAGTTCTCCGAGCTTCCTGAAGGACCTTTTTGTCTCTCATTTGCAGTACATTTGCAGACAAATTTCCAAGAAATGTTTTTTGTTTGTTAAGCCACACAGTAACCTATGAATCATTCAAGACTTAAAAAGAGGAATCATTAACCTGAGAGAAACAGGTGCAGATCAGGACAGATGATCAGGCTTGTAATTAGTATACTAGTGATGCTGCACGCGGATGCCCGCAATATACCATTTGTTCCCGTTTTCTCGATTTCATTTGCATAATTTCATTTCATTGAATTTAATACGACAAAATGAGAGGGTGGCTCAAGACGATTGCACAGTACTGTGCAACTGTAATTTATGAGAAAAATACAAAATTGAGAAACAACCCCAAACTTCAATTTGGTAAGTTTTAAACACTCCTACTGCAGATATTGTATATACGTTAGGGATACCCACACAATTAATTCTACTCAGGGAGCATCGTTTCAAAACTGGTTGATTTCCAGGCAGAATTAATTGAACAGGGATTCTTAAACGGCTCTTGTCTTGCTGCGTTTTACCATCTTTTTTGTTCTTGTGATCTTAAGATAACAAGGCTAAAAATGCCAGATATCTTTGTGCCTTCTCGAGTGATTAAGCCGTTAAATTAGAATGGCATGTTTGTGAACAAAAGACCGGGATTTCCTCCTTTTTTTTTTTCGAGAAGGAAATCCTTCATTGTTAAGACTTGTGCATAGCCTGTGTATGATCATAATACTGAACATTTTATTGTTTTATAAAATCTGTGCTGTTTTAACTTGATCATCTCTGATGTTAACAGATTTACCTATGATACTTTTAACAATCACACTGTAGATAAGGTCATGTCAGCATCTTCATAAGATGAGTTCTTTATCAAAGCAAGTACTTATTGGTAGGTAATTATTGTAAAAACAACCAGTATGTGTTCATATTGTATATTGCGTGCCAGGTACTGTAGTACAGTGGTTTAGCGGGTTCGATTCCTGCCTTGGGTTTGCATGTTCTCCTCGTGATTGGTGGGTTTCCTCCGGGTGCTCCGGTTTCCTCCCACGGTCCAAAGACATGCAGATTAGGCTACAAATTCCCAAGTTGACAACCCAACTCCTTACGTAACTGCCACAGGAACCAGAGATATCTCCAGGGTGAGGAGTGTGCGTCGCATGTGGACGGATCAAAATAACAACAAAAAAACCCCAAAATCTTGTTATACTGTAGGCAAAGTCAATTCTTCCAGGTACTGACCAAAGGGGATAAATAATTATGCAACTAATTACCTTAAATATTGGACACGCTGTACAAATAAAATGTCAAAATCTGTTTTAAATCCGTATCATTTCCAGACTGTAAGCATTCAAAATATGGAAAAGGTTCATGAGTGTAAATACCTACGCATTATACACTTCACACTCAATTGTTATTTATGTGCCTGGTGATTTAAATTATACAGTATTTATCCTTTGTGTATACACTGTATGTCTTTGTGCTCTCTGCAGTTTGTCCAGATCAGATGCCTGGGTTACAGCCCTGGACTCCTGGCTTCAGTGAATCTCACCGTGTCACTATCGGCTACGGCCGTAAACTGCTGCTTACCTCCTCCGCCACCGTCCACTCCATCGAGATCCTTAACGGAGGTATTTCCATTTTCCTACTACCTTCCTTCAAGCTTCATAAAAAATCAATCACAGGGGATTTAAAGTATGTTTAACGGAAAGGGTCATGTGCTTCACTTAAAGGAGAAATCCATTCACATCTGTCCTGCTAGTAAAGAGCATGCTTGGGTTAATGCTGCAGCTTCTGAGCCATAAAAGGAAAGATCGCAGATGTTTTGGGTTTGAGATCGAGTCAAGAGTTCTGTGTTCTCTATAGGAAAGCTTGTGATTGCTGACACTAACCAGCCCATCGTCCTCCGTGCCAAACACATCCTCATTGGAAACAATGGCGAGCTACATATCGGCAGTCCTGACTGTCCATATAAAGGAAACCTCACCATCTCACTCTATGGCAGGTAATACAGGAGCTTCATTATCTACATAGGACAATTGACTATAATATTCAGATATTAAATGCAGTATTGCTCTCTTTAATAAGGCTTAGACAAAAATGATATTGAGTACATATTGGGAAAACTGTGAAAATCGGTCATGGCTCTAAGGCTAGAAGTTAAAAGCTATAAGGATATTGAAGCTTGTAACCTCGTTCTCAGCACTGTGCCTATGTGGTACTGTATGTGACAGTAATTTTTGAAAATGGATGTCACAGACATTTTGTCCATTTTCGAAGTTGGAATGACCTTTTTTTTTTTTTTTTTTAAGTTTATTTATTTTTCTCAATCTGTTTGATGGTTTATCTTAAATGGGAATGAAATTTGGATGCGTCAAGGACCCCACCTCTTTGTGGGGCAGTATCTTTTTTATTATTATTATTTACACTTATGCAGTACTGTATGTGGTTAGTGCTTAACATTTTTTACTCACTTGTTTTGTTTTCATTCTTCAGTAGTTGGTCCATGTACACCGATCTGCCATAACATTAACACCACAAAACATGATCACCTTAACATTGATCATCAAACATATACCAGTAAACTGATACAGTAACTGACAGGCTGAAGAGGACCAAAGGCACATTTAAGCCTGTTGGGAGAAAATGCTAGCCTGTCTGGTCTGATCCTACAGAAAAGCCAATGCAAACTTGCCAAAAAACATGTCAATGCTGGCCACGATACAAATGACCAGAAAACCCAGTGCACCACAGGCCGTCGCACACAGGGCCCTGCAGGCAAAGAGTCCAAGACTGCCGACCTCCCCAGATCCCCAAACTTTCCAGATCTTACTCCAATCGAGCACCCATGGGTTACAACAGACTAACAAGTCTGATCCATGGAGACCTCACTTCGCAACCCACCGCACCCTAAGGATCTGCTGTCAACATCCTGTTGCTAGACACCACATCACACCCCCAGGTTTCGTGGAGTCATGCCATGAGGTGCCAGAGCTGCCTCAGAAAGGGCAACACACAAGGGGATCCTACACAATGTTTGTTTTAATGTTATGGCTGAATGGTGTATAGTCTGCTGGTTCTTTGTCCTTCTCATGCATTTTTGTACTGTTAAGTCAAAGCCTTATTTTTGTTCGAGTTCGATGTTCTGCATGTGCAGTTTTCACCGATGTTTATGATGAACTATTTACATCTGATGAACAGCCTTCCTGCGACTTCTTTATGTACCAATGGTTGAATTAAGTCATTTGAGGCAGGTATCTGCTGCACAGTGCTGAGTTGTTAGTTATATGCTTCCCTTACATGTTAGGTAGATTACCACTTGCAACTCTAGTACCAAGCTAACTATCTTTACATGGGAAAATAAGTGACTCACAATTAGCTAAATTCTTGCCTAAAAGTAATGCCTTGGTGAGTGACAAAGATTATGAATAATTTCATAACATTTTTGCTACCAACTCAGGCATTTACAGTATTCTACAATATTATAATATTATTCATGTGAGAATCTGTACATTTTATGCATAGGCCGATCCTGTTTTACTATATCTGCGTTAAAGTCTGCTTCTTTACCCTTTGCTTGGCCTGGTGCTTTCTGTGCTCCGGTTGTTTACAGCTACATTCATCCCCACCAGTCTGCATTCATTCCTACCTACACTTAACGTTCATTTTAGCAGGTAAACATATTGTGGGACTCAGTAGGGCTACAATTACCGACCAGACCATTTGTTGCTAGGCAGTATTTCAGCCACCATTTAGTCAGTCCATCTGAGGAATTATAGGACCAAAAGGATGTGATGTAGCGCCACTTAAACTTGTTGCCTGTGTTGTCCGCTAATTTGGTGTGTGTGTGTGTGTGTGTGTGTGTGTGTGTGTGTGTGTGTGTGTGTGTGTGTGTGTGTGTGTGTGTGTTTTTTTTTAAAAAGGTCTGATGACACTGGTGATGAGCACAGTTATTTTGGGAGGAAGTATGTTGGTGTAGGAACAGGAGGGACATTGGAAATTCATGCTGAGAAGAAACTGTCGTGGACATTCCTTAACCAAACACTGCATCCTGGAGAAGGAAATGAAAACAGCTATCATTTTGAGAGGAGCTGGGGCAACAGAGGCATCATTGTCCATGTCATCGAGCCCACAACTGGAGAGGTGCTGCGCACTGATAGGTCTGTATTCTTGCTGTACATCATGAAAGAGCCAGAGCTTATATGTTATTACACTTGCAGTTGTTTCTTAATTTGATGATTAAAGAAAAAACAAGTTTGTGTAACTAACTCTTTATGTACACTACAAGTCAAAAGTTTGGGCACACCTGCTAACTCCATGGTCTTTCCTGATTTTACTGTCGTGAAAAACAATGCTGAAGGAATTTAAAATATGCAATAATTAGATTTTGATATTGAGATGTGTCTTCTATTCATGTTCTGTAAAGCCTCCAGAATGACTCTAATCTGAGGTGTTTGTTAATTGGTGATTTCTAAAGCTGGTAACTCTAAATGATCTAAATCGTTCTCCTCTGCAGCATATGTAAGTTTTGGTCTTGTTTTCCTGGGTCTTCATGAGATCCAGTTTCATCATGGTGCTTGATGGGTTTTGCAAATCCACTTGACAGTAGTGTTCTTGCAAGAACTATTCCAGAACAGCTGACCTTCATGTCTTAAAATAACAACTGACTGTTGTTGTTGATACTTTGATACTTTGTGTTATTTCATAGTTTTAAAAAAAAAATCTAATATTGTTCTCAGATGTAGCAAATAAATCCAAACTTCTGTCCAAACTTTTGACTGAACTTTTGGTACTTCTATCCATCTCTCTTTTAATAATAAATAAACCATTGTTCATCTCTTTTCTTTAATATAACTTTCTCTATTCATCTTTATTTAACTCTATCATTTTGTCTATCTTCGTCTGTCACTACATCATGAACAACTCTTATTTCCTTTAACGTCACATTTTCTCTAATTTGCATTTCCTTTTTTCTAGCCATATAATGGCTTGTGGTTCATGACATCATCAAAATATTGATTTATTAACTGGCTGGCATTATACCAGGAAACAGAAACTTTAGACCAAATTGTCAACACAAGACCATGTCCTTTCAGCCCTGCATGATTGGCCTGTAATCAGTTTCTCATCATAGAAGAATAACCTGGCCTTTGGCTGTACTTTGGCTTTAAAACAACAACTTACTCCAACTCTCCTGGAATGTTTGTTTGGCTTCCAGTGCTTTCCATGGCTAGATAATAATATTTCTTTCTGACCTACTTTGCAGGTTTGACACATACCGGAGTAAGGACGAAAGTAGGCGTCTGGCCCAGTATGTGGAGGCAGTTGAGGATGGTCAGATCCTTGCCATGATGGTGAATGATGAGGGATCGAACAACCTCGAGGACACGGCTAGGAAAACTCTGGCCAAGCTGGGTAGCCGACATTTTCATCGCCTTGGGTTCAGGTACAGGTTTAATTGAGTTTCACAGGAAAAAAACTAATCTAGATTTTTTTTCCCCAGAAAATACCAAACCCCAATAAACATCAGAGTGGACACTTGACCGGACATGTCTAAGCAACATTATTGCTGCATTAGTGACCTTCCATGACCAACATTTATGTACATCCATATTTCTGATAGAGTTCATACTTCTTTGGAGGATATAGAAAAGGCAAATGTCATAGTTGTTTACACAAAAAACACAAGTGCACAAAACACAAGTATGAAGCGATCACCAAAAGGTTCTTGTTAAAGTCAAGTGTACTTAATGCTACCTAAATAAGTTGTTGTAGGGCTTGAGAACTTTTAATGGTCACTAATTCATGCCTTAGATACAGTATGCATGCGTGGAGTTTGCATGTTCTCCCCATGTTCGGTGGGTTTCTTACAGGTTATATAGTTTCCTCCCATAGTCCAAAGACATGCAGATTGGACTGATTGATGTTTGTAAATTGCCTGTAGTGTGTGAGGATGTGCATGCCCTGTTGTGTGCCCTGCAATGGATTGGTACCCCATCCAGGGCACAACCCTCCTAGTGCCTAGAGACCTGTGGGGTAGGCTCCAGGATTCTCTTAACCCTGTACAGGGCACGTGGTATGGAGAATGAGTGAGTGAGAGAGGGTAAAGAACCCTAAAGGGAACTAGCTTTAACTTTTTTTTAGGGCTATGGAAGGTGGATGAGGGCCAACTTAAAATGAAGAAAAAGCATGGGGTATCACGTTTTTGTGGGCAGTGTAAATTAAGGCAATTTTATTTCTCAGATCTAGTGACTGCCTGCTCCTTCAGGTAAGTCTTCCCTATTGTGTGACAGTTACTAATCAATATAATCAATAATCAGTATATAATACTGCAGGTTTAACTATCTAAGTCTCCTGTATCGTATGACAGATATCAATCTATGGTATATGCAAGATAAGCTCTAACTGCCCTATTCATATGTTCATGCACTAATAGACAACTGTAATTGGTGAGGATCTCTTTGATTTGAATTTGAAAGTAATATACTATACTTTACACTCAGAGATCAGGCGTGAATAAGCCTCCCTAAATTTGGGGTATGGTTGCCCAAGAAATTGATTTATTGCGAAATTCATCCTACTGAAAGGGACTATAAGAGATGACGTCTAAATGTTCTTATTGCTAAAATATTTGAAGCTTGTCCACTTCTAATCTTTGACATGATAGACTGTTCAAAGTCAAGATAATTTTGATATTTAGTAGTCACCCTATAAGGCGTCTTTTGGTGCTGTAAGGTATGGTTGATTAAATTTGCCTTCTATCAGAGTGGCAATAGGCAGTTAAATGTGAGTGCAGGTAGCAAAAGTGCTAACTGCTCTGTTTAGCAAAGTGACTGTGCCATCTGTCCTATGTTCATTAGCATACAGTAGCATGCCACAAGCAGCAGCTACAGTATCACAGTACTGGCATGGCACTGAACGCATCCATAAAACAAACTTACTCTGCCTTTGTAAAAAAAAATATACAGTATGACTGTCCGGAATTTTGCAAACTTGGTTAAAAAGGTAAAAAGTTTATTGCTCTAGCGAGGGGTTTAGCAATAATGTTTCCCAGCATACAGTACTGTCCATCTTAAACCTACAGTATATTTTTTCTAATATCGAGTTGACAGAATGTTGGCAAACTTGGCCCCTGGTCAAGATAACATGAGGGTTCAAAACATCTGACCTCCCAACAACAAATCAAACCCTTAGGTAGCTGTGCCATCTGTGAGCCCAGGCTGGCTCAGTGTTGCGTGTGTATAAGCAGGCACTGAGACTGTTTAACCATTTGGGGCACCATTTGGGTATTCTGCGGAGAGCTGAGGAAAAAGATCATATTACAATTTTGATCAAGTCATGATCTGCATCACAGTGAAGCAGTTTTGTATTAAAACATAACTTTTATTTCAATCTAAAAATAATAACATTAAAATGAAAAGCATTATTCTGCATTTTAAGGAAAATCTAATCTGTTGCTTTCAGGCACTTTGTTTATATTTATTTAAAAAATAATATCATAATATCTAGAATATCTGTGAAAGAAAGGCATATTGGAACACAATATGACAATATTAAAATGAAATCATCATATCAACCAGTCTGGCAATATTGGAGAGAACAGCAGTGCTGGAGTGGGTGGTCAGATATGAGGCTTGTGGGACAGAAGAACGATAATACATTTACAGTTACATTCAGTATATCAATTATTAAACTTATTGGAAATAAATCTGTCACCTAGTGTTTGCAAATTAAGCCCCATTGTACACCGGACATGTCTCAACTCCCTTGGACCATTTTTGTGAAGTGTTTTTACCGTATCTGTGCTTCCATTTACCGATTTTAAATATTAAGCCTAATGCAGTTCTAAAAGATGTCAGACCATGGGCTGTTTCAGCAGGGCTACAGGATGAAAAATGAACTGACATGCGATGAAGCTTTTTCTTATTTCTTTATTACTTCCATTACATAAAACCTGCATTACTCTTAGAAGAGATATTTAATCGCAGTGGAACAAATTATACATGATTTGCGGACATTCAATAGAGTGTTAGTAAACATTCACCGTACATTACGTCATGTTACAATCTGGATCTGAGCTTGACATATTTGGGACAATTTTATGTTGAATGCTTTGTTCCTTACTTTTTTTCCTATATGTTAAATGAGGTATTCAAATATTAAAATGAATCTGAATGCACAATTCGAACTGAGATAAAAAATGCATCAGTTAAAATTTTAATGCCGTTGAATGTACCTTTCATTTTGTTTAGACGACACTTTTCATGTGTCATTTGTAAGTGAAAAATGATCACAGATGGGTAATTAACACTCTAATTTCCTTTAGAAGCAAGCAAGCTTAAAATGCTTTTAGCCGTCCTTGTTAGTTTAGTGGTTAGTTTCTCGGAGGAATTTATGTGTCAACATTTTTGCAAAACTGGGCCATGTTAGCATTGGCTGGACCCGAAGCTCTTAACTGGATGCTCCTCTATCAGGCAGCACGTTGCTTCAATCTCTCTCTTTGCTATCTGCAAACCCTTCGTTTTCTGTACTAATTACAAACGGCATGATGAGGCTCAGTCTCAAGTCTCCAAGTCTCAAAGCAGCTGCTTCTCGGACCTCAATAAATTCTATGCAGCACAGGGTCACTGTGTGAATCCCAGGCCAAGTCCGAGCCTGGATTTAATAAACGGGAGCAGATGGTTTTCTCTCCAATCTCAGACCTCCTTTGCACCTCTGAGGAATCACAAGACCTAGTTTAAACCTGTTGAAATGCACTGCGAGTTTCTGTCTCATTCTTGTTCTCTCATCCAGTAATGAAGAAGTGAAGGAGTAGTAAGGAAGGCATGGCCTCTGATCCTGTCAGTCCGAGAAAAGGAGCCATGGCCTGCTATTCCTTGTAATGCTTCATTTTCCAAACAGTTTGCACAATATTGAATCATTATAATACTATCCATGAAACATACTTACAGTAACTGTTAACTGCTACATTTAATCACTTACCAGTATCAGCACTATATCCTCTCGAATATAGAGTACAAATATATTGCTATATACTGTATATAAATCATAAATCAGCATTCTCTTACTGTATAAATACACAGGAGAAGCGACACTGCACACTCTAATCTTCCATTTAAATGCATTTACAGCTTTAATTGTGGCATTTTCATGCAAAGATTTCTTTTGCTGAGATCTTGTGAATAAAGTTCTCCCAAGGACTTTCAATAGGGTTAAGGTCAGGGCTATGCGGTGGCCAATGTTCCCATACTCGGCTGACTTTTTTTTATTGCCATATAACATTGCTGAGCCTAGGCCTGACCAACTGAGCAAACCCAGATCTTAACACTGCCTCCAGAGGCTTGTACAGTGGGCATGATGGGGGCATCTTTTCACTCTGGAATAGATAGATAGTAGTTTTCTTATGGTGTGTTGTATGTGTATGGAAATGCAATCACTTTGACAATTAAATTTTTTCGATTCTAACCAAAGAAACTAAACCAAAGATCATCCCTGATTCACTCTCCCATAAAAAACTCACTCGTTGCTGTACATCCAAATATTTCCACCTACAGTTAAATATTTACAAGTCAGGGAGCAGAGAATAAGAAATAATGGACGGTGGCTTCTATCTTTTTTAAGCAACACACTTGGGGACACAGCATCACCAACTCATCTTAAAGATTGGCAGTGTGCCGGGGATCATTTCCTGCAATGCATATGCAATAATCCTGCCGTGGTCAAAGAAATATTGCTTTTACTTTTACTGCAATATCACTTCAAGAAACCAATTTCCATATTGTACTGGCACCCTGATGAATTTCCTCAAAGAATTGATGGAAGGAATAGAAATAGGGGGAGAATTGTAAAAGTTCATTATCAAGCAAGTAGACAACTGTTCCATGTAAAAATGAAAAAAAAAAAAAAAAAAAAAATCACTGAAAATAAGGGCTTGTGGTGATGTCACATGGTCAGGTTTGCAACTGGCTGATTAGATTTCACTTATGTGATCTGCTTGTGTCGACCCAGCGATGCCTGTCAGTCAGCAAAATTGCAGCGTGCTTCTAGCTTGCTTTAGTCTGGCACTTTTCCTTCTTCTATCACTCCTCAGAGGGGACATTCACACCAGGGGGAAGATTGGAATATTTCCCACTGTAATTACCCTTCCGTCCAGATATCCTTGAGACAGCATCACATTTTATGTCACTATCATTTAAGTGCTTGTCTAAGAGAGACATCTCACTCAGTTTCTTTTTTAATATATAAATATATATATATATATATATTTTTTTTTTTATAACTACAGAATCATCTAATTCTATCGATCAAAAAGTGTTGATAAATTTTCAGTTTTTTAACAGCTCAACAGGACCAACAAGACCAATAGTGCAATGATTTTTATGGTAACAGCTTACACAGGGTATAGAGTCTGCTGTAAAAACTGGATTTTAAAATGTGTAATTGGTTGTTATGGTGAAGATTTTGGAAAGGGAGCACATGCTAATGATTCATTATTTGATGAGTCCCTTTTGTAATCACTTTGTTACAGTCAGAACTAAAGCCGTAACTTTATTTATTTATTTTTTTAAATAAGAAAATAATTTTTCAGTTCAAACCTCTTTTTCTTTTTTTTACTTTAAAAAAAAATAAATTTAGTCCTGTCCAATTCTTTTCCCCCGATTTTCTCCCTAATTTAGTCGTGTCCAATTCCTCCCCGTCACTA
>JAQQZT010000007.1:17722893-17738524 GCA_030068275.1 Clarias platycephalus | reverse complement strand
TCTGTGCCTCCGGCTGTGAGAGGAAAACAGCATCACCCAGGGTTCGAACCAGCGATCTCCGGATGATAGGGCGAGCGTTTTAACCTACTGCGCCACTCGGAGGCCCAAACCTCAAAGGTGCTAAAAGGAACTAATGTGTAGTAGATAGTGTGCAAAACAACTGTAAATGGATGAAAAGTATAACAAGTCATTTCCGAATAAAAAAAAAAAGAATTTAGCTTTGGAAAATTGCTGTTCCTACAGTATAACAAATCCTTACTTATGCAGTGCATTCAGAAAGTCTCCGTGCAGCGGCCACTTAAATAAAATAGTAGTAGTGCGTGGACATACCCTTGTTTGGAGCCACCAGTCTGTTGTACATATCCAAGGGAGTTTGTTTTTAAATCTATACCACAACGCGATACTGTGTGAGATTTAATTCATAAATACAAGAGTGAGAATAATAATCAGTTTCATTAAATTAATATTTTCCAATAACCGACTCTACGTTGGAGGGACTTGTTATAACACATGTTATAATGTTACCTTAACCGAACAGACATAACATTATAGTGTAAAACACTACACCCAGTATGGTATAGGTTCCTCTTGTGCCACTGGGGCAGCTCTGGTCCATTGGGTCATGACTCCACAAAACCTCGGGTGGTGTGCTTGCGGTGTCTGGCAGCACGATGTTGACAGCAGATCCTTTGGGTGCTGTGGTTTGTGGCGTGAGGCCTCTGTAGATTCGACTTGCTTGTCCATTGCATCCCATGGGTGCTCAATTGGATTGGGATCTGGGGAGTTTAGAGGCAGAGTCGCAGCCCTGGTCCCTTTAACTGCCAGGCCGCAGGTGCGTTGGCTGTGGTGCACTGGGTGATCTGGTCATTTTAATTGTTTTCAGCAGTGGGATTTTCAGTGCTGCATTGCTTTCCTGTGCAATCTGATCAGTCAGGCAAACCACTGCTCACAACAGGCATAAATGAGAATTTCTGGTACCCACCATCTTGTTACCAGTATACTGGCATATTATTGATAATCAATGTTCAACGAGTCAATGTGTTAATGTTGTGTGGCGTTAATATTATGGCTGATCGGTGTATAAAATAAACAGCACATAACACTTCTCACAAGTTGACAAGTTCTCATTTTAAATGTCTGGATAAACACATTTCACATAAGGTGTCATTTACCCTTTCACACGTTCTAACTGTCACATGGCATAGCCATTATTTAAAAATAAACATGATTAAATCATACGTTCTAAGCACATCCTTATATGTAAATCATACAGTCTAAGCACATCTTTATATGTAAATCATACAGTCTAAGCACATCTTTATATGTAACCCTCAATCTACCCATCACCCTTCTAGTCTCTGTCTATAAGTCTTACCTCGTCTGTCTCTCTCTTTCTGTTTTGCTATGTTCATGTTTTTTGACCTCAATACCCTAATGTTCTGTATCAGTTTTTGCTCATCTGCTATTTTCTCTTGTCTCCACCTTTCCTTATTTGTCCCTGTGGCTCCAGGCACCCGTGGAGTTTCATTACAGTGAAAGGAGATACGTCGTCAGTGGTAGAGGATCACGCCATTTATCAAGGTGAAGCTCTTCTGGAATTCACTCAGTAGAGAACAAATTCTGATGACATTTCCTGAGTTAAGTTTGCTAATGCTGACATTGCTTTTGCTGTGTGTGTGCGTGTGTGTGTGGTCCTGAAATACAGGAACCAAGGCATCATCAGAGGCTAGGAGCTCCAGTTCTTTCCAATCAGGTTATGGAGAACAATTTGTCATCACCACTGTCAGTCAGTGGGTGCAGGGTGAGTATACAGTGTTTACAGTGTCATCTGTATCCCATACACTTGCTTTTTAATTGGTGATGAACTTTCTTTCAAGCTTTTGAACTTAAGCGCTAATGGACGGGATTCCTTAAAATTCAGATGGAGGGGTGAATCATTGCTGGATTTGAACACGTTTTCTCCCAGTGTCCTCCAAATTATTCATAGCTGAGTTTCCCTTATTGCATGACAGGTACAAATCTGAAATAAGAAAGGCCAGTGTAGTTTCACCGAGATAACATGAAGCTTGCCATTACCGCCTTTTCAAAGTGCCACTCATGTTACTTTATAGAGCAACTGAACATGCTTGGAAGAGAGTTAACTGGCCTATTTGGCATATATTAACTAATAGGGACCTATCATTGGCTTATATTCTTCTGACAGTTGAGCGATAAAAGCTCTCCTCTCCAGCCAGAGAGCAGGTCCAATTATGATCTGTTTGACTCCTGGAGCATCACCATCATCAATTATTCTGCTAATAATTTAAAAGCCACGTTACTTTCAGGGAAATATTTATAGACTAGAGTAAATATACATAATGTACTAAAGGAATCATCAAACAGGTGAACCATGTGCCAGCAAAATATTTCAGTCAAGTGTCAAGTCCTTGAAAAATGAAACCTTTATTGAATGGAAAGGGGGATATTTGTGTTGAGCCAATTCTTTTCAAAATAATTCTGTTTTGTGGATCTTGATCTCAAACTCCCCTTAGAAAATCATATGAATTATTAGATAAAACCTTTTTAGCATACTACTTACTTTGTCATTTTCCAGAGTTAGAGGCCCTTTGAAATACGAGGGGCGATCAAGTCAAACCAGGACTTTTGACTGTGCAGAATAACAAAGCACAGTTAAATTACCATTATTTCTGTATATGCACTTACTCCTGCTTGGATACCACCCAGGTAGAGCGTTTTCTCAGTACACCAGAGCTAAGATCGGACTGCCTGGTTCACGTCTGAAACATTGGTTTCATTAATTCCCAGGAACTCCTTTAATGGTACAAACTTGTGGAAATGGCTTGGAGCGAGATCAGAAGCGAAGGTTTTACGCCTTTTACGTTTATGAGACATTCATCAGAAGTACTAATTTGACCTGAACACCCCTTGTAATTCCCTTAAATTAAAATTAATGTAGGTGGTAGGAGGCTTGAAAGGCAGCCTGGATCTTCCCCAGTAGAGCAAATCAAGCTGTTTTTAGTTCTTGCTTTTTACCAGACAATTCGCCAGTTCTGAAAAACAAATGTGCTGTTCTTCTTGACATTTAGGTTTTAAGATTAAGCTTTAACATTAAACACAAGGACGCCTTCCCAAATGTTTAACCTTGCTAAGTGAAAACCTCTGTCTGGCCTTTTTAAAAATGCTGTCTAAATTTACAGAGAAACTAACTAAATGTCCTGAGATATTAAAAAAATTCACACTTTCCAACGGTCGAAGAAAAATCTTGCAAGGTACAGTACAGTAATGTTGTAATCTCTAATAAAACAACCCAATTAGATGAATCAACAAGAGAGGACGGTCTGCCATCTGTGAAGACGGTTCGCTCCCACCTGACATCCGCTGAGTGGTTGTCATCAGCTTGTCATAGTTTATATCGCCTACTTAAAGACAGCTGGAAGATGGGCCTCACCTACCAATTTTAAAACATCCCTGATGCTTTTCAAAAAGCCGTACCTACTGACAGCTTGCTAACTTCCCTTAATCTTCTTGTTATTTGCATATTGCGTGGGAGAGGTGAAAGCTGATCATAATGTGTACAGTGATTCGAACATGAGCTCTTAAGTTGTTATGTTGGAAGCCTACAAGTGTGCAGCTGTAACTTATTATGGATGCTCACATTTGTACAAAAGCAGCAGAATTGCATTTTTTTTGACAAAAAGCCGCAAAAAAACATAAAACAAACTACTATCATTACAAAGCCACAGAGCCATTGGGGGGGGTTAAGGCTGAGGGTGACGTGTGTACAGTACATTGCGTCCCTTGTCACTCATAGCAACACTAGTCAATAGCAAATATCTGAGAAAAAGGAAAGGATGTAGTTGGCTGGCTTTATGTGTCTTCACCCACTGGTTTGCAGCTGTCATGTAATGCTAAATGTTTATTCGGTGCAAAAATAAAAACCTTGGATTATAGTCAATTTATAAGCATTGCTTTATAAAAACCAGCAAGTCAGGTTGTTTTGTAATATTAGTGTGTTCTGTACACGAGGTACAATGTTGTAATTAAGGATTATTTAGTATGTAATCGATGTGTGTTCTGTGAAGTCAGATTCGTTATACAGTTAGTAAAGCTGGGAAACATTATCATTAAGCCTTCCCTTATCACACTTTATAGTGATGCTTCAGCAAGCGTGGATGCCTCAATATGTTCATTCTACGCTCATTTCTTCTGTACTTCTATTTCCTCAAGAGAAGGAGAGACAGTAAGAAGCAAAAGATTAGATCAGAAAGGAGAAAGACGAAGACCACTTTTACATTTTACTTACCATTTGTGGTGTGATTTGTGTTTTGCATCCGTGTAGGTGTGCTTCAGACGGAGAATTATCCTTGTACGGAATCGCACGTGTGTATAAATGTGCTCAGTATTTTCACATTGGTTTTGAAAGGATGTGGAGCAGACAATTGACAAAAAATTCTTCTTGCCATCAAACGTCTGAAAAACTGAGTTGTACGCTCTTGAGTGTTGTGTGCTGCCAAAAACCCATAACCGTAATCAAGTGTCTCCCTCACCATAAAAAAAAAGAGACGATTGCCCTGATCTGAGAGGAGCAAAGGAGCTCGTCTTCTGATTAAGCAGCTGCTTGTGTCAGTGTTTGATTTGAGTGCTTGAGCTTGCTAAAGCAGCCGGAATTCTCCCTTGCCGTGTGCACGTAGGCCGTAATACACCCAAGAAGTGCTTTAATTATCTGCACACCAATGCTGCTGACGGGCAAAGAGTGGCGAAGCAGATGCAAATGAGGCCGATATCTATACCATCTATACTCCTTTCAGCTCGTCTTGGGGCTTAACTGTGTCTAGGTGTTGGCTTTATTCTGTCTGAGTGTTGGTGTGTGTTGGGTTTGCAGAGTCTGAGTGGACGGAGTGGTTTGATCGCGATGATGAGAGAGGCTCAGGAGATTGGGAGAAGCTTTCCGAACTTCATAAGGCTTTCCCAGAGCGTCTGTGTAGCAACCCCCTAGATATTGAGGTAGATAAACACACACACACACACACACACCTTGATGCTTTTGTACAATTTCTTTTGTTGTTTTTTTTTATTACAGCTCTTAAAAGTATTTGTTTCCACTGACTTTATGTGCATAAGGTAAGCAATAAAATTAAATAAGTTTGCAATTTAACCTTTCGCAATAAAAATATTTGGAAAAGAACACGGTTTTTCCTTCAACACAATCAAACCTGTGTATTTGACCCATTTCTAGCAAGAATGTCATGAATTTTATTCGACTCCCAGAATATTTCTACCAGGCGAATGAAAATAAATACAGAACAAACAGAGTTGATAGACAACTTCTTAATGAAGTTGCAGAAGTGCAGAAATTAAGCAATCACCTAAATACAACCTTCCGGTTATTATTTTAAATTTTTCTGTAATATGTTTTTTTTTTTTTTTTTGTCCAGCCAGCTGCAAATTTTCCTTATGATTCATTTTGTTGCTTTGAGATATCTGTTAAAAAAATAAAAGAAAACTATCCATTTCCATTGTTACTTGCAACATTTAATATTTGTAAAATACGATACTGTAGGTGTACCAAAAGTAATGCAAAAGTGGGCATGATGTTTATTTACCCGCCCATATGTTGCCCAAGGTTGTTTAATGTAATTCTACGAATCACTGAACCCAGCTCCAGAATACTATTTGAAAAGCCCCTTTGTCACAGTTAATGGTCTCCTACTGCGTGGTTTGACTTCAGTTTCCTCTTCTTTAAACTTCTTCATCCACCTGTGCCTATTGTTGCTCTTGTCAATGGTGTCATCTCTGTAAACATTCTGTCGCGCAGTGGGAGACCATGGAGCAACTACGTCATTTAATATCGCCCTCTTTCAGTACCGCCCTCGTATTACCAATCTTTCCAAAACAAAGTTTCATTTCGAATTCTTAATTTCATCTTTCTGCTTTTCTTTTCTCAGGCTGAAACCATCGATGGTGTCCCTGCAAACATGACTGGTGACGTGCTTTCCAAATTTGACAAGAACTATGGCCTCGTGTGTCTCAATAAAGACCAGCAGGGAGGGATCTGCCGCAATTACCGCATCCGCTTCCTCTGTGGCAAACTTGGTACGTGTACATTTTGGGCCTGTTTACACTTTTTCAGAGATCTGATTACGAGTGCATGATGCGTGACCACATAACAAATCACGCGTCTAGATAACTAAAGGCGTTTTGGGTAAAACCTTTATTAAAATGGAAAGCCCTGATTACAGGATTACACAAACAAAAAGTGGAATCAGGGGTTATGGAAGCACGAAGAAGACACGGGAGGTAAAGTTCACTCACACTCCAAGCTGATTTATACATTCCTACAATGGTTCCAAATACGAGGTCAGTTCAGACTCCAAGGTCTCATTTGCTCGGTTCTGACTAATGCAAGGTGTTCTTCATCATGTTTCTCATTAGGACAAAGTGGATTTAAAAACCATTTTGAAATCCCAAAACATGCCACAAGTTTATGTTTCACATTTGTTTGATTTATTTGCTTAAATTAATTATTTTCTGCATCTTCCTCAAATTGGCAGCACATGCTACACCAAACTGAAATTCCCCCAGGAGTGTTTTTCATTTTTATTTTTCCCAATTGAAAATCCCTCCCCCCCAGCATGTGCTTTTTCTGTTCCCGTGTACCAGCTGGAGGCCGTCTTTCAGTTTCAGTGCTGAAGAACACGAGGTCCTAGATAAGTGATATCCCCAATAGTTAGAATGGCTACAAGACGAATCTCGTCTTCCTGTTCATGAACTTGTTTTTTTTATGAACAACATTCTCAGGGACTTGTATACCAGACATTTCACATAAATGGATTGAATAAAAAAACATGAGTAAGCATTGATGGTTTTCATCACTAACGTAAGAAAAAAGATGCTGGTGAGGGAACAGTGATTCATAATAATGTAAGTGACAGGTAACAGGAACTACTGAGATATAACAATACACATAACTATAAACAGACAAAATTATATAATTCTGCCATTTTAAGCAGAAAATAAAATATCACTAGCGTTCATAAATTGCTGAGTTAGAGGAGGAATAAAACAACTGGCACATGATGCTACTGGAAAGTAATTAATTTTATGTTGCATTGTATCAGCCCACACGACTGTCACTAACAACAATGAATTAAAAGATTCCTGCTTTACACAACTTGTCAGGTGGCATGGTGGCGTAGTGGCTAGCACTGTCGCCTTGCACCTCCATAGTCGAGGGTTTGATTCCCGCCTCGTGGCCTGTGTGCATGTTCTCCCCAGGCTTGATGGGTTTCCTTCCACAGTCTAAAGAGATGCACATTAGGCTAACTGGCATCCCAAATCGCCCATAGTGTGTGATTAAGCGTATATATGTGTGTGTGTGCCTCATGGATTGGCACCCTGTCCAGGCACCCTGTCCTCACCTCGTGAGTCTCCTGGGAAAGGCACCAGGCCCCCTTGCAACCCTGTATACAGGATACAACGGTATAGATGAAGAGAGAGTGAGTGAGACTGATACAATTTGCCCCACAGACAGAGTAGTCCACTGATTACTGTAAGCTTTTAGACCTATTATGCAAATCCTTTGTCACTTCTCGCTCACTCGATAGGCTTCCTAGGTAGGTGACCTCCGCTTCTGAAGGTGTGCGAAGGGGAAGAGCCGCGGGAAACGGCACGGCTCGCGAATAATCAGCTTTAATGGATCTCGGGCTTTCTCTGTACGTTTAGAGTGAGGCTGGAGGTCTATGGGCAGAGTCGCACGGTGAACACTAATAATGCAGAATGGTACGCGAGCAGGGTGATGTGACATGCATCAGGGACTTCAAACACTAGAGCTGGATGCAGCCATTCGATCTCACGTTGAGGACAGCTGCAAAAAGACAGCACAAGCTCTTGCGGCACCTCCACTCTTGCACAGTGCCGGCTTTCGTAATCCTGCCGCCGAAGAGGAAAGGCCCTTGCGTCTTTACGTTAAAGCCGCCGGACATCAGAAGGGACTCCCGCCTGTGGCCGTGCCCAAGGAGAGCTTGGAGGGACTACAGTAGTTGGCCGATTTTCCAAATAAAATTACCCCTTTTCCGTAAAAGCGGTGCACCCGTGCGCCAAACCCGTCACAACTTTTACAATTCGAAAACTGCAGCAAACAACTTATGTCAAATTTCTTATATTTTCATTACAGTAAAGTTCAGCATCTTTGCGTTTTACCTTCATCTGCTATAGCGCACCATTGTGTCTGATCCTGAATTGCTTCTCATAAAGCCTTTTTCCATTAAAACAGATCATGCTGCTGATGAATAAGAAACGGTCTTTAGTCACTGAATGGCTCTGCAGGGTCAAACCTGCCTATTCGCCATGAATGAATGTGGCTAATTGACCACACAGTGAGCGAACAATAGCGTGTGAGGTCTTAGGAGAAAGAACCAGCCAGCAGGATAGAGACAAATCGAATCAGTCACACAAGGACCCCAAATAATGAGTGCTGGCAGTAAGAGGAAAGGGCAGTAATTACAGAAAGGAACTTTCCTTAAGAGAAGCTGGGTCTGAGCGAGTCTACAATATATCTCCCTGCCACTTTGTGCCCAGAAACCGTGCTGTAGTCTTGCTTCACTTAATCTTTGTGATTAAGCTTTATGATTTCCCCCCATGGAGCAACATTCATTCCTTTGCCATTCATTTCCTGTCTGGATTTTCAAATAGCATTGAAAGCAAAACTCCAACGGTGGCGCTTATGCATCCGCGGTACACAAAGCGTTGCTACGGTGGCTAGGGTTTATATGCACTATTTTCACAGTTAAGTATTTAACATTGTATTTATGAGAGCAGACTACATTCTCAAGTAAATGAATTGAAGAGTGATTATGAAACTGTAAAAGTTAAGTGAAGTCTGTGAACCTGAGCTAAAGTACTTTGCTTCGCATTAGATCGTCATGCCACCTGCTAAAGACTATTGGGGAGGAGCTGTCAGTGGTGGGTAGGGGAACTTCAGCACTTGTGGAGAAGGAGAGACACAGGAACTTATAGAGATTCATAGCTATTTACATCAACTTAACATGCTTTGTCTGTTTATTAGATCATTTGGTGTCTAAATTCCTCCCTTTTTGGAAAATCATAAAAAAGTACTTTCTGCCAAAGATGAACTATTGAACCTGTCTCTGTGATGAGGCGGTCAAGGATGAAGGAGTCCAGCATTTTAAATAATTAAATAAGTAAATAAATAAATATATAAATAAATAAAATTAACATAAAACAGCATGTTTGAAGCATTTTATCCCTTTTATACAACATGTCTTTGCCAAGGTGCTATGATACACTTTTATACCTTTATAGTTACATTTTATTGATTTTACATTTTTTGACTTTCAGTGAAACAAGTTCATGTTACGACTTACCGCAACCACAAGTAATCATCCCCACATTAACCAACTGCTTCTTTATTGTTAATAAGACAAAATACGTCTTGTCATGTTACAGAGGATCCAGAAAACTTTATGTCCAAACCATTTCCCATATCTGGAAACCTTCAGCTGAAACTGAGGACTTCCACGAATGCTAAACAATTCTTCCCAACCGCACCATATACTCCACCATATCAGCAATCATATACATTTTCAAAAACCTATTTATGTGACATGGTGTTCCCCCGTACTTGTTTCTGTTTTCTGTAGGGCTACAAACCTCATCTGTCACAGCCTTGTTTGGTTTGAATAGTCAGTCTATTAATAGCCCGTAGTTCAGTTGGGTCTTTGTCTCGCGTCTGTGATCTTCTTTTGTTGTCATCAAGATCATTGTTATCCTGTTGTGTATCTGTTCAGGGTTTTGTTAGCATCAGCCTACAGTTTCTATCCCAGTTTCTAGTTTTCATGTTGGTGTTTGTATTATGCGTTCCTGTTATTAAAGTCTGCACATGCATCCTGCCTCATATCCCGACATGATATTATGTAGAGCAATTCTCTGAACAATGTTGAGAATTCTACAGCACTGTAATATAAATAAAGACAAAAATAAATACATACGATGATTCATTATTCTTAAAGGTATGAACTTATGAATTATGGCTTTCTAATAAATACTATATGGCCAAAACAGTGGCCTTATGTACGTACACTGATCAGCCATAACATTAAAACCTTAAAATATTACGCCCAATATTGTGTAGATTCCGCTCATTGTGTAGGGCAATATTGTATAGGCCACCAAAACAGTGATGACTCACATCCTCACAGCATGACTCCACAAGACCTCGGAAGGTGTCCTGTGGTGTTAGCACTATATCCTGTAAGTGATATAAGTTGCATGGTGGGGCCACTGTAGATCAGACTTGGTTGTCCAGCACATTTTGTGGACGCTTGATTGGATTGAGATCTGAAGAATTTGGAGGCTGGAGCAACAGCCATGAACTCTTACACAACAAGCCCCATACACAACAAACTGAGTGCACACAGTGTTCTGTTATCTTTCTATGATATCCAGTATTAACCTTTTAAAGCAATTAGCGCTACATTGGCATCCAAAGACATGCAGGGTATTGCCCAAAATGTGTGCTTGTGTGCCCTGCAAGGGATTCCCCAGTCAGGATGTACCCTGCCTCATGCCCTGAGTTCCTTGGATTCCCAGGATTGATGTGACACTGTACAGGATAAGTGGTATAGAGAACGATATTGAGCGTTAATGATATACTGTATGTTAATGTCATGGCTGATCAGTGTATGCAGACACCCGTGTGTGGTCCTTCCCTAGACTGTTGCCACAGTACAGTAGTTGGAGGCGCACAAATGTGCAAGCTGTCATTGTATACTGTAGCATTAAAATTGTGGTGAACTAAAGGGCCTGAACACATCCCAGTATGACAATGACCCTGTGAATAAATCAAGTAGAGCTCGAATGACCTCCACAGAACAATGACCTTAACCCCAATGAACACCTTTGAGATGAGCTGGAGCATGGATTGCATGCCAGGTCTTCTCATCCTGCATCAGTGCATTAGTTCATTACTATTATTTTGGCTGAATAGCCACAAATCCCCATAGCCACCTTCAGAAATCTGGTGGAAAAAAATAACCAGACGATTGTAGATTGTTGTACCAGCAAAGGAGAGACCATATCTGATTTGGTGGCCACCGTTTTGTAATGAAATGGAATAATCATATTTAAATTACAGAATGATAAAGATAAAAATATTAAAAAATGTAAGTTGAACAAATAGTAATTTGGTATGCTTATGTTAATATATTCACAAACCAAATTTCAATAAGTAAAAGCAAAAAGGCCCAAAAAAAGTGTATCACTTTATAATACAGACTGTTATAAATAAATAGAACTGCATTATTTTGTGCTTTGTAACATCGTCCTCTTGTGTGCAACATCTTAGAGCGTATAATTACACAACACATTATAATACTCCAGCCATTATTCATTCATAATATTAGACACACATACAGAATGGAATAAAAAAATAAGAAATGGTGTGTATGTTTGTGTGTGTGTGCACGTTTCTAGTTCGTCCACAGGCCTCCGTCTCCATAGACACCCTCTCGAACTGCAGTGTGTTGCTCCTGGCGGATGCGGCGCTCGGGTGGATGCCCGGGGATCGCATAGTGGTGTCCAGCACTGACTACTCTATGTACCAGGCTGAGGAGTTCAGCATCCTGCCCTGTGTCACCTGTACTGCAAACAAGGTCAAAGTGGAAGGTCAGTGTGAGGTTTTTCACCTATGACTGAGTCAATGTGGCTGAATTGCTGTTTAAAATGTTTGAAGCAAACTTCATCCAGTCTCGATGACTTACTATGATCACTACATGATTATCTGCTCTATTACATAAAGTAATGTAATAACATCTGCACCATCTCCTCAGGAAACCTTTAGGATTTAGGATTATTTTAGATTCTTTGGCACACTTTTCGCTCAAGCACATGGCCCACTTTTTACAGCTCAGTTACTTAGGTGTTTCCTAACCTAGTCCTCAGAGACCCATATGGAGGCAATCAGTAGCTGTGCTTAAATTTGCATTTTTATATACTCTTCGAGACTATTTTAAGTACTGAATACATAAATGTCTAGTGTGAGGATACTGGAAAATATATAAACAAATTTAGTACATGGGTGATTGAACAGTGGAGTGTCTGGCTGCCACACTGCTCTCCTGTATTGTTTTCTTTTTTTAAATAGCGCTTGAATAATATGGATATACTAGATTCTGCCATATATTTCTTATATACCTTCGGCTACCTTGGTACTTCAGTAGCTTGTATTAGCTCACTGCACCCTTGAAAACATAGCACATTCACAGATTTGAAGGAGAGAGAGACTCTTTTGCTATTTCTGTCTGTACATTTTGTCTGTCTGAAACAACCTCTATCTGATTTTAAACACATGCTAGATGACTGAGCTTTATACAGAAGGAAGGCAAATCATGCATTTAGCATTATAAATGCTACACACCATTGTGGTTATGTAATGGAAAGCCATGCACAAATGTAGTGAAGTAGAAAGTACAGATATTTGTTGTACGTAAAGTAATATTTTGTGTAGTAAAGTACAGAAAAAGTGTACTTTATTCTGCTTAAGAAACTTTCTTACCTTCCACCTCAGTTTTTTGGGTACTTGACTGTTTGCAAAGTGTTCTTGCAAAGTATCTCAGTTGACTATATCAACATATGCCTCTTTGAGATATGTTGCTGTACAAATTCAGCTGAAGTTCAACACCAATAATACTTGCTATCATTCACTGACCGGAAAAATATTGTAATGTGTTCTTAACTGAATTTCTACCTTTTTACTCCCTCTGCGTACCCTATCCCCTAATATTATTCTATAGGTTGATTTTATCTTTCATGTGGAAAATGTTACAATTTGTTGACGTTCAAAGACATTCTGTGTTGCTCAGATGTTGCGTCTTTTGATCTGATCTTATAATCTGATTTGCACATCTCTGAACATAAATTAGGCACTTTCAGAGTTAAGGCTCCATTATCCAACTCTACCTATTAATGTCCATTTCCTTCTGCAATATAAAAATATTACATCTTTTTACCTAGGTCACTGCATTTAATAACTGCCTCAGCAGCGACCATATAGCCTCTTCAAATTATCTGGCATCCTCTAAAAACCCGACTCTCTTTTACCCATTCTGCCTCCTGGTTTGCTCCTAAGCTAGGTCAGCTTAAAAAAAAAACTGGACCTACCGCGTACAAAGAAATGAATATGAGCATGTCCATCCTTATAAAGATACTCTCTGTGCGGTCAAATCTGCATATTATGACAAGCTAATTACGTCTGGTGAAAGCATTACAAAAGCCTTATATTGCCACTGTTAATACTGTAGAATCTTAAAACCTCCTGACAGTTTTTTACCCCACTTGTATTGCACTTCTTAATGTGATGCATTTATGACCTTTTTCAATGACAAAACTGTCAATATTAATCAAAAATTGGCCTCCATAATAAACACATCATATAGCTCCCAATCTTCCTTTCTCTCTTGTCTCTAAGTTTTAACCTTTCTACTGAATCTAACATTTTACATTTTATTCTGTTCTACTCTATTTTAAGTCTGTCTTCTGCATGCAGCTTGATCTCCTGCCAACTGACTTGGTAAAAGCCCTTATGTCTTCACCCTCTTTGCTTATAACTCATGTTATTCACTTCTCCTTTTTATCTGGCCTTGCTCCATCATTTTTAAAACTGTTGCAATAAGTACAATTCTTAAGAAAACTTGTGCTGACCCCAATAATCTTAATAATTTCAGCACAATTTCAAATCTCCTACCCATCTTAAAAATTCTTGAAAAAGCAGTTACATTACAGGTTCATGTTCACTTCAGTGGCAATATTCTGTTTCTGATCGCTCTGGCTCTGACTTAGTTTGTCCAACTTGATGAGTCTCAGTCCTACCCTGTTAGCACTGGTGTTCCCCAAGGCTTTATCCCAGGTCCCTGTCTGTTTTTTAATCTTCCACATTTTTAGTATTTTTTCACATGATTATGCAGATTATACACAGTTATACATGTCCACTCTACATGTCCACAAAGCCTGACTCTGGCTTCCCACACTCCTGTCTCATTAACTGCCTACATTAAATAAAATCTTTCAAAAAAGTTTCCAGGAGGCTGAGGGAAAGGGTACTAAGGAGTTTAGCATTCACAATGAGTTATAAAAGTCATTTTCTACTCTCCTATTGGTATAAAATTGCAGCAGCACTTCTGAGATTGCTGTTAAATAGAAAGAAGAGCAGAAATGCAAATATTGTTCCCATGACACAATGTGGGTCCATCTTGGTCATTTTCCTCTACTGAATAAATTACATTTTCCCAAAGCTGGAAAAAAACGTTTTCTTCTGTTATATTTATAGCAGGAAAAAAGTTTCACATGTCAAAAAAGTTGATTTTGATGAAGGGCATGTAGATGCACATAAGAATGATTTTAATCAGATTGAAGAAATAATGTCCATGTAAATGCAGCTACTGTAGTGTCAAATGAGTTCCATCTTTGTGGCACTGCCTGTCTGCAGCCATCCCTTAACCCACAAAGCACCGCCATTCTCATCCATGCGTCAGTCACCTTCTGCATTGATTACTGTAATGCTATTCTATCTAGTCTCCCATATAAGCTTAAAATTTCAAATTTCATACTACTTGATAAAATGCTCACCACACTGAGCCTTCAGTCTGCATTCCAATTTAGCACAAACTTTTATCCAGTAATAACATTATGAAGGCTGTTTTATACATTTTTGTGTTTATTGTTATTCCCTGTTTGTTATTGCTATTGCTATTTATTTCTTGGTTTTATTTTGTGCGGTGACTTTGGGTGACTTTAAAGACACATATAAATAAAATGTATTATTAGTAGTAAAAACAGGTTTACAAAAGATAGTCTAACGCCAGGCATCCAAATTCAATTTGCTATTGTTTGCTATAATACCACAGTACACAGGTGTGGATTAAGTTTATCTAACTGCAGCACTGAGAGTAGCATCAACTGCAAGGCAAGACACTAGGGCATGTCACAAGGCAAGTTTCTATTAATACAGTCTTTGTAATAAAGTACTGTGCAAAAGTCTTGAGCGACCTCGCATTTATATATATCTTGCCAGACTTTCTTGTATTTTAGTCTTGCAGTCTTATCCTAAAGGACTTTTTTTTGGCTCTCATTTTTGGCAAGTTTCAGAGGAATGTTTTTTGTTTGTTCAGCCGCACAATGACCTATGAATCAATCAAGAATAATTTTTTTTTTAATTTAGGGCATAAACCCGTGAGAAACAGGTGCAGAGGATGAAAGATGATCAGACCGGTGATTAATATACTGGTGATGCTGAATGTTGAGTGGTTGGGATAGATGAGAGGGGAAATGAGGTTGCTGCTGAGGTTGTTACATAAGCAACCAATTTTTAAATTGTATTTTTATGCACTTTGCAGCCTGTCACAGTAAATCATTTGTTCTCATAAAAAAAATAATAACTCTACATAATTTAATAAAATTATTACAAGAAATGGTGGATGACTGTAGACTTTTGCACAGTACTGTACATTCCTACTTCTCTAGCAATAGCTAATTTATGGGGACGTGCGTGGATTCTCCCGCTGAGTGTTTTAATGTGCAGAATATTTTATTTATTTATTAAAAAAAAAGAAAGATGTAC
>JAQQZT010000007.1:17708982-17722772 GCA_030068275.1 Clarias platycephalus | reverse complement strand
GAGATACAGATATTGTACTCGGTTGCTTGGTTTAGGGATGTTGGGACCAGTGAAGTGGATTGTCTGGGACATAACACTTATGTGAAAATCAAAAACAGCAGAACAATGGCTGATAAAAAAAAAAGAAAAAAGTCTGAGAATCTGTGCCATAGGCACTGCGACAGTCTGCGGTAGTATCACAGCTTCACAACAGTAATAACTAAAATATTTTTCAAAGCATACAGAAAGTGCTGTTCTCATGAAGATCTCAAGAAGGTTTTATGTAAAGTTGGATACATGCCATATCTAATTAGTGGCGAGGGTTTGTGTACCTCATTGTGTACCTACCATTTCATAAAGTTTTTCTGCTTCCTGAACTGCTTCTGTGTTCTTTAGTTTGCAATTAGTTTTTCTACGTCTTTATTTCTGTAACAATAAAAATGAAAAAGGTCATTTTAAGCTAAGAATACCACGCTGGAATTGAACTAATGATAAGTGGTGTTTGAAAATCTAAAGGAAAGAAGATAATGCGCTAAAGTCAGTTAGCTCGGGGGTAAGATATAGATTTGCAGTGATTACATGCTGTATACAATTGCAGTGCATTTATGGCCTCCATTGGATGGACATTTATGCTTCTGGTCTGTTGTTTGTTCTGCTTTGCCAGAAATATGTAACAGGTTCGAAAGGTTTCAGTGAAATTAATATGAGTAGAAGTGTTTAAGTGTTTTCCCAGGCATCCGCTTTTCTATTCCACTGGGATGTTTTCATTGATGAGAAGCATGATCAAATGGCAAAAACGATTAAGCCTGTAATTATATGAAATTTCATGAGCCGGATTTAGGTGCAGGCTCCTCTCAGACAGAGGCACTGCATGTTTGCAGAGACGTAATCTCTGATATGTTTGTGGAGAACAATCCTTTTCCCACCATGTCTATAATCATTTCTGGTTCCGAAGGCTTACTTAAAGCTGGCTAAGAGCCTTATGAGTATTGTCTGGCCTTAAAGTAATGATTATCAGTGAAAAACCACAGGTTTTTAAAAAAAACTGACCCTTTGGGTCTGTTACTTTTTGACAATTATAATGAAACAACCAAATACAATTATAGATATTTCTGCCTGTTTTTTAAGTCATCAGTTAAATAGTATTTTTGCTTTATTTTTTCCTGTTGGTGACGAAAGAATAGCACAAACCAAGTAGTACAAGGACTGTCTACCGTCATCAGGCATTTTATTATAGTATAGTTTACTTTACAGTATAAGTCAATGGGAAGGGGCCACTAATGACCAATGTTTGAGGACCTAGCTGAGGTACTGCTGAAGAACTCATGCAAGTGTCATAAACGCTCTATAGTGCTGTTACCATACAGGTTGTGTGCTCTTACTAAAGTTCTTGACATTCAGCTAGCTTTTACAGTATATGTTGTAGTTGCGACACAAAAGACGTCATCCAAAGGCTTCTCGCTAATGAATATTCTAATCATTCAACATTAGCTCATGAACGTGCTATGTAACCAAAGCATGTAAAATGCTTAAAAAATGCATTTTAAGCATTATTTAAGTTTTAATAGCATGTCATAGAGCACTGGAAGTCATGTGATCCACAAACAAATCAATCACTCTTTTCTCTGGTAAACATTACTGATTTTTTTTATCAAGCTCCAGCTGTTCTTTGCAACACTTTCAAGGACAGGGCATGGGTAGATTTACGATATAGTGATATGTGCAGTTATCTCATCAGGTATGATTTAATGCTAAGCTGTCACTTAGTAAAATTAACACACTGTTTAAGCAGAACATCAGCATAGTTCATCATATACATTTGTGACCTGCTTGTCTCCCTACCTTGTCGTTCATCTGTCACTCTGCTGTCTGCTGTCTGGTGAGTGACTGAGGTTGTTATGCACGCACTCACCCCTGTGTGTTTAGATATTTAGCACATGATAAAACTGGTGCAATTAGAAAAATGTATTTAAACAAATCGACCTAATTAGGAATTTGAGGAAACAGCAATTAAACAATTAAAGTACAGCAAAGCAAATACAGATCTGAATACCATGCGAAGCTTATTAACATTAACGAAAACATAACAACAACTCCAGCTCATTAAAACCTGCATCTAGTCTATATTAGCAAACGTAGAACAAGTACATCATATGTATTGGATATTTGTTTGTGCTGAAATGACCGAACATTTTTTTCATGATAATGCTACCTGAGATAAAACGGTCACAACGTAGGCACCAGTGATCACCAACAGGAGCACATCCTTGACCAGGATTAGCCTCTTCTCCCCGCTGGATGGCTGATATCCACAAATCTCTCTTTCCTTTACGTGTGAAACTGATAAAACTGTCTTCCAGGTTTTTGACCCTATATGTTGTGGCCAAACACATAAATGGTGGCTGGTTTGGTTCTACATTGGGTCTGACGTCAAATGCAAGAGCTCTATACTTGCCATAATCAACCCCTTGATTGTTTTCACATATCACCTCACTCATTTCCTATACTGCTTTATCCTGTATTCAGGGTTGCGGGGGACCTGGAGCCTATCCCAGGAGACTTAAGGCACGAGGCGGGGTACACCCTGGACAGGGTGCCAATCGACCGCAGGGCTTGTTTTGCAGCTTATTTTGTTTTGTTTGCAAATATAGAACAAATTAAGCAGATTTTCCTCCTCCTTGCAGACGTCTCTTTTTTTTTTTTTGTACTTCCAGCAATTCACCATAGTTTTTGTTGTCAGCATTTTCCAACAGGCGATTCCTGTAGTTGTATAAATTTTCATGAAATTTTGACAGCAGTTCTTACAATCCTGGAGCACTTGTACACAATGGACCATGCAAAACTGCAGAAGCTTGCAACCTTGGTTTTGTCTTTGCCAACCCTTGCAGATATTTCCTCCTAAATTTGCTGAGTCCTGAAAAAGCTAAGCACACTTCGTCTTCTGAGCCAAACATGTGAATACATATAGTTTGTGCATTTTTTCTAATCACTTTACATTCACATGTTTTGGGCAAAAATGTAACAAATTATAATTTTTTTATCCTAAACAACCTGGGATTACAATAAGCGGCATATCCACTTTCTGTTGATGAAGCCATCATTTTTTTTTTTTTGGAAGGAAAACTCTGGCAAGAAACTAATTTCTATTGTAATTATGTGAAATTTAATCTTAAATTAATTTTAAATCCGAGCAATCGTGGAACGTTTTGGATTTAATGCTGTGTATTTCCGCGCTCTGGTTAACTTGTTCTGTGTGCCGCACTCTGGTTAACTTTGTATTTCTTTCCCAATTCCACTCAATACTTCATGAAATAGTCTACTCAGTGGGATGTAGGAACGACGCGCTTACAGCTTTATTCATATGTTAATTCATAATTTATTCTAATTAAATTAAATTCATATTCAATACAGTTGAGTCAAATTAAGTTTGAAGTGTGTTTTTTTTAACAGGAATGATTTTTGTTTTTCTCAGTTACCATGGTGAGCCTTGCGCTCATAGAAGTCTATTTTTGGCTGTTAAAGCACGCCTCAGGAAAGAAATCTTCAATATAATGCTGTTCATTAGAGTTTGCCTGGACAGCAGGTGCTGCCAAAAAGCTCTCAGCTCCTAATGCTGTGCGCTGAAAAACACAACAAACTGCAAATGTGAGGTAGGGCATGTCAAACATTTTTCTAAAGAAAATGGAGAACAAAACAGTGCAGATACTAAGAGAAGGAAAAAACTACAGTACAGTACAGGTATTTTGAACTGAACTTCCGTTGGTGGGAAGCACTTGTCTTCCTCGGGTGTCTAATGCTTTATGAACCTTTTTAGATCAAATATAGAATTAAACTGACCATACAAGGGATGGCAATTTATGAGTTAGTTATCAGGATGCATAAATTCAGACACAAGCGAGATACATGTTTTTTCCAAACCTGGTTCTGTACATTATCTCAACATGTTTAGCTGCATAGCCTACAAATCTCAGCCCTGTATATATTATGTAGCTAGCTGAATGCAGAAAAAATATAAAGAGCATGTAGCTCCTGACCTGACTGTCACTGATACGAATAAAATAACAAAAAATTAATTCTGAGGTCTTTTATATTTGAAAGACAAGAAGGCTTATACATTCTTATTGTAAAGCCTTTTCTCAGATGCAAAAACTAAAAAAAGGTATTTCAAATGACAAAAAAAACTAAGTCATACATTAAAATAAATAAGTTTAGTTGCACAACACTAAGTTGTGCAACTAAACTTTCAGAACTAAACATTTCTAAATCTGCAGCTCAGGCATAACATAAGCCTTTACTGACAATTGCTGTCGTTTTCTCTCTTGCTGGTTTCTTCATCTCTTGGTTCGCTGATAATTTTATCGCTCCCTTCCATTTTGCAGCCTGCACCAGAGCGCTCCATCAAAACTGTTTGCGTCTCCTTACGCTTTTTGGGTGACGTAATCGCTTCCTCTTCGTCCGTGTTTCCTCTTACCGTGTTGGCGGTCAACAAATAATTGCGCAAAAAACCACAAAGCAAGCTTTTAAAATTAATTCAAAGAAGCTTCGAGGCAGAAGATTTTGCCTCGATCATTTTTTGTAATCGAATTACTTGAGTTACCCGAGGAATCGTCTCAGCCCTAGTAATAATGATATTTAAGATATAATTAATCACAAATAAATACCCAGTACTACTTTGTTTTTTAGACCACACATTCATTTATCAAGCACAGTACGGTGATGAGACGTATAACTGCAGTAAAATATTTGAATGTCTATGAATTATGATCGCAGCCGAGGTGGCTCAGAGCTAAGTCTTAAAATCACTTGTTGGCAGCTTTGCGGAACAGATGCTTTCGTCTGTGGAAAGCGTACACATGCTCATTTACGATCACCACTTGCACATTACAGGAACTCGGCTGGGAGTTATTGCAACATTCCCCTACAGTCCTGACCTCACTCCAAGATCCAAACTCATAACTGTGTTTTGTTATTCTGCGCAATCGAAATTCCCAGTTTGACTTGAACACATATGGCTAGGCTAGCCTACTGATACTTACTGGATAACAAGTAGTCGCTGAATCTTGAGTACTTTAAAACAAAGGGTTAATTTCTAATATAATCCCAACGACACCCAAATCTAAAAGGATAAAGACGAAGCTATTGGCAAATTTAAGCGCCAAATCTTAAGTGGAACCAGGTTTATATCCTATCTTAATTAGAGGAAGCGTATTAGAATAGGCACAGTTTGCTCTGAGATTTAGGAGATCAATATTCTTTGAATATTTATGATTCATAGACATGAAATACCCACATGCATGAATACTCTGAGGATTATCAGTTCCCACTCATTCTGGAAATGAATTTGTTGGTTACAAGGTTGTGCCTTGAGTTTTAGCAAGCTGCTTTTGTGTCTGAGGTTGCACAGGCCTGTCGCTTTTCCATTCTACACCATACTTTAGCATTACTCTGCTCTAATTTTCATAAATTCAAGAATGCGATCATAGTGATTAAATTGATTTTACTATTTGTGCCCTTTAATTACAATATCCCTATCAGGTAATTATGTTACAAATAGACAGCTATTATTTAATTTGCTTACTTTGGGGATTTACATTGCTTCATTTGTGTGCTGATTTTAATTACTGGTACACTAAAACAGACTTACGGAGTTCGTTTGAGAAAAGGGTCGATGAGAATTACAGACACAGGCAAGGGGAAACATCAGGTTCGTTACTCCTCATTAATTTACACGGAAACACCCACACAGTCTCTTAACAATTTAGCTGAGGCATGCGTGTCTCTGAGCCCTGCGTGCCGCCTACCTACGGTCTCACGGATGTTACTGCATATTTCCTCGACACTGCCAAGAGTTTCCAAGAGCCTCTCTCTTATTTTGATTCTGCCCTCAGGGCAGATTAGAATTCTTTGGCTTACAAAACCACCGAAAACAAACATGCGACCGCTGTCATCAACTCGAGATCAGCTGTCATGACAGAGCAGCACTGGTAAGACAACACTGATAATTGCTCTGGCCTACAGGCTCTGGGTTAAAAACAGCCCTCTCCTTTTACCTATCCTTCCACAACCTTGATGTTTTTTTTATTTCCCAAACTATGCTTCTTGTATTTTTTAACTAAGTCCATAGATACCAGGATGACTCAGAGCCGCTGACAAATCCCACCTGTCGATTTGCTTTGCCATCCGCGCTGAAATGTTTCTGGCATCTGTTCCTTTTTCTTGCAAATCAGCTTCAATTTCTTTTTCGCTGGACTGAGAGGGAGTAATTGTGTGAGTCTGAGCTGGAAAAAAGGGATGGATTGCATTAAGGAGCCTGTAGCTTCTGCTATGACTGTCTTGTGCTCATAAAAGCAGTAATAAAAATCAGTTCAATTTAGACACATAATTTATTTGTTCCCGTTCAGTATTTGTGACTAATGACTTGTTGATGTATGGGTACATTTACAATTGATTTTGCGCACTCTTTTATTCAAAGCACAGAGTCACGGCTCTGTACAAGCGCTAGGATTTGAGCTTGTAGCCTTTTGGTCTCTAGCAGGATTTTTTAATTCAAAATGTATGATGATGTAAAAATATTACATTATGGTCAGTCTGCTGGTACAATACTGGTTACTGTGACGAATAGGAACCTATCAAGTTCCTAAATATATTAAATGATTAAATCCATAGGGTATACAACAGTTAATTATGACAATCTGCAATCTGATTGGACAAGAGGCACAGGTGGTGATACAAAGCAAACAAGCTTCTAACACAAGGCTGAATCCCAAATCGCTCTTCTCCCCCTGATCAAGGGCCCTACTTGGTGTGTGGGACAAGGGCTCACTAGCTTTCCATTTGCACCTAGTGCACTTAATGCTATATGGGGTTTAACCCCGGAACCTGGAAGTTAACAGGATATTCTAAAAAGGGAAATGAGTGGAAATCTAAAGAGAATCTTATGAGATTTACAGGACTGACCACCACCTTCATGCCATATTCTCCTCACCTTTTGGCTACATAGTACCGGTAAGAATTTAAAACTACACTAACTGTCGGTTGCCAGCTCCGCCAGACACATTAAGTTAGCTTTGCCAGCCGCAGAAGGCGGAGAAAAATAATTGGTTAAATAATAAAAACAAATCTTAATCTGTTGATAATATTTAGTTTTTGTGGAACTGTAGTATAAAAGCAATATTACACTCAAGGTTGTGTTGTTGTGCTGAATATCAGCACGGCTATGATGCCTTTGGCACTCAGGCTGCACTCTCACAAACGCATCACATCCTGCTGATATTCAACACAGCAACACTTCCTCTTGTGTGATATTTCTTAATTAAAATTAAGTGCAATTCCAGACAGAAGGTGTTGATAATTTGTTCTGATAATGCAGCTTGTTACAGAAAAATCATGAATCCATGCATCCAAAATACTTTGCCCTGTAGGAAAACTTAAAATAACTTAACAATTACCACCATATGTGGGATTCATAAAAGCAGGCTTTCTGGGTGGGAGGAATGTTATTACGCTTTTTCCCGTTATTCAGGGTGCAACCAGCCAATCAAGGGTGTCCGTGAGCTCATGCATGTAGAATAGTGCAGCACAGTGCCTTTCAGCCACAATTTTTTTTTCTTTTTTAGTGGGATTAATACAGTTGCCGTCGATGCCTTTGCTTTCACTTATTCTTTATGTAAAGGGCCATGTATTGTATCTCCAAGCAATTCAATCCCTGACATTCACAGCCTCAGATCTTCAGCGATGCTCTTCACATCAAAAACCTGCCACGTCTTTGGCTTTCATGGGGCATAATTGCTTATTTCGCCTCCAGAGGTGCATTTCAATTCGCCTTGAAAAGCACATCTGCAGGAAACCGACAAACAAATAGAAAAGTGAAGAATGTCATGTTTCGCCAAAAAAAAAAAAAAAATCATATCATCATAATCTCAGCACAGAATCAGGAAGGGCTCACTAGGGATGGAAAGTGGGAAAAATTTATTTGCAGCATTAGCGTGTAATCTGATTAGAATTGGCCTTAGGGTCTGAAGCATTTGAATTCTTTGGATCTAGGGAGTGCGCACTGCCTAGAGGAAAGAAATAAGCAAGATATTTTCCTTCAGCAAAGGCGGAGAAGCTTTTAGGCCAAGAGGAAAGAATGCTTTCAGCCTTTCCCTCCGAGTCACTATTTAATTAGACTCTTTTCCACCTGCAGGACGGAGGATGCTGTATCCAACACAGTCATTTTACTAAAAGCACTCTCAAGACTTTCTTGGTATCTTGCCATCTCTTGGGGCTAATATAGAAGATACCCTGAAGGAGAATGCCTGACCTTTAAAGAACACTTTCCCATCTTTTTATTTTTTTGTCTAGGTTCTCTGTTTACATGTCTTGGCCTGGTTTTGTCTTAGTCCATCTTATTACTTTGGTGTACGTTCCATCTGTTGGCTTTGGGAAAACCTGAAAATATTATAAATTGGTCAATGTCACAACAACAAATGGAATCACCAAGTTTTTTGGGGGGGAAAAGCAGGAGAAACCTGCACAGAGGTTTTGTCTGTGGTTGAGAAACTGTCATATACTGTAGATAAAGCAAAGAGCTGTGCTTTTGGGATCATACCACAGTGTACAGCAAAGCTAGAAACAATCCAATCCAGTTCTAAAGTCTGATTTCATTGATCTGAATGTGTTGAGTAATCATCTGTAACATTACCTTTGGTTATAGATCCAGGTACGGTCTTTTACTTTTTTGATGACATCATCTTGTTGTTGTACATTATCATATAAATAGAAACACATTAATGGCCATTTTATGTAGATTTAAATAGACATTAGGTTGTAATCCTGTAAGACCTCAAAAATCCATTACCTTGCTAGACCTCTGATTTTTTTGTTTTAGCATTCCGTGTGACTTCTTGCGACTCTTGCTGTGTCTCTTGACTTCTTGCTGTGTCTCCATTTTAAGAGCGCAGAAGGCTCGCGCCTCCTCCTATTCCTTCCCATCGTGATTCATCACTGCTAAACAGTGCACACATGCTCACTCTGGCAATTACATTAAAACCTCATCAGTTCTATTCCTGGCTCTGAGGAGTGGTGGAATTAGGAGCGGTTGCTGTCACTGACTTTGCCAGTTTAATGCAGGTGAACAAAAGCTGCTTTTGATTAGATGCCTGCTTCTTTGTAATCTGTTTTTGATGATCTGTTTGCATTAACGCTGTGATGCAATCGGATCGACAACGAGAATTAGACACGGGTTGAAAATAATTTTTGTTTAGTTTGCTTTCCCATGGCAGAAGTGCTTTCTGCTTATGCTGCAAATTGGAGTTCCTGAGTGCTACAGTAGCAGATTGTCATAATTTCTCAGGTAGCAAACTGGACGTCTTCACATGCATAATTATTGTTGGTGTACTGATAGATCCAAATGTGTAAAGCTTATTTCTAAGCACTAAATAATACTTTTTTGATCTATTAATGGTCAGAAAGGTTAAAACACTTTATAGCCTTCTTTACATTACCAGCATTAAGCATCAATAAAGAAAAACCTGTTAGATTTAGATAATGAATGTTCTCTTATCATGGTTATGGTTTTGTAGAAGAGGTCATGAGTCAAATCCCTGGATTAACAAATAACCATTGTTGAGTTTTGTACCCAGGCCGTTTTTGCCTTTTACACCCCTAAAAGTAGTTTCCAAAACCTAATCACTGAGAAAGTTGGTGTGTTAACTATTTGGTTTGGTTTATTTTTACAATGCATATAAATACAGTCTGGTGGAGAGGTTTATACAGTTGTAAACTTACTTACTCACCTGGCTGAATTACGATGAACAAGAAAGGTAAAAAGCTTTAACTGTGGGTAGAAAATCAGCTGAGCATGAGCCGAGAAGGACACAACGCTGGCCATATTTAAATACTCAGCCAACCATACAACCACATTCCACTTTATTAGTAACATTTGTACACCTGCTCATTTGTTTAATTATCTGAATTAGCCAGACATGAAACAGCAGCTTAATGCATAAAATCATCGAAGTACAGATCAAGTTCAATTATTCATGTAATGTGTGGGATCGGTATGTGGTGGTTTGATCACTGTAAATATTTTAACCAATTATTTTGTAACTTCTAACTATTTTGTATTATATAAATTAACACATTTATGTCAACCTCATATTCATATCAATCGTCAGACTGAGGTAAAAATGTGACTTATGTGTTCCTTACCCTAGCATGGATTTTGGATCTCCTAGGATTGCATAGTTCTGTGAGTGACATTTCTGCAGGTTAAAATGTATTATTCATGCAAAAAGAAATTGTGCACAACTTGAGGAAGATGCAGTAAATAAAGATCAAGTTAGCCAAGAACGAGTTTCTGTAGTGACAATGGGGACAACTTCACCCAACCTGGACAACTGAACATTAGAAAAAGACCAGGTGATATTTTCCAACCTTCAATAGTTTTGATGATAAGTGCTATACTGTAGCTAGTTTAATAATTGGATCTCATTCTGCATTTTTTCCCTTTGTTTTGGCTTGTTGCTCCAAATATACAAAACACATCAGACTAGTGTAGTATTACAGGCTTGTCCTAATGACTTGGGGTCGGATGCGTCCCGACTTGCACAAACATACATAAGCAGGGACTCACCTGTGCCTGCATACTTAAAATCTTTTCTTGCTAGCAAAGTACAAAGGTCACACTCTCATTATCTGCATGCTGTAATTTGTCTTGGGATGAGGGCACATCACATTGTGCAGATTACGTTGCGTGTAAGAGATGCCAAGGAGATTAGGATGACAAGATCCACACACAACATTCTTGTTCATTATGCATCTGCCTCACTGTCGAGATGTGGGTGCACGATATGGATTTACGACACTGAGGATTTATGTGTCTGTGGGTGATAGGAAGGTGACAGCTCTAGCTTTGCGTTATGCCTGAGAGCATTGTATTATTGTGTTTTTTTTCTCCCTTTGTCTCATTTTAAAAACATAGTAGTTGTAATGAGAATCATTAGACATTGGGGAGCAAGCCTGAAGCGACTCATTTTACACGATGCACTTTCAGGAAGGCAGTAAGAGCAGCAGCATCTGTCTCTCTGAAGCAGTGGTTTCTCATACATACATACAATGCATTAAGTGCATTATATGCAATTCTCATTGTAGTTTGAGAGCTAGAGTGTGTATCTGCGCGTGCGTATGTTTTAAATTGGCTTATGTGAATGTATGTCCAGTAGATACCACATATGTGTATGTTATGTATAGATGGGTTTCTGGACAACAATGATGTTAATCATGTTAAATTTGTATGGGTCTATGCAGGAAAGGACATTAGCATACACACCATGAGCTAGCATTTTAAGTTACTACATGCTTATGATGTCTGTAATATGAGTTTGATCATGTCTTTTTTTCCTGATTTCGCCTGGATGAGTGTGTTGGTGTGTATGTCTGTATGATTTACATATTATATTTTAGGCATTTGGCAGACACCCTTATCCAGAGCGACTACATTTTTCTCTCATTATACTGTACATCTGAGCAGTTGAGGGTTAAGGGCCTTGCTCAGGGGCCCAACAGTGGCAACCTGGTGGTCGTGGGGTTTGAACATTCCGAACCGTGGTCCAATGCCTTAACCACTGAGCTACCCCTGACCCTGTATGATGGAGCATTAGCATATGCACATATACATATGTATTAATCACAATTATGCATTATGAACTAAGCTAAAGAACTACAGTAAGTACAGTATAATGACTTTATTGTGACTTTTGGGTAATGTATGTTTTCAAGAGAGATAGAGAGAGAGAAAGAGAGAGAGACAGAGAGATTGTGGGTACTCAGGCCAGGGTATAAGGTGCTAGATACACCAGACGATGGCTGAGCAGTAGCATTTGTTGTGTGGTGGCCTGTGTCTGTCAGGTTCGAGTTTCAACACCCACACACTATTGCACTTGCATTTGCCAGCTAAGCCTTGACTAATCTGGCAGTAATATAGCCAAAGCTGTGAAACCAAAAGTTGTTTGACAGAGCCAAACATCGACTGCTCATCATTACACATGCTGAACACATTGCACTTGCCATTCCCATGGTTAACATTGTGTGAACACTGTTGCTAGGCAACAAGGAAATATAAATGCTATGCCTGGGCTAGCTTATAACCGAGGCTAATGATCTAACTAGCATGTAACTGTTAAGTCATTTTAGTCATGTAAACACAAAACTGTCAAAGGTGTTTAGAGCTTTTTGTAAGAAAAATCTCTCCATGACTAAAATTGCAGTCACAAATGTGAAAGCAAGCAGCTTATGACTTATCTAAACATGTAAGATGATGCTCTTCTTAAAACCAATATTTACTGTTACATAGAACGTGACTTGCTGCATAGCCAGTGTTAGCTTCATGAATGCTGGTCTAACTTGGCATTAACAAAAAAATTCTGACTAATTTACATAAATTTATGAACAAAACAAGGTATTGGTGCTGATTTTATTTCTTTTGGTATACATACTACAGAAAATATGTGCATGTTATACTGTCTCGCTCCAACTATAATAATTAAAATGCTATTTTTTAGTAGTGATATTAAAATTGGTATAAGCTTCAAGAAGTACATGTATATGACCTGTAAAAATTGTTGCTTAAATTAAAGCATTTCATTCAAAATTAAGAATCCCCCCCTCCCAGATTTAACAACAGTGGTTTTGTTTATATGCTCAAAATTTGACAGATAAAATAGCTTTTTTTTTTTTTTTTTTTTTAAATCTTCCAAATAATTATTGTTAACACATATACAATTAAAATTCTTCCAGGCCTACCTCAGTGATTTGCATGAGATATGGTTTTTGGTAAAAGCTTACAAAGCAAACAAAATCTGTAGTGTCCGTAACCATGTCAGATTCATGTTGCAATATCTAAAAAAAAATTCAGATTTATGTCTTTTCATGTGAAATCTAAATTGACCAAGTTTCATCTAAATTACAATTAGGCTCATCGAAAGTTACGGACACTACATGAAAGGGCATGGAATTATATTTAGCAAATGTGTTAAAAAAAAATAAAGCATGGATCAGGAGATAAGAATCATTAAGTATTATAAAAAGTGGTGTTATATGATCCTATCTGAAAATTAACCTTTTTTACCTAGGTGAGATACTTTTTAGCACCAATATCACGTTTTGGGCCGATTCTTTTTCCATCTAGTGAGGCATAGGATGTATCACATTTTAAGTACATTGCATGTTTGCAGACACCTGATGATCACACCTATGTGTTTTCTGAAATTGTGAAAACTGTAAAATTGTACTTTCTCTTCGTATTTCCAGTGAAGAGAAAATGTAATTCTAAAATTTACATAGACATCTTATATAATTGTGTGCTTCCAACTTGATGGAAACAGCAGCATATGCATGTGATGGTTAGATGGTCAGCGGATTTGTTTTCTCTCCCTCAAGGCAGTGCAGTCTTGTGGCTTACAGTATCTATGTTCAAATGCATATATATGCAGATGATGATAGCAGCTCCCTGACACCCATAATCACATTCAATATCCAGGGCATTTTTTGCAACCAAGCCAAACCGAGAAAGAGAGAACAAGCACATGCTGATTTGTCTCTCTTGGTTCGAAGTATCTAGTTGAGTGTCCTGCAGTGGCATGGCGAATTTGTTACACCTAGTAAATATCAAACCCAAACTACAGTAAAGTGTTTTCCCTTTTCTTCTTTGATTAACTTTAGTGAACACTTTCTGATTTATCTGTCTTATGTACCTATTTACAGTGGCTTGCAAAAGTATTCGGCCCCCTTGAACTTTTCCACATTTTGTCACATTACAGCCACAAACATGA
>JAQQZT010000007.1:17685687-17708882 GCA_030068275.1 Clarias platycephalus | reverse complement strand
TGGAATTCCAATAAAATTGATTCATGTTTGTGGCTGTAATGTGACAAAATGTGGTAAAGTTCAAGGGGGCCGAATACTTTTGCAAGCCACTGTACATATCTACCAGTCTTTGGCTGTCTCTCTACATAAAAAATACATAATATTCCTAATAAAGTGATTCTATAGTCTCACAGTGTCGTCCCACTTACCGCCAAGCTATGACATTCTTGTACCTACAAGCCAGCCAAACTCATATTATTATCTCTCTCTCTCTCTCTCTCTCTCTCTTCATATATATCCTAATCATTCATGCCCTCTGTCTCTCATTCCAATTTGAGGCAAAGAAATGTCCATGAGCTACACATCATTATTTCAATACTTCATTTTCAACATTGCCTTATGGCTCTTGTTCCCTCGCTCTTTCATTGCCACACACCCACAAACACACACCTTATACCAGAGTTCTGCTGTCACATTGCATCAGTCTATGAGAGGACCCTGTTTGGCAGCACGTGTCATGCATACATAGGGAGCGAGAGACAGATTTTAAGTTTTAATGGTTATGAGGTGTCACCCACGTCTCTTACTGGCGGATGGCTGGAAGACAGAGGACAGCAAGCATCGCTAGATGATTGATTACACTGTACAACTGTAGAGCAACCTGATGTACGTGTGTATGTCTACCTGTGTGTCTCAATCTGTAATGTAAATCTCTGTAGCTCAGGGATTGTGTGCGCCAAAGTTCTTCTCAGCCTATCATGATAGGATCACACTCGGCAGGTGCAGCTAGGCCTGCTCTTATTTTAGAGTCGTGAGAAACTGTTCTCTGTTGATCAGACTGCTTGAGGAGATAACACAGTATATTTGTGTACATGCTGTAGTAATTATATATTGAGGTATGAATTTCATCCCAGTGCAAAACCAATTATCTACTCGCACGAGACGCATCCGACACCTGATTTGAAAGATGTGCTGAAAACTTTTTTTTAGGTTTTTGTTTTTTTTTTGTATGGATTTTCATTTTACTAATTAAAATATATTCATCGGTTCTAAGTGAATTAATTGAATTGCAAAAACAAATTGTGTTTATGTAAATCCAGCAACATTGTTAAGTCCCTGGAAGAAAATAATCAAACTCTGCACAGACAACCTGAGCTCAGAATCAAACCCTGGCAGTGTGAGGCAGCAGTGATAGCCACCACACTAGGCAGAATCAAGTTAATTTAGTACTGTAATCAGTCCACCCTGTTAGTGCCAACATCCTTGTGAGGTTTCATAACATAATGGGATGACGTTAATACTGCAGAAATTGATCATGCTCACTGTAGCTCTTTTAAACTAATAGTTTTAATTAGGTTTAGTATGAGCAATGAAATCATTTTGAAGAAGAAAAAATAAGTTTTTTTTTATGTATGTACAGTGCATAAGAAGATTTTCCCTTTCATTTTACAGACCATCCATTGCACTTTTTTTTTTTTCCAGGGTAGACCAGAGATCATTAATTCTGTGTAAACATTACATACATAGAGGCATGGTTGTCTGTGGATGTAAACATATTCTCAGGGGGGAAAATAAACCCCAGCATATTTCCCAAAAAAGAGCACAGAAATCCTGAAACACTGGCCAACTGAAGCATCTATGTGACAAGTTTTATGTGGTACATTTTTATTTATTGCTTTAAAGGTTCGAACATTAGCCTACGCATGTACTGTATTATTTCAAAAATAATTGGTTAAATGTTAGACGTATTCAGCGGGACATGAACTGATTACAGTTTGTGTGTCTGAGGCACTTCTATCAATATACTGTACCATTGACTTTATGTTCGACTTGTTAAAAATGCCATTAGATTTAAGTTGACATTATTTACAGGCTAGATGTTTTTGGATTAATCTCATTCAATTCAAGTGACCAGAAGAAGGATATAATAGCTATAAGAAATTTGTGGAAAATACTGTATAAGAACTTATATTTAAATATTCCCACTGGTGTATTTCATAGACAACTGAGAACCATAAAAGTACTGTACCATGGCATTAGAGAGAGCTGGTCAACGTATAACCACTCAGTGTGTGTGTGTTTAGGTAAACCTTTATTCCTGCACATGGGCGAGATGGTGGACGGGGTGGACATGCGTGCAGAGGTGGGTCTCCTGAGCCGTAACATTCTTATCCGAGGAGAAATGGAGGCATCCTGCTACGGCTCAGAATCCTGCAAGTTCTTTAGTTTTGACACATTCGGCGGTCATCTCAAGGTACGGCATTCTTACACAACAGCTCGTATGGTTTTGGCTTTTGTTCAAATGCTTGACGTTGGGGTGGGAGGTAGGAACAGTGCACTTCGGTTTAAGGAGTGAAGGCCTATGAAGATGGCAGCTAAAGCTAGACAATAGCATGCTGTCACACATCGGGCAGAACAACTCCTGTGCCAAAACTGGGCTGCTTGGAGATGCTGTCAGTGTGTGTGTGTGTGCGCGCAATAGGGTCACTGAGGCAGCTGGGTTTTGCAGTAATTGCTCTATATCTTGCTGCTCCTGTTCCCTCCTCACCTTAGCTGTCATCAGGAAGGTGGCTTTTCTTCATGGATTGGAAAAAAAGAAAAACACTGTAACGCAGCGCAACTAGGTCACAACTCCACCTGCTAATGACCCAAAGGTAATGAGGCCTGCTGAAAATAGACCACTGGACAGTCAACAGTAGTAAAGAGTTGGCAGTTTAAGGGGAAAAATTGGTCTGGTCAAGACCAGTCAAGTGGAAATCTCTCTTCAGACACTTCTTATTGGTTACAGCAATATTTGTTTGTATGCAGATTCTGACCAGCACATTTAGATTATTGCAGCTTCATTAATAATCAGATTATCGCATTTAGCTCTTATAGCACTCTTATGATACTTACAGATAACTCAATAACTACTTACCTAAATACATTTATCAATAGATCAATAAATCAGGTTAAAATCCAGACAAAGTCCATGTTGTTTTTGTACCTTTTTCAACTGTGACACTAGATAGATAGATAGATAGATAGATAGATAGATAGATAGATAGATAGATAGACTTACGTCGGCGCATGGTGTCTAAACTAAAGACTATAATTATTTACACTAAAGATCATGTTACATAATTAAAATGTTATAATAGAAATTCAGATTTGGTGGCATGGTGGTGTAGTGGTTAGCACTGTGGCCTCGCACCCCCAGGGTCAAAGGTTCGATTCCTGCCTCAGGTCTGCATGCATGGAGTTTGCATGTTCTCCAGGTACTTCAATTCTTCCCACAGTCCAAAAACATGCAGATTAGGTTAATTGATGTTCCCAAATTGCCTATTATGTGTGTGTGTGTGTGTGTGTGCCCTGCGATGGTTTGGTAACCTGTCCTGGGTGTATCCCGCCTCATGCCCTAATTATCCTGGCTTAGGCTACAAGCCTCTGCAATCCTGTACACTGAATAAAGCGGTATTGAAGATGAATAAATGAATATTAATATAAATACTAATAGAAATCTAGACCCAACTCCTGGAGAAATTGAGAAATAGGGTTGCAACAGCTCATCTCTAGCCCATGACAGTTACAAAGATATCAGTCTGTGTATTGTATACTATGATATCAGGGAGTGGGTGTGTGAGTTAAGGGGGGCGTGGGCTGGGCCACTCGCTGCAGCCACCCCTCATCCACTTACAATGTAGCGAACTTCAACAAAGCCAACGGCTCTCCTGTACTTGGATGAAAGCCCATAGTAGTCTAAAGCATTTTTTCATTGGGTGTTCACTCTATAAACCTCATTATAGTCTATGGGGTAATTTTTGTAGTTTTTTAGGGACATTTTTGAAGCTGTGAAATTTTTGAATCAACATGAAGGAGCAAAGTGGTTCGCCACCAAACCACAGGACAGGATCCTTAAAACTTGAAAAGGGTGCATTTTGTGGGAGTGCTGATATAAATTTCATGGGTCTGTGTGCAAAATTCAGGGAGCTAGGCGTGCCTATACAGTGGTGTAGTGGTTAGCACTGTCGCCTTGCACCCCCAGGGTCCGGGTTTGATTCCCGTCTCTGTGTGCATGGAGTTTGCATGTTCTCCCCGTGCTTGGTGGGTTTCCTCCGGGTACTCTGATTTCCTCCCACAGTCCAAAGATATGTAGGTTAGGTTGACTGGCGTTCTCAAATTGCCCAGAGTGTGTGTGTGTGTGCCCTGCGATTGATTGGTACTCTGTCCAGGGTGTACCCCACCTCGTGCCCTAAGCCTCCTGTGATAGGCTCCAGGCCCCCACGACCCTGAACACAAGATAAAGTGGTATAGATGTCGTGCCTATTCCCAAATTGGAAAAACCAACAGTCGGATTTCTTAGAAAAATAATAGCACACTATTCCCGGTGCTTCGCAGAGGGAGTGGTTCCTTCACTGCTGTGACCTACATGAATCGACAGAGTTTTCATGTTCTAAAGAAATTAAAATGTATTTTGTATCCCAGTAGCACTATTAAATGACCTTTTCTATTGACCTTACTGTACTTGTAATTAATTTTATAATACATAATTGCAGCCTGCATAATAATTTTTGAAATATTTTGGTTTGTTTGAATAGAGCAACATATTGTCCGAAAAATATACTAATATAAATTCAACACTCCAGTATCTAGATCTTGCTGTATTCAGTCTCTCTTTCTCTTTTTCATACATTTTATGAACTGTATTTCTTTTCCGAAGCTCTGTTCATGATGTTCTGGTTAATAAGCAGTGATTATTTTCAACAAGTGCATTTTGGAAGCAAGCTGCATTTCCTTAGCTCTTGACTCGCTGCTGCAGTCGTAGGGAAAACACTCTTCTATTATTTTCTTTTACCCTTTATCATTTTAATAACATCTTTTGTAATGTTCAACAAATTGGAATTTCCACATGATGCACACATGAATAAGCCTGTGACCTTACAGCCAAAGTAGGTTAATGCCAATTTCTTTCTGTTTTATGGGAAAACTGATTTCTTGGCCCTTTACCAGTTTTTTTTATTTCTATAAATGGTGTGAGCATAATCAACCAATTATCATATTGGAAGGGTTTTAATAGTTGTTGCACAATGTTTACCAGCTAAACTATTCTGAGTTGGCAGCTCTCAAAGGTCGCCTTCAGCTGTAAGCCAGTGTCAGTGTGAATTAAAGTAATGTAATGATTGAAATGGTTTTAATTAAAGCATACATGAGAGAGAAATATAATAATAGGGACTTTTTGGCATCTGATGCGTACTATTGGCTTACTAACTTTTGTTATTGTATTCTGTATGAAAGATTTGTTTCACTTGTTTGGCAATCAGATGACTTTTAAACTGGTTATTTATTGTATACGTCGACACCTTCCTATAGACTGGATAAGAATAGGTTCTGTCAAAGCAGACGATCTTGGACGTTATTGCTACTATGCTTTGATTGTTTTTTTAATCATTAAACAGATTGTTGACTTGAAAAAATTAATGATAAGAGCTTAGATCTTGTCTTTACGCAGGTTGGTAAAGCAGGCAGAAAAGCTCAGCAGATCCCTGCCTCAGACAGATTCAGAGCACTCGGCACATTTACTCTATATATTTTTGCATCTCCTGTACCTTAGTATTCTTAAATGTGCTTTTATTTACATCCCTCATGCTTACGAAGTGTGTGACATTTAAGTAAGTGTGCTGTTGCAGCCCAAGGGGGATAGTCTCTCTTTGAGGAAGTGCATGTTTCTTTTTCTTTACAGCTATGCTCTTGTACAGTTTTTGCTGAAGTGATTTTCCTGCCAATTTGTGGTCAATTTTATTCATGGTATTCACACGGACTAGCTATTAGAATAAAATAATGCAGTTATACCAGCTGTCATGTAGCTACTGCAGGTGGTTACACACACCCGAGCTTGCTTGAATGCAGTGGTGTAAATGATCTGTTTGTTATATTATGTAATCTAATACCGGATACATTGTATGTTACCGTTACCCTCCTGTTATAAGTCAACAGTTTAGAAACTGAAATAAGCTTGCAGTGCGTCTGGTTAATTTCTGCTCTTGAAATCTACAGTCATGTCCACAAACTTTTTGCCCATCCAAGAAACTTGACTTTAGCTAATTAACATGATGGAGCAGCTATTAAGATGGCAGCAGGGATTCAATGAAGAGGGAACAGTGCGGGCAAGTTCTCAAGGACACATTGTAAACAGTATCTCACTACAAGCAGGTGAGGAAAAAGAGATAAAATGGATGAAGTGATGTATTATAGCTTAGCGAAGCCTACACAGCAAAATCCCCAGTTTGATTTTCAAAGTTTATTTTAGTCCCACTGGACTCATATACAGTAAACAGTGCTGGGTGTTAATTCAGCACTCTAAGTGTTAATACACACACTGGGGAATTGACTGTGTTCCATTTTTGAAGTTATTCTATTTGTCATCAGGGTTTATGGTTATTGAACCACTTATTTGGCTGGTCCAGTGAAGTAAATGGATTTAATCCAAACCTTAATAACTCATGAACAAATAGGTTTATAAATAATGTTGCCAGGCACTGGAAAGGCTGTGATAGATAGGTGAAATATTTTTTGCACACATTTCACTAATGAGTCTAATATTTAAACAGTACCGTTAAATTTATGAAAACAAATGTCTGTTGGATTTATTTATAATTATAATTAGGGTTGTAATATGAGTGGTGGTGGTGGGAGAGCTACACATTTTGTGTATGTATAATTGGCATTCCCAAATTGCCTGTAGTGTGTGAATTAGCGTGTGTGTGTGTGTGTGTGTGTGTGTGTGTACCCTGCAATGAATTGGCAGGGTGTACCCCGCCTCATGCCTCCAGGAATTGGCTCATCCAAACTAAATATACAGTACAGGCCAAAAGTTTGGACACACCTTCACTCGTTCAATGTGTTTTCTTTATTTTCATGACCATTTACATTGGTAGATTCTCACTGAAGGCATCAAAACTACAGTATGAATGAACACATGTGGAGTTATGTACTTAACAAAAAAAGGTGAAATAACTGAAAACATGTTTTATATTCTAGTTTCTTCAAAATAGCCCCCCTTTGCTCTGATTACTGCTTTGCACACTCTTTGGCGTTCTCTCGATGAGCTTCAAGAGGTCGTCACCTGAAATGGTTTCCAACAGTATTGAAGGAGTTCCCAGAGGTGTTTAGCACTTGTTGGCACCTATGCCTTCACTCCTCTGTCCAGCTCACCCCAAACCATCTCGATTTGTGTTCAGGTCTGATGACAGTGTAGACCTTTTTTTGTTAAGTACATAACTCCACATGTGTTCATTCATAGTTTTGACGCCTTCAGTGAGAATCTACCAATACTTTTGCAAGGCAATGTATATACATAACGTTAAAACATTTGTGAGATTTCAGAGAGGTCAAGAGGTTGACCTTGGCTGAGGAAAAAAATGAAACACACAATGTCCTTTCATTCATCGTCCCACTGAAAGCCTCACGCACTTTGATTTCTCTGTCCAGCAAAGAGATTCTGAGTGACACTTTTCCGTCTTAAGGGTTGACACCAGACCCAGGTCTCAACTCTGTGCTTTATTTAATATGCAAACAGTGCAGTGCAGGCACATTTCCATTCTCATTAATTTGCTTCTCTTCCCCTTATTATTGCACTGCCCCATTGCCCTTTTTCTCTGCTTATTACTCATGACATCCTAATCTTGCTATCTCTCTTTTTCACACCCTCTCTCTTCACCTCACTCATTCTCTCTTTTTCATTACTAATCTTCGCTCTATTCCCTTACATCGCTGTTGCTCTCCGTCTCATTTCTGCCCCCCCCCCCAGTGATCCAGGCTCCTCGAGTAAACTATATTCCTGGTTTGAGTATTAAAAAGTAGACAGTCATTTGCTTCATGTGCATGGAAATACATCTACGTTCATTTGATTTCAACCACCAAAATCAATGAACCAATTGGTATAAAAATTGGAACATTGTCCATACGTATATGTGTAAACATGCAATATCATGTAACAGAATAATTAGTATTGATGTAGTCAACAACAGAAGCCTGCATATGGTGTATAAGGTAATTTAATGGTTGTGTCGGCTTTATCCTATCAATCACAATTCTATATATTATTAAGTCTAATATGATTTGATTTGAGTGCAATAAAAACTCTTTTGTACTGTAAAGTTAGCCTATAACTTAATAACTTATTAAGATGGAGCAGCAAACTGGTTCTGGCCCTGTCTCAGGTCTGTACAGAGTCCTCAGACACTGCCAGAGTCCTAAAAATTATTATGGAGATCAAGCACAAAGGAAGCTACAGAGGTATTTTTTTTTTATCATGTTTTATTACATTTCAGGTGTGTGAGCACTTCGGCAACTGATAAACAGGAGGGGGGGAACTGGTTTTCGGTATGACCTCAGTAAAATTAGTTTTTGCAGGGTGAGACGTCTGCATTTGCCACCATTTCAGTCACTTCCATTAGTAAATGCAATTGTCAACCCCAATGTACCCAATGCAAAGAACTGGCTCTGATCTCTCCTAAAACTAGAGGTGCTGCTTTTCAACACAGAAGGCAGGGTAGTGCTTGATGCTCCAGGCTAGCAGGCCAAACTCATTTATTATTTAGATAATGGTGATGAATGCTGATTGGAGGGGCCCCCTGCAAATTTTTACCAAAGGCCCCAACAGACTCTAGACTTACTGTGTGACTTGCTGATATGATTTAGGTCACAGCATGACCTAACTTTCTGACAGCATAATGTTCTCTCTCTTTCAGGTGGAGCATGGTTTTAAAGCGGTGCACATCCAAGGGGTGGAGTTCATGCACATGGGACAGCAGTCTATGGGTCACTATCCTGTGCACTTCCACATGAACGGGGATGTAGATGAAAGAGGAGGCTACGATCCACCCACCTATGTGAAGGACCTGTCCATCCATCACAGTTTCTCCCGCTGCGTCACCATACATGGCTCCAACGGTCTGTTGGTGAGTCACATGACTCTCTCTGGTGTTCTGTCTATTAACAAGACCAGTTGAGTTAAAGTAGATGTTGAAACTCAGTCAGCACGTTGAAAGCGTGATGATCAGATAATTATTAAAGATTAAACAATTAGCATAATTAAAACTAGATTGTGGAGATTGTTGCATTCGTGGTCTCTGTATTTTCTCGGAAGAGACATCTGTTGAACATCTTTTTTTTCCCCCCACAATTCATTATACACAAATAGAAAGTCCATGTAACAGATGGTGAGGTCTCGGGTCTTGTATTGTTGTTCCTATCCTATCTATCCAGACAGGTTTGAAGGATTCAGTTAGATTTGCATTTGACACCACACTCTAATCACCAGGTTTGCTGGAAAAGCAGTGCTGTGTGGCCTGACATTTCCTTCATTTACCACACAATCACATTGCCATCTGTTGCCTCCCAGCTGCCTTCCTAACAAGTTTCACTACACACACTTTGCCACACACATTCACTCATAGCCTGTGATCCAGGTGCATCATTTCGAAAACAAAACTGAAAACAGCATTTTTTTAATTTCATCATTCACCTTTTTTATAGTGTGCTATAGACTGCTTGGCCGTTGTTCTAAATTGAAGCATTCTCTGGCGATGCTGTTTTAACTGTCAAATCTTGATGTGACAACCCCCAACAGGCAATTACAGTCTGTGTGTTGAGCTACAAGATATGAATTTACAGGTTCCTCATCACCGCAGCAGAAGGTGCATAATATGTGGTAATGTGTTAACTTTACAGTACAACAGTACAATGTGTTAACAGTTACAGTAACTTTAACTGCAATGGTGATAAAGTTTCTGAAATGCTAGACAGGAAAATCTGAATTCCAGTATGTTCAGGATACGGTTGGTGTTATTCATCAGCTGGAATATGTCAAATGATTGATGTGATGATTGTTTAGTTATCATCAACATTTGATATCATGTTGATGTTATATGCAGCCTTTATTGTAAAATTTATTTCATTTGCATATGTGAGTTTGGAGGACTTTTTATAATAAATAGATGGATGGATGTGAAGGAAATGACTAAGAAACAGAATACAATATATAAAATATAGATAAATATACAATATGTCAGTAATGAGATGAAAATGTATCAAATATAGGCGAATGAGGATGACTGTTCAGTGGACCACAATCCACAATATTCGTTAGCATACAAGGTATATAATCAGGCGCCCCTGATGAAATAATGACCAAGGTCATGATGGTAGACGCTAACTTTTGGACTTTTGCAGTAAATTATGAGCCTCTCTCTAACACTAACCCTGAACTGTAGTTTATTAGACATTTATTCTGGTCAGGGTTGTGGGGCCTGTTCTGGTAAACAGGCATGATGTGGGAATACTCCTAGTAGAGGATATATACGGTACTGTACCTGTTGCTGAAAACCATGCACACACATACACACAGTAAACTGAGCTCAATTAAACCGGGAGTTGAGAGGCAGCCATGCTTCCTGATATACCATTGTGCAGCCAGAAACATATTCATAGCTACAATATAACAGCCACAGACAGGGAGTGTGAGGGCTAGAGCCTGCCTCCTCTGAGACAAAGAGAAGCTCTCAACATCTTTTTCAAACTGCCTCCATATACATGACCTTACAGATGCCCATGATTGTTAGTCTTACACTGATCAACCAGGGAGACAAGTATGTATATATGAAAAATATTTTGAAATGATATGGTGAACACTATTCATCTAACTGATATCTTTCATTCGTGTAACAGGTAAAGGATGTGGTGGGCTATGATGCTCTGGGCCACTGTTTCTTTACTGAGGATGGCCCAGAGGAGAGGAACACATTCGAGCACTGTCTTGGCCTGTTGATCAAGGCCAGCACTTTACTTCCCTCAGACCGAGACAGCAGAATGTGTCGAGGCATTACAGAGGGATCATTCCCAGGGTATGTGGCCAAACCACGGCAGGACTGCAGGTAAGAGAGCTACAAATGAATGAAAACACGATAGATTCCGTTTTTTGACATTTACCCATTTTGGCAATTTATTTTTCTCTGACACACATGGTAGTTCTTTAATATAACTACTTTGAAAACTGCTAAATAGCCTTATTTTAGAAGCTTAATTTGTGGCTTAATTCCCACAAATTAATCAAACCATGACATTTTGTGTACGTTAATGCAACATAAGAACTCCATTTTTGCACTATTGAGGACATCCTGAAGCTAGAAGTATTGTAAACTGATCGAGAATATTTTGTGCATAATTTCTTTGAGTCATAAGAGTGGTAAAAACAGACACAACTGAGCAACAATGCCAGGACAGGGCAGAAGGATGATAAGCACAGAAAACTAAAAAGTTTTTTTTTTTTTGCCAAAGCAAACGTGACATAAAGGAGGAAGCCATGACACTAGTGTTAAATTTTTAATTGGTGCATTCCTATAAATGACTGGCCTTCATGATGCAGTCCTCCCATTTTATCCAGACTTAGGATCAGCACCGCATCCAGTGGCTGGGAATTGAACCCCGGCCTACAACCCCGGCTCATTGGTGCATTGCTACTAAATAATAATAATAATAAAAATCATTTTGTATTATAACTTGTGATTTACAGATGATGGGAATGGGAAGATATTATTGAAACAAATTAAGAATGGGTATTTTAGTGTGTCCACATTTTTAATGCTTTACGTACAGAAGATTAGATTGCATGCTAATTAAAACATGTCTGTCATGCCATGACATAACTCATTACCCCCATCGAACTGCTCCAGTCCCATCCCTAATTTCCACTAGATTCTTTGTCACCTAGATGCAGTGGGACTCCAGGATCTCACTAACGAGCTCTTCACGCCAACATCCCTTCAAAATTATTTTTTATCTCGAAATATACTTAGGCCCACATGTTTTGGGACCACAGTTAATCTCCACTAATTAAAATCAGTAGATCAGCTTGAAATGAAAGGGGCCACTGAACTCTAGCAGTCACATCGTCACCTAATATTCTCTCTCAGCCACTCATCTAATGCAGAATAATGTTTAATTTGAGATGTGCAGAAGCAAGCAAAGCCTAAGTTTAATGATAAATTAGTGCCGTGTTTAATTTTAGGATTTGTGGGGCGAGTCCTAAATTGAAACTGGTGTCTTTATTTTTAGCGCATTTGAAGCCATTTGTATTATAAAATCCTGTTGTAGTACAGAAAGTCTCAGTTAGTATTCGTCTATACGGTTTAGTCCTTCAATGCAAATCAAAATGAGGGTTTTTTACTTTTATTAAAAAATTATTAATGAGATAGTCAGGATAATTAGTTTTTTTTTTTTACATCTTGCTTCCTACAGCACGGTGGTTTTTCTTGCTAAATTGGTAGATTCTTCAGCTGCAGCATGGCAACTTGTTTATACAAAAGTCATGCAGTATCGATTAGCTGTAATACAGATGTACCAGGCAGAAATTATTGCTACTGTAAATTTACCTTACCAAAATTAGCACTTTTGCAAACTGATGTTCCCAACAACCAGTCACGGATCACCAAATTTTTGTTTCTCTCTTGTAAAAATAAACCCTCCTCTAAGCTATATTTACAAGTAATACAGCCGAGTTATTTCATGCACAGCTATTTACTTAATGGTATATTTCTCAGCATTAAATCTAGCTAAATCATTAGCTTGCTACATCAAGTTAGCTAAATCATTATCTAGCTAAATCAAGTTCGCTAACTCATTAGCTAGCTAAATCAAGTTAGCTAAATCATGAGCTAGCAACTAGAGATAGTTCTGTTCTATTCAATTAAAAAAAAGGCCATCAAATAAGACACTGTTACAACACTTCAGTACGCATCCTCTTTGTACATAACCTAGATAAATAGCCAACTCAAAACCATAAATTGGATGAGCTCTTCAAAGACCCAGGAGACCGCTACAGGCAACATAGTGGTGCTTATGCAAAGGATGATGAAACGCTAGCCAGCTCTACAAGGTAGTCAGCCTTGTGATTATGCAGGAATGCCACATATACACTTGATAAATATCTGGGGGAAGCTCTTGGAGTTTAGCACTTTGCATATTGATGTTCATGTCTGAAGATGAGTAATGTGATGGAGTGCATGTAGGCTGCGAACATTGATCAGAGCCACACAAGCCCCTGCAGCAGCGGATTACTTTTTCCAAACTGTCTCCTTTGAGTTGATGTGCAAACTGTATGTGTGTGTATGTCAGAGAGAGAGAGAGAGAGAGAGAGAGAGAGAGAGAGAGAGAGATCAACTGGAATTCAGCGAGCTGCAAAGTGTGCATAGATAAACAATGTTTTAATTTCAGAGCCAGTGCTCTGTCTTGAGTCACGACATGGAAACATGCGCGTGCAGCTACAGCTCTATAATTAGTTTGATGGTGTTCTCTCACTTGAGCACAAAAGCCAAAACCTAATACCAGACACGCCTCAGCAAGTGATTACTGCAGCAGTGCAGGCATTACTAGAACAGGCATCTGTTTTTCCAGCCTTAATTGAAGACATTGCGTGTGCTATCGTGTGGTACTGCGTTAGTATGAGCTATTAGGTAGCTTGTGTAAGAGTGAAAAAGTTTTATTAATTTTAAAGTGGATAAATTTTCCTGCCCAGTCTACACACCTGATAATCAGTAATTATACATTATGAGTTTCTTATTTACACCTACCAGACAGGTTAATTAATAGCTCTGTAATGACTGTCTGTATCCCATCTGATGCATGCATAATCTGTTCCCCCTGGACCTTCTACATCAGCGAAACAGCTTCGTCAAAGCACCAGATGTAATTTGGATGGTGGATCCTTCTCAGTGCAATAGTAACTCAGATACAGATAATATTGGAGTATTAATAACCTCGTTATTTATTTTGGAACAGTTTGCATCCTCCATCCCTGCATTCACCCTTGAAAGCAAAATGTCTGTTTTACAGTATACAGGTCACCCACCTGCTGATTAGAAACCTTAAAACCAACCATAGTCACGCTGAAGAAGTTTAGAAGCACAGATTCTAATTCTAACGAGGTAGCACTGCTCTAAAGCATGATATACAATGAGTACCATTTTACCTCAGCATAATCATCATATTCAGGGCTTTCAGTATAATACTTTACATACTCATTTGATGTCTGGGTTCCACTCGGTCACTGAAGCTACACTAGAGGGAAAAGCAACAGTCCGAATTCTGCAAAATTATAATAAAACCAGAGGGATACCTTAAACAGTGCGGACAGAACAGGATCAGACAGTTTCTCACCGTCCACAAACATCAATTTCTGAGTTCATTTAAAGACAAATCCCCCATAATCTCTGCGGTTTAAAATGCTACACATGAAAGAACTGAACCCTGAGAAGAGCACCTTGATACCGTAGGCTCTGAGGCTCATAAGTACTGTAACGAGAGCTAACACAGAGCCCCAAACCCACACTTCTTCACTTTTAATCAGGTCATGAAACAAAATCAGTTGCATGGTTAAGCTTCTTTCATACATACTGGAGCTAGACAAGAAATCTCGCCGAGACTGATTTGGATGAGAAAATGGTCATTCCGTGGCCTAGAAAAGGTGTTACATTGTGGGCATACAGATCTGAGGAGAGCTTTGACGAGAACACAGAGTTCTCGTGTAGGGTACGGCGCATTTACGAAAAGAGTGAGGAATATCTGCCGATCTCGTGGTTTTGTGAACTGCGAGAATGAGGAGCGCCCGCAGGAGAGGCAAGGAGTGCTCACGCATTCTCATCCATTGCCTGATCCCCTGCCAAGTAGAAAACGCATTCTCGCTGAACTTGTAGGACTTCTCCTCGATTACGCCTTAGTCACTCCTCAATCTTGCCATCACTGTCCTGCATCCAAGAGATTGGCGAGAACCAGGAGAGGCCCATGACTTTGGGGAGTCCCTAGGAGTGACTTAGAAGTGACTCTGTGAGTGCCAGAAGAGCGCTACAAGAGAAATGTATGGATTTATTTTGCATGAAAATCCACAGAAAGAATTGACACATCCAATACGTCCATAGCTTTTTGCAGAAATTGGAGAGATTAGAGAGAAAATTGGGGAGTTTGAAGAGAGGCCTGTAAGAGCCCAGGAAGTCCAGGCAATCTCCAGGAGTACACCAATTTTCTCACCAAAATCACTCTCTGAAAGATCTCTCATCAGACTGTATGCTGTATCCTGTATGCATGAAAGGGACTTTAGGCTTGTGTGTCATTGTCGGACATTACACACAAGTGCAGAATCTGACCACATTAGCTCTGGAATCATCTTAGCACATCTCACCCTCTATCCTTTAGTTTCTCAATACACTTATTTCAACTGCAATAAAATTATTTGTATTCTTGATTTTGTCTAAATGGCAGCAAACTTTATCCATCAATTATTTTCCCAATTGTGGGGAGGAGAACAACAGAAGATCTCAGAGCTGGCTAGTTCCAGTCTTGACTGTATAGACAGTGGTACTTGAGTTCCTCCATGGCACATGTTTGGTGGTGGCAAAAAGGGGATATTTTTCACAGTACACAATTTTTAATAGTTTTAGGTAAAATATCACATACAAGCTTTAGCTTTTGACCAGCAGCTCAAAGACTAACAACAACAACTTGCATGTCTACAATTGAGGCAATAAAGCTATCCCCCTTCTGTCTGTCTTGCAGTGCCACATCCACGTTTTGGATCGCTAACCCCAATAACAACCTGATTGACTGTGCAGCTGCAGGTTCTGAGGTGAGTGTTGTTACAACACTGATAAGTGTGATTAATGACCTGTAGGACCAGTGTGAGCTTGAACAGCTACCACAGCTGCATCTAGCACATTATGGAAGAACTCGTTGTTTTTAAGTGTTTACAAGACTGTGGGTGTGAAAGAAACAGAAAGCGTGGATGAGACAGGGGAAAAAATGGAGTGTGTTATCACCCGCTGCTGTACTGTATATTCTTTCTCACTATCACAAATGCAGACTTAAGTAGCCCTCATGTTGAACACATAATTTTTGTGTGTAAGTCTGTGTATTTGTGTGTCCATAGGAGACTGGCTTCTGGTTCATTTTTCACCACGTGCCCACCGGCCCATCAGAGGGCATGTATTCACCAGGCAAGACAGAACACACTCCACTAGGACAGTTCATCAACAACCGAGCACACTCGAACTATAGGGTGAGTGTGTGTGTGTATGCATGCATTGCAGATGTATGTGGAAAAGAGAGAAATAGGTTGGGTATTATGGAAGCCCAGGATAGGTTGGGTATATCACACACCATCATTCTCATGAGGATGCTGATGGAAAAGGTATGCGATCAGTGGGTGAAGAAAAAAGCAAAGAAAAAGTCTCCATCTTTCCTTCATCTTATCTACATACCTGGACGTTTTAAGGAGAAAAACAAACATAATTAATAATTTTTTTTCTGTATGTATGTGATATGCAGGCAGACCTCGTTCAACACAGCAGGCAAAAGTAGAAAGTTGTTGGAAACTGAATCTGGATTAAGGCATGGCTTATACCAGGATTTAGGAGGTAGAAGAAGGGGATCTTCTTTCGTAGGAGCCGTAGCAACAGTATAGCTCAATGTAGAAATGTGTTTCTAACAAGATAAAACAGATGAGACAAGCAAAAAAAGTGTTTTTGTTTTATTATTTTATTTTTTGGCGATAGTTTAAGTGCAACTAAACAAATTATCACTAAAAATCAGAGGCATGGTTAAGGGGTGAATTTTAGATTTGAATCCCAAATATTTTCCAGTTGCAAATTGTTCCTTGTAGATAATGAACATCACACCTACAGTACCCAGGCCAAAAATCTAATCAAATGGGCAAAAAGATTTTGTCTTAGTTTGTACAACTGTATTCAATTGACTACTGCCTGATGAGGAAGCAGGATTATACAATCAAAAACATGCTTTTTCAATATTTATTTGAAAGCCAGCCCACTGCACTTTGAAGTCAGGGATATTGAGATGATGGAAGTTGAAGAACTAGAGGTTTCATGTAAAATTGGACAGAAAGAGTAAAGAAAAAGTATCTCTAGTGTTATAAGACAAATCATTCAACAGTTAGTTCCCACCGAGTAATCTGATTGGATGAGAGCCATTCAAGGAGTGATGATATAGAGCATAACAGCACTGGGACTTTTGCCTCTGAACTATCCGTGTTCTGTTCACCGCTAACGCGAGCTACCAAACTAACTAATTTCTAACACAAGGATGAATCCCATAAGTGATTATATGACCTAATTACTGCACTACCTTTCCATTTAATGCTATTTCAGACTCAAACTTGGAACACAATAAGTTAGCTGATACTCAAAAGTGGAATAAGTGGAAATATAAAGTGAATCTTTTAAGTTTCTCAGTGCTGTCCACCACCTCCATGTTTTTTTATCCTCACATTTCGGCTACAGAAGGTACTGTGTAATTTAAAATTACAATAGCAGAAGGACACAGTGGTACCTCTGCATATGGCCCGCCTTAAGAAATTTGCCCCAGCATACAAAGCGTTTTCAGCAAATGAGCAAACGAACCGAGACGAAATGAACACCGGCTAAGTTGCACGCATGTCTGGGAGCCGTTTAAAACGTTTTGCACCAGTGGAAACAGAAACGAAGTGAGTTCGAATATTTTTAGGGTTTTTTTGTATTTTGTGCAAGGTTTAGTGAAGACATAAGCACCATGGCTCCCAAGAATGTTATCAAGAACAGTAGCAAGAAGAAAAGGGAGCCACTTTCAGTTTTGTTTTTAAAGACGGTGCCAAGAGGAATCATAAATTAAAGTTAGATGAGGTTAAATGTCTATTTATTTCATGTTTTTTTCTAAATGTTTTGATTATTTTTTTATTAGAAAATATGATTAGAGTATTGGTAATTGGTAAAAATGGTAATATTGCGTGACTGGAATGGGTTATTTTACACATTTACATTACATGTGTTTTGCAATACGAAATTTTGCCTTAAGAGCTCGCCTCCAGAACGGATTTAATTTGCTTGCTGAGGTACCACTTCATGCAAAATAACTGGTTCAATAAACAAACAAATCATAATAACTAGTTGATAATAAGTGGTGTTTGTGGAACCATTATATAAAAGCAATATCACACTCAAGGACGTGCTGTTGTGCTGAATATCAGCACAAATGTGAGGCGGTCATAGATCCGCATCACAGCCATGTTGATAAATATTGTTTCCTGAAACTTCCATAAAGAACTTTTCAGTATAATACTACAGATCATGTAGAGACTTTATTTCAGATCATATGGTACACATATTTCCTTATCCCTGTGCGGAAATGATTTGCTGGCTACACCACTGCTGGAAATAGAATCAGTGTAATGAACATAAATGCCATTTTGTGACCTTAGCATCATAAGGTCCTGTCTGGTATTCATTCTTAATCGAGTGAACCTTTTACCAAGGTCATTATATGAAAATGATTTTTATTCATGTTTGCCAACATCCTGTTTAGCTTTGGCGTTACTTCATGAATGTATGTATTTATTTAAGTCAGTAAAGCCCAATGGATTAGCCAGCAGCATCCGGATCTTGAAATGATTAGCATTAGGTAGCACAACATCACATACATCAGTAATAAATATGATTTTAACTGCAGAACACAAGAATGCTGTGGCCTTTGTTAGTTTAGCTCATTCAGTCAAATCCTGCTGATTGTCAAACCCTAGAGATCTTTCTTAAACTGTTGGCACAGTATCGAAACAGCTCTAAATAATATTGTCGAATCATACTGTAAGCTGTTATACATACAGTACATTGAATCATTAATTGAAATATAGGAGATGGACACTATTAAATGCAGCTCTCTCGCAAGTGGTGAAACGTTAGCAAGGTACAGTTATTTCAGGGTAGATATATTTTAGTATGTTCTCATTAAAAATGAATAGTCTTGTTTTTTTCCTGTCTGGTAAGTCGCTCGTAATCAATAATGTTGTTTATAGTCTTGCAGGACAACATTTTAAATTTTAATGGAGAAAACATGAAACCATCTGACAGACATTTTTAAGGTTAGATTATGGCTATGATCACATTAACAGCCTGAGGTGACTTAATGTGATGTAGATCAGATTTTTTTTAGAACTGTCAATAAACAGATTTTTGTGATATGAGTCACTTTCATATGTTGTCCTAAATCGAATACATATCCGTCATGGAATCAACCGACTTGAATGCGAAAGATCAGATCTGAATTCATACAGTACACCTTTTTCTCTCTGAGCGTGTGTAGGGCTCTGATGTCATCAGTCAGTTCTGGGCACTGTCGGGATTTCATATCAGTGCTGGCAATTGCGGTTAAAACAGCTAAAGTGAAGCGTCTGGCTTTCTTCCTTGTTCTGGACATCAAAAAATATAGCCGACTAACTGCTTGGCAAAATCACATCCTTTTTTCGAAATGAATGAGTGGTCACACGTGTGCGTGTGTGCCAGAGTCAGGTGTGTATCAGAGTCAGGTGTGTCCATATTAGAGTCAGATAAAAGTCACTTTTAATCATGATTGTTATGTTTCCTATGTTCATACATTACTGACTTCAATTAAATAATTAATTCATATTTTTTAAATAGATTTTTAATCATTTAAACAATTATCATAACATATTATATCACTTTAAATTTCAATGCATTTGATCAGACGAAAATCATGTGACAAAATTGAGGTTATAATGTTCACTCGATTACCCGTATGAGACGTGTTTGCCGAAATGTCAAACCCTTCGCCATTTACTGTAGCTCTACATTTGTACTGGAGACTGCATCCAAGGCTCTCTGAATGAAAATATCTGCCACATGAATAAGTGTAAAGTATAATTAAATTTCAATTGGTCCTAAGCTACAAGTTGCCGTGTGTACAAGCTGCTTTTGGCTATGACATAGTCTTCCTAGGCAACGCGGCTTCACAATTAAGAGCAGTTCCATGGAATTCTTCATTCTTAATCAGAAATGTTGTTCTTCCTTTTTTTTACCTCATTAAATTTGAAAGCCAGGCAAGGTTTAGAGTCATTCTGGATGATCAGGCGGCCTTGAGGATTAGTAATCGCCCAGAGGACATGGATCCTCTTCAAAAAAGAGGAAGAAGAAGAATCTCCTTCAACGAGGCCCTGGTTTGAACTCATTTGTTTTTGTGCATTTTTTTTCTGCAGGCAGGAATGATCCTTGACAATGGTGTGAAAACCACTGAAGCTAATGCCAAGGACAAGAGACCCTACCTGTCGCTCATTGGGGCCAGGTGAGTCTTACACATGTACACACTTACACAGTGCTTTTGCTTAAAAACAGTGTTAGGAAATTTTGATAAAGCCATGATTCAGCCAGAAGTGACATTTCCATACTAGACCTCCTTACAGCAAGTGGCAGGATGTTATTGTGTGAAGGATCATTTTCTGATAATTTGCTCAGACTAGGATCATTTAAAATCCCACAGTACAGATAGATCTTTTTCCTTGTGATGTGGCAAAAATGAGACTTGGGTCATCCGCATCTAGTAAATTTTAAAACACTGATTTTCATAGTCTTTCGTCTGCTCCCGTTGAGGGGTCGCCACATCGGACCATCTGATCCACACAACAACTTATGCCAAATGCCCTTCCTGACGCAACCCTCCCATTTTATCTGGGCTTGGTGGCTGGGGTTCGGCATTAGGTTTGAATCGAACCTGGGTCTTCCGCATGGCGGACGAGAAACCTACCAGTGTCTCATTTATCTTGAGTAACCATTTACTCGGTTTCGGGTCAATTCAGAGGTGGGAAGTAAATCTGAATGGACATTAGGTTATAGGATACGTACAAGCCATACATTTGCACCCTCGTTCACAACCAGATGTAATTTAGGGTAGGCAATACACCATACTGACATATTTTGGGAGGTGGAAGGAAAGCCACATTGACATTAGGAGGATACAGAAAATAACCCAAGCTCAGGATCGAACACGAGACCATGGATCTGTAAGGTGTTGACTCTAGGCTTAAGTTTGATGTTGTTTTTCTCTAACATTGGACAGGTATAGCCCTCATAAAGATGCCGACCCCTTTAAACCCAGAGTACCTGCTCAAATCCACCACTTTGTTGCCTATAAGAACCAGGACCATGGGGCATGGCTCAGGGGAGGAGACGTCTGGCTCGATGATTGCCAGTAAGTACAGTACATCTGAAGGAAGGAGGAAAAAGTGAATGAGCAAGAATTTTTTTTTTGCCCATCAATGCATCAAGCATAGTGATATTAATACCAAACAGTGACATAAATCTATCTGTCTATAGGTCTGTCAGTCAGCCAAATATTTTTTATTAAAACCCTATGAATGTATCTATTAAAACAATAGGTACGTAGGCTCTGATTCGATTTTTATTGCGATTCCGTTAGTATCATGATTTTATAAATACAGCGGAACCTCAGCATTCTAATGCCCTACTTTACGAATTTTTAAACCTTAAGAATTTTGCAAGAAATTTGCATCAGCATATGAAGCATTTTCGGCATTGTGAATGAATCGAACCAAACGCTGGCTAAGTTACATCCGGGAGCTGTTCAAAACTTGTTTGCATCAGTGGAAAGCCAAGCGAAGTGAGTTTCCGTTTTTTTTTTTCAGTAAGTGAAAACTTGATTTTTCATGCGCCCATCAGTCCAAATGTTCATGTCTTTTTTTTGTTTTCATACGTTTTAATTGTTTTTATATGCAAAAATATAATTATAGTTTTGGAAATTGTTTTTAAAAAAATATTTTTGGGTGACTGGAACAGATTATCTGCATGTACTGCATTATTTCAAATGGGAAAATTCGTATCGTAATCCAGTTTTTCGCATTAAGAAAAACAAATTAAATTCGTATGCCGAGGTTCTGCTGTATATCAAAATTCAATATATTTTTTCAGATTTTGTTGCAATTCTAATTACACATTTGTCTGCAACATTTATACCACCTCAAATTTAAACATATGCATTTTAAAAATAATAATAAACAATTGTATCACCACATAAAAGAATTTGACTATACAGTACATAACTGAATCAATATTTCCCCCATCTCTAGTACCCATATTAAATGATTTGCTACAACAAATTTTACTGCCCAAGCCCATGGCTTTCACCTCAAATAACCTGGAAGAGAATGAGTATAATTACAACTCCTTATTGATAATTTCATGCAGCACGGAAGTTCTAAGTGCTGAAGTCAAGGCAGAAATCAAACAAAAAATAGTATAGATGAAAGACTAAATAAAAAAAGGTTAAAAGTTGCAAAGTCAGCGAAAAAAATCATTAACAATGGCATGGATTGTCATTATTATCACCATTGTTGTCAGTCAGTTATGTAACACATTGTATCTTCGCTGCATGCTATAATTTTAACAAATTGTATTTAGCCTCATTATAAAAAATTGTGCTGTCTGAGCACGCTATTGACTCGGTTTGTCTTTATTGTCTGCAGGTTTGCCGATAATGGGATCGGCCTCACTCTAGCCAGGTAGGGCTGCTAATCGTTCATTTTTTTTGCCCTTCGCACACATTTTGCAATCATAATAAAATGGATGCCTTTATGTTTGCCGAATGCAGCCCAGGCAACTGTGCTGGAGCTGTAATTGGAAAATGCCATATATGGGAGGCTTCGTGAGATGCATTGGGGAAATCGGGGGCTTTGAGCAGTTGTGAAAGTAATTCAGTGATGTGAAGCTAGTGGCTCAGGGACCTGATGAGCATGCACAGTGCGGGCTGCATTTATCTGGGCGTTTCTCTCATACCGCCTGCTTACGTATGTGTGTGTCTCTGTGTAGTGGAGGTACCTTCCCAGATGATGACGGCTCCAGGCAAGTGGTAAAGAACTCGCTGTTTGTGGGAGAGAGCGAGAACCAAGGCATGCCTTTCCCTGATGGCCGCATCTGGGGCCCTAGTGGTTTGGACCACAGTGGTAGGACCCTCCCGAGAGGAGTGTAAGCACTTACAGTTCCCTAAGTTATTTTCTCTCCTGCTGCTTTGGATATTTGGATCCGTGTAGCTCACCAGCACCAAATATAGGGCAATGGTTTCAGCTACAAATACAATAAAATTTAAAATGCTTTCTCGTTTCAAACCAGATGAGCTTTTGCTTTAAATAAATGGTTTGGAAAAATAAAAATGAATGAAATAGCTAAGCTATGTTACATGATTGATAGTTCTGGAAAGTCCTACTTAAATTGGTATGATATTCGGTAACATCAAGTGCAAATGTGTTAAATCATCACTATTAGCCTCCGAGTGGCGCAGTGGTAAAGTGCTCGCCCTATCATCCGGAGATCGCTGGTTCGAACCCCGGGTGATGCTGT
>JAQQZT010000007.1:17649599-17685587 GCA_030068275.1 Clarias platycephalus | reverse complement strand
AGTCTTCGACCCTCCCGGCTGAGTGGTAGTGGTAGCCTTAATGAGGGAGCCCCCTAGTGACGGGGAGGAATTGGCCATGAATAAATTGGGGAGAAAATTGGAAATACCTCCCAAAAAAATAAAAATCATCACTATTTGCTTCCCTGCAGAGATTTCCCCATTCGTGGCATGCAGATCTATGATGGTCCCATCAACGTTCAGAACTGCACCTTCCGGAAATATATTGCCCTAGACGGACGTCATACGAGCGCATTTGGCTTCCGCCTGAACAATTCGTGGCAGAGCTGCCCCAACAACAACGTCAGTGACATCACATTTGATGACGTCCCGGTGAGATCCAAAATTCGAACCACACCTTTTTCTTAGAATGCACAACTTCATAATATGGCAGAATTGTTACTGCTAAAAGCTAATGCATGGAGCCAGTGGCCTTGAGCTATGAGGAAGTAATGTGTTCAATCTGTAAAAAGTTGGGCAATAGACAGAAGAGCTGCATGATTTATTGAATGTGCTTAGCTTCAAATAAACCAGAACAATCTTTACCAATGGGGTTTTAATATACATCACAACGCCATACTTTTTTTTTCTTCATCACTTCCATCCATTCCATGCACGTTTTCTAATCATTTCCATCGATGCCAACAACTTTTCGTCCATCACTTCTCGGTACATCATAAAGTTTTTCTCCATCATTTCAATCCGCTTTTATTACTTCTACCCACTTTTTCTTGATCACTCACTACACTTTTCCACTTTTCCCATAGCCTTCACGCTCTCCTTATTTTATTATTGATTTCACTCTATTTTATCCACGGTTTCTCCATCACTTCCATCCACCATCAGTGTCATCCAATTCTTTAACACTTCCATACAGGTATCCCCATCACTTTCTTTCACACCATATACTCCTGCCCCAAGGTCTTTCATCCATGAGACCCACCTGTTCTCCATCACATCTATTAACTTTCCTCACAACTTACATTGAACATTTCTTTAGCACTCAAGTTAACTTTTCTTCACCTCCACCGAATATGACATGCCAGTTCTTCCTTATTACTTCAAGATCCCATCCATCACTTTCATCCATTACATCCACTTTTCTTCACCACTTTTCATGCCAAACACTTTTTTCTCTCCAACACTGCAGCCACTGTCTCTCCATCACTTTTTTCTCTTCCACTCATGTTTTTGACAGTATTTACCTTTCCTCTCGATCATCATGTCCATCACTTCATTTTATTTCACCCACTTTTTCCTAACTTATTTTAACTCCAACCACCTCCCACAGACACTCTACTTTATCCTCTAACACTGAAGGTTTTAGTAATGCAAATTCTCAATTCTCACTTTTCACAATGATAATCAAAATACTTTGATAATCAAAATACTCATTTTACACTGATACCTGATTAAATTTTTAGATCACATCTCGAGTGTTCTTTGGAGAACCAGGTCCCTGGTTCAATGAGATGCACATGGATGGGGATAAGACCACCATTTTCCATGATGTGGATGGCTCAGTGAGCGAGTACCCTGGTGCATTCTTGGTTAAAGAAGACAACTGGCTCCTGCGCCACCCTGACTGCATCGACGTGCCGGACTGGAAGGCTGCAATATGTAGCGGGAACTTTGCCCAGGTAACCCTTATGCTCTTGTTATCACCAAACAAGGTTGTGTTTATACTGATCATTTTGATTTATATATATTTCCTCAGGCATGCATTTCATACTAACATTTCCCTAAATTTCCTCTTTTTGATTGTGTAAAGCTGCTTTGTGAACATTTTAACATTGAATAATTGTTAATGCAACCTCACTTGACATGATTAGGCATGTCTTGACCCATAAACTACTTTTGTCAGAGAATACCAGTAATAAAGCTTGTGGTTAAATTTCTATTAAATAAGAAAAACAAATCGAGACAGGGGCGGCACGGTAGTGAAGTGGTTAGCACTGTTGCCTTGCACCTCCAGGGTCTGGGTTCGATTCCCGGCCAGGCTCGATTCCTGTCTCTGTATGCATGGAGTTTGCATATTCTCCCCGTGCTTGGTGGGTTTCCTCTGGGTATACCAGTTTCATCCCACAATCTAACGATATGCAGGTTAGGCTAATTGGTGTCTCCAAATTGCCTGTAGTGTGTGTGTGCCCTGTGATCTATTGGCACCCTGTCCAGGGTGTACCCTGCCTTGTGCCCTTAGGCTCCAGGTCCCTGCAACCCTGAATACAGGATATAGCGGTATAGAAGATGAGTGAGTGAGTGGGAAATCGAGGCAGGCTTTTATATTACAGATAATAATTTAAAAGAAATAAGTAGTGCAAAAAGAAGTAAAACTTGCTAACTTTTTTTCCCCCATTCTATTTCTAGTTTTAGTTTTGTTTTATAGTTAAAAGCAGGAGCCCAATTTGTAAAATGAACTAAGAGCTGAGAACTTGAGCTAAACATGAGCTAAACCAGTTTATTGGGCAGGTAGAATCAGTAACCATATGTTTGCTAATGAGTTAGCATGAAACATTTTATTCTATTTTAAAATTAATTTTATGCTAAAGCAGTTGTTTATAGGCGGACTATTATGCAAAATTAATTTTTTGTGATTTTGAGAGAAATAAATATATATTTTTTTTTTCATTGGCCTTGGCTTAAACAAGCTAATTGGATTGCTTCCCTAATGTGACCTCATATAAGAAGATATGCTGATTATACATTATCTGAGGGGTACTTCACAGGGACCATTAATAGACACACTTTGTGGACCTCTGAGATCTGTGTTAATTTGTTAATAAAATAAATAGTAAAATATTGCACCTTTAAGCCTTTGAAATTGTGCTAACGGTAATGTTATGTAGGAAACATCACCACATAACTACATAAAGTCAAAGTACAAGCTACTTAAAAAAAAAAAAAAAAGTTGTACAAATGTGTAGACATTAGAAATTGTTAACGTGACATTGTTTCAGGGAAGCCAGGGGGGATACTGGGCCCGAGTGCAGAGTAGGTTAGAACGCAAGAGGAAACTTTAACTGAATATCTAACTCAATTTATTATATCATAACCACAAATATATTTTATTGGCTTCCTGTTCCCAACAAAAGCAGAAATGAAATCCAGGGAAGCTAGGGAAACTGAACACAAAGAACAAATGGCTTCCCTTCTTAATGAGCCTGAAGAAGGCTCATTAAGAGTGAACTCAAAAGTAGAACGTTTTTTTTTTTCTCGAGAAAGGGAACACAAGAACATGAGAAGGTGGCGAGGTTGATTAGGCAAGGCCAACCTAGAACAGACAAAGGATAGAGTATGGCTTTAGATTTTGAAATTACCAGTTCAAGATTAGTCTTCCCTACACAAATGAGCGTCTAAGCATCAAGTGAAGCTTTCCGTAGCACATAAACCCCAGAATATTGTAGCCATTTTTTGCATTACTATGTTATAATAAATATACTGTATATGAGGGTCAGGATTGTGCAATATAAAGTGACATAATTTTTTTTTTTTTTTGCACAACCTAGGCAATATTCTGGAATTCATTTTATTTCATTTTAACAACTCAATCAAACATGATTGAGAAAAAAAGTGCAAAAAGGTGCTTTAGGGTTTTTTGGTTGTGTCTATTAAAAAACAATTATAATAAAATAATAATAATAATAATAATACAAGCATTTGGTGAGACTATGACATCATTCCCATATTTGGGTAGCGGTAAAATTTACCATTTTAAAAGTAATGATTATTTCAGTTGATGTATCTAAAAACACAAATACACAGTTTGATGTCTAAAGCCTCTCCATATACACACACGGACAGGACAGTCCATATAAGCATTTTCTTTTTTAATTGGTCATTGATCAGTGTTGTGTTTCTGGTAGAGATCCACGCCACTTGATTTTTTTTTTAAAAGGATAAACAGAGTCACGGACACTTTTAAGCTGCAGTTAAGCCTATTTGAGAGTAAGCAGCTTGCAGACTGCTTATGTCTCCCTCTGGTGGTCAAAGTCGACCTAGCAGGCAAACCAGCTCCTGGCCTGGTTGTTACAAACAAAACCGTAAGCGCTAACATGATGCACATGTCGAGCTAGCATGGTTCCATCATGATAAATTCAGGCTGCTTGGCAAACTACATCAAAGAAGCAAGAATAGTAAACCCAGTCTTACCAAACGTAATGTGACCTACTGGATAATATGACAATTATGTAAACCAAGTTCGATTTAAAGATAAACACTATTAAAAAATAATAAACTTCTAGCCATCCTGCTTGCATTAAGTACCTCATAAACTGAAAACACACATGTTCGCTAAGCTTAACTGTGAAAAGTAAATGCTTGTTGTCTTGCGTTTTTCAAGAGTCTGTGATTCTTACACACAGCATTCTGGCATTTTCATAAGCTCAGTTCACCTTACTGGTGTCGTAGATGTATTGGGTTTAGGTTGAAGCACCATATAGGTTTCATATATGTGTAGTTAAATCCCTGTCAATTACTGTGTGCCTCAGATTTATGTCCAGGCCCGGAACCCAGCGAATCTAAATCTGAAGATGGTGAAGGATGAGTATCCGGACAAGCCACTGGAGCTGGTAGGAGCTCTGGGGAAAAAGCATCACTACCAGCAGTTCCAGCCTGTAGTCACACTGGCTAAGAGCTACACGGTGCACTGGGACGCGGCCGCACCTGCTGAAGTCACTGTGTGGATTATCAACTTCAACAAGTCAGTAATAGCAAATTTAACCAAAAAGCATCACTGTAAACTCCACGATAAATTAATATGAGTCAGGTCCGTACACATGGAAGCAGCTTTACTCCATGAAGTTCTCATTAACAAATACCTAATCCCTCTTTTATATATCAATCTTAATTAATGTGAGGAGCGCAATGCATTATGCAAACAGTTGTTTACTGAGTCAGTGTTGGATTATTAGTGGCTTTTAAATGCTGTATGTTTAACAGGTTAAATGATGACAAGGATACATCTTGTTAGTTACAAAAATTATACTTTAGCGAATCCTCTATTGTGAGAATATTAGAGATTATTAAAAAGCTTGTATTTTGTCTTGAAGATAAATGATAATTGATATTTCAAAAGGTCATTAGATAAAAGATCATCTTACTCCTAACATTTGATACAACCTACTGTATGCAATAAAATAGTTCTCTTCTGCCACCTAGTGTGAATGTCTAGGAAGGTCAACAAAAAACACAAATTCTGACTGTGACCATCATTTCTCCAAACCTCTGCCTCCTCTCGACAGGAACGACTGGATAAACGTTGGCTTCTGTTACCCGAAAGGCACAACGTTTATCATCATTTCCGACCTTCACAACCGGCTCACCAAGCAGACGAGGAAAACAGGGATTTTTAAGCAAACATTTCAGAGGGAAAAGATCAGTCACACACACCAGGCATGGGGTTATTACTACTGGGAGGAGGACACTGGGTAAGAGACTCTCAGCATGATTCATACTAACGCTAATGTTTGAAATGTTTTTTTTATGTTTTTTTTATAATAATAATAATAATATCCTCCTTCATATTATTATTATTATTATTATTGTACATAGTAAAAGTATTATCATATATTAATATATATTATTTTATGTAACAAAAATCTAAGTATAGTATTATTTATTAGTAGTGATATTTATTATTTATATTCTCTCTCACTAATGTTGTTGGTGTGTTTGTAGAGTTTATTACATTTCTGTTATCTCTCTGTGCAGGTTGCTCTTCCTCAAAGTCCAGGCTCACAATAACAGAGATACCTTTGCATTCTGCTCAGTGAAGGGCTGTGAGAGAGTGAAGATCAAGGCCATCATCCCAAAAGGCAGTGGACCTAGTGACTGCATGGCACAGGCCTACCCCAGATATGCCGAAATGCCTGTAGTGGATGTACCCATGCCCAAGAAACTACCCCGTTCTAGCCTAGTAAGAAGGATCTCTGAAAGTCTTTTCAAATAATTAGCTCGATATGGACCTCCTACAACTTTTCTATTTTAGTGCGTTAGAGGGCCTTAAATACCTCAAATCACACTCGATTTTATACACAATTTTGTAATGTAATCACACTTTACAGTATATCGTTTAGTCAGGCCTGATTATCAAATGTTCCTTATGCATTCCTACAGCCTCAAACATCTGAGCACTTCCTGGAAGTTAAGGTGGAGTCTTACACCACTCGTTTCTTCCACATCAAAGAAGACTTTGCCTACACTGAGGTAAAAGACTGATGTGGTTTACACAATTTTGTCCTATCCATGTAAATCACTTCAAAAACACATACTGTATCCAGTTAATAAATGGATAGACCTTTCTTTTTATGTATATGATAAATTGTTCAGTTATAGCCATATACATGTACCTACACACATTACATCAGCCATGACTATCACTAATAACATTAAAACCACCTAGGGTTTAGGTGTCCCTTGGATCCTCAAACAGATTGAGATCTAGGGAATTTGGAGGCTGAGTCAACAACCTTGAACTCTTTGCCTGCTAAGCTCCATATACAGCAGGCAGTAATAGAAGGGTCTCTGTCATGGCCGGCATTGACTTTTTTTGTGTTGCATTGGCTTTTCTGTTGGATCAGGTCAAATGGGTTGGCCTTTATTTGGGCTTGCTTTTAGGCACAGATTGGGTGGCCATGATCCTTTCACCAGGTTACTGATATGTAATTGATACGTATTATCCAATTTATCTGGCTGTGGTGTTAATGCTATGGCTGATCGGTGCATAGTTTTTTCCAAAAAAGTATATATGAACTATGCAGAACTGTAAGAAGTAAAGTAGGGATTAATAAAAAAAGAACTTGTTTAATTTGTTGCTCCTGCAGGCCAGTGGTAAGAAGATCTTCCAGTCAGAGGATGGAATCCATCTGACAGTGCTGGATGGTCACAACGGAAAATTAATTGAGACGAAAGGCTTCAGGATTGCTGTACTGATGGGCATCCCTGCTCAGCTCGAGAACTACATCGACTCCCTGATGGAGGAGTACGTACTGTACACACTTTCACACCTTAAATCATAGCATGTTCTTCCTCAACAACCTGTAATCTTATTTCTGTTGACTACTTACCAAGTAACCTGTACCAAACAGGAACATACTGTATGGGGATTACATTATGATATAATAAGTTCGTTACTGATCAGTTTTGTGGTTATATTAGCAGTACACAATTAGTAAACTAGTAATTTGTGATGGGCAAATCATATAATATTATGATATAAAAAATATAATCATATAATATAGAGATCCTCTAATTGGCAGCGAGGTTCAAACCTACAGTGTCAATGTAGCTGTTTCATAAACATCATGTAAAATAATGCTAAAACATGATTTTGTGATTTTATATAGTGCTTGGATGCACATATTGATTTTTCCCGCTAAATAGTTTAAATTTAGCATCGTTTTGTTGTTTCGTTAATTTTTGCACACATTTCATACAAGCGATGTTCAAGTCAAACTGGCACTGAAATAAAATTTCCAGTGAATGAAGGCGTAAAAACTATTGACGTTTACAGAACACCTCAAGCACAGTACGGTGCTGAAACTTTTAGCCGCAGTAAAACATTTGAATGGCGCAAACAATTTTTAAAGGAGGCCGTATGTTTGTGAATGACGCCCAAGGTGGTTTGGAGCACGCCATTTGTTCCTCTAAATATTCAGTGAGTGGAACGCCTGATAATTGAAAACCGATAGATAGAACATGTTACTAACACATCTGTCTGTGGAAACTGTACACATCACACCCCTTATTTATGACATTAGTTACATTACATAAATTAGTACACCACCAATTACAAGTGAATTACACATGTTTGGGCCATTAAAGGAGTTCCTGGGAGGCCGGCATTTCAAACGTGAAGCAGGCAGTTCAACCATGGGTCTGGTATAGTGAGAAAACTTGATGGTACGCAGCCTTGATGGTATCCAAGCACTAGTGAAAAGCTGGGATAAGTTCATTAATGTAACGTGATTATATAGAGAAATAAAAAATAAGGTTTTTTAAAACCAACTTCTTTGTGCACTTTCAGTTCTATAGTGTTGATTACCTCCAAGGGCAAGCTGATCACCAGGGGACCTTGGACCAAGATACTTGAAAAGCTGGGTGCTGATCCGAATGTGAAATTGAAAGGTAATAAACTTTATTTATTATTACTTTTTTATTTCTCCAAATCGTTTATCTTTGGGAATACAGTGCATAAATAAAAAGGGCAGCAGTAACTCTAAGGCTCTAGTGAATATAACGTAGAGTGAAAATAAAAAATTTCATTTAACAAAATTAGTGTCTTGCTTGAAACTTATACTGTTTAGCAGAAACAAAATATTGCTGACGTAAACCAAGCATGACATCAACCTCTCTAGTTTTGAAACCACATAAATGATGTAACTAACATGTAAGACAAGCTGCCTATTTATGCTTGCGGTATCAGGTATCACCAAAATTTTTTATTTATTTATTTGTTTGTTGGGTTCCTTTTAAGGTTTCTTTCTTATGTCATCTCAAGGGGATTTCCTTGCCACTACTGCCTTGTGATAATGCCCACTATTAAACTACAATACTGTACAAATAAGATAGAATTTAATTGAATTTGGTTTAGAGCACATTGTTTGTCTTAGAAATAATATTTGTATAATAGCTGATTAAATGCTATTAGTATCATTAATCATAATGCAAATGAGAATTTATTGTTGCTATTGATGATCGATGAAGGCATACACAAAAGTGTCCATTCTGCATACATTTATTAAAGCAGGCCCATTAGTAACGTTGTGTGATTCCTGTTCATAAATGTATCAGTCATTTTCAATTCCTAGTAATTTTATGTTGAATATTAAATCGCATATGGCTTAAAAGGACAATAGGGGGCAATAATGCTTTACTGTTGGGAGAATTTAAATGGGAGAGTATGTTACTGCTTATATTAACTTAGAACACAATGTGTTAATAAATTCATGATCATTTACTGCACTTGCTTACATGCCATATAACTTCTGCTACCATGTGACGAAGGGTCTACACGTACCCCATGCCATCATGGAATGTCAGTAATGAACTGAATCTGACTGTAAGGATACCAACCTTGATGGCCGAGTCTCAGAACAGAGCCTACAGCTGGGCTACTACTTCTTCGAAACTGAAATGCCACATTAGCATCGCTAACAATGTGGTCATTTTTGGCCAACTTTCCAAATAACATAAAAAAATATATAAAATGCAGCTGTCTACAACTAAGCCAGAACGGGATTATATCAATACCCTAATAATTTCATACGGTTGTGTCTTACATTCTCAAAATTTTAACTCTGAAACATTACAGTAGAATGTTTTTAAATGTACTTTTTCAGCATGGTTCAAAATAATTTGGTTTATACCACAATGCAATTTAATTTTCACATCTGTTTAGACAGATGTTTAATTACATTATCAATATCAGATATTAGAATCACCATCTACCACCTGATCATTTTGGATTGTGATTCTGTTAGTGTCATTATTTTATAAATATATCCCCATTCGATATTAAAAATATAAGTTTGTTACAATTCTTAACAAATTTGTCAAATTATTTTCAAATTAAATAACTCCTAATAATTTTCTCCTAGCTGAAAAGTGCACCACCTGTAGGATTATAGGAGAACAGCAACATTTTACCACAAGAAATGAAAGCATATATAAATAAACACATTTATAAAAAATAATAAATAAATAGTGATTTTGGAGTAAATGGGCCACACAAAAGAATTGCGATGTTTAACTTGGTTGATCCCCCCGTCTGTTACAACTGCAAAAATCACTGACCATCCAGGTACTTGGGTTTAGTAGACATTGCACATATTCTAATATTAAACTTTTTTTTTTTTTAACAAATGTGCTATTCTTTAACAATGAAAAACATTGAATCAATGATATGGTAAAGGCTTCTATAAGGAAAGGTTTATATAAAATCCACAGTTAAATATCAAATGTTTTAAAGTATGACACATCATTATTTAATCCATTTAAATTTCTTTGGTATAGAAGACATAAAAGACTTTAGATTTATATTGTCATAGGAAACAGTCAAGCCGGGCTTTATCCTGAAGACTCCCACCCCAATCCCCGTTGTCAGAAAAAATTACAACCATAGCAACAGCTGAAAAGCTATGAGAATGCTAAACCTATAAAGGCACTGATGAATGCTCTGCAGTATTTTTTCTTTTTTGGGGGGAGTTCAGATATAGCTATGGAATTCATATGGAATTCACATAGTTGTGAAAGTAACATGCTGCACATATGTGTTAAACAGAGGAATGTGCAGACACACATGCCGGAGCCACAGGGTTCTTCTTCCTGCCCATCCCTTCTCATCCTACTAACACATGTTTGTCTGAATCCCCTGGGCAAAGTTCTGCATGTTTGGTGCATGAGATCTTCTCAGAACTTAGCTCGATTCGTGCTCTTTATTTCTTTAGGGAGAAATGTATTGAACAGCGTTTGTGATTGAAGCTTGAAATCCATGACATTCTTAGATATTTAAATTAAACAACATGAATGAGGATTACAACCCACAGGAAAGTCATAAGTAACCATGTCAAACATAGCTTCAAGCAGAGCAGCAGCATGGAAGGAGACCAAGAACCATTCAGTACTTAGGCCCTAGGATAGAAACTGGATGCCAATAAGCGAAGACATGCTGCTATTCTGAGATAATGGTTTACTTCCTAGTTCTGCCAAGTTGCATTTTGGGAAACATAAGTGCCTTGCTTGGTGTCAATACATACTGTACAGTAAAAGCAGAGAAATAAGAAAAGGCCTCAGCTTCTGTTTGGCAACATTATTTTAAAATTCATTAGCATGTTATGGAGAAATAAGTGAAAGAACTAAATAGAACAGAACAACAATGTGGTGGAAACAAACATTACCGTGTAGGTTAATTTTGAATGACCCTTATGCAACTTGAATAGGGAATTCAAATTACACAGATTGGTAGGATAACTTTTCCTCTATACAAAGGTATTACTCAATATAGTCTCCATCACAATTTATGCATTTGCACCATCATAGAACCCAACTTTAGAATCCTTTTTAAAACTCCTTAGTGGCAGTTGATGATCTTCCACTGCACTACAGTGTGTTTATGGAGAAGACACCAATTGACGAAAGCAATGTGTACAGATGGGTGAAGAAGTTGCAAATGCATCGCATCTATGTTGAGTGGAAGTTTTGTACAGAAGAAGAGCTATTCTACCAAGATTTGAACACCCTATAGCAGTAACTAAAAAAAAAAGTGATGCCTACTTTTGCATTACTTTCCAACAGCACAGTACAGTATTCTGTTGATGGTGCTAGAATACTTGCTCACTTCAGGATAAAGAGAATACAACATACAGTAATAAAACACACATAAGTATTCACACCACCATGACCTGGTTGCACAGCAGTGGGGGGTAAATATTTTTGCAATAAGAACTTTTAATGCTTATAATTTAAAATTTTGTTGTTAAAAAACATACAAACACGTGCACACCCACACTTGAGTATTATGAGCTGCTTTGTGTAGGTTTTGTTACTCCTCCTTCTAATTAGGTAGGTTTTAGTTCATACCACTACTAAATATAAAAAGGTTCAAGGGCAAAAATACTCATGCAAGACCCTGTATTTATTTAACTTAATTATTCTTAAACTTATGTCGCCTTTTACATTTCTGCACGTTTCATTTGCCATACTTTCTGCATTGAAAATTAACAACTTCTGGACATTTTGTTGCGTCCTCTAACATTACAGCAAAAGAGGACACACCTACCTTGTTAAATAAACACACCCACACATACTGAGGTAGATCAGAGAAAATTAATTGTATTTTTATTTTATTTCTCTGCAGATAAACTGGCATTCGTGGGCTTTAAAGGCAGTTTTCGGCCTGACTGGGTGAAAATGGCGGTAGACAAAGAGCATGCCAAGCTTCACCAGGTGCTACCAGTTCCCATAGTACGAGTGATGAAGCTCTGAGATCCTCCAGCGCCACCCCTGATCACTCACGCACAGCCAGGACTACTGAACACCGACAGCCAATCTAAAGCAAGCATGCGTTCGCATCACTTCTCTCACCCGGATCAGTGTGCGATGTCGATGTACGTGATAATGTGGCCATTATGTGAATCTTTCAGATTGTGTTGTCAGTGTGCATCTAATTTCTGCCACATGAGAGAGGAAAAAAAATGTGTGAAAGACGCACCACATTCCTTGTTTTGTTTAGTTTTTTCTTTCTGCCCTCTTTCTGTGGTGTTTGTCATTCCAAAAAAGACAAAAAAATCGTTTTCTATCCTGTAAAAAACAAAAAACAGAAAGGTTTCAGATTATAAACATTGTGAGGTCTGAGGTTTTTGTCATTTCATTATAGCATACCCTTTTTATGTGGTCAGTTTGTTGTAGCATATGAGAGAACCAGGAGGGTAAAGAGCATGCAGTCTGACTTAATGAATAGTTGCAGAGAGAGAAAAAGCACGGCTACGTATATATGCGTTTGGGTTTAAACCTGTGAAAAGATTCGACAACGTGTATTCCATCAGGCAGGGAAACAGCCGAAATAGCTGGTCTTTTTTCGGAGGACATGATTTGTTAGTTATTTGTATGTTTTATGTGTTTCTAAAATCCTTCAGATTGATAACAGAGATATATTTTCTACTTATTTATTGTACAGGCACTATTGAGCAAAATCAAAATGGACATCTCTTTTGAGTTGTAATGTACTTCTGTCCGATCTGTAAAAAAAAAACTAACAAAAAAAAGCAAGCATCTGAACAATATTCCACTTTCTTGTATTATTGGAAATTTGCATACATTAACCTTGGGTTGTACATTGATGTGTTGTAAATGTGACTGATTTTAAAGTAATGTACCACTTTGAATCAAACTTTTTGTACAGAAATAAATGATAAAGATATGCCTTGTCTTACTGCTTCATGCCATTTTGTTGTGTGCTCATGTGGACCAGTGAACAGAGATGTGTGAAAGTACCCATCGATTCACTACAGCACAATTCCGATTATTATGTGCCATTATTAAAGCTTTCACGAATTAGAGGCTACATCACCGTCACTGCAGCTGACACACACACAGGCCAGGCCTCCCATGACCATAATATTCCATCCCTCTAAGAACATATAACCTTTACTCAAGCAACATAAAATTCTGATCGGCTGCTGTGTTTCTCAGTTAAAGGTGATTCGGTAGCTGAAGGCTGCCGTGCAGTTGGGACGTTCTGACCCTCTGTGCTGTAGGTGTGGTTTCCAGCCCTGTAAGAAACCATGTGGAATGTTGTACTCTTTCACACGAAGCGTGGAAGGCATTTAGGGAAGGGGGAAAAAAAGGCCTGGGTTGGTACGGAAAGAAGTTGCAGCTGTGTCAGCTCTGAGGCATGAAATTATCAGCACAGAAAGTGTAAAACTCTGGGTGGGGGTATAAAGGAAGTGCGCTTTGATCATGACTGCCAAGCATTTAAAATTTTAAGATATCGGTGAGGTAAAAATATGTTGAACATGGTCTACTGAACACACTCTCTCTCTCTCCTTCATACAGACAAACACACACTTAAACCCTATCTATGCGTAAGTGATATAGCATATACAGTTAGCTCTATAGTAAAATAACTATAGATTAATTACAAATTAATTAATCATAAGGGATAGCATTTGCTTAGAAATAAACTATTGTAGTGAGTCAAACTATTAAATATGAAAACTAAGCAAAGGTGTATCTCATAAGCATGCAGTCCTTTGCTTCCATTTTGCACCACTTACTACCTGATTCCTATTCTTGTCTCATTTACCTCCTGCTTCACATCCCTGCAACATTTGCTTTGATACTCTTTCCTATTTCCATTGCTTGTTTCTTGTCTGCTTTCCTTTCTTCCTCCCATCACTTACAGTACTTCCTGCTTCCGTTTTTCTTTATTTCCATCCCTTGCTTCCTTTCTTCATCACTGCTTCCGGTCTTTCATTTATGCATTGTTTGCTTACTTTTATCTATTATTGACTTCCTATTGCTTCCCTTTATCCACTTGTTGCTTTCTGTCTGCTTTCCTTTATTTCTATCCCTTGCATGCTGCCTGCATCCCTTTTCCCCCCACTCCTATGCTTCCTGTTTGCTTCCCCTTGTCCATCTTTTGCTTCCTGCCTGCTGTCCTTATTTCCATTACTTGTGTCCCTGTCTGTGTCCCTTTCTCCCATCCCATGCTTTCTATCCGCTATACGTTATCAATTGTTTGCTTTCTGCCTGCCTTCCTTTATCCATCTCTTCAGTTATGTCTGCTTCCCTTCATCCATCATTTGCTTCCTACCTGCTTTCTTTTATTTCCGTCAATTGCTTCTTGTCTGCTTCCCTTTCTTCCTGTCTGATTCTACTTGTGCACTTTTAGACAAGTTTGTGTGTCTAAGTCAGGGGTGCGACTCACCCAAGATACCGAGGGAGCATGAGGATTACTGAGGCCACCAGATTTCCAATCAGCCAATGCACATACAGCCCTCAAGTCATTTTGCAGATGAAAACACCTGCTACTGGGATCAGTTGTGTGCGAGTATGTGTGTGTATATCCCTCAGCAGTACAGATGGGACATTTTGTTCATCTTCCCTACAACCCAATACTGAGTTTATATCCCCCTTAATAGCCCCACAGAAAGGAAGGGAACAGATGATGAATGAATGTACTAAAGCTCAGGAGAGTTCCTCTGGCTGCTATGACAGGCCTCGTTCGTCTGGAGTGCTCCTCATTCCTTTTAAAACCTCCAGGTGGACTTCATGTTTGTAATGTCTGGATTATTCAAGTTTCATCTTTATAATGTCCCTGATCCAGAGTGCAGACACATTCTTAGTTAAAATAAAGACTCCATATTTCACTTTGAGCATTGTTTCTATTCTGTATCTCAAAAGAATGCCATTGTTTGCCTCATACCACAAATGGAAGAGATAACACTGAAATATAGTCTCATTACAGATTAAAAAATATATAAATTCCTTTTTCATATGCACGCTATTGCTTGTAGTGGCTTGGATCCAGAGTTTCCTCTTAGGAAACAGAGTGTGGCACACATCCATACTTTGAAAAATCATGTCCAGGAGGGAACATGAGAAGAAGGACATGAAGTTGAGAAATGCATTAACTGTTAACTTGCTTGCTTGTTATTAAATATAGAAAGGAGATTAGGGTACAATAGTTAATCAACAAAAAAAAAAGCTCTCAGCAAAAAAAAAAAAAAAAAAAGAACAAAAATCTAACCAATAGCTTGTTGCGTACATGATACCGTCTCTTTTATCCTATATTTATGGTACGCTATTATAACTTTAATTGATAATTGTCTTGGCAACTAACCAAACAGAGAAGTGGAAAAGTAAAACCAGTAAAGAAAAAGTCTAAAGAAGGTCTTGAGACAATAAACCCACAGTAATGTATTACAAAGCACTTTTATTCTGATGCAAAATACTGTGTGTTGAATTCAACAGATTTATAATGGTGAGGTATATGTAATATCATTTGAAAAGGGAAAATCATTTTAATGATTAATAATTTCATTTGAACCGTTATTGTAATAAAATGATAAATTTAGATGAACAATGATTTAATAAAGATTGAGGAACCAAAGAAAAATAATAACAATAACAAATGAAGTGCTTTCTGATGGATCTTAAAGCAAGTACCTTCTGTATGTAACTACTGTAGGAGCAGCAGTGATATCACTGATTTAACTATGTATAAAAATGAGGCTCTACATGTCTGAACATAGTGCCAGAAACACTGAAATAACTGGGTCATTAGTTCTTCTCAGAGTTTGGTCTCTATATAAGGCATCGGCCTGCCTTTTCTCCTGCTCCGCAAACATAGTCAATATCAATGTGGTCATAGCTCCTGTTTGCTTTTATTTATTTGATTGGCTGCATTCTTGTCCTTTTTCTTCTTCTTGGTCTCATTTGCCTCTTTCTTGTTAGTCTTGTTGGCTGCTTTCCCAGGAAACACCTGGCCCTCAACAGTCACGTCCTCACACCGCTCCTGGATGGTCAGGAAGTCTTTAATCTCCCACGCATAGCTGCCATCACGTAGCATGAAGATGACGCGGTTGGAGCCCACCACGAACCTAAAGAAGGTGAGTTGAAACAGGAAAGGCGGCCATTTTTCACAAAACAAAAGGCCACAAAAGGACTCAACTCCAAATAAAAACATTTTCATACTCTATTTTTTGTCTGCCATCACAATCTAATTATATTCATCCATTGGCAAGGAACTCAAGAATAGCCTGAAGTGACTCAATTTTTATCCCTAATGTGACACAGATCTGATTTTTAGTATGTCTGAACACACAAATCTAGTGTTTTTTGGCTATACATCAGACATACATCTGATATATCATGAGACTTGAATGCGAACAGTCAGAAATGAATTTATGTGACTTTTTGCTGCACACGCACATATCGATTGTGGAGCAATCGATGACATCAGTTAGCACCGGCAGTTCAGGGATTTCATAGCGGTGCTAGCAACAGCTACTAAAACAGTCAAAGCGACGCATCTGGCTTTCTTCCTCCTTCTGAACCTCAACAAAAACAGCTGACTAACTACTTGCTGTCCTCCAGAGCAAAATCCCAAGTATGTTTTTGGTTAAATAGGATCCATTGTTTTAAAAGAATAAGTGGTCATAGTAATATGGGGCACGAGCAAAGATGTGTCAATGTGTGCTTCAGCCATTTCAGAGGACAGATGCATCCACGTTAGAGTCCGATAAAAGTCACTTTTAATCATGAATGTGCAAAGTCCTGACATGCAAATCCCATCGGACCAAAAAAATAGTAACTGACCACTGTGGCCTGCAATGTGAACGTAGCCTTGTGCAAATATAAAGTGTGCACATCACAATAATTACAAGGCCTTTAGTCACTGTAGTTTTGTTGATACATTTCATACAAATCACTCATAATAAAAACCCTGCTTCAAGATTAATTTTTTTGGGTTTACATAAGAGTCAGGATGTCAGGCTATCCATTACTATATAGATACATTAATTGTATTATGACTTATAATGTTTTTAAATTACAAACTCTGAATGGTCAGACATACATTATTTTTGAGTACAGAAGCTCTGGCAGTCGTGCAGACTGCAATTCACAGGTTAATATTCAAGTGCTTGAGCGTTAATGTTTCTTTAGAAACAACTCATTTATAGCAGCGCGCCCACAACAGATGCTGCTCAAAATGTACACTTCTTTTGTTATTCCCTTATTTTTTAATCATTATATACATACAATTGATTATATTATTTTCTGTAAGGAAAAAGGTTAGTTCGCATCTTTTAGTCTCCACTTTCAGTGTTTTTATAACAGTATTAAAATTTAAATATTTTTCCTGAGACAAGACCGTATCCAATACAGATGGTGGTTTTTACTACTTGCATATTAGACATATTGCATATTACTAACTTGCATATTTATAACAGACACATTGCTCATATCCTCTCTGTATAAAACTGCTTTTAACATTGTTGTATAAACAAAACAATTTCATGGTGAACTCCTGATGGTTGACCTGCTGGTGCGCCTCATCTTGGATTCAACATCTAGGAAACTATGGAGAACACTTGTTCTGTTGGTTACTTATTAACATCTCCAACATGTTTTAACATAAACTTGGATCTGGTCAAAGTGTAGAAGCGAATAGAATGGAAGGTGGAGTAGAAAGTCTGGAGCAAAATTTGCAAATCAGAGTTAGAAATTAAAGAAATATGATACTGTAGGGATTGGAATATTTTTTCAGAAAGCACTAAAAATGAGTGTTCACACAAACAGTGCAAACTTTAAGCAAATAAGCTTTGAAGCAGTCACTGTGTTAAGTACACCTGCTCGTTACCGCAGCGCATTTCATTTATTTAATCAGCCAATCATGTGGCAGCAGCACAATGCACAAACGCTTGCTGATACAAATCAGGAAATTCAGTTAATATTCATATCAAACAGGTGTCTCTGTGGCTTTAATCATGGTATGGTTGTTGTTTCCAGGTGAGCTGGTTTGAATATTTAAAAAAAAATTGCTGATCTCCTGGGATTTTCACACACATTTGTTATTTGTCACCAACTACAGACAAGTTTTATTTCTCTTACTCTCTATCATCCATCCTTACAGCTTACTGTCTTGCTCACTGTTTTTCTCTCTTTGCCTCGTCTAATGTAGCGGATCCCCATCTCAGGTCAATATTATTCAGTCGAAATAAACAGTCATTGTATTTTTTTGTTGTCCCTAAGGCTGGTCCCGTTAAGGGGTGCCATAGCACACAACTTGACAAGTTTTATGTCGGATGTCCTTCCTGCCACAACCCTGCCATTTTTATCTGGGCTTAGGGCCATTACCTAAATCCTGATTCTTGTTTTGCACCTCAACACTGATTACTGTGCATGCTGCAGTATGACACACACTGCTGTGCATGGATGCATGCTCCATGGTGTACACACCCAGACCACAAGGTTTACCTCAGCTTGTACTTTGGGTTAAACTGCACTGCTTCGACATAGAGGATTACGAAATAAAATCTATTATTTCCCAAATCAAATATTTTGTTATGAACCTTACTTAATTTAATAGCAAATATAGGAGATTGTTAAAACTCAACCATGAGATTATACTGCAGCATGCCCCAGTAAAAGGGGGTCCAAATATTTATGGACCTGACTGTACATCCTGACAATCATGTATGTAACAGTACCTCTGAATATCAAAGTTGGCATTGAAGAGGCTGCCCTGCCACAGGCTGGTGATCTCCTCCGTCTCCTTTTCTGTGGGGTTTCCAGAAACTGTTGCAAACACCATCAATGTCTTTCCCTTCTTAGACATTTTCAAGAGTTCTTCGGGTTTGGAAGGATCCACTTTGGAGAAGTCGATGGGTGGGGGGGATCTTCGGTGCTCTGGCAAATCCCCCTCTTCGATGTCATCATCTTTCTGTGAAAATAAAAAAGGTCAGCTCTATGCAATCTAAACAATCTATACATCTAAGTTTACTTTGGAGATTTTCAGGCTTCCTCTGCTCCTAGTATTAGCCTATTAGTTCAATTTGGACCATCAGTGCAGGAAAATGACTCAACTGTGCTACACAGCTGCATATAATTTCATTTGTAAGTGAGGGTGTAAATTTAATCCCAAACCCTGCTCTCAGAGAAGTGAATTTAAAACTTACAAGATGTTGACTTTCAGTTGCACCACAGACACTAAGGGTACATCGAACCACTTGTACGTTAAATGATTATAGATCAAAACCTCCCCTCGCCACACACACACACACACACACACACACACACAGAGTGACACACTTTACTATCACCAGCGATTCAAACACGCAATCTAACAAACAGGAAATGCAACATCAATTACTGATGTGGTTAGTGGCGGTCTCTCTCAGGGTAATGATTACTTCATGCAAGTGCTGTCTCATGAGTTAATCACTAAAAAATCTCCAAATAAACCACACTTAACAATAAAGTAGCGACTTAAATTATTGCATACTTTAAGTCCTTGCTGTTTGCATGCAACAACGGCATTCTAGTAATGAACTACAACGATGAAATAAAACAAAGTGACTGCAGTTTCAAGCTAAGCAACAGAAACAACAAAAGATATGAAGTTATTTGTGGTTTCTGATTTATCTTGACCTAAATTTAATTATTATTCTATTTATATTTTCTAATACTTCCTATTTATAGGTCATCAAATAACCCATAGTGCATACACACACTGTTACAGTATATACAGTGGATTTCAGTTTAAAGACCATATTTATTGATAACAGAGAACAAGCATATTTTCAAACCAAGGAACACATTATACACAGCCCAAAATAAAATAAATAAAAATTCAGAAACACATTCTTTTCTTTTTTTTACTTTGCAGAACTTAAAAACTGAACTAAAAAAAAAAAAAAAGGCTCAGTATGTTAAGGCCGAGAGTCACTGATCGGAGTGACAGTTTGAGTTCCAGCTTCGTCAGGTTGCCACCGTCAAACAAACCGCCCTTAAACAAGGCTGTATAATAGCTGACCCAATGCTCCGACCACATTAATAACAAAATAGCTGGTAAAGAATTTCACTGTGCAGTAATATATATATGTATCTCAACTGTTTCTGGTGCATCATGGAGAGCTGACCTGATCAGAAGTATGCAACCTGCAGCCTCAAACAGGAAAACACTTCCCAGTTCATCACTGGGTAACATTTTCCTGTTATTAAAATTATGCACAACAAGCAGTGTACAAAAATGCTTGCAGCAACAGAAAATCACCCCATATGGATTGCAGAAGTTGTCAAACTTTACAATTTAAGGTTAAACTAGTAAAAATTATCCCTGAAAGGTTGAGGGGAAAAAACAACAATGATAACATCAACAGAGGAGTTATTTGACACATTAATCAGGAGCTATTTAAGCAGATGTTTTAGACTTGACAATATTAACTAACCAACTGAAAGCCACACACTCACTACACTGGACACAGTACCAAACTATTGCATGGCACATATCTACACTACAGGCAATCGGGAAATGCTAAGCATTTTAAATCACATGTTTTTAGATTGGATGGCACAGTGGCTTAGTGGTTAACACTGTCGTCTTGGACCTCCAAAGTCCGGGTTCGATTCCTGTCTACAGTCTGTTTGCATGGAGTTTGCATGTTCTCTGCGTGTTTGGTGGGTTTCTTACGGATGCTCCGGTTTCCTCCCACAGTCCAAAGACATGGAGCTTAGGCACACTGGCATTCCCAAAGACACTGACATTCCCAAATTGCCCGGTTTGTGTGAATGTGAGTTAATGGGTTGTCACTCCAGTCATGATGTACTCTGCCTCGTGCTCTAACTCTCAGCAATTCTTTATACTGTTACAGTATCACACTAGTACATCAATCAGCACGTGAGTCTTTAGTAGTTACAGTCTGGTTGCTAGGACACTACGCCCTAGTTAGGGACACTATCTTGATCATAGCAAGGCAGATTGAAGCGCGACTTTCCTGTTCATGCTTGCGGTTTATGAGGGGTTTTGTCCATTTTTGAGTGCAGTTTGTAAACCAAGTAATTGTAATGCAGATATCTAACTTGTTAGCATAATGGGTTCAAAGGGGACAAACTAACAGTGCTAAAGCCGGATGCTAACGCTAAGAGCTAACGCTGGCTACATATCCGCGCGCCCCTCTAGAAGAATTTACCTCCCACTGCTCCAGCAGCCTCGCCATGTCCGCGTCATTGTAATCCCGAATATCCTTCTTCTTTTTAGGCGTACTGTCCGAACACTGAACCGACAAGATAAATACTACAAAAAGCAGCACTGGTACACATCTCCATCCGACGGAAGACGCCATTTTTTCAACTTTGAGTTTGCGGATTGGTTAAGATCTTTAGGCTTGGAGTATGTTGATTGGCTCCAGTTTGGTCAACGTCGTAAAATGGGCGTGTTCACTTGGTGACGTATTTCACGTGACTATATATTATTTTTATTTATTTTTTTTTACAGATTTTCAACAGTACATTCCTTTTTAATACATAAAATACATGAAAAACCTTGCACTTTATAATTAATTGTATAGACATGAAACGCATTACAAGAAATGCAAATCAGTATTGGGATATACTAAGTACATTTTGAAAAGAATAACTTTTTTTTCCTTTTCGTCCATGTATCAGGAAAAATATATGTGTATAAGATCAAAATGTTCCTTTCACAATGCTTCTTTAATTGCTTACTAGGACGAAGAAGCTTTTATTTGACACAATCATTACAGCACAGTTAGCTCCCATCAGATCAAAGTCTTAGCCACAATACAGCACCACTGTGTGAAGGGCCTTGCTCAAGGACCCAACCGTTGCAATGTGGTGGGGCTTGAGCATTTACCCTTGATTGTAAAACTGCTATACATGCTCTATTTGCAAGTAAAACTTGTTCTATAAATAATACTAAACCTTACACCATTCAGCCATGACAATATTACCACCCGCCTAATATAGATTAGGTTCCCCCTTCTACAACCAAAGCAGTGGTCTAGCCCTCACAATTTGGCCTTGGTCAAATTTAATCAAATCCTTATGCTTGGCCCCCCCCCCCTTTTTTTTTTAAAGTGGTAAATATTCACTTCATGCCTAATATATCCTACCAACTTCCAGGTGCCATTGTAATAAGATATTGTAAGTGTAATTACTGTGACTAAGGCCAAATTCCGATATCTAGGTGACTAGGTCAGAGCAACTTTAAAACAGCAGCATGTTCCTGATCTGACCTGATCTATGGTCAGGACCTACCTAAAGTGATCCCAAGGAAGTCGACTGCGTCATGAGCTGCCAAGGCTCAATGATGCATGTGCCGAGCAAAGGCTGGCCCATGTAGGCCGATCCAGTAGAAGTTCTGATTTCCATAGGGATGTGTCAGAACAAAAACTGATTCACTGTTTTGGTGGCAAAGGGGGGAGCCTACTCAATATTAGGCTCGTCGTGGTCATAATCTTATGGCTGATTGGTGTAAGCGTGCTGAATTATTTTGGGCTGCTTTTCTCTTCATTAGAAGCGTGTGAAGTGTAAGGCTCGTTCAACAGAATCTGAACTGTTTCCTCTCAGGACACTCCACCCAAATGGCACTGCGCCCTGTGCAGCTGTACAACCCACCAAAGCAGAACGTGTCCTCCCAAATAACCCTGCACAACTCAAATGCGCACAATCCCGAGTTCTATGCATTTCTGAAATAATTAATAAATCGAGTAACTGTACATTTTAAAACTGTAGCTTATTTAGCAGTAGATTATGATATATATACTATTTTGGTATATTATTTTATTGTATAAGAATGCACTGATTTATTTTCTAAAACCCTGCAGATCTGATTCAAATAACAGCTTTATTTTAATGTGCACATTCTAGATCTTTATTGTCTCTACCTAAAGATTTACACTCATAAGCGCATTTTTAAAAAATGTATAATGCCATCTGTTGAATTTTGGAATTAACTAAAATGTTTACATATAACTGTGAAGTGCACGGCATGAAGGTGTGAGATCGTGTTTATTGAGTAGATTTCAGCTGCAGACTCATAAGCGTGTATAAAAAAATTACAGCGCCTTCTCTTGATTTTTGAGAAGAACTAATGATTTTTCTTAGGTCGATTTTTTATGATATACAGTAAGAATGTTTTCAATTAAAATTTCAAAGTAGCATATCCTCTTCCCATGGGCCAACTGCGATGAAACAAAGCCTATATGTAATTTCAAGCTCAGCAAAATACACCTGTGAAAAACACATTAAAATGTATTAATAGTTTAAAAATAGTTTTTATGTGATGCGTGCAAAAACAAACAGACAAACAGACTGACAAAAATTCCAAAAAACATCTTGATGTGTTCTATTACTTTTCATTTTTTTTATTTCGGAAATATTTTCAATGTACAGACACGCCACCTTTATGTAATAGATAGCAACAGCTCACATGGAGTATAGTACAGTTTGGATTAATTTTCTACATTTTGGAACAATAATGGATTTTTTTTTAAACTATGAAATAATATATATGTAAGTAAGTAATTAAGTAACAACAATAACAACAGTCAGATGTTATTTTAAGACATGAAGTTTAGCTGTTCTGCAATAGTTCTTGCAAGTACAGGATTGTTAAGTGCATTTGCAAAACTCATCAAGCACCATGGTGAAACTGGCTCTCCTGAAAACCATCCCAGGAAAGCAAGACCAAAACTTACCTCAGCTGCAGAGAAGAAGGTCATTTAGAGTTACTAGCCTCAGAAATCACCAATTAACAGCACCTTAGACTAGAGCTTTTATGAGGGATTTGTAGAGCACACATGGCAGGCACATCACAATATCACCTGTTCAAAATAGATTAATAATTTGGATGCCTTCAGCATTGTTTTACAATGTCGAAAGAAAAAAAAATCAGGAAAGACTTAATATTGACTGCCATATTAAGATTCAGATAGCTCGGTGTTCACATCACCCAGGACCTGTCATGGTCCTGTCACATCAACACAGTGGTGAAAAAGGCCTGGCAGTGTCTCTACCAGCATAGACGCTTGAGAGACTTTAGACTGCCCTCTAAGGTGCTTAGGAACTTTTACTCCTGCACCATAAAGAGCATCCTGGCGAGAAACATCACAACCTGGTTTGGGACCTGCACCATGCAGGACAGACAAGCTCTACAGAGGGTGGTGCGATCAGCTGAGTGCCTCATCTGCACCAAGCTCACTGACCTGCACTTAATCTACAGCAAGCGGTGCTGAACCGAGGATCGTGAAGGACCTCAGCCACCCCAACAATGGACCGTTCTCTCTGTTCACAGAGAGACACAGAGAGGCTGAGGAGAAGCTTCTTCCTGCAGGATATACAGACTCTCAACCAGAATTCCACATAGGACTAAACATGAACCGAGTTCTCTTAACTGCTTTCTCACATAAAACAATCTTACTACCCATTACAATGCACATCACACATTACATACTGTATGGCACATTTGTACATTTTGCACAACACAGAACGTCAACATCTGCACATTGTCTTGCTCATGTCTGGACATGGTTTCTATATTCCACTTCAATTCTATTTTATTATATTTTATTATTTGTACATATTGTATTTTTTAAAATTATTATTATTATTATTTTTACAGTTTAAAGTTTTTCTATATTTTTCTATATTTTAATTTGGAAAATAATCTCTTATTTCATACTTTATATTCTTATTGAAAACTCTTATTCTTCTTATTTTATATTTTTGGATCATCTGCAATCGTATAAGCACTTCACTTCATATCATACTGTATAAGACTGTGTATGTGACAAATAAAACTTTAATTTAATAAGTGATAACAGCACTAACCTGTTACACAGACCTTCCACCATAATAAACACTACTTACAGTAACTCTGTTTCTTCTAATAGTAACAGTAACTCTGTAATAGTAACAGTAACTCTGTTGTGTCATAGCTCTAAATATGACAGGAAGAAAATTATCATTATTATTGTTATTATTTATGAAACGTGTTTTCTGATTAATACGTTTCATACTTTCACCTTGTTTGTTTAACGCTTAAATTTTCAGCATGAGGAAATCAGCGAAGATTTCACTCGCCTGGTTTTTAGCTCCTCCTCCTCAATTGATTGGCTCATCAAGCGTCCTGAAAAAATACATTTCGTCCAATAAAAAGTCGTCTAAAGTATACCGTCACATTGTTTCAGAATCCGATTTCGTCTCCCATCAGTAAATCTAGTGGTTTAAACAACGGATTTCGTCCCTTTGGAGGGGGAGGGTTAGTACGAGTTTTTCTTAGAAACAGAAACTTAAAATGAGGATAGATAATCTACCCAAACACATATTTATAGTAATCCATTAATCCCAAAAGGATTTAACAGGCAAACAAAGAAACAAACAATTTTAAAATTTTAAAATCGTGATCCAATAGCATTGTCTTATTATTGTCACTAGCATGAAATACGCTTTGGTACAGAGTGATGTTTTTTATTATAATTAATTATTATAATAATATACATTTTTTTTTTTTTTTTTTTTTTTTTACAAAAAAGTAAAAAATGGCACTAAAATGTTAGTTTTTAATATATAGTTTTTGTGTGAAGAAAATAGCGACAAGATGTCTCTTTCTTTCTTTCTTTCTTTTTAACCTAAGGTTACAGTAATCGGTCATACCAAACCCGACGTAGGCGCGTACTTGAAACACATTGTTTTTTTGTTTTTTTTGGGAGCTAATGTCTACGCTAGGCTAAAACTGCCGATAAACTCTCAGCGGCCATGTGTGAACTGCAACATAACGGCATGTTTGGCTTGAATGGCCTGCTTCTTATCCAAACTACAAAACTGTTATGATGTTTAAAGCCTGGAGAAGCGGAATAACTGCAAAAACAAGGAGAAGCTGAAGGAGCTAGCAGCACGTTTTTGGTGTAATGTTGCTCTTACGCCGGTAGTCGGGGCCTCGGGAAATGATGGCTTTTAGTGTGGATATGAACCAAGTTTACAACTGAAGACGAATTCTCATCATCCGGACGAGTGAAAAGTTTATCATTTGAAGGAAACGTCAGAGGGAACCGAATGGACATGGGATCGTATTCGGATCAGAACTTTTTATTTCCCAGGGAATAACGGACACTTATTCAGAAGGAGAAAAAACGTTGCAGTTTTGAAAGAAGCTCTGCCTCGCGCGCGCCGTGTTTCTGTTTCCCAACTGAAGCGCAGCCGCACCCTCTGACGGATTAGCCAACATGCTAACTACACAAAGCTTCTGACACAAAACTCGCCTTTCTCGGAGATACACCTTTTCATTATTTTTTTTTTTACAGAAATGTATTCGTTTCAAAGCGAACCGGCTGTTATCCCTCAACGCCTTGTTTCCCATTTGAAGTAAAGCCGCACCCTCTAGTTTGCTTCCTCATACAGGCGAAGAGACCCCACAGACACACACAGCTGAAATAAAACTCACCGGCTCTCCTAAAACACCACTGTAGTGGTAATGGGTTAAAAACAAACAGGATTTTGTTGAAAACATATTGAAATGAGATGTATACCAGGAGGATAGCCCAGCAGTGTGTGTGCCGAATGGTAGTAACCCAGGTTCCCATGCTTTTGCTGAGGAAGGTGCGTGGGAAATAGACAGTAATGCATAAGAGACCCAGGCTTCAGAAAGAACTGACCAACACCCCAGGGTTACGAGCAATAAGGAAAAGGTTAAAAGCCGAGAAAAGGCGACCCCTGATTTTTCCAAGGTTGGAAGACAGGCGCGGTGCTTTTTTTGGAGTCTTTTCTACAGCAGGCGTTGTGGGATGATGGTGCTAAAAGTGGAGACCCATCACACAGAGCTGAATTCAAACTGCTATTGTCTCACAGCCATGAACCTCAGAGGCACTTTCCACTGGAGGATGAAAATTAACAACGGCTCATCTGGCTTTAGACGTTCAGTGGATTTAATTTGGCCTCCTGCAACCACGAGAAGGGCAAGGACCTCTAAACGCCCGTCTGCTTGACATAAATTAACACGAAAGCTGACACGACTGCGGTGATTGATTCTTCATGTCCTCAGATTCAGAATAGAGTGTTTTCTGATTAGGTGTAGTTTGGTTTTGGGGTGTCTGGAATCAGCTGGCACTTTGACTTCATTTGATTTCTTGTATGGCACTGCAGCAAGTGTATGATTTTGTTTTTGTACATTTTTTTGTTTGTGTTTATATCTATATATGTATGTGTGTGTGTGTGTGCATGTGTTGTGGGACCTAAAGAGATGAATACCAACCTGTGAAATTATTCAGATGTACCCATGATGTGATTTTGTGCACGATTAAGGTCAAATGACATAAACATTAAGGATTCAGCATCATTCTGTTGAAGGGATTTTTAAATGTAGCTCTGCTTTTGACCTCATTCACCCATTGTTTTGATATCAAATGTACGCCCAGACCACGGTTTCCCTGAGTGAAGTTGTGTTATCTTATACTTTACCTAATTCTGCGAATGTTTACTAAAATAATTTGATGTTCAAATAGTAAACAGTGGATGTTATAATATTTTCTGAAGGACAACACTTTTTTGGCCAGTTTTTGGAGAAGGTGTATTATTTTTGAAGATATTGTCATATAAGTTATGAGTTTGTACTTTGGAATGCGTGGTGTAATCTATATTTTGTATAAAAAAGAAAATTCAGAATATTAGCTTGACCACCATACTATGGCTAGTAGTGGCTCGGGAAAGTCAGACAGCGAGGTTCCAACGTCCAACATCCCGAGTGGCAGCTTGCAGCAGCGCAAAAGACTCACATCTGTTTGTGACACATGCAAAAGCAAGATGCAGCTGGTGGCAGATTTGCTCCTGCTGTCCAGTGAGACAAGGCCGGTGATGACCACGGATGGCGTGCCAGTGGCAGAGACTTTTGAGAAGTGTCGGGATACAGTGATTGCTAGGACGAAGGAGCTGTCCATCATTACTCATGACATTCAGAGCCAACTTAACATGGGGAAATTTACTGAGGTCGGGGACCGGTTAGTGGAAATGGGCAACCTGGTGGTGTCTTTAACAGAGTTTTCGGCTCATGCCGCATACATGGCGGCAGTGGAGGCACCGGGCTCACATGCTGCCGTTCCTGGACTAGTGGATCGCTACAAAGTGACGCGATGCCGTCATGAGGTGGATCAGACGTGCTCTGTCCTCCGTGTAACCGCACTCTCTGATTTAACTCCCCAACTCCTCCTGGAAATTTCCCAAAACATCCGGAGGAACCTGACGACTCTCACAGAGGCCTCGTCTCTGGCCAGTGAGAAATCCAAGGACAGGTTTGCCAAAGAGCAGTTCAAAGCCAGTGTAAAATGCATGAGTACAAGCGCCACTGCACTTCTCGCCTGTGTCAAGGAGGTGAAAACAAACCCAAGCGAGCTGACACGTAATCGTTGTGTGCTTTTCAGTGGGCCACTGGTTCAGGCTGTTAACGCGTTGGTAGGATTCGCCACTGAGCCACAGTTCCTGGGAAAACCGGCTAATGTCAGCGGAGATGGTAAAGCAGTGCAGACGGCTGTACTGGGAGGTGCCATGAGTGTTGTTTCGGCTTGCGTTCTCCTCACACAGGGTCTCCGGGACGTATCCCAGCATGCCGAAAACAGCTCCCAGATGCCTACGTACCGCGAAAGGCTGCGCCAGTCCGCTTGCGCCGTCTCGGATGGATGCACGTTGCTCTCACAGGCGCTCAGGGAACGCTCCTCGCCCAGGACTCTACCACCAGTCAACTCACATTCTGTGAATTAAAACAAAGCCCATTACAGTTACAACATACCAAAGAGACTAATATTCTTTAACCCCATGTTGTCTGATCCTATTGAGTGAATGTAGTGAATTTTGTACAAATATGTCCGTCCAACTATTCCTGTGCAACCAAGGTGGCAGTTTTTTTTGCACTGGATGTAATAAAAAACTTAGCCGAAACTGACATCACAAAATATTTCTAACTTGTGTTCACTCACTGGTAGCCACAGACTCTGTGGTGTTTCTGTATGTTGGACTGAAGATTCTCAAATGAACTAAAAAAAGTAGAAAGTTTACCTCAGTTTTAGAGCAGCAGATAGAGTGACAGTTGCAGTCGGATGAGTGATGGATGTTATTAAGAAATGCAGTGCGAGTGGGATGCACGTTTGTGCTTTGTATTAATGTGTGAATCTCTTGGACGGATTAAAGCTGCTGTGAGTGTGTGCCATAGGTTTTACACTATATACCAGAATTACAATAGCATTTTATTTTTATTTTTTTTCCTGGATCATGCATGTACTGGAGTATTTATTTCAACTTATTAAAAAAGTTGTTTCTCATACAAAGGTTGTTAGATGTCTCTGTCTTATGTCACTTGGGAGGAGGGCAAATTAATGATTCTTAATAAGATTGGGGAAATGAAAGTGATTGATCTTCAGAATGTTGCCATCAGTGTTAAAAGAGGTCATGATTCTAGAATTTACACGTCATTGAGGCCTTTCTCCAGTGACATTGAGTTATGTGGAATCAGTGAGAAAACAAATACTGTTGCAGCTGAATTGAAAAGGGCATGCTTTTGTGTGTGTGTGTGTGTGTGTGTGTGTGTGAAGTACATCATCGCTTTTTCCATTAGGAAATATGCACAGTAGGCTCGCATAGAGGTTTGGAAATGCCAAAATGTGAGAGGTTTGAATTAAATTAGGATTAAAACACTTTGTGAAGTGCTGTTATAGGAAAATAATCGCACCACAGCAATTTGCCCATGCATGACAGAATGTCACGTGATATATTTGATCTGTTTGTAGTTTACTTCAGGAGAGAGATAAAAAAAAAAGAGGTTGGGGAGGGAATGACTGTTTATAGCCAGTATATGTTATGTGACAACAGAAGCTATAACCACAGATGTTCTATGAGAGTGAATCAAATTACCTTATTTTGCAAAGGGGGTCTCAGAAGTGTGTTACTGTGCTACATCATGTCCAATTAATGCATGCGTTCCAGCACTTCCAATTATTTTATTATTACTTGCATAATTTACTCATAATTTACGCATATGATTCCGTTACCACATAAGTTATCAGGTATTACTGCCAACTTGCCAACCACTCTTTTTTGCTTTTAGCTTGAAGTTATGCTAAAGAAGCACATTGTCATGTTTCAAAGAAACCTGGGAGCAAAATGCCACACATCCCCAACACTGTCATGTACTGGAGATCATCCTGACTGTTAGGACGTACTGACACTGGAGACTACTTCTATACATGATTAATAATCATGTCATTACAGAAAGCTTTTTACAGAATTTTTCTTAGTTCTTCTGGTTTGAATGACAAGAAAATTACATTCTCTTTTTATTATAATGATTTTTCTTGGGATTTCTCCCAGTTTTCTCCCTCATTTAGTCTAGACAAATCCCACCTGTTATTAGGGCATTCCCCATCAAGGCTACAAATGCCAACCAGGGAGGATAAAGACTATCACAGGTTTCCTCCGAGCCATGTGACTCTGGCTGACTGCTTTTTTCCGTACTGTTTGTTTCCGAACATTTTTGCTAGTTCAAATAATGGCAAAAATTAGGTATCATTGATAAAATATATCATTGGTGAGTGGTCAGCACTGTGGCCTCGCACCTCAAATGTCAAGGGTTCAGTTCCCGGCCTTGGGTCAGTGTGCATATATAAATTAATTAAGGGAACTAACAACTTGCTTTTTTTACGGAATGGTATGTGGTGAGGGGACAAATGTCAATATCGTAAGCTGTATGCCTGGGTAAGATGACACCATAGACGATGGTGAATAAAATTTAGAGTGAAATATCACATATATATGGCGGCACAGTGGCATAGTGGTTAGCACTGTCGCCTTGCACCTTCAGGTCCTGGGTTCGATTCCAGTGTCAGAGTTTGTATGTTCTTCCTGTGCTTGGCGGGTTTCCTTCGGGTGCGCTGGTTTCCTCCCACAGTCCAAAGACATGCAGATTATGTACAACTGGTGTTCCCATATTGCCCATATTCCACATTGATTGGAACCCTGTCCAGCGTGTACACTGCCTTGTGCCCTAAGTCTCCTGGGATAGGCTCCAGGCTTCCAACTCTTTACAGTATAAGCGGTATAGAAGATGAATGAATGAATGAATGAAAAATTAATAGAGTTCTTACCAGGCTTTCTACAAGTTAAAAGTCTGCTTACATGTGAAAGTGATGGCAGACCTTGATAATGTTTACTCTAATTAGCATGCTAAAGCTCATTAAAACACTCTAAGTTTGGGGGCGGAGCTTGGTGTACATAGCTGGAAACAAGTGCAGGCTCAATGATTGATTGAAAAAATATTCAAATCTTTTTCAACTCTACAGCACCCCAGAGTGGTCACATCAAATTATTTTCATTTGTCTAACTATATTCTGCACACAATCCAGTAAACTTAGCAAAAAATTAGAGAAATAACAGAAAGAAATACCGAAACCGTACTCTTGGCCTACTCAGAACAAGAGAACATAATGTCAGGATCATATGAGATGTGCACACAGGAGTTGTTTCATGTCCTGAAAAACACCTGAAACAAGACTTTGGAAACTATTATTAGAAGAACTGTAAGAAATTATACAGTAGAGTAGATTCGGTGATGCCGGTGATACAAATATCTCACAAAGAAACAGAAATGTGGCAAGTAAGGTTTTTGTTTGTCCATGAACTAAAAAAAAAATGTTGGATGGAATCACGGAGGCACAAATGCTTCTTAAAAATGTTGCAAATGTTGTCTTTCAAATGAAGCTCAAAAAACTAATTAAAAATCTATTTAATTTGATTGACCATAATTAAGTTGAATCTAATCTAATCTAATCTAATCTAATCTAATCTAATTATTGTTGTTCCTTTAGTAACAGATTATCTGTGACTTGTGTGACAAATCTGGCACCAGGACATTGGCAGTGGTTCCTGCTGTGGGTTGCAGGGCGGGGCTTTTGTGGATAGGACTGGTTTGGGATCTAGGGGGACCTCTCATCATTGATTATTCATGGTTCTGGAATTTTTTCTATTTAGATTTTACATAAAGATTGGTTTAAAATTCGGTAACATTGAAATGATCAAAGTTAAACCAGATTTTCTAGGATCATGTTTTATTAATGCATGATGTCATGTTAAAAACGAATAAAGAGGCAAATTAGTTTGTTTGTGTCGAAGAATATCAATTTCCATTACATAAGGGGCAGGATCAATAAAATAAACCAGACTTTAAAGTATTCTTGAACAGATATCCTACCCTAACATGGTGCTGATTTGCTCTTTGATATTTGAACTCATGATAAACTTTATCATGTGAAGGTCCAGCAAGTCCAAATCTTTACAGCACCACTACACATTCAACAATCATCCCACAGGCATGAGTATAAATATCATACTGCACACTTGGGATTTCCCTAGATCTCTGGGAATATCAATGGCTTATTATTACAAATTGAGCCCCAGTGTTTTAAGTTTTATTTGCTTTTCTCTTCTCTGCAAAAAAACAGTTTTCAGAACATTAGTTCTAATAAAAGATTTTTCAGATGAACATATTCTCACATGTTGTTGATGCTTTTGCACCGCCCCTGCCTTTCATTCGTCAGTGACCTGTATCCCTTTGTCCTCTTCATTTCCTCATGGTAAAAAAAAAAGAAACTGTTGTGCACAACAGGAAACTGAACGGCCTCTGCTATCAGGAGCGGCTTCCTTCACAGCACTAACCGTCGGTGTAATAATTTCGACCAAGGTTTCGCCCATTTCCTGCTCAAAGGAGGGAGGTTAGGGCGCCAGAAGTCTTGGGCACATTATAAAAATGGGCTTTAAAATGTTATATGTGAGGAGACTAGCAAGAGAGGGTTAATTAGTTAATCCTCTTGGAGGGTTTATTTAGCGTGTGTATATGTATGTACAGTATGTATGTATGTATGTATGTGTGTGTGTGTGTGTGTGTGTGTGTGTGTGTGTGTGTGTGTGTGTTGAAGGGGGGGTTGTGTAATGTTTGGATACTGTTTGTCACTGACCTTTCACTGCACAGTCATTAAACATGTAGGGTGGAGTCCATTAAAAATCATGTGTTTTTAGACATGTTTCACATTTTTTTTTTTTACATGTAGTTAACCTTTTACATGTAGTGTGTCTTGTTTTTATTTTCCACATGATTTCTTATTCAGTTAATTTCACGTTATTTTTCCACAAAAAGGGGATTTAGTTTAATTTTTAAAATCTATTAAATTAATAATAATTTTTCACAATATGTCTCATTCATGTGTTTTTTTTTCTTTTTCATTTTTTACTTTTAACAATATGATTCTGGTGAGGGTGGTTATGGATCCAGTCACCCGCATTCAGACACTTTTTTAAGCATTCAGACACTTTTGGACCCCTTCGCCCAAACCACCTTCTGGTAACCCCTAAGAGCCCAGAGAATAGTGTTCAGGGAGAACATTAATTAGGCATGTCAAGGCATTTCAGGGCATGACATGGAAAATGCCCTGAATGTGCCATGTGAAATGTACAATTATATGCAAAAAATTATACACCCTAGGCCAAATTACTTTAAGCATAATTGCTTCAACATACAAAATTACAAAAAAAGTAATAAAAATAATAATAATTCTGGACATTTATTAATGGATATATGTTTTATATGTAATTAAATACACAAACAAGTAAAGAAATGTTTGGATTACCTCGTTAATTGATTCATGTCTCAGGACTCATTAGACAGGTTATTAGGAATAAAAAGGAAAAATTTTGTTTTAATACCAAACAGCCTGGCACAGTTCTCATTTGAAAAAAATCTATTCATTTAATTTCTACAATGTAGAGCCAGGCTATAAAACATATCATAATGCTGTGATGGGAAATGGTGGATGTGAAGACAAGATCTGAAAGATCTGCTGTGGACTTCATCAGCTCTGATCTAAAATACCTTGAATTTTTTCCAGAGGAAAAATATTTGTAATCATTTGGTCAAGTTTGGTTTCAAGATTGGTAATTGGCTAGTCGTGCCCAAAATTTAGCATATAGCTGTATGTTATTGACTTTAATATTTTACAGTTATGTATCCAGTTCCAAACTTAATATGTGCACACGAGCTAGGCTTACTGTATGTAGAACAAAATTGGTTTAAGTTTATTAGCTGGAGTCCACACAACTTGACACCACAGTCATTGTCCTTGTTACCACCTGCCAAAAAGTATCCCTCATTTGAGATGTAACAAGACACTGTTGAGAAGAACACAGAGTCACAAAAGTCATTATTTATGGACTAACCTGATCAAATAACAACCATTCTGTGGCATCAACTTTGGTTTCTGGATACAGACTTTTATGTTATTACAGTTATAGAATCCACTTATCATTCGCAACAAATAGCATTCACTGGAATTGCAAGTTTACAGATTAGAAGATTTATTCCCCTTTTTAATTTGTTACTTTATTGGAAAACGGAATGTTTATCCTTAAGTGGATTAATTTATTTCCTCATCTTTGACAGCCAGATAACTATCCCTGGCCATATTTCATGAATGAATGTCAGGAAATTTGACACCCAGAACCAGGCAGATGTCTCAACATGTACCATATTTCAAACCCACCCAGGTCATCATGTAAAAAATTTCCTGGAAAATGTAAATTAATTATCCAGAAATTCACAGTCACTGGATCATACAGTACTTGTAATTGAATTCACTGCTCTGATCCAGTTATGGGTTTGTGATGCTTCAAAAATCATTTTAGCAAACATCTGTGGACCAAGAATTAGTAAGATGTAGAATTCTTTATACACAGCACTCCTTAGTCAATCTCTAAATCAGGAAGTAGTCCCTAATAATGTCCATTAACATCTGTTTAAATGTCATTAGCATACATATGTCTAACCATGAATCCACATGTATATCCGCTAACTTATTCCTAAATGTCTGCACCAACAGTGCTTTTTAGATCAGCTGCTATGAGTATGCACACCCCTGTAGTAGTTGTCATCCTTGACATCTGTCCAGTATATTCAGCTCAAATCATCCATGATTCCTTCCAGTCTAAAAGACCTGGCAGCATTTCAAACCCAGCTGCAATTACTCATCCTTCTCCTCTGGCTGACATTCATATCATGACCTGATCTGTATTTTATTTCACCCCCTGTATTCCTTGCACTATTTCTCTCCTTGTCCAGGGCTATTCTTATGTCTCAACAGATCTTCTCTGGCACATGTTATACAGTAGCGTCTTTGTGTGGCTCACGCCCAAATGCTGGGAGCTTCAGAATGGGCCACGTGGCCTGATGTTTGGGCTAAGCTCTTATTGGAATAACACAGCCACGTCTTTTCTCACCCCTCCTCCTTATGTCTGTCTCCTTTTGCACAAACCCATCTCCATGCTGGGTGGACATCTTCCTGGACTTTTGTTTATTGTCTGCTCAAGCCCAAAGGTCAAGTCACAGACAGGATCTTAGTTTTAAACCATTAACTTAAAGAGAAAAATGTTCCACCTGTGGAGCTGACAGAGCCGGAAGACTGCTGATTCTAATCAAGCTTGGTAACAAAAGGAGTTTTTCCCATGAAGAGCCACGGCAGGTGGTTGGCTGCCAAATGTGTACTCATTAGAAGGGGTGTTCACTCCGCGTCTTTGTTTTTCTTTTTTTTTTTTCCTTAAGCTGAGCCGACAGATGGAAACGTGATCTTAGCCGCATCGTGTAACCAGGGCCCTGCGTCTGCAGTTGGATCTGATAGAATCAGTCCTTTGGGACCAGGGTTAGGTAGCACACAAAAAAATGGTGGTATGAGGCACAACTGATTTTTAAAGCATGATACTGCTGATTTAAGAAAATGTTATGTTTTAAGATTACATTAACATTACAAAGTAGTCTTTGAGATGTAAAATTTTACTATTGCCAGAAAGCCAATTACTGGTCCTTAAGGGCTTCAATTCCCAGCCAGTGCCCAAACCCCCCAGCCACTGGATGCAGTGCCGGTCCCAAGCCCGGATAAAATGGGAGGG
>JAQQZT010000007.1:17603677-17618944 GCA_030068275.1 Clarias platycephalus | reverse complement strand
AAATTACATTTGGTTTACGAGTGTTTTGGAATACGAGCCCACTTCCGGAACGAATTGTGCTCGTAATCCGAGGTTCCACTGTAAATATATTCTAAATGTTTGGAATAGTTCGATATTACTAAGACTTATTACTCTTCTTGATGAAGCATTTTGGAAATTTGGTATTTACACTAATCCATCCATCCATCCATCCATCCATCCATCCATCCATCCATCCATCCATCTTGCCCTTCTGCAAATTCCAACACCTTTAGAATCCACATGAAATAAGAAATCATTTATGTTATTTTTTTCATCCATCCATCCATCCATCCATCACTCCTTTTTTATACCACTGTATCCTGCATACTGGATCGTTGGGCAGGGGGGTGGGACACACACACACCAATTCGTCTAATCTGCATGTCTTTGGACTTTGGGAGGAAACAGGAGCACCTGGAGGAAAGCCACCAATCACAAGGAGAACATGCAAATTCCATTAGTAAATTGATCTCAATCATTGGACATCCTATTTGGCCGAACTGAATACGTACTGCCACATTTGCCCTTTAAGGATATGATGGAAGACCCAGCATATATTAGGATAATGCATAGGATAGCATAATTCACATCCATCTGTAGTTCTATTCATCCACTCTACCTAACCATGTGTCAATCTTTCTGCATATCATCTATCATATATTAATCCATCTATGCTTTTTACCAGGCTACTCTACATATTCCATACTACGCATATTGCAACACAATCAATCAGACCACATTTCACATGCATCCATCTATCCATTTGCCCATGTATCTATCATTGTTCAAATCCATTTTCCTTCCTTTTTCCTTCTGTGGTTTTTGAAGCAAGTGAAGAAAGGTCTGCTGACACTGGTGGTAAGGACCAGGTTGGGGGCTGTAGTTGGCAGTCAGACTCAGGTGGCCCAATTGTGCCGCTCCAAGTCTCTGAGCTCCACCGCAGGTATCAGCAGAACCAGTGATGAGCTGGGTGATTTCCCCAACTTGGGCACGCATGCAAAGCCCAGAGACCGTATCATGATGGAAATCACATTGCAGAAGGGTCAGTATGTATATGTGTTAGAGCAGCATATATTAACAAACATAAAATAGTAAAGATGACAGCAGGATGACTCTATGTGTGTGTGTTTGTGTGTGTGGTATAGAGGTTGGTGTGGGCCTTGGTATTGGGTTGTGCTGTGTTCCGTCTGCTGAAGGTGGTCCTGGAATTTACATTCACACGCTGTCACCGGGTTCGATGGCACACATGGATGGCCGCTTGAGGTACGGAGACTAATTTTTATACTGTCTGGTCTAAACAGATACTACATTTATATTTAATAAGTGCAAAATAATATACATCTAATAAGACACCTGCAACTTTCTTTATTTTTTCACTGTCAGTCTTCTGGTCTCATATAATGTGTTTTTCAGATGTGGTGATGAGATTGTGGAGATTAATGACACTGTGGTTTGCAACATGACACTCAATGATGTATACACGGTTCTGAGTCAGTGCAGCCCAGGGCCGATTCAGCTTATCATCAGTCGACACCCTGACCCTAAAGTAGGTTTTGGCAGCAGATTAGTAACCTATACCTGTAAAGCTTTTTTCACTCTAAGTTGTAAATGGTATGTGCTTTATGTACTTATCTACTTCAATGATTATAATTTTATGCTTACAGTTTGCGAATCCAGCACCTACTGATAGAGCCAGTGCTGTATCATCCATACTTAGTCTAATTTGAATTAGCCAATGATTATACCCATAGTACCAAAAACAATAAAAATATTTCAATTTTTGAAGGGTCACATTATTGACTTTTTTTGTCAAGCACAGACAACAACAAAATGGATCTGAAATTTGTGTAATTGGGTTGAGAATTTTTTATATTAAAATTTAACATAAAAAAGACAAACACCAACCACTTGTTGTTGAGGCAAATCAGAAAAAAACTACTAAGAGCTTGGACATGTGGTCTAATGAGTTCAGACTGACTCTAGTCCAGAGAAAACTGGGTGAGAAAGAAATTACGTGATGCATGCATCATGCATAGTGTAGGCTGTAAAAGCCTCTGGAGGCAGTGTTATGATCAGGGGTTGAGTCAGTGGGTCAGGTCTAGACTCAGCAACGTTATGTGGGAATAACATGAAGTCAGCCGTCTACCTGAATGTCCTGATTGACCAGGTTTTCCCATCAATGGATTTTTCCTCCCCTGATGGCGCGGCCATATTCCAGGACTCAAGTTGTGTCAAGTTGACTCAAGCGTGGTTCTGAGAGTATGACGATTTATTTTCACACATACACTGACCACTAGATTGAGCACTATAATTGAAATGAAAGATGATCAAAATGTGCGTGACATTTTATGACCAGACAGCATATATTTATAAGCTTTATCAACCTGCATATCTAAACAGTTGCAGTGTGAACTTGTATATCTTTGTCCTTACCATACATTATGTATAGTGATATGACTGGACTCTCATTGGATCTTTAACTTAATTTTTTGCATTATGTTCTTTCATTGTTGCGATTGTCTTTTATAGATGGAAATTATGACGTCCGGACTGCTGTTATTCAATCACTTAGTTTTATGTTCTGTATTCCCGTAAATGATTACATGCTTTGTGAGTTGCTCTGCTGTATTTAATTTAAACCTGCTCAGGGACTACATATGGGATCATTAGACGGACTCTGGATCATCTATTGTAATGTTGATTGATGTCAACATTCCTGCTGATGCACTGATTGATTTTTCCATGTCAAATAAAATACAGCAAATTTAATTTTAAAGTCATTTTGTATGTTTGTCTGTGACCAGGTTTCTGAACAGCAACTGAATGAGGCCATTGCCCAGGCAGTAGAGAACAGCAAACTAAAAAAAGACAAGAATCACTGGAGTATGGAGGGTACGTGTGATTTAGCATAGACTGTGATTATAAGCATTTTTAGATAGAAATGCATCATTGTAAGAAAAAAAATCTCACTAATGAAATACATACTGTAAGAAACACCATAAATCATGGGGATGCATAATTTGTTCAGCAGCACTTAAGAGTGACTTAATGCAGCCTGAACAAGAATCTACAGTACATATAACCTTAGGTCTTAGATGGACTGACACATATTTATGCAGCACACTTAAACTGTCTAGTTAAACTGGTGGGTCATGATGCATTTTGAAATCCTAAACTTAATTCTTACCTCAGGTCTGAGAAGGATGGAGCCATGTTCACACAACAAGACAAAGTGTGAGAACTGTGTGGATCAAAGCCATAGCCAGATGAGCTGCACACGAGGCCATCAACCCATGATCCGTTCCTGTAGTGAGGGTGCATATAACCAGCGCAACACCTTGACCAGTGTCAACATGCTGGCCATCCCCAAACACCAGAACGTCAACCGTGTTCAAAGCATGGATGCCGCCATAACAGGCAGCTCTGAGGTTCAGGCTAGAAGCAGGCCGTCCCAAACCTCATATGTCAACGATGACTACAACGTCCCCTACAACTCTGAGAAGAACATTGTCACTTATGATGCAGGTTTTGGAAGGACAAGAGGTTTTAAGGGTAGGCCTCGTTCTCTCCCGCGAAGGTACTGTAGACGGCAGGGTATCACCAATGAAGAGCCACTAACCGACTCTAGTGGCTCCAGTGGAAGTTCACCTGTGAAAGAAGAAGATGCACTGCCTTCACAAAGCTGCCAAGTAAGACTTCTAATTGCATACATGGAAGGGTCAAACCATTTATCCTATGATCATTAACCTTTCATTCTTTGAACTTTAACATTTTTTAACCTATCACTCTTTGAACTTCTGCTTGCACACAATCTCATTATGCTGTTCGTAAAAGGAAGAAAGTTTATTTTTCATTTCTAAAAAAATATTTAGCTTTTCCAGCAATTCCAACACCATCCAATTCTTAGTTTAATGCTATCTCAGACTGTTAACTGCATCAGATCTGTAGTGCAGTTCTGCTTTAGGCCTAACACCACCAATGAGGAAGATGTGGCAAACTGGGACAAGTGAATTGTCCATAAATGGTAGTTGAGTGAGAGTAGGTGTGATCAAAATGACTTGCAAGTGTCTTTCAGCATTCAGAGTGTAAAAGCACTGCAAAGTTTAGCAAATTAATTTTTAGCTTAAAATTTGAAGCTTAAAAAGTCAATAAGTTAACTTCATTTATTTACATTTGTGTGACCTACTGCATATTGTTTTCTTATATCAAACAAAGCAACCAAAAAAAAAAAAAAAAATCAAACAAAATGTAACAATACATAAAGTATTTGATGTTGCCAAAAGTGATTGTCTAGATTCGCTGATTTACATTTTAGCTTTTCAGTCTATATATGATTCACACTTAAACTACACACTTCCTGGTGCATGAAAACCACAACTAGCAGTGAATCTCCAGAGAGTTCTGGTTTGCACGACAGGATTAACAAGTTGCATTTAGGGTATCATCCGCAAACTAGTGACTTAAATCATCTTTAAACCAACCAGTGATTGTCCTGTTCTCCCTCTCTCCACATGCTGCTAGTTGTTCTGCAGTATATACAAGGCTTTGAGAAAGGTCTCAAGGCTTTTGTTTAAGAAAGTATGTGGCATTTTACTACTTCCTCTTTCTGCTCTGGTGAATACGGTGCACGAGGATGACACTAAATTGCAAAGAGTATTATTTTGTAAAAAATTGTTTTGTTGTCCCTTGTCTCACTGCTTGCTATTAGGCATGCTTTTGCAGTGTGTTTGGGTTGTCCATGTCTGCATCAGTAGTGCATGTTGAAATAACTACCGGATGTGTTTCTACACCTTTTTAGAGGATATGAAAAAAAGTGTCAAGATAACCCAACCATTTCCTGTTTGTGTGACAGGAAGCGGATGAGTGTTCAGAAGAAGCTAAAGCAGCACACTCTGAACCTGTCGCTGCTCACACAGCTGAAAGCGTATACAGGGACGGCAGGCGACACCGAGGTATGCTGTCAGTTTGATTAAATCATTGCTTTAAAGACTTGATCTACATAGATAACAAATATATAGATGTGCCTATTGCCAGTAAGACTTTGAAGATGAGCTTCGTTATTGCACACATCCGTTAGTAAACTTGTTTAGTGTTCCTGTTAGTTTTTATTTTGTATCAATCCTCAAAAGGAACGCCATATTTTTGTGTCGTTTCAGACACTCAAACTTTGTGCAGTTGACCTTTGTGCTAACTGTATGTTTTATATAAACAGTTATTTTGTTGAATTGTGACTAATAATATTTTTGCTGTATATATTTCAGGCTCTCTGTCTCCCAACCACCTGTGCAGTCCAACTAGGAGAACTTGCTTGAGACATCAGGACTGTGTGGAGTTGAACCCTGTTCTGCCAGTTGACCCTTGGGTGAGGCTAACAGACAGTCTTGAGAAGCGCTTGAATCATCGAAAAATCATGAGTGATTATAATGGGAATAACGAGATAAATGGCACAGAAACCACAGACCCCGCCTCTGGCTCAAACTCAGAGGAAACTGGTGGTGCTAAAAAGGGGCCTCCAGTGGCTCCAAAACCTGCTTGGGCACGGCAAAGTCTTAGAAGCATTAAGTCTGGGAGGTCTCCAGCAGAGGCCTTTAAAAAAACTGAGATTCGAAGTCAAGATACTGGAAGGACCTTTGGAGTAAGTTCAAGATCCACTTCATCCACATCAAATCTATCTTTCAAACAAAAGCTCAGCTCGTTTGAAACCTTTTCCAACGCTGATGGAACAGACAGGACAAGCAGAAGAATGGCTCCATCCTCATCACTTTCTCAGATGGAAAAAAGTCCAGCCAGGTTTGAGAAATCACAGCCTGTAGAAATCAGCAACACATGGAAAAGTAGAACCACTCAAATTGACAAACCTTCTTCGGTGGGAAATTTAGATACTAAAACCGAACCATTTTCTGAAGAAGAGGAAGCTGCATCTAAATTAACAGATTTCCAAAATAAGAGTCCAAAAGCAGATGATATAACTGATGATACAAAGCCAAGTGAGGACTCTGCTAGCCCACAAGGAGAGATTTCTTTATTGGAGGAAGTGAAGGAATCAAGTCTCACTCAAAAAGATGAGGAAGAAATAAATCTTGCTCAGAAAGATGAGGAGGAAATAAGCCTTGCTCAGAAAGACGAGGAGGAAACAAGTCTTGCTCAGAAAGATGATGAGGAAACAAGTCTTGCTCAAAAAAATGAGGAGGAAACAAGTCTTGTTCCGGAAGGCTCACCCCCTCTTGATCACTGCCCTAGGAGGTCCAGCAGTTCAAAAGATCCTTCTACCCAAACGATATCTTCATTGGAGGGCCATAGCAGTCACACTGCAAGCTTAAGAACCAAGAGTCTACCCCTGAACACCTCTGATGCTCACAGCCAATGTGGTCTGGAAGGGGAAGCCCTTGAGGTCATCCTGTCATTCAGCAACCAGGTGTCCAATGCCTTAATGCGTTCCATGCAATCCCTTCCCAACTCTCCATGCTTAAAACTTGGTAATCCATGGAGTGTGTCATCTGAATCCAGTGAGCATAACCCCACAGAGGAGGACATTTCTGAGACATCACGCTCAGCAGCACCAGACAGCACTGAGAAGGGCTTCTCTGTGAGGTATGGTTTGCTTTCAAGTTTTTCCAAACATAGTCAAGTGTAGTTGTTGTCTGTTTAAGCCAAGCTATCTTTGATGGCACATTTGGCTTTGAAAATGTCTTCCATCCTGTGCACAAGAGGCATGATTAAGGAACTGTCTGATGTAAACCTAGAAGAGGAAATTAATCTTGGCCACCTTAGGCTGCAGTGCTGTGGTCAGTTTTATCTAAAGTTCTAGTTCTATGAAACGATAACGAGATGCAAGCACTTACCAATTGCTCCAATAAAGAAATACAGCTTTATCTTAAAGCAGGCAATTGAAATCTGTAGAAGAATGCTTTGAAGTATACAACTGAAACGTAAAATTAGTTGAAAGTCCTGACAAAAGCAGGCAAGTCATCAAAAGCAAGTAACAGATAAGCAGCTCAGGGCAACTTCTTACTAAATCTGTTTTTGATTTGGCTCGCAGCCTGGCTGAGCTGAGAGAGCGCACTATCGAGAGAGGAGAAGAGAGTGAGAAGGCTGAGCGACCTCTCACCACACCCTCTGCAGTATGTGCCCAGTCTGTGATCTCAGCACTTCCACCTCAGGAGATACAAAGGATGATCCAGGAGGTCAAGGATCTTGATGAAGATACCCTAAAGGTGAATTTTACAATGATGAGGATGATGGAATACAGTATTGCTTACATAAGCTGCAATATGTTGTGTGATCTAGATTTCATCCAACTCTGTAAGCCTGATGCATATACATCATAACCTTTTTTTTTACCTGGTGTCTTATAGTGGTAGACAAATATATTTTAAAAACTCACACCACAACAGACTTTACTGTTGATTACAATAAAATGTTTGAGCCTATTTGTGTACCAATTGTTTCACTTGCTAAATATATTAAAGTTGCTTTGTTGGCATGGTAAACAAACACCGTAGGGTGCATTGTGAAATGCGCAAGATACTAAATAGAACTTCCACCTGCAAGCGTTACTGTGTTTTAATGTGCTAGTTCTAATACAGTACATTATTGCTTCTAAATATTTTATAGGCTTATATGCCGGACACTCTGCATCTTTATTTTCTATTTCCACTCATATCACCCATCTTTAATCTCGTTCAGAAATATTATATAAAACAAGAAGTATTGCTGAAGTGAATTGCAGGAAGTGGATTAGCACTGGCATTAATACTTGGGAGCGCATCCAGTTCCAATATAATTATCAGCACACTGAGATCTATAGCAAAGTCAGCCCTTATCTGTAAAAAGCCTGCCTTAGTGCAGGAGGCTGCAGAGACAGAAACACATTAGCAGCTGAAGAAAGAAATGGTGGACGGTTAATTGCTATCGCAAAGCACATGAAATACTCGTCATTATATAAAGATCCCTTAGCAGCAGAGGAGACATTCTCCTCGAGCTTTCAAGCTTCTCTTAGGGTATTATTTCTCCACCTTCCCTTTGGTAAAGTATAGCTTCTACACTTTGACAGTGATCCCTGTTTTCCCGACGGGGTTCTTGGCTATGCTAAATGTCTGCAGGCATTTCTTTTCGCTGAGACCGTATATCTGTGCACTCTTTTAGAGCAGCTACCTGTGTATCGCTACGGTGATTGATACCGTCCTGAATTTAATGTGCCACAAGGAAATGTTCTGGTTGAAAATCATTAAGCAAGCTCTTGATATACAGTAGCGATGGTATGTTAGAGGAGAAAAGGGTAATCTTGAGCTGGTAGCCTTGCAACCTTTTAAGAAAGTTAAGAAACCTGTCTTTTTTTATTTTATAATTTTTTTTATGAAGTATCTGGACATCTTCATAGACGCAGCTGTTATTTATACATCGATAAAAGTTACATAATTTCCTGAATGCTAATCGTTCTCTAACACACTATATACAACCACAGCATCCATTTTGTAGCACAGCACCACATTTAGTCATTGTAAACCTCATATGTGTGAGTAAAGACAGATTTTCCTTTACTTTCGTGCAGCAACTGGAAGACATCCATGTGGTGATTCTGCACAAGGAGGAGGGAACTGGCTTGGGTTTCAGTATTGCTGGTGGTATCGATCAGAACAAATCAACTACAGTGAGTAAGACCTTTACACCCGTGTTAGCATCCACTACAGCACGGCTAATCATGCACACCCATCAACGTGGTTCACTGTAATTAATGTTTACTGACAGCTAATTGGAGTCCTATAAAAACTACCCAGCATTGACTTACTGAACACCAGTTTAAAAAAAAACAAAAAAACCCCCAGAAATATCCATGTCTATTCTGGATTGGACTGGATTTCCAGATCTATCTTGCAGGCTACATCAGGCCTGTAATCCAATCTCGGAACATCTAATCAGATAAGTTTTGGGGAACTGACCCACCCAGTTCACTTTTAGCTCCATCAATCCCTTGAAGATAAGTACATTTAAAAAGCAGCACTTATTTGTCATCAGCGCTGCTTGAAATTTATAGCTCAATGCTTTATTATTCAATCATTTGTTATTCTACAGTAGGTTAATAATTCATTCCAATAGTTTGTGACAGCTCTGTTGCTGAAATGTTTCGTTTATTTTACAGGTTCACAAAATCTTTCCCCAAGGCTTAGCTGCTCTGGAGGGCACCATCGAGAAAGGAGACGAGGTGCTGTCCATCAACGGACAGACGCTGAAGAACGTGAAGCACAGCGATGCTACAGCAGCACTCAGGCAGGCACGTGAACTGAAGCAGGCAGTGGTGGTGGTGTGCAAGAATAAAGATGCAGACAGCAGCATAACTACCGAGGCCAGCTGCAGTACTGGCACAGAGCAAAGCATCACAGGTACCACACATACTGTATACACATCATTAACTGCAGTGTATGGTGGCAGTTTTTCAGATAATTATACTATGTCACTGACTTTATATTATATTTAGTATAATTGCTAATAAACTGTATGACATTAAGTCCAGGTCATATCATTTTCTGCTTCAGTAGATGAAAGCGGAGATGTCCTCACTCTGGAGTTGGATAAAAATGCAGGTGGAGTGGGTTTTGGCATGGAGGGAGGAAAAGGATCCATTCATGGAGACAAACCTTTGGTTATCAATAGAATCTACACAGGTACAGTACAGCCATGCATTAATGAAATTTTAATTTTAACAATAAAATTAAAAATAAAAATATAAATAATCTGTCAGCATTAAAATGCAGTATAACTGTATTAAAAAAAAAAAACATTATTTCATTGATGAACACCAATAATTTGGACATAGAATATGATTTTTTTGGGGGGAAAAGAACAGCAAACAGTGCATTCAGGTAAATAATATCTATTAAGTGACAACATTTATAATACAGAAGAAGGGTTTCCTTAATATACAGTATCGCCTCTTACTTCGTTACATTTTGCTTCCAGGGAGTCAGACATTCTTGTATTTTTATGTATTCTTGTAGAATAGTTCTCCAGGTTTCCTGAAGCACTTTTTTTTGGACTTTTTGGCTCATTCTTGGCAAGTTTTTGGCTCTCATTTTCAGTTCAGTTCCTGTATCTGACTAGATTCAGAGGAATGGTTTTTGTTTGTTAAGCCACACAGTGACCTGAGAATCACTTCGAAACAGGAACAGATAAGGAGAAGATAAGGAGAGATGATCAGATCAGTGATTAGTATACTGGAGATGCTGAATGCTAAGTGGTTGGAAAAGACGAGAGGGGAAATGAGGTTGCTGCTGTGGTTGTTAACCACTTTTGAGGCACTTTGCAGCCTGTCAAAGTAAAACAAATGTTCCAGTTCAAACTTGAATTAAATCTACAATAATTTAATTGAATATGAAGAACAGAGGTGTGCACAGAGACATTTGCACAGAACTGTCCAATGATTTCCATAGATCAAAACATATAAAATAAATTCACACAGGTTTACATCACACATCACCTTTTGTTTTTGTCATTGAAACACACTGAAGACACATGACCACATGACATGTTTGCAAATTGTTTTCAGATTCAACACAGCAGGCACAGAAGATAGGTGTTGATTTTAACCAGCATTTCAGAACTGTTAGATTAAGTGCAAATGTGAGATGCATGATGTTTATTGTATATTATAGCGGTGTGTGCAAAATGTTATGCTGTAGGTCTGGTGAGATTTCTCGTTATTACTAGTATAGTATAAAAATGCTGAGCAGGACAGTTTAGTATTATACAAAATATACAGTAGCATAAAAATTATGTTTTGCAAGTGTTGGATGAAACTAGGTAGTGCGACACTTTTGGCTGGTGAGACTGGAACCCTAGTCAATCTACCAACCCCAGTCAGCGACCGATTTAACATCAATCACTCATTTTCTTTGATAAAACTATCCTTGAACTCCAACACTATCTGTCCTGTAACTCTTTGCAGTAATGACCATGTTTATGTCTGTTGGTAGGCAGTACAGCAGAGCAGAAGGGCCTACAGGTTGGTGATGAGCTGCTGCAAGTCCAGGGTTCCACAATGCAAGGTCTTTCACGCCTGGAGGCTTTGACCACCCTCAAAAGCCTTCCTGATGGATCATTCACCGTCATTGTAAGAAGAAAGAAAGCTGAAGAAAACTAAATTTTTTAAACAATACCCAGATAGTGTGAAAAGTGTTTAGAAAAATAATAAAAATACTTAATTTTAGGAAACAAAATGGCAAATCTCACTTGCTAGTCATTTAATGGAATTTTGATATCAGGATTATATTTGGGGAGATAGAGATTATTATTGAAAATTTCTTAAATATAGTAAACTATTTAATATTTTCTTAAGATTACAGCAACACCATTATACACCAGATGGCATCTGCATCTGGGACACTTCTGGCAAATATATTGCTCTGTTGGCCCATTTGTGGCTCTGGTAAATAATAATAATAATAATAATAATAATAATAATAATAATAATAATAGCATTTTAAAGAACATGTTTCTAGACAGGTTTAAAACAGGCTTGTGTTTAGGTGTTCTAAACACAAGCCTGTTTTTAAATAAAATGTAATAAAATGTTTAATAAATGTGCGAAATACAATGATGTTTAAAAGTTGTACACGCTATGACAATGCAATAATTGTTCAGGTATGCCTTTGGCATTTGGCAACTGGGTGTGGGCCAAATGCCCAATAGTGGCCATATTTCCATATGGTACTGTATGTGGGCCGGATCATTGTGGTAGACGTAGGACAGGACTGGGCATTCATACTTTTATCGTGAAAGAATACTAAACTGATCTCTAGACATATTGGATTTAATGCTAGACAACTTTTAATAATGATAATTTAGCTAACTTGAAGCACTTATTGTGAAAGATGCACAATTATTTTCCAATACAGTATAAGAACGATTAAAGCTTAAAATGAGTAAAATATCTACAAATAGGTCTCATGATCTCATATTCGTCTTACTGTAATCTTTTAAAAGGAAATACTGATTAATTTCACTATATTCAAGATATTTTCATCTGCTAAGACGCCTTTAAGCAAATAGCATGCAGAGTTGTGATTTTGATGCGGCAACCATGCTTTGCATGGAACTACGAATGGTACAGGAAATTGGTGGTTATGAGTAATGAGTTAATTTTCATATTCAGTTTGTCCCACTGTTCTATTTCCGGAGAAGCATTTGGCTATATGTGTGAAAGCACACGATTCATGAAAATCTTATCAGTATTCTATCAGTATGCTTTTTCCAAACATGGCCCATTTTACTTATTATACATATGACGATGATTGATATTCGTTTTTATTGACTGTGATTGGATAATTTTTTAAGGTTGCTAAATCTGTACCCTTAAATTTGCACAGACTCTGAGTAAGTATAGGTTTGATCAAAAAACTAATCAGAACTTGATTGAAATTGGTAAATAAGTTTTACAATCAGATTTGACAGAACACAATGTAGATGAATAAGAGTCATTATGTTTTCCAATAAATATATTGTATGTTTCTGCCAGGTTTGTTGTGTTAGGCTACGCTCACTGTTTTTCCATCAGCCACTCAGATCTGGACACTGAGAACAATGCCAAACCTGGGCTGATGGACAATGGCTACTCTGGCAAAATCAGTTAGACAATAACAGACAGTCTTTTATGAGTTTTAAACATGCCTACAATAAACCAGCAAAGCCAATCAATGCATTTTCTTATTGATAAAAATATATTCATGTGAACAAATAATATAGAACTATGCTCACTGAACTACAATGGTAACTACAATCAACGGCTTGAAAATGTTCTATCATTAATTGGTCTAATCCTAGACTAAGCAAATGGTCAAAAGAGAAATGGCACTTCTACATGTATTATTTTAAAAGTGACATTACTATGTGTCTCAACATGGCCAATTTTGATATTTAGACATCATCTGTTGTCTCTATTCAAATGATTCACAAGATTAGACTGATGTTATTTAAAAAAAAAAAAATTAAGTAAAGATCCAGAAGTTTATCCATGTAAAAGATTTGTTTGCTGATGCATAGAAATATTGCCTTTGTACAATTGTACTAACTTTGTCAGGGATTCTAGGGAACTTGACTTTATTCAAGTTTGCCTGTTTTGTTACATTTGCACAAACACTGTAGAGTACGATATTTACAAAAATATTTCAGTGCAAACTAATAAAAAGTATTTGACCAGATTCATAATGGAATAGATTTTAGATTTTGAGTTTACAATAATGTAATGTTGTCAAATATGCGAGCGAGAACCAAAGATACAATCTTTTTTTTAAATTATTATTATTATTTTTTTTTACGGCCCTTGCATTTGTTATTTTTGAACCAAACAGGATTTGTGCCTGATTACAATAATTATCATTATTTTATTTATTTTAGTTTTTAAAAGAAACGGAACATCCAATTTTAATATGATTGAAAATAAATTCACATTAAAGATCAGAGGATGTTGATTTACATGTACATAATAAGCTACTAATATATCAGAAAGACCTGTTTACATTGTTTAAAAGGTTGATGTATTACCCCCTCCAAATAATAATAATAAAAAATAATACAATCATTAACTGGCTTGGAGTTTAAAAATGTTCAAATTATTACTGGGTGCTGTGTATTGTGACGTGATTATGACTTTAATTTTTATTTTGTGAACAATGCTTAAAATGTTTTTGTTTACAGTTAATAATGTTGTTGTTCTTTCGGCTGCTCCCGACAAGGGGTCGCCACAGCGGAATATCCAGTCCGCACTACAACTTGGCACAGGTTTTACGCCGGATGCCCTTCCTGACGCAACCCTCCCATTTTATCCGGGCTTGGGACCGGCATTGCATCCATAGACACACAGGTTAATATACAATGTACTCACTTCGCAACAATTAATGTGGCATCCTACAATCACAAGGCAGTCTACATGAACACATATAATATAATCATATATCTATCCCCCGGCCAGGGCTTACGCACAAGCAGCAAGCTTTACACAAACATTGGTGCACAATACACAATACACCCTCCGATTTAGAGATCACAAACTTGCTGCCAGATACCATGAGTGTTCTGTCCCACTTTGTGTTTGTGTTTCTTCTTATATACATATGTGTGTAATTAATATATACTCATTAATATTAATGAGTACGCAAATGCAAACTGTCAAAACAAACATGATGACGGAAACCCAAACAAGTAAAAATTTTTCTTGGCAGATTCCGTAAAAACCTTGCCTTTTTTTTGCAAGTTGGCTCTGTGTTCGGCTTGATGGCTGTTTTGAATAAAATTATAATAAGGTCTCAGGTCACGTGATCTCAGTGCAGTGGAAGGGAGGTTGGCCCTAATTAGCATACTAAAAATACAAGCGGCACAAACCAGTTTAAAAAATATATTTTTTATAGATATACTGTATGTGCAAGTCCAAGTCAATAACGGCATCATTCATCATTTTTATGAATATTCTTCTTATTTATTGTGTAATTATTATGTGTTGTATAGTCTGAATCAATATTTAAAGGGATTTTTTATGCAAAATTCACTTTTAGTCATTTTAGATATTTTAGACATCCAGTGTACAACCAAAAAGAACAAAGAAAAAAACTTTTCCTGCTTTTTCTCTCTCTTCTACAGTATTTCTGTACTGGCCTTGGTTTAAAGTCAAAACAAGCCCCCCCCATAATGTGACTTGCATTTGAGGTCTGCTGCTCTCTGGCAGGATGTGGTTCGTTAGTATATCATTTACATACTGTAGACACTGAATGAGTGTGACAAAGTGGAAGTCTGGGGTATAAAAACCATTATCTGAAGATATTTGAGATGGAGCATTTACAGACACACTTTGAAGGGCATCTGAGACCAATGTTAATTGTTTTAATAAAATTAAAAAAAATAACTAAAGGCAATAGTTAATTTGGAAACTTTGTCCTTGACTTGGTCTCGGCTAAAGATTTTCTTGAACCCAACACTACAAATTACACCAAGGAACAAACAACAGAGCTGTTTTGAGTACAGCAAGTGGTGATAGCAAAAAGTGAATTTTTTCTATTTACCATATTTGCTAAAAATGACAGGGTATTATTAATGGTATATAGACTGCAAGCTTTTCACTCTGTTAGTAATACGAAAGCACAAATGGTGTCGCCTTTCTGGTTTTCAGTGTGTTGCTCTAGTACAGGGGTGGCGAACCCGCGGCTCTTTCACTGCTCGTCTGCGGCTCTTCAATCTATCCACGTTCTGTGTTTACACTTG
>JAQQZT010000007.1:17563509-17578064 GCA_030068275.1 Clarias platycephalus | reverse complement strand
CTTGTGTTTGCTCGCCAACTCTGCTTGCTGTCATGCAAGTCTTTCCAAATCTTCATTCAATGACTTGAACTTATTCATCTACATGTCTGAGGCCTTCAGGTCAGCAGCTTGTAGCTCAAAATCTGTGACGGAGACACAGGGGCTGTGATTGGCTCCAGCCATCCGCAACCATGAACATGGTTGGAAATGAAAGGATTGAAATACATGAGAATGTTTTATATTTTTAACATTTTTTTTTTTTATTAAACATTTGTCTGCGAGCCAGATGCAGCCATCAAAAGAGCCACATCTGGCTCGCGAGCCATAGGTTCCCTACCCCTGATGTAGAGTATTACGAGTGAACTGATATGTTTGGATGCTGTCTTCCCCACTCTCAATGATCACTCAGATTGGTTGATGTTAGAGTGACTGGTGGTTTTACTTCCTAGGGTCCCTTCATCTCTGTTTTTTCTTCTGGCTCTCCTTTTTAGTTATGCTGTCATAGTTAGTCCAATCGGAGTTCCTTCTCTTCTCTTCCCCTCTCACTGTCTCTCTTTCAATTGGACTACACATGATGCACCTGAGCTGCTAGTGATCCAGACCCCCCTTGCCCTCCAGATCTGTCTGACTCATCCTGGTGAAGAGATAGAGATCTGCACAGAGGCTCTGTGTTGTCTGATTGCAATGTGTGTGGTGACTTGGGGATATTGAGCCTCCAGTAACAAATGGGATCCATATTAACTTAAACACAGCTCCTGCTATAGTGAACCCCAAGCAGCTTAAGGCACAGTATGACAGCGAAACAATCGTGCTATCTGTTATCACCCAAATGAAGATGGTTTCCGCTCAAGATTTCTTCCTATTGCCATCTCAGTGAGTTTTTTCTTGCCACTGTCGCCACAATCTGATCATTTTGATTCATGCACATTTTATACTCATTTCTCTAATTTTCTTTTGATCCTGTAAAGCTGTTTTGAGTCAATGACCATTGTTAAAAGCGCTATGCAAACAAAACTGAATTGAATTGAAAATTTCAGGGAATAACATGTTAAAATGCAAATTAGCATGTTTTTAAAAATGTTTCACTTTTAGATGATTATTCACAAATGAAAAATGCATGATCAATGTTAAATGTATTTGTAAAATGTAATCCTTAATGTAAACCTGAGAGTGAACATGTTTAGATGTGAGAGCAATTACTTATAAGGTATCTCACATACAATAGCAGTCCTGAGTTTTTGGGAATAGGTTGCTGGGATAACATTGTACAGTATGTACAATAACATTGTACAGTAATGATGAGATTAAAAAAATGTTTTTAGTTAACTATTAAATATAGGCTAGATTAAATATAGGCTATTAATATAAAGCATCCATGAAAGCACTTTATGTCTCCAGTCAAGTGTAATACTTTCTGAAATTCCTCGTTGCTAACTGCATACATGGGCCCAAGCGATCTATGCACTTTTAGCTTTCACATCTTCCAGAATACCTCCATCTGAGCAGTGTAATCCTTTAAGTACTGCCAAATTACAAAAGAGGATTTTTTCCCCACGCTAACAGACTATCTTCACTGTATTCGTACTGGAATCAAAAGGCACAAGATTAGCCTTTTGTAGTCTCAAAATCTAAAATATGACTGTAATTTAAATTAAACAAATGCTCTGATGAATTAGGCTTCTGATCAGTACAGTATGTGCCTCACACGTGCATACACTAGGTCATGTTTAGTATACATCATGGAATACTCCACATTCAGTTTTGACTACTCATATATTACCTGTAAGGGTCCCGTCACACTCAGACGAAGACCATGAAGTTCCCACTGCATCCTAAAAATATCAAAGAATGCAGTGGGAATGGTGTCAAAATGGAAAAATGTGCATTTATCAAGTTCATACTAATTCCTTGTCACTTCCCTGTCAGGTTCTATCATGTTGTAACTGACTTCCTATCACATGATGATCTGCTCAAACATGTCCAATGATGTCCCAAAAACAACACAGTGAGAACACCATCCAATCTTTCCCATCTAAGCCATGCTTGTAGTACTTCAATAAAGTCAATAAGAGGTTAGTTACGCCATTAACTGATCAATGGCATCAGTACTACTCTATGTCCCTAGGTTCTTCCTGCATTTTGCTTCAACCATGTCCACACCAGGCTTTTTTGAACATGTCCAAAAAAGTGTGGGAGCTACACAAGAAGTTAGACAATACTACATTGTTACCAGTTTCTACTGTGCTTCTGCTTTAAGTTTACTGCATTCACGCATTTATTGAATGGAGGGGGAGGGGATGTAATAAATTGTAGCCTTTTGCAGTGAGAAAATTGCACATGTCCACATTGCCATTTAAATGTTTATATGATTAATCATGCAGCACTACCTTATAGGTAAATCTCTTTCCCTAAATCGCACATGCCAAATATTAATATTTTGAGCCAGTTTCTGACCTGGAAGCCCGGAAGACCTGCTGATGTGGAACGTTGCAGGTGAGCACAGCCCAGCTTCTCAGATACATGAGCCCGATTAACTTCAGCACATTGAAAGCAGGGAGGCAGGGAGAGAAGAAGGCCCCCATCCTACAGGGCAAGGGAGATGACATTAAGATTTACATCTGCTATTGGAATGCTCTCTCATTTCCAGAGCTGCTGATACTGATCCCAGCTAAAGGCAAGTCATTATTAACAGATTACAAATACATGGGCCAATGGAGCAGCATGCATCCTTGTGAGGACTGTGAAATGAAATCAAACAAAGCAGTATTTAGGAGCAGGGAATAGTAGAAAGTAGAAACATCCAGCAATCAAAGCAAAGAGGTTATTACCAGAGAGGTTATTACAATGGCTTTTCATAACAAATGCCAAGTTCATTATTACTTTTACTTACCATATCATTCCCTGGTTGTATATGAGATGAAGGACATTTTCAGCTATCTTGAATTCGCCATATTCAGGCTGTAAGAAGAGTGTGCATCAAGGTTATTTGGTGTGTAACAAAACACAATACATAGCTTTTGTTTAGATTTTACAAGATGCATGGCATCAGTAAACAATTTATAGGAAGTAAGTATTAAATAAAATCATGCTTACAAATTTGCTCTCCAGATCCCAGCAGCAACAGTCACTCAGGTATCGAACCACCAGGCCCCGGATAAAATCGATCAACAAAATGCTTGCCACGGTGAAGATCATGTCAATGATTGAGAGCTTTAACATTTCCTTTGAATGAAATAAGCAGGAAACATATTTACTCTACTTAGCTGGTCCTTCTCTTCTGTAAAACTACTCCTCCACAAGAGGGTTAGAAATGCTCCTCAAGGAAGACCATTAAATCAGCTCTATGGATTACATCATGGAGAATTGATGTGCGCTGTCTCTGCCTACTGATAGTTTCATTAAGTAACTGTCTGGCTGGACAATTCAATGCATGCATCCATGTATTCAATCCATAGTCATTTCTTTGCCATCAAGAGCAAAATAATTACAACAGGACATTACATCTGCGTTTTTCTTCCTCTGTCAGCATTAATGCCATATTTATGATAGCATTTGACCAAATTTATGATATTGGATAGCTTAAAGACTGATCAACTACAGTACAAGAGCTACTGTAAGTGCTTGTTATTAGCTGGTTAATAGAGTAGAGCATGTAAACAAATGTGGTTTCATAAAATGTAAATCTACAGCAAGCAACGTTGATATAGTGGTGACCCAGGTAGCAAACAGAAGTTGCATCAGAATCTATTTTGGGTGTTCATGCTGCCCCTCCTCATACAACATTTTATACCAAACTGCAAATGTCTACTCATGCTACAAATGTCCCATAATTGGACAAGAAGCATTTCTCAGAACAACCCTACCATTAGTGAACCAATATTATCATATTAGTGGGTCAATACAGCTGTTACAGGGACATTTTCAAATTCAAATAAAAATGTATTTATCACACACACCATCAGTCTCAGTGGCAGTTCCGATCAGTTACACAGTACGATATAAATGTGTAAAAATAGAATTTAAATAAACCATAATTTACTATTATATAAGTAGAAAAGGAAAGTATTATAATGCCATAAACAGGACATAAAATATAGGTGGTAGCAACATTATCACTATACAATGAGTAAGAATAAAGTACGGATGCATGCGGTTGTGCACCTGGGCTAAGCTTCAAACCTTTTCCAGTTATAGAGCTTTCTATATTAGTCTCTAAACATGTGTGCACACTTTTATCAATTGTTAAATCTCACCTGCCCAACATAGGTCTCCCAGCACTGATCCTGCTGGGATTTGCCATTATATTCATAAATAATGGACTGGTTAATTGCCGGTAGGACTGGTGCTGATGGTCCAGACACAATGATGTGCTTGACAGTGATGGTCGTATGGTTCCCATCTGTTACAGCCATGGTGAAAGTGCCATTCCTTCCCTCAGTGATTTCTGGGACAATGGTAGACAGGTTGGTCTCTGCAGGCTGGGAAATGGTGGCCAGGTAAGACGTGGAGTCAGACCAGTTACCTGGAATCTAAAACAAACAGATAAATAGGGAATTAAATAAAGCTATCTTGGGAATTTAGTGAAAGCTGAAAAAAAAAACTGCTATGAAATCATGTAATAATATGTAGTATCCTACATTTTATATATATTTTATCAAAACTCTTTTACAACTCTATTTCACAATCAGACACTTTAATGTCCAATTTATGACTGCTTCTGTTTTGGCTACAGTGCCTTGCTTGCTTATTTAATAACGAGAGCCTGTGTGATTATGCTTTTTGTCTGCTGATTCGCATTTCCTTAATAAAACGTCCAACTTGTACATTTAGACCTAATGTTACCAAACTGTACATTTCCTTTGTTGTCAGGGTGATACCATAAGGGAATTTTTGAACCTTTATTCTGTGTTTTTTTCTGTATTTGCTGGACATATGTTGTGCTTTTGTCTGTTAAAGAAATAGAGAATAATTCAAAACAAAAATCACTTACTTCAGAGCTCATGCTGTTCACTTTGTCCAACAGGGCAATTATCAGACTATAGAGGTTTCCAAGATACAACACCAGCACCCTGATCAAAACAAACCCAAAACAGAAAATCAGATAAGATTGTTGCTCATCCTAACATTTTGATTTACGTTTGCACATCTTAGTATAATCAAACCTGGCAAGTTGGAATCGAAGGCTGGTTCTTGGATGATACATCTCCAACTGGGACACCAGCTCAAAGGCAGACGGAGCAATCATAGTAATGAGGGACACCACTACACTCACCTAACACACAGAGAGAACAGACTTTGAAAAGAAGCAGATTCTTTTTGCATCACTGATAACAATACAATTATTAATTACCACTTACATATAAAACGTGATACATTATTTGCACTTTTTGCGTTCAGCTCTTCATCCCTTATCAAGAAAGTGAGAGAGGATAAAAGGGGCTTAACCATGTGTTTATGCTGCTGTTGTAGGAAACTGTAAACAATGTTCCACCTCAATAACCTCAGTATTTTTCACTGTTAATTCCACACTGAGCAGAATGAATAGATTACCAAATCCCTATCTTGAGGCTAAGGAAAAGATAGAGGCTCTCGAGTGCACCATTGCAATAGTGACAATCTGCACTTCAGTGAGTCAGAAAAGAGGCCAATCTCATTGACCTACTGTATCCTGGAACAACCAGTACCACTGTCAGCACACCTTTTGGCCATTTATGAGAAAGTGACCAAAATGCTACAAAAACAGGCCCATCGTTGTAATGCGACAATGTCCAACGGCATAGAGAGCCAATGCTCAACAGCAGGAAAGGATAGCCAGGATGTGTAAAAAGGACAAACAATGCAGACGAGAAACTCCAAGCCCAAGAGAAATTCCTGATAAGTTCCCCTGAGCCGTTCACTGCTCACATGGAGACCTCAGAAACAGACCTGGGTGCTGCATCCAGCACAAGTAGAAAACCTTGTCCTATATTGTATGTAAGTAGGAAGCTTTCCTCCATAGAAAGGAACCATGCAGCAGTGGAACAAGAAAGGAAAGCAGGTATTATCATGCAGTTTGACATTTCACTCTGGTGACAGACCATGAGCCCCTCAAGTGGATGGCTAAGGCCAATAATAACATGCATTCACTTTCTCCAGGACTTTTTGTTTCAGGTGCAGCTGAAAGGAAATGTACACAATGCGAATGCACGCATGGACTGTCGCAGAAATGTAGGACCCAGATAGCATTGCCAATTTGATTGCCTTTTGTTTTGTTCTATTGTCTCAAAATTTTGAAAATTATTTCTATTAATTTTATTCTAATTATTCTAGTATTCATAATAACTAGTATATAATAAGTAATATACTTATCATATTAGCATAGCTTATTGACAGTTGATTTTATATATATTTTGGTAATTTTCTAATATTTAGTCTAGCATTTTTCAGAGGAATCCATCAGCACATGACACAGTGCATACTATATGATTAAGCATAATGTAAAGTTGGTTTAAGTTTAATATAATATATTACAAACCTGGGTTATAAAGCATATTCGGAGTCATGATACATATTCCTATTGAGTATTATCATAAATTATTAAACATATCAGTGGCTACAATGCATTATGACTGCATTATAACCAAGTATAAATGTTTCCATTCTTCTTTCTTAGTTCCATAGTTCATTATATACATTGCCTATTTTTGACAAATCATTTTCTCTGCTTTTTGAGAACTCCTTGCATTAAACTGGCATATTCTTTTTACACATTTGCGCTATTGCATGCTAATTGCTTAATATTAACAACCATCCACCTGCAAAATGTGAGTAAGGGGTTGACACTTATGGGTAACTGCATTAATTTATCCGTTCACTTTGAAACACCATCAACTTTCCATAAAAGAAAAATGATCAAAGACCATAAGATTTCAGTAAGACCTCATTCTTTTCCCACAGAGTTAGCTCTGCTTTCTGCTGCTCCAGCTTCTGTGAGCGATCAACAACAAAGTAGATGATGTAGATGCTGCCTGCCAGTGAGAGCAGAACCAGGATGTTGGCCAGAATCCGCAAGCTGATCAAAACTGCTCTGCATGGGAAGAGAGAGAAAAAGATCTCATTTGTATGCATACTGTAGATAAAATTTCACTGATACAGGCAGTTGAATTTAAATTAGATTACAAGTAAATAATCCGTATAACAGGCTTATGTAAGAAGAGGACTTGATTAAATAGTTTCTTCTTGACTAGATACCAACCCTCATTAATCCCAGAATGAGGATGTTGGTAGCAAAATCTAATTTAATTGCATGCTAAAATGTATAACGGGTACAAATATACAGAGACTGATTGATGACAAAGTTCAATACTGATACACTAATAACATCAAACTCATCCAAGTGACTTAATTAATAGCATCATTATTGCATAATAGGTTTCCACAATTATATGACATAATTGCTTATGTTTGTTTTTTTGTCAATGCCTTGACTAACAGAATGAGGAAAGGTATTAATAACGAGTCCAAGCAAGACTCAGTGGAAGTCATTGTACAACTGTCAATCTGAGGAACATCTTTTGTAACATGTTGATTCAACCTTGGTGCATCAAACAATGCTGCTAAATTTTCTTAGAATGTAGAAATTAATGTACTTTTATTCTTGACTTCTAGGTAAAATCACTTAATCTTTTAATGCATTACTATTTTCTAGTTGCAGTACTTATGTTTTCAGTATATCTATAGTACTTTATCTACTAGGGATATAAAACAATGCAACTACTTGAATCTGTATTTGTGTAGTGCTCTAAATCAAAAGTGGGAGTTGTTAGCCTTAGCCATTTTAGCAATAAGTGTTCAGAAATTTAAACCTTTTTCTACCTTATAAAAGTTACTTAATAAAGTATATATTTTAAGTTTTTATATTTTACATTTTTGAATATTCTACAAAGTGAAGATGTAATGCTGGTGCAACTCTAAATAGGGTGTTTTATCGTATTATACAAGTATGACTTTCTTTTAATAATCTTTTAATACTGCAGCAGCATCATACAGTAAGTTACTATATGCACATTGTGCATCAACACTGAAAAAATTATTATATGTATCAACATATTTATATTAAGATTTTCTCTTAAGTAAAATGTGTATGGTAAAAATAACTAATAATAACAACGGACAAGTTAATGCAGATTTACAAACTCAATTTATTGTACTACAATAGACATACATACTACCAATATGCATATTTAAGACAAGGCAAAAATTTTGAAAAGTATCCACCCATCTACAGTACCTAACCATTATTAGGCAACCCATTTATTTATCCATGCACTTAAACATTTATCCATCTATGTATTCATCCATCCATCCACTCATTCACATACAGTACCAGTCCATGCATCTACCCAACATACACTCACCTATCACTCCCTTCAACCATTTATCCATCCATTCACTCTTTCATCTTATTCCCCCAGCCAAAATCCCCCCAATCCATCCATCCATGTGTTTCACCCTATTGGTTTCCGAAAAAATGTCCATTTGATGGCTACTGTATAAAACATGCAACTTTATACTGTAGTTGTATGATTTTTTTAAACATAATTTGAAAATGATTTAATAATATGGATTTTGCAGGCTTAACATTTAATTTTTAACCTTGGCCTTAAACTGTAGTTTCTAGACAGAAAGAAACGTAGGAAACTACAAAACTATGTGTCAGTTTTGGTGTGTGTTAATTTGCATGCTTGTTAGACAAACACACATATTCCTATGTGGTTACAAGTTTTTCTGTTAGGTTCTGTATATGTGTACGCATACACACAGCTGAGTTACCCAGTTTAATATGGGCAGCTCTGATTGTGATTTAGGAGTAGTCATCCTCTGCAGTAAAAGCGATGCATATGAAATATAGTGGGAGGTTTTGTGCTGCGATTGCAGTCGATGTGGACAGAGGGAGTAAATCAGAACTCTGTACTCTATGCTAAGAACAACACTATCACACTAATTCATCCACTGATACTGATCATTTCCCTTCCTTGAAAGCAAACGTTAACAAACACTCGAGTGACCCTCACTGAAAAGAAAAGAGCTGGATTTGCTAAAGTCAGCATAGGCTGAGAAAATGGGTTTAAGCAATATGATGCAGTAAATGATAAAAGTGCTTTAAAAAAGTCTTAAAAAGTTAGTAAATGCACTCACAGACTGGTTTCTTTTTTCTTCTCTTCCTCTTCCACAATAGCCTCCTTTAAAATAAGAAATTGAAGAACAAATCAGTACCAACTGACATGGACTGTAGACAACAAAACAAACAGATCTACATGTAAGATCATACGTTGTGTACGAACATTGGGATGAGCTGCTGCAAGTTATCACTGAATTTTTTTTTTTTTAAAGTGCAACTCTTTCCTTAAAGAAAACTGCGTAAAACTAAAACAATTGGCACAGTTTCGAATATTTTTTCTGCTTTTAATAATCTTTTCTACTTTATGTTTGACTTCTGTGAATTTACATCTGAGCTAACATTAGACATTTATACAATTAACATACGTTAATTACATTTATTAAAAATGCTACAATAATTTTTGTTTGAAACAGAAAATTAAATAAAATGGAAAAGTCCTACAACAAAGTGGGATATGTAACACTTTTAATGTTATTATTTTAATGTTATTAATGTTGGTATTAAAAATACTGCTTGATTTTGTCTAGGTCAGGGTAGCCATGTTTATACAGAAAAGTCATGACCACTACTTTATTCGAGGACCGTCTGCAGCTCTTGCTACCCCGTCTACCTTTGCATATCTGATACACAATTCGATTATTGCCATTAAACAAATCACTGGAAGTGACAGGTACAATGGCCATATACTCAACATAAATGATCATACAGTCCCGAGCAATAAAAAAAAAAATCCGTCATGGTTGCTTTTTAACTGTTGGCCCCGACACCCACTGCTTTACAGGTGTATTATAAATATTTAGAGCAATCCACCACTTTACACCCATAATAATTAATACTGACAGGCTCTCCATATGGAAATTATCAACGGTAAGATAGAACATAAAATTCTCTAGTAGATTATGCTGTAATAAAAACTCAATGGATCATTGGAAACCAAATCATGCAGATCAAGATGTCTATGTCATGGGTTATGGCACACACTCACCCTGATGTTATTGACTATTGCTGCTCCTTTGCTTTCAGCAGCCTCAGGATTGCCAATCAAGTAGTCCCAGGCACAGAAGATTCGCCAGCAGAATGTGTAGTTCTCACTGGAAGCACTGGATAGACTCAATCGTGAGTTCTTTGCCATTCTGGAGGAAAATAAAAAAATTATAATATATAACATTTATAATATATTACAACATGTGATTAATGTACTAAGACTGACAACTATTTTCTTTTGCAACATTTATGTTGTCAGGTGGAAATCATAATACTGATTTCAACCCCATGTTACATATGAGACTAATGGTAAAATGTTTATTGAACTCTCTTTATTCTTTATTAATCTTTTTCTGGACTACGTAGTTTGTAGACAACTTTTCTAGCATGGTTTGCATTGCAAGTTGACTCTAGAACATTTAATAATATACTGTACAAAGCAAATAAATAAATAAATAAATAAATAAATCACTTCTATAATATAATTGCTGTCAAATTACTGTGATATAAGGATGTAATGGATCTTATACTTTATTAAGATACAATGATATCTCTGCTTTTTGTCTGGCCACATCACACCATATTCATTACTTTATAATAACACTGCACCTCATAATGTTTTTTTTCCCCCTTACTTACTATTGAACCTGTCACTGATTTGAAGCAAATCTGTAATGATTACTTTCTTAAGAGAGTGATGAAACTGTAGGCAAAAACAGCCATCCCAACAAGAAAGTAGGCCAGGGGCAGACGATAACCAGCACTGCCAATCTTACGCACGTTTCCATAATATCCATAGAAAAGCACAGAATACTGCAGATAACCCTAAAAATGGAAAAGAAAAATGACCAAAAAGTAGTCCAAAGTTAAACACATTACTTGCAAAAAATAAGGGGAAAAAACAGACAATCTACGAAAGGTAAATATGTGAAAGTCTTGCCCCAAGTGACCAGATGGTGTCAAGGTCCTGAGCTGATGCGATTTGGTCCCTTGGGATGGTTTTGCTGCGTGTGGTGCCAAAAGGAGCGCCAGCGAGGAGCTAATGGAAAGACCACATCCAGTATAAGGATGGAGAGGGGGGAAGGATGAGTGATGAAGCATGATACCTGAGCAGGGAAATTGCTTTGTGTCCCTGTGTCAGGGAGCAATATAAATCTGGCCCCATTTTACTGACAAAACAAAGCATCAAGACATGTGAGGTCATACTGTATTAAGGGTCAAATCAAGGGCACTTTGAGGCAAGATATACACCATTTTTGTTATATTGATGTCATAAATTTTATACTAGAAAAGTTAAATCATAATGGATATCAAATTTTAATAAGTAAAGAAATCATTAAATACAGTTCAGGTATATTCAAAAATCAGAGAATAATAATCGTTCAAAACAGAATTATAATACAGGTATACACTAATACACAGTGTATACAGTACATTATTATTGTAAACATAGGTTAGAAAAATACAAGCTAAATTGTTACTGCTTTTTTTTTTTTTAAACATGACAAACCTCAGGAAGAACAATAAAGGCTCCAGTCATAATTGTGAGGACGATGTTAATCCCAAATAACCATCGGAGGAAAATAAAATATGAGGCCACACCAGATCCAAAGTGACCTGTAAAATACAAATTACCCTAAATATTACTGAGTTCAGACAGAAGGGTATCTCAGGATGAGTTTTTTTTGTGCTATCAAGCAAAAGTAAAAGTCCTAGTCTTGAATTAAACGGAGAGAAGACCAAACAATAATGTACAGTACACTAGTAAAGTTCACTAGAAGTTCTGGAATACATATCACAAGGATCAGTCATTTTTAAAAACATGGAATTACTGATTATATAATATAATTTATATGTTAAAATTAAGCAAAATATATTTTCTTACTTTCAATCTTTTTAATCCTCATTTCCCATGGGATAAATAAAACAAGGATGTTATAGAGGACTCTTGAGATCTTCTTTAACAGCTGCAAAATTAACAAGGACAGATGAGTTCCTCTTAATCAGCCTAGACATTTTTGTTGATTTGCACCCCAAAGCAGGGATACCCATTAAACACTTGTCACCAAAAGGGATAGAAAAAAAAAAGTTTACAGGGTGCTATTTAGATTTTTGGATCTCCCTTTATAAAAGTTCCTCATAATCATCCAGACATTTAAATTTTAAATGCCAGCTAAAATATGTAGCAATAATTAAAATAAATAAATAAATAAATAAATAAATAAATAAATAACATATCATGGATTAGAGGAAATAAAAGTAAAGTAATTACATTGTAATTACATCTTTTGTAGTGGTCACTGGAAATAAAAAGGATAGCAAATGTAATTTATTTTTTCTTTTCTTATCTTATCTTTCCATGTGAAACAAAGTAAATGAAATGATGCGTCACATGGGATGTTGAGGGTCACTAGCCTTGCTATAGTCTTGTTAAATCAATCAAACTAATGTCTTGTTATGCATGTCGCGTGTGGCCTTACAGTCTTTAAAAAAGAAGCATGAGTTGATGAAGGCTTAAATCTAAAATAGGCTTAAATCTAACCACTGGACTAAACAAAATGTGCGTAGACATTCTAAGGGTATCTTTAGGAACAAATTATATTTAATAATTCACTGGTTTTAGATTTTAATACCTCTAAGATTTAGAGGTACAGTAGACTGCCTAGAGAAGTAATAGAAACTAACAACAAAGAAATACTGCAGACACTGCAGTGTTACACCTCAGCCAAAAATAGGACATTATGAGAGGCCACTTTTATTAGTAACTCTGCGATTCCTGGCCGTAAAAATGGTAGTTGTAACTTCCATTAACTGTTAGTTACATTAGAGTTGTAGCTTAAGTAAAATTGTACATTTTAAATTCAAGTGTAAACCATTCACTTTACCATGGTTTGCTTAATTATGGAATTCATGATGCTTTCAGTTAGACAGGTTTTAAATCCATGATCACAGTGACATGAGATGAGCCAAAGCAAACATTTTTTAAAATAAATGTGCAATATTTCTGATTTCAATGTTTAACCAAGCCATTTCCATAATTAGTCATTTGTCATCAGATCCACTTGCTAAAAAGTCAATTAATTTTAATGCCGCTCAGGCAGCCTTGCTGAATGCCACTGGAGCATTTTAATTAAATCGAGCCATAACAACAAGACGTAAATCTGAACACGGCATCACGAGGAGAGTTAGGGAACAAGAAAGCAGTGCAGGAAGAGAGATTGACAGGAAAAGGTGCAGGAGCTCAACATAGACATCCTATAAGAAACATAAGAACAATATCTACATTTAACCATTTGCTAGATGAAGTCAAGCTAAAGTGACGTCCAAGCAAGACTGAATCTCACAGCACAGAGCTGAGCAATTCAGAGGAAAGCACTCAACTTGCTCTTTGACATTAGTGGAATTTGGAAACCAATCGTGCAGAAAGTTTTTATTATTTTCTTTTCTTTTTAATTTTTTCCCTGATTTTCTCCCTATTTTTTGTCCAATTCCTCCCCGTCACTAGGGGGCACCCACATTAAGCTACTACACCTCAGTTTTCGAACTGCTCACTCACGCACCATTGGGAGTGGCATAACACACTCGGAGGACAGCGCTATCCGCTCCTTCCGCTTGCATGAGCAAGACACCTCTGGTTGACTGTAGAGCCGCGATTTATGTGGGAGCACTATGTACCTCACATGCCACCCCTAAGAGAACTCGGCCAATCAGCTCTCTCTAGACTTCCGGCTGCGAGAGACTACAGCATCACCCATTAATGAAGCCATTAATATCTCGCGATCTCCGGATGATAGGGTGAGCACTTTACCACTGTGCCACTCGAAGGCTTCGCTCCAATGAAAGTTTTGTTGATGTGCTTTTCTTTTGTATTTTGGACCTTACTATGATTTTTTTTAAAATACACTAAAATGTTTGTTTCAGCTGAAGATAAGGTGGGAGCACCTGCAACTTTATTATTCAGACAGTACTGTGACAGTATATCAGACTGTACTGTGAGCTCTGGATCAACTCTTGAACCATAGAGCTGTGAGATAACCGGCTTTAAAACACTTCAGCCAAATATATTAATAAGTGTAACCAAACCAAAAAAGCAAGGAAACCACACATCAAACACCAAACATGTATTGGTAGATTGGGTATATATATGAGGAAAGTGTAAAGAATCCCTTCAGACATACAGTAAGGTCACTAAACATTGAGATAATGTAAATTCATTATGTATAATTAAGGCTAATGTAATAAATGTATTTTGTGCTTTTAAAAAGAAAAAAACATACATCTGCACCTGCAGCCTGGTATCCCCGCGTCCTGGTCAGCCTACCTTCATACTTCAGCACAATCTCTCTGGCCTGCCTGAAATACACACACACACACACACACACACACACACACACACACACACACACACACACACACACACACACACACACAC
>JAQQZT010000007.1:17540497-17551074 GCA_030068275.1 Clarias platycephalus | reverse complement strand
GAAATTTCTGCAAAAGAATTGCTAAAATTTGAAGCTTATATATTCATATATACTTTAAACTTTTAATATATTGTTCATGTTTTGTTAAATAAAAATGTATTCTTGAATCATCCACCATAATTTTGTGGCTTTTGTAAAGTATCGGTTCAGGCACCGTTTTGGCACTGGTATCGTTTTAAAAGTATCGATTTGGCACTGGTATCGAAAAAAAAAAAAACGATACCCAACCCTAGTAACGAGTTACATTTACTCCGTTACATTTACTTAATTTACGAGTAGTTTATGAGTAGTTTTACTGCACCATACCTTTTATTTTTACTTGGGTAGATTTGTGAAAATGAAACGCTACTTTTTCTCCGCTACATTTGGCTACAAATCGTTACTTTTTTTTAACTGTTTATTCGACACATTAGATATTCTATATTTTTACCAGAGAAATGCAGCTGGTGGATCTACCACATGACTGTGTTTCACCAATCAGACGGAGCAACAATAATCACATGACTCCATTTGACCACTCAGCCGCAGTAACAATAACCACACACAAACTGGCTGCATAGCGGGAAAAAAATCTTCAACTGTGGTAGACAGGGAATAAAAACATAAAAATGGCAGAGGCATCTGTCTCCAATGCTACAACAGAAGAGTTGAATTCATCTCCTGGCCTCATGTACAAAGCATGTTTCACTTACACACAGTGCAAAAGAACAGCTTAATAATGAGGTGTCTTTGTCTGCCAAAACAGACAGACATTTCAGCATATAAAAACTCGACTTCTAACCTGAGGAAACATGTCGCAGTTAGTTTAGCTGTTTCATTTAATGTTGCAATGTTAGCATATATAATTAGCAAATAAGCCAAAAATATTTACTTAAATTTTTTCTGCTGGACACAGTTTATGGTGAAGTGAGACTTCTGGAACACATGTTCAAATGTTATCTGCTAAGCCATTTGGAGGGCAACTGAATATACAATATAACTTACACTGGAAATAGTTTACCTTGTTCAAACATACATACTGTATGTTACTTACAGTAACATGTATTTGTTTCAAAAGCTTTATGTTGTGAAAAAAGTGAGATTTGGAAATCTGTGTTTCTTGTTCCTTAATTTGCTATTTTGTAAAGATATTTATTTTTATTCATTTATTTTATTATTTGGACATGGAAGAATTTGTACATTATTTTATAATTTTGTCCGGCTGCTTAAATAAATTCTAAAATAAATCGGACATTACAATGAAACAGTCTTTTCACCAAATACTTTAGTTTACTCTTACTTAAGTAATATTTTGGATGACTACTTTTTACTTCTACTTGAGTAATATTATTTTGAAGTACAGCTATTGTACTCTTACTTGAGTCAAATTTTTGGCTACTCTACCACCTCTACACTGCAGTGATGTGACCTCGGTGCTTAAATGGTTGGAAAGTGTTGGACCATGACAGTAATTTCAAATGGCTTAAGTGAGACTGAATAGAGCGTACACATAGCATTAAACAACTATTCACTCTTAGGAAAGACAAGTCAGTAATCATGTCCATCTGACAGAATGCACTGATGAGTCTAGACTCGCACCATAAACTTTCAGGTGGTAATGTCTGAAAAGCTATTGTGTACTCAGCTACAAATTGTGATCTTCGATTTAGGGAAATGAAATCCATCCATTATCTATACTGCTTATCCCAGGAAGCTTGAAACACAAGACAGGGGACACCAGGGTGCCAACCCATTGCAGGGCACAAGCACGTACTGTATACTCACAAGCCCAATAAAAGACTGACACCTCACATACTGACATCATACAGTATGACTTTAGAGGGGAGGGAGGTGGGGGGGGAATACCACAAAAACCACTAAACCATTGTGCTAAATTAGGCCAAAGATTCAGGATTCCCTGGTAAATGTAGATGCTCCCAGGATAGTCAAGTCATGTTTAGCCATTCATGCAGTTATCTGCTGTTTTTGTGTTCCTGAATGGAAAATGAATTAAAGTGAAGAGACTTTAAAATGGGGTGGCACAGTGGTGTAGTGCTTAGCCCTGTCTCCTTGCACCTCCAGGGTCCGGGTTCGATTGCTGGACAGGCTCAATTTCCATCTCAATGTGCACCTCAACTCTCCTGTTTCATCGGGAGCTCCACAGGGTACAATGTACAAACCTTTGGTCACTTGTGCCAATGGCAAACGGTGGTTTCAATGGTGCCAGCAGCAAAAGACAGTGAAGGTGGACTCATCAGACTTTGATGAGTTTCATCAGTGATGGTGGACGTATCAGACTTTGAAATGGAGTCAAAACAAATGGTATGAACCTTAGTTCTCAACCATAGTTAAATATTTAACTAAAATTCCTAATATGCAGCTCAGATAGAGATAACTAGAGGATAACTCCCAGCAATCTAATACTAGCATAGCAAAGCCGGCTAGCATATAAAATCTTAACTTCTAACCTGAGGAAACATGTCGCAGTTAGTTTAGCTGTTTCATTTAATGTTGTCTAATGTTAAAACATTAGGCTAGACAGATACCTCATGTGTTTGGAAATTTATATTTGGAAAATCTTGGGTTGTGGACAATGTGAAACATGTATTGTTCTCTGATGAGTCGCACCTGAGAGTTGCGGTGTATAGAAACCCCAAAAGAAGTGTACCACCCAGACTGTTGCATGTACAAAGTGAAGCAGAGTGAAGCATGACGGTGTATCAGTGATGGTTTGGGCTGCAATACTTGATAAATGGGCGAGTCACTGCCAAGGACTACCGAACTATTCTGGAGGACCATGTGCACTCAATGGTTCAAACATTATATCCTAAAGGCGGTACTGTGTATCAGGATGATAATGCACCAATACACACAGCAAGACTGGTGACAGAGTGGTTTGAAGAACATAAAAGTGAAGTTGAACATCTCCCATGTCCTGCCTACATAGTCACCAGATCTAAATATTATTGAGCCACTTTGGGGTATTTTGGAGGAGCGTGTCAGTAAATGTTTTCCTCCACCAGCATCACGTAGTGACCTGACCACTATTCTGCAAGAAGAATAGCTCAAAATCCCTCTGGCCACTGTGCAGGACTTGTATCTGTCATTCCCAAGACAAATTAATGTTGTATTGGCCGCAAAAGGAGGCCCTACACCATACTAATGAATTATTTTGGTCTAAAACCAGGCGTTTCAGTTTTATTGTCCAAGCCTCCTGGGATAGGCTCCAGGCCCCCATGACCCTGAATACACAGGATGAAGTGGTATAGACAGTGAGTGAGTAAGTGAGACTTTGAAATGGAGTCAAAACAGAAGGTATGAACCTTAGTTCTCAACCATAGTTGAATATTTTACTAAAATTCCTAATATGCAGCTCATGGCTGGCTAGAGGATAACTCCCAGCAATCTAATCCTAGCATAGCAAAGCCGGCTAGCATGTTACCTAAATCATTAGGCTAGACAGATACCTCATATCAGATGTTTAAAATCACTGTAGAAAACTAGCTTTTTATTTATTTGTTTGTTTGTTTGTTTGTTTGTTTGTTTGTTTATTTGTCTGCCCATACAGAAATTTAATATTTTTTACTTCTGTTCAAATAAATTATTAGATCATTGTGTCATTTAAAAAAATATTTTGTATTTGGTATATTAAATGGATTTGGTATTTGTTCACATGTGCTACTGATAACACACAGATTAAACTTAATCCTAAACTATTAAAGAGTTTCAGTGCTCCATCTCTGCTGAGTGTTATTTAATATGGAATTAAATTACGTCAATACGTCTGGCAATGTGATTTACAGCATAAAGATGGCACTTGAATAGTGCTCTTAAATCAATAAACTGAGATTGTTCAGCTTTTGTCTGCATTAGTGCAGTGCAATACTGCCATCTAGTAGAATTTACAGATACAGATAATCAAGGCAGGAATTATATATATATACTGTATATAGGAATTTTACCATTTTTAATGTAATGGTAATGGATAAATATTACCAGCAAAATATCAGCAATCTTGGATATAATTGGAATTTTAAAACTGCTTCTACTGTAATAGAGAGCCACACACAGGTGCCTGTTGCAATTATTCACAAGAATGTGCACAAAGTCAGTTCAAGAGGCTAGTCTGTCTATACTACTGTATGCAGTCTGCACAAACTATAGTTCTAATAATATGTATATAAAATATGTATACCGTAAAGGTTTACAGGATAAACTTCCAATGTTGCAGGGAAGTGCAGTGAAACAATAGATAGTACTGCTCCATAGCAAGGATGTGACCCTAAATGCTAGTACCTGCCCATGTTAATAATCTCCCATTGTTCGAGAAAGCATTTGCCAGGTAATAATGTCCAAGTTCGGCTCACTTGAGCAGCCTTGAGCAGAGGTTGATTGTTGGGATAACTGTTAAAAGTGTGTGTGTGTTTTCACTGATCCACGGCCATGGCAAGACTCTCACTGAAAGTGACTCTACAGAAATCTGGCTTACTCACTAGATCCAGAGTAAGCAGGCCAGAGGTGTTGCTGGCAAGAAAAAACACAAAAAGGGAAAAAACGTGAGTAACCAGACTCAAAGGGAACATCCATGAGCTCCCCATATCCTCCCATTCCTATTTCAATTTCTGCAACCAATCGTTTTTCAGGCTGCCACAGCTGAACCAGAAGAGCTTTTAATAAGGTGTTTCATTTTATTTTATTTGGTCTGTGTGCATAGAGTTGGTGAGTTTCTTTTAGGTACCCTGGTTTCCTCCTAAAGACCAAATACATGCAGATTGAGCATATCTAAATTGTCCATATAGGAAGGTTTGATTGGCATGGTTTGTACTATATATCGCTTTGTGCCCGAGGGATAATCTGTGTCATCCTGTCCGGGATAAGTGGTGTAGAGAATGAGTATTTGAGAGAGTGTCTCTACTTAAAAGGTGTTTTCTTCATGCCTGGAGTGCAGTGGGTTACAGTCATGACAGCCATTGATGCAACCCCATGTGTCCACTGCAAAAACCTTAAAATACAAGGTGTTCAACGTGAGACTGGTGAGCATCCCTACACCTGGGTGAATGTTATCTGCTGTAGGAACAGGACCGCAAATGTGGCATCACATTTTTTAAATGTATATAATTGAATGTGGCAGTACAGCAGAACAGTTTAAAGTGACGAACTTGCATAGCTTCTCATTTATTAATGCATCTTAATGACACTCAGTAATTCTATACACTATTATAATACTATACTTGTGCATGTGCTGAGTTGAACTCAGACTTAATGATCACCGTGATGAGTGCTGATTAGTCTCCGTATTGCTCTAGACTTGGAAGAGAGCACATTTGCAGCAGGCAGACACGAAAGAGGCGTCATGCGAAAGTGAACTTCCTCTGAACCCGTCTCGTTTGCTTGCACGTTATGTCCTCTGTGAGTTGCTGCTGCCCCAGACGTTTGCTCCCTGTATGTTGTCTGGTTCTGATTTAGTACAGATGGCACAGATTTTCTTCAGTTGACATAAGGTCTATGGAATTATAGTATATTGTTCAGTTTCAGCATCATTGCTGCTGGCCTGAGTTACCTTATCTTTGATGTTATCTCCCTGGTAACACACACACACACATGCACACATCTAGAACACTTTCCATGGCTTAATTTCTTTAAAGGCATGTAAATAAATTGGTGTCATTCCATTAAATGTGATCAAAGCTGAGTGTAAACCAAGCTTAAAATCATACAAGCCTGAATATGTTTATGCTAGCAAAGACTTCATCCCTTAACAAGGCTAGTCTGGCTTTGGACAGCAGGAAATATGTGACTAGTGTTTGCTAATCACGTTAAGCACTGTGCTTGGATTGTGAATTAATTTTATCACAATCCAGCAGGTTTTTCTTAAGAATGTGGTGAAAGCGGGAAAAAAGTATGTTTTGTCTGTAATTTGAAACTTCCTATAGATGATGTCCACTATAGATGATGTACTGAACTTGGTATATGTTTTTCTAAGCATCTTATTTTATAAGATCTTATTTTAATAGATCATTGTGTTTTTTCCTTTCTTCCCCTTTTTTCTCTTTCCTGTCAATTTACATTTGTTGGTATGTTTTTTCCGTTCCTGTTTTTGTTATTCGTCTGTTCTTTTTGTTGTTCCCATGTGATGCCAAAGTCTCTGTTCACATTAAGAAAAATGCATTGGACAAAGGAAAAAAAAAAAAAAAAAACACAGGACCAGCAGGCAAACAGCCCAAGGCCACCAACCTGGCATCCAAACTTGCCAGAGCCCAATTTTATTGAACACCCATGGAACGCACCAGAGAAACAAGTGTGATCCACAGTTGCCCCACCCCTCAACCCACAGCATCCAAAAGATCTGCTGCCAATATCCAGGTACCAGACACCAAACACACCACCAGAGGTCTTGTGGGGCCAGAGCTGCCTCAGTGGCACAAGGGGAACCTACACAACATTGGGGGAGCATACACAATGTTTTGTGTTGTAATGTTATGGCTGTTCAGTGTTTTTTTTAGTCCCTTTGACCTCATTGACCCCCTGCCCACTGATTCTCTAGCACATGCTGTATGCATCTATTATCTGTCCTGGAATATAACTACTGCATTTTAATTAACTGATACTTCATTTTATGCACTTAACTCAGTGCTCTGATGTAATTATGTTATTCATTATAATAGTCAATGTGCCAAGATAAAAACATATCACATAAAACATGGTTTTATTTTATTTTGTCTGATTGAATGTACGCTATGGTAAACAGTGGTGAGATGTGCTGTATGTGTGCCAGAAGAGTTCAAACTGGAGGTGGGTCTGCATCAAGGATAATGGATAATGAGTTCGTAAAAGGCACAAGCCATGTGAAAGTGTTTTGAAGACAAAGTCAGAGAGGCCAGATTGAGGTGGTTTGGACACGTTCAGAGGAGAGATTGTAATTACATCGGTAGAAGGATGCTGAGGTTGGACCTGCCAGGCAGGAGGTCTAGAGGAAGACCAAAGAGGAGATTTATGGTGCAGGGAGAGAGGAGATGAAGTTGCTGTGAGAGAAGAGGATGCAGAGGATAGGGTGGGATGGAGGCAGATGATTCGCTGTGGAGACCCCTGAAAGGGAACAGCCGAAAGACAAAAAAGAAGAATGTATACGTTATGGTAAACACCATCAGTAGATTTAAAAGGAAATGCCAAAACAGGGGCAAACTCACTCACTCACTCATCTTCTATATCGCTTTGTCCTGTATTCAGGGTCGCGGAGACCTGGAGCCTATCCTAGAAGACTTAGGGCACGAGGCAGGGTACACCCTGGACAGGGTGCCAATCCGTCACAGGGCACACACACATACACACACTCACACACATTCACACACTACGGGCAATTTGGGAATGCCAATTAGCCTAATCTGCATATCTTTGAACTGTGGGAGGAAACAAGGGCAAACCTCATTTTAAAATACTGTATCCTGAATACATAAAATATATGAAATTATGAAAAGTTTTAAGATGGTTCTATATAATACCCATTCATTAACTCTCTGCATAGGAGTGATGGGAGGTAGAATGGGTTTAATACTCTTATATTTGATCATGCATTTGTTTGTACTTTGGGGAAAACAAACCTTTACTGTATTGTTTTCTTAAGACAGTTTAGGAATGCCACATAAGTTCAGGATAATAAACCACTTTAGCTCATTTCAAGATCTTCGAACTTGTTGAGTACTGTATGTACAGCTAACCCATACATTATCATGATGTCATGAAGTCTTGCCAGCCTCAATGGCCATGTAAATTCTTAGCAGTGTTTAGTTTTGAGGGTTAGCACTGTGTTTAAACCATTCGCCTTGCCTTTTCATAGGGGTTTTCTTTTTGGGGGTCCTTTCTGCTTCTGATTTATTCAGCTAAAAGTTCAGTTAAAATGTTAAAGCTAAAAATAAGCTGATCAGATTTAATGTAATTGATGATATTATTTCAGGTTGAAGACCACGTACATGTCTGCCTGTCTTTCCGTATGGCAGAACTCTCTGTCTAACTTAATATAAAGATAAAATTTAGTAAGGTTGAATATCTTACGCCTTCTTTCGCCATCAGCCAAATAGCCTGTTTTAAGTAGATCATTAAATCAGGCACATAACTGTTCATAACATATCTTTTACTCAACATTTTGATTTTAGTGCATACAGTAACAATGTGCTGTGTGTGCCAATTTGTGTATTTTACATTTCGCCTGCCATGCGGAAGGCCCGGGTTGGATTCTCAGCCAGTACCCAAACCCCAGCCACTGGATGCAGTGCCGGTCCCAAGCCCGGATAAAATGGGAGGGTTGCATCAGGAAGGGCATCCGGCATAAAACCTGTGCCAAGTTGTTGTGCGGACCAGATGGTCCGCTGTGGCGACCCCTTGCCGGGAGCTGCTAAAAGACTAAGAACATTTGTCCAAACATGTGCTGAATAGCGTCATTTAATCTGGTACAAAACTGCTCATAACATACATTATACTCAACATTTCCATTTAATTTATGGTGCAGATTTAACTTCAGAAAAAACTCAGGGCAGAGAACACATATTGGACCGAGTGCTAACCAGTCACAGGAATTCTGTCTTCACCCAAAAATACACTGCGGACAATTTTAAATCACCAATCAGCCTACAACAGATGTTTCTGGATAATGGGAAGAAATTAGATAATGCAGAGGAAACCTATTAAGCACAGGGAGAACGTGCAAACTCCATTCACAGACCGGAAATGATATTCAAACCCCCAACCTTGTTGGAGCAAGGCAAAAGTGCTTCTGAGCCAATCACGCCCCAATATGAAAAAAATTAAATTATCAAAATAAACTGAGCTTGACAGCAGGCAGATAGAACTGGTAAAACAACGACTACTATTTAGAAATTAGTATCACACCATTATTAATATATGTAGATCTGAGTTAGGAAAACTAATAACACTCAAATGATAATGTCTTAATATGATACAATCATTCAAGTTTTTAATTTGTAAGAACACTGTTGCTAGGAAGCCGATTTGTCATCTAGTGACTGATAAAGGTTCATGATTTAGCAAGACATCTACTGTATGTGAATGTGATAAAATGGGGACAGAGGAGAACACATCAACAAAGGCAATATTCACATTTGCTTATGTATTATTTAAACAAGACTCTAGACATCTGCTATAACACATCTGCCTGATCTTTCAATCAAACATTGTATTGAAAAGGGTTAACATTGTGTCACAATCTGTGAAATCATCTCTATAAAAATATATATTTTTTAAAGAAGTAAATACAAGAACAGCGGGCCATTTATATGAAGTCTTCTCATAAACATAGCGAGAAAGACCCCATTACAACATAGCATTCAACACAGTCTGAGCATAAAGCAAATCTTCTGAGGCTCTAGGCCTTATGACCAAGGGCTTGACCCTTTCAGTGCTGTAGTCAATCTAAAACAAGTACTTCCTTTGCACAGTGTTTAGGTTTTCACATAGCCACTTCACATCAGCTGCACAAAACCCACTTCTGTGCGCTGACCTTGTCTGGATAATAAAACATAAAAAATGAGTCATTCTCTATAACAAAGAGCTTCAGAATAGAGATGCTGCTATTTCAGGTATTCTTCAATTCCAGTAAATTACTTGCCTAAGTTCATTTCCATAAAATGAAAGTGCACCCGCATAGTTTGTTATTTTACAGTATAAAGCAGAGCTACTTTAGGTCTACTCTTGTTGGTAAAAGCAATAATACCTACAAAAAAAGTGACAAAAACAAAAGAACATATGCAGAAGAGCTAGGAAGAGATAGAAAATTGTGAAAGTATACATATACAAAATTAAAGCCACCTGCCTAATGTTGTGTGGGTCCCCGCTGCGCAATCAAAACAGCTCTGACCCATCATGGAAAGGAACTACCCAAGCACCTGGCTTCAGGACATTAGCATCAGATTCTTTATGTCCTGTAAGTTCAAGGTGGGACCTCTATGGGCTTGTTGGTCCAGCACATTCTACTAATTTGGAAGTCATTGTCATTGGCTTCAAAACATTCCTTAACCATTTTTACAGTGTGATACGGCACATTATTCCCCTGAAATACTGTAGGTCACTGTGATTAAAGAACACTGTCGCCATGAAGGAGTGCACTTGTCTGGAAATTTGTTTAGAGGATACCAGGATCCACCATTTCCTAGCAGAATATTGCCCAGAGCATTACACTGCCTCTGCTATATTGCCCTTTACTATAGTGCATCCTGTTGCAATCTCTTCCTCTGGGTACATCTAGAGATGTAAAAGGAAATTCGATTAATCTGACCAGACCATCTTCCTCCATTGCTCCATGTTAAGTGCCCATCACCATGTTGCCGGTTCACTATCTGTCCTTCTTTGGACCACTTTTAGTAGATATTAGCCAATACATACTGGAAATACCACACAAGACATGGTGTTTTGGAGATGCTCTGACCCAGTCGTTGACTTTTCACGAATTGGCTCTTGTCAACGTTGCTCAGATAATTCTCCATTCAGTGGTTTTAACTGTATAGCGGATTGGTGTGTATATATATATATATATATATATATATATATATATAGATAGATAGATAGATAGAGAGATAGATAGATAGATA
>JAQQZT010000007.1:17474042-17493844 GCA_030068275.1 Clarias platycephalus | reverse complement strand
GCCCATTCCAGCCTTGTGCAGGTCTAAAATCTTGTTCCTGACTTGCTTTGACAGCTCTTTGGTCTTGCCAATGGTGGGGAGGTTTGAATGGAAGATGTGGACAGGTGGCTTTTATAAACATACCACATTGTTGTTAGGAGCACCTTCTTAAATTAATACAGTATGTGTACCACAAGAGCACATAACCAGTCTGTGAGAGGCAGAATTATTGTTGGTTGGTAAGGGATCAAATACAGAAAAACGACCTCAGAAACGACCTCACAAAAGAGAAAAAGTGAGGACACTATGAAAACTGAACCTATGAAAACTGAACCTTCAAAGAAGAATGAACAGATCAGATACAGTATTCTACCTGCAGGTTGGACAGAATTTAATGAAACTTTTGCAGTATTTAGATATTTGCCTGAAGTTTAACATGCGGCATATGTGAAATCAAAATGTTGAGTAAAAGCATTGAACAGTTATGTGTGGATTTAATAATCTGCTTTAAAATAAGCTAATAATAAGCTACTTTCTTAATGAAAATAAACAACTGCACCAATAGATTATATATACAGTAAATTAGAAAAGTGAAACTGAATATTTTTACAGGGATTACTTAATTATTACTTAATAATTTCACTGTGGAAAAAACAGCACTGAAGTGGTTTTTTTTTTTTTCTTTGTTTTAAGACAAAATCCAATCTGATCTACTTTTTCGATTACTCATCTGAACAGGAAGTAAACAGGGAGTGTATTTGGCTGACGATGAACATAGAACAACCTAGAGTAAACATGGCATAAGATACTCAAGCTTAAATTTTATTTCTATGTATTAATAATTTAGCCAGAGAGTTCTGCCACACAGAAAGACAAGCAGACATGGAAGTGGGCTTCAACCTGAAATAATAATATCACTGATTACATTAAAGATGATCAGCTTCTTTTTAGCTTTAACCTTTTAACTAATTCTACAAACTCTTTAACCATCAATGACGGGTACATCAGCTAGTCATAAATTAATCAAAGGAGCATTAGCAAAGTAAATTGTTAAGTATAAATTTTTGTTTAATTATGAAATGCACCTCTATTGACTAAAAGTTAACCTAAATGAATTAGCAATGTCAATTGTAATGTATTACTGCTGGGTATTTAAATACATTTTTCATATGGTCAAAAAAAAGCAGTAATTTCAGTGTGACCAGTATTTGGTAGGCCCCAAGAAAAATGGCCAAAAACCTACAAAGAAGCTTAAGGCCATCTGACCCCTTTGGATGCCTCTGATGTCCATGTGCACATGGCCGAACATGTCTAAACCACAAACACTTTTTTCCACATATTCTGAACTTGTGCCCTCAGCATTTAATTATGGCATGTCTGAGACTGTGTGCTGTTCTGATCAGGACAACGATTAGATGACCCATTACAGATCTGCACACAATGATTGCATATAAAGACTGTGGGGTGAGAAGGATGACAAAAAATAATGAAAGAAAAAAAGAGAGGCTCATTCTCCACTGACATCTCCCTTGCCATGCCACAATGCCTTTCCTATATGCTGCACACACAAGATTTATGAGCCTCTCTTCTCAATAAGGGCTATTTACTGAAAGCCACTGAGGCAAAGCTAGGATGATGAGGGGTCAGGGAGTTCACACTTTGACCCCTTAAGTCTGAATTGGTGTGACATTTTGGTTCATGTGTTGAGTGGACCTGAGTGGAGGAGAGGGAAGCACAGGGTAAAGACATCTGGGTAATTGGTCTGTGTTTTCTTAGGAAGAGAGAAAGCAGAAGTGTCTTAAGAAGAAATAAAGAAGAAACAGATGAGGGGGTGAAAAGAAGAGAGAAATTGTGGCATGCTGTCACGCATGGTTAGGTGCAAGATTGAATTTTGGGAACAGAGGCTGGAGAAAACAGGGCTCAGTGGTCTGTGGTAATGGAGAGTAAAGAGCTGAACTGGAGCAACACACTGTCATCACTTGTCCATGGCTTAAACCAGAAGTATTTATAACCTTTTCAATTGTAGATGATTCGCATATAAGCAGATGACCCCAGAAAGTCCTTCGGCAAGGAAATTTAACTTTACTTACAGTATGAGTCATTTAGGAAGACTGAAATTAGACGGAAATATGAGTTGAGGGTTTAAATCTTGCGTCCACTCTGTGTTACATGTTCTTCCTGTGCTTTGTGAGTTTCCTTAAAGTATTATGGTTTACTCTAATAGTCCAAAGATATAGAGTATAGGTTGATTGACGTTGCCAAATTGCCCATAATGTGTGATTATCCCCCGTGATGGGTTGGCACACCACCCAGGGTGTATCATGGGTGGAATCTATTGGAGAGCTTGGTGCAAACAATGTTTATAATTTTAGAGGAAGGTGCAAGGAAGGAAAAGCTTAATGTTTAGTATCGAGCCAAATCAGAAAGCAATTTCATGGTCAAAACAGGCAGGAAAAAAAAGAAGAAAAAAAAAGAACAGAGCAATACAGAGAAACTGGATTAAAAACAGACAGTAAAATGGGCAAATCAGGAAATAATGCATAGAATTGCAGGGAAATGGAAAGAATGACAAAGAACAGGAATTATTGAGGTTTGTTTATTTATTTATTTATTTTAATAGGCTGGTTTGATTGCATGTTGCCATGAGCCAGCAAGTTAGTTACTTGGTGTGTTAGATCATATCACACTCAAGTTAAGAAGACCCATCACTGTATTTATATATATTATAAATCAAAGAATTACCTTTTATACATATATATATATATATTTTTTTTTTTTTTTTTTTTTTTTATAACTGGGATACTGACATGTTTCCCAAGTGTCATAAAAATGAGCCAAGGGTATCTTTTTAAAAGAAAGTCATGTTTAACTTGTTGCAGTCTGTACAGTAAACCTGAGAAAGAAATTCCAATGCTTAATTACAACAGTTTTGTTTTATTTTATTTTTTTATGTGCACTGATCTTTCTATGACTCTACCTTAAATTGCTATAAATGTTTTTTTCATTGAACTCAGTTGAATTAAATTAAATAATATCCGGGAGTGGGGGAAAAAAAAACTTAAAACTATACATTAAACAAACAAAAAGAATCTCTGTAGCATATTTACAGTGGGTATAGAAATGAACCATCCCGTTTTAAAATATTCTCATTTTGTTACTTTGCATCCTGAAATAAAAAAGGGACAGTTTTTGTTTAATCCAGCTGTATTTATTCAGTGCAACTTTTAACATCCATGTAAAAGATATAACACCAACGTGTCAGAAAAAAAAAGAATCACTTATTTGGAAAAGGATCACCCCCTTCTAAAAGGTCAGCATGAAAAGCTGGAGCATTCCGCACAATCAACTACGGGTGGCAAGCACTGACAAAAGATCTCCAAAATAAAGTTATGCACTGGCACAAATCAAGAGATTATTAATTATATACCAATAAACTGATGACCAGATCATGAGCACCAAAGGCTCATTAATGCCTGGGGATATCTAAGGCTATCCTATCTGTTCAGCGCACCACAGCCTGCCAAACACGGGACCCAGCAGGCAAAGAGCCTCCAAACTCTCCAGATCCCAGTCCTGTTGAGCACCCATGGTATGAACCAGAAAAACAAGTCTGATCCACAGAGGCCCCACAGTACTCCAGTACTAGTAAAGATCCTCTGCCAACATTCTGGTGCCGGACACCACACCACACCCACAGAGGCCTTGTGGAGTTATGCCCCATTTTAACGTTAAGGCTGATCATAACTGAAAGCAGTTCAGGTCACAATTTTAACCATATGAAGGATTGTCTCAGGTTGCCATGTATTCTTTTTGAACATCCCATTTCAGATTTAATCGCCTCTTTACTAGTATAATGAACTAATTTCTTCTTGAAAGGCTTTCAACTAGATTCTGAAGCAATAGTGCGGTCAAACTCCAATGTTGGGTAAAGATGCTTGTAGTGCAGTCAGTGCTCCAGTTTATCTCAAAGATGTTCAGGTGGGTTAGGGCTTTGTGCATGTTGTGATATTTTCATAAGGAAACAGGTTTGGTCTCTGTAGTTCCAGTACAGGGAAATTGCAATGCCACAGCAGAAAAAAAAACAGACATTCTGTATAAGTGTGTTTAAAAGAGAGAAATATTTTTCTAACAAGGAAAATGAATGAAAATGGTTCTGTCCTGAACATGTCTCCGTCATCTCAGCCCATGGTCACTATGCAGCACTAAAACTAGACAAATTTAGTTATTTATTTATTTTTTAATAGGGCAATATTAGTGAGTCATGCTAACCTCAGCATGAACCGAGTGCCTGTTTGTTCTCCTGTACAATCTACAAGAAATAAGCAACAGTATGTCTGATGGATCGGTAATGAGTATTGCATGTTTTTCATTTAATCTTTAAAATATTGTAGCTGGTATCGAATGTTTAAAAAGCATGTTGAGCTATCCTTACATAAATCTATATTAAACTCAAGTGATTTAATAATAATGAGATACAGTTTGCAGAAGTTGTTCAGTAAGTTATTTGTTTAGTTTAATTTCTGGTAACATCTCTGAATGAGAAATGCACAGAAATTGCCAACTGATTGAAAACATACTCAGGCTGGAAAAATAAATAGGAAGGGTCTGTCAAGAGCAGGCTTTAGATCAAATCAAACAGGCAAACACGGTAACAAGGAGAGCAGCGACTCGAGGGTGAATGAATAGAGGGCTTGTTCTCTCCAAATGTTGCTTTTTTCACTCTGGAGTCCAACATTTGTCCAGCTGGACATCAGCCATGTATATAACAGAATCAACTCTGACATAAATTCTATAGAAAAAGCAGACATTAGTATTCCCATTTCTTTGAAATGAACCTTCTTCATTCCTTATTGGGTGAGGAATTAAGTTTTTGTTTTAAATGTGTTGCATGTGTATCTTATTTTTTATGTATCTATATAAAATTTGTAATCCTGATGATTATATATGATTGTGTGGTAAAATGTTTCATGATGCCATATTTTCATCTGTTCCAGAATATAAGATACATTTTAAAAGTTTAACATATGAATAAATATTATTATATGTAATATAACAATGTAAAAGCCAAATTAATAAAACAATGTTCTTTAATAAAGATAAATATTTTGGAGACATTTACCCATTATGGAAGGAGTCTAATGTGTCAGCACTTTGGGAAAAGATCTAAGGCCTAATTCAAACTGCCAGCCCAAATCTGGTTTTGTCATATTCATATTGGGATCAGTCTGAAATCAGATTGCTTTTATGTAAAAACACACTGAATCCGATTTCACACATCCAGCAGTTTGAAATCAGATTCAAATTTGATTCCTAAAGGTGTGGATGCTTTTCTCATTAAAATTTGATTCCAAACTGTTTATTATGTCCTTTGCAACACAATGTGGATGTCCATACAATCACGTTGTATGGACATGGATCATTAGAGAAAAACGAGTGAAAAGATGATGAAGGAAGAAATAGACAATGCCTAGATAGTGATATGTACTCTTATCTATCCACTATTATCTGTCTTTTTGTTATAAATAAATGACATTTGGCATCACACAACACTCATGTTACACTGTACCCAAATTACCTGTAGTGTATGAATGTGTGTTTGTGTGCATATGTGTGTGCGTGCCCTGCAATGGACTGGCACTCTACCCAGCGTGTACTCTGCCTTGTGCCCTGGGATAGGCTCCAGACCCCCACGGCCAGAGGAGGCCGTGAAGTGGAAGAGGAAGAATACATACTGGTAATGCACCAGCTACTCTTTACAGCTGCTATAACACACATGATAACAGAAATTTGCTGTTAATTACATTAACGGTAACTCTAAACAGTTAAAAACATGTTGCACTGGTTATAATAAGCTGGAAATTATAATCCTTTGTATAAGTTGAATAACCAAATTGCTATGGTATAAGTGAAATAAAACACTTACAGGTGTGTTATTATCAAAAATAATCTACACTACACTGATAATGTGCCACATCACCCAACCATGTGCTCTTGTCTAAATGAAGTGCCTTGTAATCTCTATCCAGTCCTCATACTAGTTTAATAGAGCATAAACTTCTTAATTTTTTTTCTGTTTGTTTTGGTCTTTCTTCCACATGCAATTCTTAATTAACTTAAGTAAACATTTAAAATTCCTTCCAAGATGAAGATATTTGGATATTTATGGTTGACATATGAATACGAAAAGAGGTCCTTGGGAGACCTACTGTAACTAGTGCATGGGGAATAGGGAAACTTAGGGAGAAGATCAGAGGGGGAAAAGTATTTTTTAGCACTGGAACGTGAAGTCTATATAATATATCTTACTTGTATTAGCTGGAATTAGTAAGCCAAGCTAACAAATAAAATGGCACTAACCAAGCGTGATGAGATATGCAAGGTCAGGGCAGCAACTGGACAAGCTATAAAATATATAATTTATGTGCACAGTGAAGTGACTGATATTTCTTCCCCAAAGAATTTAATGTCTGTATCCGCTAGTTCAGACTGGCTTAATGTTCAGAGAAGTAGTAAAACATAAGATTAAGTCATTAAAAGGGATATAAGATTGTATATGCTGAAAAAGAGCTGAATGGATTCATCCGGCAGAACCATCCACACTAAGCAGTGAAATGCAATGTAACAAAAGAAGGAACTCAGGTTTACAGTTCTCCAAAGAAAGGCATGGAAAGATCTGTCCTCCTTGCAATAACTAATCCACTTGCTGATTCATGTAAGACTGAAAGAAAGGCATAACATATGACCATACAATCACTTTGGGCTCAAACTAGGCAAACTCCCACAGAGCTGAGAATAATTTATAAACAGACGTACAGAGACATTTTTCGTGGCTAGCAAGTTGTTTATGAGTCAGATCTGGGCCAAAGACTGTTGAGGTTTTATGATTCAATGTTCCATTATCTTCCAATGCAAACAAGCTGAAATGACACATAACTGTGAAATCTCAGCTATAGCTAAATAGTTGATAGGAAGCCCAAGTCCAAGTTTTTAAAGCTTACCTTGTCTTCTGTGAAGCAAACATTTGGTGCACTGTTAATGTCAAGCTTCAAAATTGGACATGCAAGTATGATTTGTGCCATTAAAAATTTAGGTAACACAAATCAAGCTGAAATTCTTAAACCTCCACAAAGGATGGTTTGTATTAATGTTGTTATTTGATAAGCAGAACATTCTTCCTGGGGAAACATCTTCGCTTTGAGGTGTACATTAACATAACTTGTTAAGATATTCACTGCAGTCTAGGAAATTGGATCAAGTGTTTGTGCATAGACCTTTATTCATGTAAAAAAAAAAAAAAAAAAGCGTACTCTTCATATCTTGTTTTAACTTTGTTTTTAAACTTCATAGTTTTCCAATTGCTGCTTTCAACTTCCTTGTTTTCCACATTTGTTTGTGTTTTATATATATATATATATATATATATATATATATTATATATATTCATCAAAAGCTGTACAGGATGTCATCTTTCACAGTAATAAATTGTCTATCTTCATATGACATTTTATGTCTCTGTTGTGGAGCACTCAGTAACAGACATGTTGCTTTGGGACTTATTCACAGCATGCCAAAAATCTCGGGACATCACAAGGCAAATATTTGTGATGAAAGGAAAATAAATAAATAAATAAATAATTGAATTAATTAATTAATCTGGCCATATACTAAAACTGTAAAGTTGGCTGTACATTGAAGATATTTGCAAAAAAATTATTTAGAGAGACCCATAGCAAAGAAACTCCAAGAAGAGATCTCATGTTAATCTCTTCTTTGTCTCCCAGACAGAAATGAGTCGTCTTTGAGACCTGTATGAGACTTAGCCATTTTCTCAATCTTCTCAAATGTGTCTCAAATATGGCTCATTACCTCTAAATCTCAGAGATAGTTCATATTTGTCTTGTGTCTGGCTAACATATTTTTTGTTTCCCCAAAGCAGTGTTTCCCACAGTTAAAATTAAATAAAATTGAGTTCTTTATATTGAAGAATATATTCTGCTGAAAAAATGCCACTCTTTATTGCACAATCCTGTCTCATACACAGTATATTTATTAAAACATAACGCAAAAGAATGGCTAAAAATGCTTTGGGACTTAAAGGTTCCTTGACAAACAGTGCCATCTACACTAAAGAGTGTTCAGTACTTTTTTTTTTATACTTCATCTTACTCTTAACCTACGGGTAGATGGAGGGGAGGGTTAGTAGGTTGGATCTCTAAAATATATCTAAGATATGTAGATATGTAGATTGGTAACAACTAAAGACGATTACAAAATTGCTTTGTAATAGATAAATGTTTTATTTTTAAATTAACCACCAGTTATATTATTATTATTATACAGTACACCCAGGTGTCCCTAGTTGATCAACATGGCTAACATCTTACAAATGTGTACACCTTAATAAATTTATTGAAATTAATCTGGCAAATGGCAAACTTACTTTACATTCTGTATAGTAAGTACATTCTATATTAAATACAATATACAGAATATTTTTATTGAGATGTGAAGCAATGAGATAATGATTTCTGTATACATACATATCATTTAAGACCAAACCTATTTTTGATTATACATAAATGTGGCCACCCAATTAAGTCTACAGTACATGTAGATTCTAATAAAGACATATGCTCTAAGCCTGCAAATACTGATATTTATGTGATATTTATGTGCAAATGTTTAAGTGTCCAGTGCGTTAGAGAAATGTACAGAGCCTAAAATAAGAAAGTAACGCGGTTTATAATATAAAGTAACGCGGTTTGCGAGTTTGTAAGATTTGTAATGAATTTTGACTTGAAAAACGAGCAAGTCTTGGCTTACGAGTACCGAGTATCATGTATCACGCATGCGCTTCTTGTTTTGACGCCGAGTGTCACATGATCACAACTGAGCCAATGTTTTTTCTCTCTCTTGTGCTGCGGAATTGTGGGTAATCGTCTCCCCTGCGGGGTCTTAGTGCTCGTCACTCACTATATAATCAACATCTGTGCACGCGTGTACTGTTTACTATAACACTGTGACCACGTGTGTGCCACAACTCCAGGAGTTGCAGACTTTGGACAAACTTGTTGGACATCCACCACAAGAGAAGACTGATGTAGCGGGTGAGAGAACTTTTCCTGGCCCTTCTTGTAGCCCTTACATACAGCAAGCAACCAATTTTCCTTTAAAATTTTTCATCTCCTTTTTAACTGATTCTTTTCACTGGAACATTGTGACAATGCTGTGGCCCTTGTGTAACTTCTGTATAAATCATACTTCGAGTTGAGCAGTGTGACACTTAATATCTTTGTCAGGTCGTGTAACATTTTGTATCATTTAGTGTCTTGATTTGCCAGATTTTGCTGGTGTCTGTTATATTGTGTGAATTGTAAAAATGTTTACAAATGTTTCTTAAAAGAATGTCTCACTTTGTGTCTCAGTTATGTCTCTTTGTTTCTCCTAAGTTGGGTTTAGGAGAAATTGAAAAGACAAAGTCGAGCTTTTAATGAGACAGCTCAATTTAGTCCCATGAGACAAGAAAACTTCATTCTGAGCAACAAAATTTTGCTATGGTGACGTAAGATGAGCAATAGAATACATCAAGATGTTTTTTGAAATGTTTGTCTGTCTGTTTGTTCATGGACGCATCATGTAAAAAATACTGAACAAATTTTAAAAAGGGGTCACAAAGGATTTATTTGACCAAGCTTGCGTTTAAAATATGCTTTGTTACATTGCAATCGGCCCACGGGAATTCAACAGATGCCGCTGCACATTTGTTATTACCCGCTTATAGGTGTGCAATTAAAACCTACTTAATAAATAAATTTCACACCTTTTATGTATCTATCTATCTAGCGTGTGTGTGTGTGTGTGTGTGTTTTTGAGAGAGGCAAAAGTTAAAAAAAAAAGAAAAAAAAAAAGGAAATTACTATATTCAGAATTAATGGCACCGTGTCATACAATATAGCAAAAAGAGGTAATGTGTTGTGTCCTCTTTGATATAAGTAAAGAATGCAATAAAGAGAACTATCTCTGAAAGCAAACGGTTTTAGCATTGTCTGTAAATCTCAACATTTTAGACACTCACCCTCAAATATATAATACAACACTTCCAAGACTTTAAATGTCACAAATAATAAGTTAGCCTTTCACCAGGGAAGCAATGCACTGACCTGAAACATGGCATAAAACAGAGAGGAAGTGTGTGTTAGAATGCTTTTAGAGATGATAAGAGCTGGAAATTGCTGTTTTGAAAGAGAGAGAGAGAGAGAGAGAGAGAGAGAGAGAGAGAGAGAGAGAGATGACAGCAGAAATATATAAGACGTCTGTCTTCAGGCATGGCTGAATCAATGAAAGATAGCAAGTTTGCTCATGGAAATGAAGCTCTAAACCAGCAGGGCGGCTAGGATCTCTGACTAACTGACCGTGAAGCATTGTGAGCATTGAACTCACGTGTTTGCACACACACACACACACACACACACACACACACACACACACACACACACACACACACACAAAGCAAGAGAAAGAAAAAACGATACCCAAATGGAGGTCAGCCATTCACCACTGGGCCATTAGTCATACACACCGCAGTGAATATTGCATTGGTCCAGATCTATCACAGTTAAACAAAGCTTAAGAAATCTGGACACTGGCTGGGTAGCATTCAAAAGAAAAACCACCACTGAACATTTTGAGGACGAAACTGAAAAAAAAAGCTGGAGCTTATCCCAGGAGACTTAGGGCTAATCCATCGCAGGGCACACACACACACATTCACACACTACGAACAATTTAGCAACACCAATTAGCCTAATCTGCATCTTTTGGACAGTAGGAAGAAACTGGAGTACTCAGAGGAAACCTACCAAACACGGGGAGAACGTGCAACCTCCATGCACGCAGAGACGAGAATCAAGCCTGGCCGGGAATCGAACCCGGACCCTGGAGGTGCAAGGCGACAGTGCTAACCACTACATCACTGTGACGCCCACTTAAATTTCCATAATAAGTATGTACTGTATAAGTTCACACTCACAACTGATTCTACTTTCAGGTCGGGTTTTCCCTCCAAAATGTGGATCGAGTTGCATTGCTTCATGCATCATTTTTGTGAATGCAGGTTTGCTAAATAGTAGGCACAAGTTGAACAATCGCTTTCCTCAACCTGCAGCACTGAGAGCAGATACAGAGTGCATCATGGCTTAGATTAAATGAGGCCCAGATTACTATTTACGAGTGGTCCAAGTATCAGTTCTCAAAAAAGATTGTTCACACTTCACCAAATGTACTGAATAAATGGCCAAGTTTAGAACAGTGAAAATCATGAATACAGTTCATATAAAGTGGAACACAGTCCTTCATAGTGGAAATTCATGTGTTATATCCACATCAATGTTTTACAGCTTTGTAATCATTTAATACCATATTAGATACAGTACTTATTTGCCAATAAGTATATCTTTGTGAACAAGGGAGAATTGCAGAAATTAGATCAGATCCTTAAACAAACTGTATAAATGTTTAAGTGTATGTGTGAGATGAGAAGATTGCACTATTTAGATATGCTACACATACAAGGTTGACCGTATTATTAGTATTTCCTTTTTTATTCACACTAATACTACAGTTTGCTGTAACTCCCTGTGCTTCCATGCACATGTGTATTCAGCTTACTGTGGTTTATCCTTGTCAGTCACAAGCCACTCAGAAAAAGAAATTGTACAATAAACTATGAAGAAGTCTTTGGCTGTAGCTATTTCCCACTTGTCTTCTATACACAAACATAATTGCTTATAAATTTGATCTAGAAAATCACATAGTCAAACTCCCGGGTGGTTTCTGAGGATGTCAATATGCATCCTGCAAAATAATATTTGTAACTACTTCATAAACCATTTAGTCAGACGTATGTCCAAATCTGTACAGTATGTTTGGTCTTCTGTACCAAAAAACTAGGTACTAAAAAAATCCTTTTTACTATGCAGTTTTGGTAGATCTTAGATTTAAATAGTGAGATATTCTGTGATGCCATTATCATCAGAGGACTTCCCATCCATACTAGCATGTTTTACACATTTATTTTATAACTGCGCATAGACTTTAGAGAGAAAACAACATCTTTTTGCTGGGCAAGAGTTCATTTTGGAGCGGAGAGCATTAAAGGATTTGTCCAAAGGGCTTAACTGTGGGAACTTGTCTCTCAGATCAATAGCGGAGAGCTTTAACTACAGAACCATGACTGTCCCGATATACACAGATAAACTATAAGATTACAAAGCAAAACTTAATACCTAGTATTGTGTAGGTTCCCCTTGTGCCACCTGGGCAGCTCTGACTCTTCGGGGAAATACTTCACAGGACCTCTGGGGATTTGTTGTGGTGTCCTCCTCCAGAAAGTTGACAATAGATCCTTTGGGTGCTATAGGTTATGGGGTGGGGCCTCCATGGATCTGCCTTATTTCTCCACCACATTTTGTGGGTACTCAATTGGATTGGGATGTGGGGAGTTTGGAGACCAGGACGGCGATGCACTGGGTGATCAGAAATTCAATCATTGCCGGACTATATTTCAGTGTTTTGTGCTGCTTTCGTTTTTCTGTGGGATCAGACCAGAAGGGTGACCTTTGGTCTCCTTGTGTACGGGTGAGCCTTGGGTGCTCATGATCTAGTCACTAGTTTACTGGTATATCATTATTGATAAGCGTTATTCTGTTATTGTTTTTTGGAGTTAATATTATGGCTACTTGGTGTATACACGTTTTCTCTTGATTAAAAAAGTGTGACAGTTGCTTATCATATCATTTACAAAAGGTGAAAAAATATTCCTTTTATTCCTATCCATCTAATATGTATTATAAATTCATTTGTTAAAAACTGCTTGAATCAACTAATTACAATAGAGAAATGAACAATACCACCCTCGACTACTGCATCCTAAAATTAATGATTGATGCCAATCATTAAGCTTTCTAAAACTCGCTTCAAGGCCTCAAACATCATGTTCACGTTTGATGTTTTCCAGACAATCTCTTTTCTTTATCATCAGTCTTGAAGACTTGCAGTTCCTCAGATATGATTCCACAGACTGATATTTGTTCAAAACTGGCAGTTCTAAGCAGCGTGTGGGTTGGTGTAATTTTGTTTCTTTGTCCTTGATGCTTTTAACGTCCCAATCTAGCCTGAAACAATGCAGTTATTGCAGTTGCTTAGCCATTATGAGTCAATCTAGGGCTCTGGAGGATACTCTTCTAGCTTTCTAGGACACCATAATGCAATTTATGAATCTGATATGCTGCACTTGTGCCTCTGTATGTGACTGTGTACACAGACTAGTATTTGTGCTAACACTAATATTGTCTATGTTGGACATTTGTATATTTGATAACCAGCAACTAAATGGGTCATCCGCAAATGGCTAGTGTTAATGTGATCAACAGGAGAGACATGGTTTACTGTACTGTTCCTATTTTACAGTATTTAACAGTAGAATTGTTGCTGGATCAGTAGTAGTTTAGTCAGTCAATATTTAGTGTGCAAGGTTTGCAGTGGTGGCTCAGTGTGTTGAGGCTCTGAGTTACCGAATATAAGGCCAGCGGTTTGAGCCTCAGCTCTGCCAGGTCGACGCTGTTGAGCTCTTGAGCAAAAAATTTCGAAAAATCGAAAAATCTAAAATAATATAAGAAATTCACTGTGCAGTATTGTATATGTAAAATAATGTGATACAATATAAAGCCTGAAATTAAACTATAATAAAACTATTTGAAGTATCACTTTAACCCTAGGGTAGAAAAGAAGAAATATAAGTTCTCTAGTTACAGTTACTCCAGTTTACTGTAAGGGTATTTTAAATATAATTAATTTGCAGTACGTTCACTTGAGCCTTGGGTCTTATAAATAAAATATTCAACTGTGGTACATTTATTTTACAGAGTACAGAAAATAATAATGAATTTAACAAAAACAAACAAAAAAAGAATCAACTGTTTTCTATTAAAACCTATACAACTTGAAAACTTTGTGTATGTCTAAGACAGGATAGCATCCTTGGTCCAATTTATCAGGTATCTTTCATTTTAAATGCTTCCAATGAAACAGTGAAATTACAGTATGTAGTTCACAACTATTTGAGATTTCAGGATTTCACTGTCGGTACTGATACCATTTAGGATGTGGTAGTAAGAATTAGCAGGAGTTAGAAAGCCAACTCATGTTTTGCTTTTTCGTTATAATAAAAGAGATGTTCACTTGTTTACATGCAGCGTTGGTTCCCAAGAACCTGCTGATCACAGTTCGGGGGGATATTCAGAATTTTTTCGTTTTTCCAGTATGTGGTGTCTCCTCATTGCTGAGAGTCATTAATTGCCAGTTGCACTGTTAGGATGCTGAGAGCTTTATCAGAGGAGAATGATAGAGGCCAGAAAAGGAGGAGTGCTTTGGTCTGCTGCTGCTCCAGAGAGGCAGATCAGTGGCCTTGAGAATTGCAATAGTTGCTCCTCCTTTCTTTGTTATACATTTTATTGAAATTACATTTTTTAATTTTCTTTCTTCATATTTTTGCTGTCAATACACCCTTGTGTGTCTGTCTTTCCACTATTCTCTAATTCTATACCTCTTCTGTTCTTTCTTTCAGCCTCTTATCTGGGGAATATTTACCATTCCTGTCTGCAAAACTGCTTACTTTTGTCTCTTTCTCTCTGTCTCTCTTGTTCTCCCTCGCTCTATCTTTTTTATGCTGATAAATGAAGTGGCGGGTGTATTAAACTGTTGCTGCTTGAAGGCAGAAAGCTGTCATGTTGGGTTCAGTGCTCTTCAGCAAGATTCAGGCAACATGAGCTGCACATACTGTACACCCACCCACCCACACATACACTCAGTCTGCAGCATTTCTCTGTCGGAGCCTAAGGTACCAAAGATAGAAGGAGAGGAGATGAGGACAAAGAAAAGTCAAGAGAAGAAGAAGAAGACAAAGGAAAATAGAGGTGACAGAAGAGAGGAAATGAGGGGAAACATGGTGGGATGGAGAACATGGTAGGATGACAAGAGTAAATAGAGAGGCGTGGCAAAGAGGACAAACAAAACTAGGGAAAAGAGAAAATAAGGACAGGCGGACAGGGGAAGGACAAAAAGAACTAGGGAGTTGAGGAAGAAAAAAAAGGAGAAGAGAACCAATGGAGCATGGGAAATAAATGTGGAAAGGAAAAGAGTAAAAATTTAAATAGGTAAGAAGTTATAAGAAAGAAAATTAGGGAAGGCTGGAGGACGACGATAACTTTGTAACTAGAATGAAAGACAAGGGAAATTGGGGGGGAAATGAGGACAGAAAGGAATAGTCAGAGGAAGATATGGAATATGGTAAGAAGTGGAACAAAATAAAAATGAAGAAAAGAAGGAGCAATGAAACTGGAGAAGATAATAGCAGGAAGGTGAGAGAAGGACAACAGGAAATGGGAAAAGGAGAGGACAAATAGAAGAGACAGGATTGAGGATATAATTAACCAGGAAGGAGATTCACTGGTAACTAGAGAGGAGAAAGCAGAGGAAGTTAAAAAGGACAAAATTAACTAGGAAATAAATACGCATTGAACCATGAAAGAAAGTGTGACATAAACAACCAGGGAGAGGAGGAGGACAAGAGAGACAGAGGTGCTGTAGCTGTTCCTCCCACATCCATTAGGGGTCATTAATGGTGCTTGCTCTCTCTCTCACACACACACACACACACACACACACAGATGCGTTTAAACAGCACATCTGCAAATAAAAGTCATGATCTTATCGTTGGTCTAGTCCACATTTGTACACAATGCAGCCACAGATGGACTTCTATAGCAGTTGATATAATTTGGTACAACATGAAACTATAATAAATGGATATTTATTGCTTAAACGCACTTTTTTGTTATCCAAATAATACTGGATTAGGAACCAAAACAGAGATTTTACATAACAGCGGCTAAGATAAGGCTAGGTTAAAATAGATATATTTATCCTTAGATATCTGTAACAGAGGACGTCTTCCCACCAGCGGATGGCACGCTTCTAACATGACCCGTGCCAAACATTTCCAGGTCACTTCCTGACTCCTCGGTATATAAGCACACCAAGATCATTAATTCCTTGTGAAGTCTTGCCAGACATTGCAGTTTTGTGCTGTGCTTTCACGCCTTGTTAAAAAGCCCTTGCACATGGATCCTTGCTCTGAGTCTGGTTCGCTACAACCTCATTAGCGTTGCACTGATCTGATAATGAGCATCAACAGGTTGATATTGGCCAGAATAAAATTTGACATATTTCCTCATTTCACTGAGGATTTTGTTTTAACATGCTCTTTAAATTCAGCAGAGCATCATTTTGGCTATTATGTATAAAAATGTTGCAACAATGTATAACAATGTCTGCTTGTGCCAAACCTATTAACACATTTTAAAACTATGAACTCATCTGTGCAAATGTCCGAAATGTCCATGTTAAAATTAAATCAAACCCCAGAAAACCTATTTCTTTTTTTTTATTAAAATCAAACTTTGCCAACATATGATATACACAAGAAATAATTTATAGACTCTGTGAATGATTTACATTGCAGTATGTATACAGTAAGCAGTTATTATAAGCTTTTACAGTATTCTACAATATACAAAGTGAAGGCTGATTGAGATTACATTCTTTACATTGTACTGTAAATAGGGGACATATTCATGACCATAAATCACTTTACACACAGTACTGTCTTGAACCTCTTCTCATTTATTTTATTGAAATAATTAGATTAAATAAATGTTTAACTGTGGCTGTGACAGGTTGCAATGTGCCTAAATATATCATTTCAAATTGTTCATGTAACAACCTCAGCAGCAACCTCATTTCCCCTCTCCTCTGTCCCAACCACTCAGCATTCAGCATCACCAGTATACTAATCACAATCTTTTTAATTAGACCAACAAAAGCTTTCCTCTAAAACTGGTCAGGTACAGGAACTGGAATCAAAATGAGAGCCAAAAACTTTCCAAAACCTAGAACTATAAAAGTTCTTCAGGAAGCCTGGAGAACTGTTCCTCAGGCCTACATTACATTACAGGCCTACATTAAAAACAATAGGCAGACTGGCTCTTTCAAAGCAAGGTATGAAGAAATGAGGGGTGGCCCAGTGCACAGTACTATAAATACAAAGTGATAATTTTAACATAGCGGATTTGTGCAGGACAAATCTCTTCAGATTGGCACAAACCGAACAGGCAAAATCTGAAACTCTGATTGGTAAGTAGACAGTTTTGATGTTCCCACTTGGATAAGAGTGTTGACCAAGTTCAGGGTGTAAATTGAGTTCATATTATTGTGAAAAGTGTTGATTTACCAAAGTAGATGATTTGGGATGGTAAGGCCACGGATGAAGATAATTACTTACAAATAGTTCTATGGAAGCTACAAATCCCTATGGAGAGATTGGCGATAACCAACAAAGTGCTGGCGGTGCTTTGAATTCAAGTAATTAATTTCACTGTTCACTAACTTGCAGATAATCCTTGTGGATGGTACTGTTTTACCACACAGCCTATTACAGTATTCAAAAAAGGACAAAAAAAGTTTTAAAGTTCACTTACCAGTGATACCATACTGGTGCTTAAATCTCTTTACTATTGTATTTCTATTACCCTGTAGGTGAAATGGTGTCCAGCTGTCACATGAGAGACATTCTAGAGAATACCACAAATGACCACAGATAGGCTTATGGAAAACATACGGTGGACCTACATCAAACCAATGAGTCATAAAAAGCTGCAGCTCCACCAAAATATTTTCCAATATGCTCAAAAAAATTGTAGCCCATGCCAGCAAGCTGCAGATCACTATGGGTCACCACGACCCACTCCAATAAGCAAGTAATATGTTCTTACCATATGACTACCCACAACTCATCTCGATTTGTATTTGCAGTAATTTGTAGGGGGAAAAAAAAGAAAAGAAAAAAAAGGAACTGGGCTTATTTCACAAACTCCCGAATTCCTTGTTTTTTTTCGGAAGCCTAACAGTCTTTATTTAGAGTTTACACTGAAAGTGGTTAGAGAAGGATGGCCAGTATGGTTCATGATGACATGAAGCTTAGGGTATGTTAAATAACTACCCTTTACACACTTTCCTTATGGCAAACAGGCACCAGCAGAAAAAAACACTTTGGATTCTACTCATCTGAACCATCTTAATCTGGTGTTATATTAGATGTGAATTTAAAATTAAAATCAACTATCATTAGCTCTCCAGGCTTAGGCATATCTGACAAAATTCCTAGAATGCAAAGTGAAGATTTCTTAACGAATATGCGAACAAAATATTACTAGACTTAGAGAGTAATCTGTAAAATAAAATAAATCAAAGTATATTTGTCTTTGTGTTCATAATGACCAACATTTTTCTACATCTTATTTTTTGTTTTTGTTTTTTATAGTTATATTATAATATCATGTACTGTGTATTTTTTTTAACAATATGTAAATTATCCCCTTCATTATTACTAGTAGTAGTAGTATGAATAGATAGATAGATAGATAGATAGATAGATAGATAGATAGATAGATAGATAGATAGATAGATAGATAGATAGATAGACAGACAGACAGGTACTGCTCGGATTAGTATTATATATTTCACAGTTAACAGGCATCACTCATGCATTATTCTTAATCTTTGTTAAAATAATTTTAATCATCCAATTGTTGATTCAGCCTTATTTGCCTCGAGTGGCACTGATGATGCAACACCGCCTGTGCGAATTACTGCAGTATTTCTGAAAAAACACACACACAAACATGTCGGCAAGAGAGAAAGAGACAGAGAACGATAGACAGAGCTTCAGGCACATACAGTAGGAGACAAGGAGCTAAGACAAAATATTACCCATGAGGCCTGACCATGGAATGGTGGAGAGGATGATGTAATGGACAAAGATGCAGATCTATCTCCTTCTCTTGTTTCTACTGTATATCTATTTCATATTTAGACTTTGTTTAGATTTGAACAGCTCCCTAATGCATATGACGTACTGGTTAAAAAACAAACAAACAGGGTGATCACGTTCATGTGTGAGGCATTGCGGGTTCTGCTGCAGCATTGGTTGGCTCTGTGACTTTGTGTGTATGTGTGTTATCAGTGCATCATTAAGTCATTAGGAAGACAAAAAGTGCAGTTCATTCTTTTGCTTTTATTGTTCTAGAGATAGAGAGACAGAGGAGCGGCTTTGTTCTGGACTCTAATGGTTATGCTAGAAGAGGACTCACCCTCCTACACACCCTCTCTGCATCTCCATCTCTACTGTGTTTTTTTTTTTTTTTTATAACCACACACACATATCCTCTTAAAACACAGACATTTTCACCACCCACTTAGTCTCTCTCTCTCTCTCTCTCTCTCTCTCTCTCTCTCTTTCTCTCTCTCTCTATCTGTCTCTGTCATTCACACACAAACAAGCTCTTTGTCCTCGTCTCTCCTGCTCTCCACCTCAGATAAACACATACAGTAGCCTATTAATTATGTATGAAAAAAAATGCCTGTGCAGACACCCTTGTTCCCCTGAACACACCTCAGTTAGCATGGCCTTGAATGCTCCAGCTATTTAATGAAGCACACATAAACACATAAATATTTTCCCTGTTGCACTGTGGCATCGTTAAGATTATAGGACATTTGTATAAAAATTTGCTTTGAGTGTCAAAATAAAACATAAAAAATGTTACACAATAAAACATTAATGTATGTGGGGTGTACAGTGTGTGTGTGTGTGTGTGTGTGTGTGTGTGTGTGTGTGTGTGTGTGTGTGTGTGTGTGTGTGTGTGTGT
>JAQQZT010000007.1:17425709-17437456 GCA_030068275.1 Clarias platycephalus | reverse complement strand
TGTGTGTGTGTGTGTGTGTGTGTGTGAGAGAGAGAGAGAGAGAGAGAGAGAGAGAGAGAGAGAGACTTTTAATGAGCCTATTAAAGGAACAAGCGTCCCATTGACTGTGAGATGCAGGAGAAACACATCGGTGGAAATAAAAAAGGACAACAAACACTTGTATGCAATTCTCTCTCTCTCTCTCTATCTCTCTCTCTCTCTCTCTCTCTTTCCTTCTCTCTCTGTTCTGTCCAACCCTATTAAAATTGACTAAAGGTCCAGAAATATTTTAATTTAAATAACATTTGTAGGAACATTTTTATACACAGGATTTGTTTTATATTGTCACAGTAGCAGGGAGGATACACTCAACTAAAACAACCATCAGAAACACCTGAGAGCCCAACACAATTGTAAACAAAACATAAAATCCTAATTATGCATAGGCCCAGGGACAACAAAGATTCTCTGCCCCGTAAAGGCACTGATATGCCCAATGGTGGACTAGACACACCTAACCATCCTCTGATGTTAATGGCTGTGACACCGGGCAGGAGGTCTGGATGGTGTCTTCTAGCGTGGTCTGTGACAGGGCTTAACATATTGAGTGACAGGGCCAGGAATATAGGGCTGAAAAGGGACCTGCATGTGCCAACAGGCTGGAAATTGGCATGAGAGCTTGACAGGTGCACAAGGTACCTGTACAGGTACAAGGTAACCAGGAGGTAGCACAAGCATAATGTCCTCAAAGCTGGAGTGGTTCAAAAGCATGACGTTCTCAAAGCCGGATGGTGGGGAGAGCATGGCACTTGTAAGTGAAGCTAGGGTGTGCTGCAAGCACTACATTTTCAAATTTAAGATGCAGATATTCTTGAAGCTGCATCAGCAAATGAGAGCATTGTGAGAGTAATATTCTCTCAATATCTAGTATACTAGTTCATTTTCATAGTCTGGTTTGATTTCTCTGTTTCACTTTTTTTATTTTATTGAATTATTTTTGTCTTAGGCTTTGTCTGTTTTTAAGCTATGTGGCACCACACAACGCACAAGATCTTATGCTAGATGTCCTTCCCGTTACAATCCTCCCATTTGTTTCTACTTGGGATTGGGATTGGCACTGGGTTGTATGGGCCATAGGGTTAAGGACCCAACAGTGGTGACCCAGGCAGGGAGGATGGGGCTCAATCCTATGAACCTCTAATGAGCAACCCAGATCCTCAACCATCAGAGCCACCACTGCCCTAAAACCCTTCAGGACAGAAGCTGCCTGATGTACGAGCAACACAACTAGGGCATAAGTGAGGGGAAAGTCACAATTGCGTTCTGCTTTATACAAAATGTTAAAAGCATAGCATTTAGTGTCCTATTGAATTGTTGATTAAGGCCATCAGTTTTAGGGTGGTACACAGAGGTTTGAATTTCTTCACCTGCAGTAGCTAGCACACATGACTGCATGGATGACTACTCCTTTTGTTTTCCCTTTTGAAAAGGAATTGCCTTTGGGTCTCTGGTGGCATAGTCCATGATCACTAGGATGTACGGTGCAACTTTGGAATTAGGCCTAGATCTCTATGCCCTCAAAAGGGACACCGATCATTGGGAATGGAATGATTGCCAATGATCGGTGATTTTGGGAAGAGGTCCGGGTCCGTGTGTACCGGGTCTGTGTGTACTGTTTATTATAACTTTGTGACCATGTGTGTGCGCGCACGTGCGTAAAGCAAATGCCATTAGAGAGGTTCCTTGATCAAGATCCTGTTTCCAGAGTCTCTTAGTGATTCTGTTTTGTGTGTGAAAGTCATCCTGCACAGTAGCCCCCTCCCTTCTCCTCTCCTTTTTTGTCTTACTTCACACAAACACGCGCACACACACACACACACACACTGCTCTGTCCAAATTCTTTTCAAAGGTAAAGTACAGGTTAATTTGTTTTATTTTTACTTTGTATTTTGTATTAATTATTTTTATATGAATGTTTTTGGGTAGAACGAATCATCTGAGTTTCCATTACTTCTTAAAGGGGAAATTCTATAAGTTTTCTAAAAACATAACAGCCATTCCCCATCTCGCTTCCTAACCCAAATCTCAAACAAGGGAACCTTTCTGATATCCTTGTCAATACAGGACCACCAAGAGGCTCCCAGCCAGCATAACAACATGGGGTAATGAAAAAGGGGTGGGCCAAGGTAATAATACTTCCCGTGCCTAGCAGGACAGTCAACACCATAACCACCACCACCACCTCCCATTCCACACAATTCATACTCAGGTCCCAAACACTGAAGAATGGAAATTTCCACTGTAATATTAAAGACTAGATGTGAAAACTTTAAGGAAATCAAAAATTACCCTGTCCTACTCAAATAATTTGAACACTTACATAGCTGATTGACTCTAGAATATAAAGCCGTGGATAAGTAATGATTAATAATCTTACTTTGGTGTCACCCAGAGGAGAATGGATTTCCATTTAAGGAGTGCTTTATACTGTAAATAAATTTAATTAAGTTGAATTGAATTGAATTAAATGATTCATATATTTGGTCATTTATCCATTTGCTCACATCATACATTTGCTCATCAGATGTCCATAGGATTTTACAAGAAACACAAGTCATTTAATTGATCATTTAAAAATCTAGACATCAAGACATATTGGTAACCTCGGCACTACAGGTTTTATTGTTTTAATGTAAATTCAAACATATTTATATTCTGGGAATTAGCATTTACAAATTTTTAACAAAATTTGCTCAAGGGCTCCAAAATTATAGTGTGGCAAATTACTTTAAGTCCACTTCTATACACCTGCCATGAGCAATTTATTTTCCAGGCTGATAAAAGCTCTAATAATAGCATTTTTTCTTTCAGACGTCTGCTGATCTTGTTATGTCAGTGTCTCGCTTTCCTGCTAAAAGCTATACCATTACAAAAGTACAAGTTCAAACAGGAGCTCTTCTCTACATGCTTCTAATGCTGACCCCAACCTTGGTTGAGCAGCACTTTAAATTACTGTAAATGAGATTAACATGGTAAATGTCAAGGCATCTTTGTTAAAGCTCTAGGATTGTTTTAGCATTTTAAGCAGTAGGTTAATGATTTATTATGAAGTTTAATTCTAGAGGGAAAATTTTTTGTGTTTTGTGAATTTAACATTAAGTTGTCTATTTAGTAAATTCAGTGCTACAGTATGATCTGCCAAATAATGAGGTTGGAAGCCATATTGTTAAATTAATCCAAATTTAGAGTGATTGATGTAATAATAAGAACCAGAGTACAATGCCTTACAGTTTTATAATTGAATAATCTCCTGGCTATTTTCTTTTTGGATAACAGAAACATACTTTATTTTGTTACTTTTTAATTTCTTATTTTAATTCCAACAACAACAACATCAATAATAATAATAATAATAATAATAATAATAATAATAATAATAATAATAATGAAATAATTCAAAATTTCATATATTTCTCATTCCAGCTATCCAGAGAACATAGGACTTCATATTTTTGGCATCTGTCAAAGTCTCTGTTTACATTGCTAAACTGTTAGTTGGTTATTTCATGTAATGGTTTCTGTGGTTGTAGAATTCATAGTACTTAGTAGCCTCATGACTTTAGCCCATTGTTTTATACTGTTAAATATCAAGAATTCTTACATCCTGCCCCATACCTCAACACATGTTGACAATATTGCAGTGCACAAACATTTGCCTCTTTACTTTCAAATTATAGTTATACATATATTACATTACTGTATTTCATTAATCACAAAAATAATGTACAAAAATGTATGCTAAGATCATTTTTTTTACCGCTTGTTTCCTGTGTGTGTGTGTGTGTGTGTGTGTGTGTGTGTGTGTGTGTGTGTGTGTGTGTGTGTGTGTGTGTGTTTGTTTCACATAAGTATTTTTGCTGTAGCTTTGTATTTTTATATACTTTTCTCCAATGCTCTAACTTTTACTATTAAACATATCTGTGATTTATTTTCTTGTTTGCAAATTCACAGTGTTTACATGGTCCCCATCTCCATCATTCATTAATTTTTCTGACCAAATATATTCCACAAAGTTGACAGGTCAGCATTCTTCTTCCAGGTTGTAATAATGTGTTGGACAGTATTTTAAAGGTTTTCCTTGTTGATGGTGTCTAATGATTTGGCCTGTCTGAAACTGCAGCTTTTTAGTTTAGGCATTGTGTTGAACTTGACAACCCACATGATACTCTTAAACTAGTATCTTACGTGTTTAACTACTTTTACTTAACCACCATAACTTTAACGAGCTTCTTCCATTATAGTAACATTATAACATCAACAAATTTCTGGTGTTTTCCTGCAAAACACACATACATCACCTATGTGCTGATAGTTCTATAGTGCTAGACATCTACATTGGTACTGAGACCTCCAAGACGGCAAGATCATAAAACAAAGAGAAAAAACACACAGTGGACTCACAAGCGGTACAAGAGACAGGCTTTAACAATAATACTGAGAGACTGCATGTTTGAATCCTGCCAACACCACAGCCATCTGTGGCCAGGAGCCAAGGGAGCAAAATTGGCTGTGCTCTCTGAGTGGGACATGTGGCATGCTCTCTCTCTCTCCTGTAAATCACAGCAGAACCCGCCAATCAGAGATGCCGGTGAGGTCCTTTACCTATATAGGCAATGACTGATAACCCATGAGTCAGCTCAGACATGACCGATGCTGCACACATATTGCTCCTTATAGCTCCAGTTCCTTTCTCCTCTTCCTCGGCCAAGAAGTGTGAGAAACTTTCTGCAGCCTAATCTCTGAGATATTTTTGACTTTGTGACAGTGCAAGTATAATGTGGTTTTAAAGTAGCGTTTGCACAGCTCAACCTTGACATAACATCATGGAATGATAAACAGCCATTTTATCCAACCCTAGATGCCTACTGGTTGGTTCACTACATCAAGCATTATAATCAGATTTATGCTACCCAATCACTAGATGCAGATTCACTGATATTCGATTACATGGACACTCTCTGGAATAAACATCTTATCGGAATATCTATAGCACACTCCCAGAAGGGATAATCCTGGGGCAGAACATGAAACATGGACTCTCCTCCAACCTGGCAAAGGCATAGTGCTAAGTATGCTTTGCCTGACTTACATACTGAAAATCAATGCTGTGAAATCTGCTCTTTGTGCCAAAGTCTTTGGACCTGCTGCATAAAAGTACTCAAAAGGAGAGTAAACCACAGTAAAATTGAGTATCTAGGAAGGATCTTTATATCACAACAACACTGCAGAAAAGGTTATAATTGTTTCACCAAGCACTAGGCTAGCAGGCCCTATTCATCCCATGGTATTACCCCTAAACACAGTCACTTCATTGAAAAAGGGGTCCCAAAGTACATACCCATGTGGAAGAGACAGGTGTTTTAGTGATTTACTCTTGAACACAATGCAGATTGGTGGGTATGATGGCACAGGCTTCCAACATTCTCAAGCCACATCAATATAAGACCCTAACAATGTTGTCTTTCCAAAGCAATTACCTTGCGTTTGTTAAAAGAAAGACTTTCAGAAGTGGGTTGTCAGCTTGTGGTTGATCCCAAATAGCACAGGTGGAGACCTGTCCTCATTTCAGTGAGAGAGATACTCATCTTTCCTTAATGAAATGGGTATAACTGGGAGAAGTGCCCCATCACTGCCCTCTAGTCCTCTACGAGAAGGGCATACTATCTGTTCATAGAACAATCAGTTTAAACCCTTGTTGCAAGTCTCACAAGAATTGTAACATTTATATGTACATATTTACATTTACATGTATATTTATGAATATAATTTATGAAACATAATGGCAGAAAGCAATCAACAAAGAAAGTAAACACATGCAAATAATTTTGATGGTAGATGCAACACAATTAAAGCTAATACCAAAGAAAAAAGGTCTTATAATGTCTTTTCTCATGGATTGAATTTTACTAAGCAGTATTAATGAGACAATATAATAAATGAATACTGTAAATTAATTATCTAATTACCTGAGGACAATTAGTTATCTAATGATAAAAATGAAATAAATATTCTAACATAAGCACCAGAGTACCAAAAAAAACATTTTATGAGAATAATGAGGAGCTCTAATTACTCTACAACAATTTCACACACACACACACACACACACACACACACACACACACGTTCTGTTGTTATAAGTTTAGTTGACATATAATCTATCACCCTACAGTTCTTCCTTCCAAACCACATGACACAACCTCAACAACTTTACAATAGGTCGCTACCATTTTATTATCTTTGTAATTGCTGTCAGTGATGATATAAGTACAGCGTTCTAGCTGTCTGCTTTATGCATAGAAATAAAACTATTTTATATTGTCAAAGCTATGATTAACAGTAATTTGCTAAAAAGGACTATTTAGAGCAGCAGAATATAAAAGACAGGCAATGTCAAAGGAAAAGTTCTTCTCGGCTAGCATGAAAAAATATTTGTACAGCTTAAGCCTTAAAGTAAACCCAATTACGGTGGCCTTACAGCAATGCCACAGCAAATTAGTGGCTCCAACCTTTTCTTAGAGCACCATAATGCGTATCAAGTCACAAAACAAAGAGGCTGCTGCGGCATAAAGCGCTGTGATAGACTGTGTGTGTGCGTATGTGTGTGTGTGTGTGTGTCTACAATAAAAGGGAAGAGAGTGAGACTCATTCATCAGGGATTTTACAAAGAGGCAGAGAAACCTTTTTTTTTCAAATGCTTGCAGATGTATATGTATCATAGACCAGAAAAAAAAGAGGAACTTGCTGAGGTGTTGTGTCTTTGCAAATGAACAAACACCTTTCAGAGCGTTTTTAACTTTGGGCTGCGGCTTGACTGAGATTACTGACGAGGGAATAACTTAAACGGCTGTAGCAGATGTTGTACATGACGCAGAGCATATGGTGCAGACAGGACAGATGAGGGGACGCGATATGAATTGTGCACAGGGCCACTATGATGTGCCATTAGACAGGAGAAATCAAGAAAATGATTGAAAAGATGTGTCGATAAAGTGGCCAGACAGTATCAGTCTCTGTAGAAAAAGAATGAGTGTTTTATTTTTTAAATTGTGCTTTAATATTATTGAGTAACAAAGTAATAAGCTGTCTTAGTATGTTTTTAAATTAATATTTGACTGACATCATTTTTAACCAAAAACCCAGCAGGCTTTTCTAGCGAAGCTGATGTGGATTTCACAGCCTCTGATCCAGATGTCATGTGGGAAATCTTGGCATCTGGAATCAAGGATATAATCAGTATAAGTCACCAACACAGATTGCTAATAAGAAATATGAAATGCAGTATAATTAGCTTTTAATGAGGAAGTAACCATAAAAGAATAAGGAGCCAGACAGACTGAACTGTATTACTCACAGCTGCAAAATACTGTAGGATGGGTTCAGCTAAAAGTTAAAAACGCATGTACTTATCCTTGATACATACTTTATAATCTACATATGCACAGGTGCTGTTGGTATAATTAACTATTAGGGCATACCCAAGTTAGAAAAATTTCTGTCTGTAGCTGACTATGTCTGTCAAAACCCCTCAATCCCATTCATTAGTGGAAAGTACACTCCATACTGACCACGACTGACCAGAACTTATCACTGGTATTACTGGTATTACAAATCTTTAAACACCTCACTGTCATCGCTGGGGAAGTACATTGACTAAAGATCTCTGGTTAACAGCTGTGATGCGGTACCTGATGGAGGTTAGGGGTAATGAACTCAACTCTGCATGGAAAAAAATGTGCTTAGTCTTTTAGTATACGCTTAGTGTCCAGTATGTGTAAATTAAATATAGATATCATTTTTTTTTTTACATGAATAATAATATTAAAACTCTCCTAAAAGTACAGTAAATCATGTTTTGTTTGTCCACTGTGCACCATTAAGTGCTTGGCTCTGCAATGAACATGTGCAATATTTAACTTTTTGTATTCGCACAAAGTGATTGTGCTTGAGATGAAGCATTTAATCTGCCAAAAACGTACGAGAGGAAGGAAAAAAAGTACTTTGAGGTTAGATTAGGCTTCCCATCTGATCTGATATATCCCAACTTCTGCTTTATGACTAGTTACAAGAATTTCATCTCATCCACGATTGGTTAGATGCTGTTCTATACATAAAATGGAGAGACAATCAGAGACCTCAGCCTTACTCAGCCAGAGACACTGCGAATAAAAGTAAAGATTTGTGGGAGAGAGGGTTGTTCTCACTGAGGTTACTGATCAGGAATGGAAGCAGTATTTCCCTCCCATAAACTTTTCACATTATCTAATGTTACTCCTACATGGGACAAACATGTGCAGAAAGACTCTGATGAGTGAATCGATCAAATCAAGTGTTTACATGTCTCACATTTACCTATTGAACAGATTATCAAAGATTTAAATGATCCATTTCATTCCAACTTAAACTGACTGAGGTGTTTCCATTATGCTTTTTTTTTGTATAATAATAATAATAATAACCTTTTTGTTTATTATTCCGATTATTAGTGAAATATCAGACTCCATGTTAATCCATTAAAATGCATTAGTGGCTGTATAAATCACTCTCTCTCTCTCTCTTTACACTCCTACCTTCACACTCCTACCTGGCATCTGGAATGCTCCATACACACCCTATGGATGGATCTTACAATCTTTTTTTCCCCCTCAATTGCAGGAACAAGCATTTCTTAAGTAACAGCAGGCTTCCTCTTTTTTTCTCTTGCTCTCTACACAGGGTGCTGTTACTTTGCCATGTTTTACTTGGCCATAGATTTTGCCAGATCGGGCAAACAGTAATGTGGAGTCATGATGCCCATGAGAGCTTTAACTAGCCAGCAAGTGTGTTCTCAAGCACCCATATAATTTTACATACTTAAGGAAAGGAAAAGAACAAAGACATGTTAGAGGGTCGATAAAGAAATCTATTAGAAACTTATTAAGAGGATAGTCCAGAATCTTGCTTATATACTGTAGGTGTCATGGTAGGGGAAAATCCATCTGTACCACTGAGGCTGAAATCTTCCAAACAGACAAAGAATTTGGGGTTTGATCTTTTTTTCCTGCTTATAACATTGATGTTTCTCTCTCTCTCTCTCTCTCTCTCTCTCTCTCAATCTCTACTTCGCCAAAACACAAAATGTTTTTTTTTTATTTATAACATTGCATATGCTATCTGCTTGCTGAAACCATATTAGTCTAACGCAGGAAATATTACGCTTTGATTAAATTTTGGAAACGTGTCCAAAAGAAATGGACAACATGTTCAAATTGTAAATGGTAACAATACCAGCTGTCAAATTATTTGTGATGCACATTTACCATCACTGACACTGTAGAGATGCCAGAGGAACCCTGTGTCCACCGTAGCCTTGGATCCTTGTTTATGGATCATAGAAGTGAAACCTGCTGTACTGTTCTGTCATTGCATTCCAGCTGTTGCAAAGTTTTAAATTTTGAGATGCTTTTCTGCCACCACGGTTGTAAAGACTGGTTATTTTGACCTAGCATTCATTGAATTCATCATTGATTAGTCTATTTGTATTTTCTTCTCCATGAAAAATTACAAAAACCAGCCAGTAAATTCCTTCAGTGTAACATCTGCTAGTTGCATATCTTAAACATCGTAATATAACTTAAAATAAATAATAATAATAATTTAAAAATTATGTTTAATTACTCAGTTTGTCATCTATGTTGCTGACAAATACATGTGATATGGTGAGTGTTGTCATTTTGAGATGCCATGCGAAACTTTATCATGTGTTTTGATGTATAGGCGACTTCAAAGGACATCAAAAGCACTATCTTAATTATTTTAAATGAGGGAAGAAAAGAAATCACAGGGCAACATAGTTAAAATAGAGGGCACAGTGTACAAACAAAGATTTCCAGAAGCATGGGTTTCTCTGCTGTGCCTTTCCCCAATAGGCCTCTTTTTTTCTTCTTTTTCTTTCTCATCTCTGCCACTGTTTTCATATCTCCTTGTGATCTAAACTTATGCAATGCTTCTCTCTGCTTACCTAAATAGGGTTGAATAGTAACTCCACTTCATAACCCTGTTGTTGATTATCTTTCATTTAAAATGTATATTTTCACTGGAGTGGGCACAGAATTTATATTAAACCTACTGGATATAAAGTCAGGTCATTGAAGATGACATGCCGCCATTCCTCTGTTTTGTCTGTGCCTTGAAGATATACAGTATGGAAAGTCTGTCTTTTTCATTCTCGTTGCTCCCTCGATGCCAAAGAAACATCATAAATGTACACTCCATGTTCATTGAAGATTACACCAATCAGCCCTAACTTTAAAATCACGTTCAAGGTTTTAAGTCCCCCTTTTGTCACCAGGCCAGTTCTGGCTCCTCAGTGCATATATAGCTCCATGGGACATCAGGGGCGCTGCTATGGTGTATGGCACAGTGACTTTAGTGGCAGATCCTTTGAGTACTGTGGGTTGCTAAGTTTGTCTGACCATCCCATGGGTGCCCTGTTTGGACATTACATTTTCATGGCTAGTAGCATTGAGTTTTTCCAGCAATTTGCAATGCATTCGATTCTGTGGGATCTGACCAGATGGACTAGCCTTTGGTCCCCATGGGATTGGGTGAGCGAGCCTTGGGTGCCCATGATCTTGTTACCAGTTTGCTCATGTATAGTCGGTGATCAATGTTGTTCAGTTAACCTGGAGGTGGTGTTGTTATGGCTGATAGGTGCATATTTATTCTTCAGAAACATCATGTTTCACCTGTTATTGGAAAGCATGTTTTACTATGCAAACTTGCATAGAGTACTTGAAAGGAATAATTGAGTAAAAGTACAAGTATCTTACCAGAAAAAAAAAGACTTTGGTAAAAGTTAAAGTCACATTTTACAATATTACTTGAGTACAAGTGAGTATCTGATATTTACTGTACTTAAGTATCAAAAGTAATTTTCTGATATTAAATGTACCTGTTAACTATTGGAAGTTAAAAAAAGTGCTAAATTATGGACTTATGACGTATAATCTGCATGTAGGCAAATCTGTGATGTTAGCTAACACATTTATCCTGCCGATCAGATATCTGAACAGGCTCATAACTAACTAATTAATCTAATCTTAAATAACATTAGCTCCACTAAATCAATATTAATTCAACATATATCATTCAACTTTTTTAACATTTGAGGAGGAGTTTTTAAATACCAATATTTCAGTCACTTTTGGTAGGTGAGAGGCACCTCCTTTGGAAAGTACAAATACAAAATAAAGTACAAATATGTGGAAACACATTTATGAAGTATTTGTACTTCATTACATTATAACACGGATAATATCACAGCACATTCTGGTTGTCATTTAGCATACAATTTGTCACAATTTTTTATAATTGTTTTATTTTTATATATATATATATAATCACTTTAATAACAAACTTTACATATTTTAGCTTTACATTTATTTGGGGTTTGTGTAGATTATTCTACATGCTTTTTTAACCATATAAAATTGTTTATTGTTGATTGGTAATTCACATTAAAAGTGTCCAAGGATCTTACATTATTTAAGCTTTTTTTTTTTTTAACTTAACAAAAACCCAGTCAGACAGTATTCAGCTTTTAAATAAAAGATAAGACTGTGTTGTGTTGTATACCTTCCAGATATTAATTATATACTCAGCAAAAAAAAGAAACGTCCTCTGACTTTCAACTGTTTTTACTTTCAGTAAACTTAATGTGTAAATAT
>JAQQZT010000007.1:17394527-17404655 GCA_030068275.1 Clarias platycephalus | reverse complement strand
GTGTGTGTGTGTGTGTGTGTGTGTGTGTGTATGTGTGTGTGTGTGTGTGTGTGTGTGTGTGTGTGTGTGTGTGTGTCTGTTTGCTCAATCAGCATTATTCTGACCTTTTTATTCATAAATGTATTGGGATAATACAGTTGTTGTTCGGTCAAGGCTTATAAGGTAATATGGATTCCAGCTTTAGATTGTTGTCAGATTTAGGGTTCAAATTTGCTCACATTAGCTTTCCTCAATAGTATTATTACCTTAAAACACTTCTTTATCCTGGCACACTAGGGTGTTGACACTGTGACTTGCCATGAATGCAAGTGAGCTAAGGGAGCAAATCACTTCTGGCAAGTACAATTTAGAGTAATTGATTGAACAGTCAAATGTATGAAATCATTCCACTTGGTGCAAAAGCAAATTTTTGTTGTTTATTTTTACTGCTTAATTGATAAAGGCAATCAACGGAGGTCGATTCAAATGAAGTTGTGTGCATTAGAATTGTATTAGGATAAATATGGATTAGAACTATAACATTTTAGATTCGTAGGTGTTTTGTTAAAAACAAACATCACAACTGAAAAAAATCATATAACCAGCTTTTGCGCAAGCTTCAGCCTCCATTGGGCAGTGGTTTTGACCACTGGCCCAGTAACAGCTCCACTTTATTCTGCATGTAGACTGGGCAATCAGGAAGGGTAACAAGCTCTTGTAATGTAATTTTTTACCTTTTTAGTTTTTTTTATGTAGGACAGTTTGGGTTTAAATAATTAATTACATTAAGTAATTAAATGTAACAATAACAATTAAATAATTTGTACCCATTAGAGGAGAGTAGCTCAGTTGTAACAACATTGATTGCTCCAATCATGTTCACTCATTACTCTGACGTTTTCTCCCTCTTTATATCTATGAATACACTTGTTTTCTCTATTTTATAACTCAATTAAATACCCGCCATTTTGCCATGTATTGCCACCCAACCAACCCTCTGCTTTGTGGGTTTCCTCCACCTAGTCCAGTTTCCCCCACAGTCCAGAGACATTTGACGGAGGTTGACTGGCTTCTGTATTATCTGTAAGGTATAATTGTGTGTGTTAGTATGTGTACACCTCACTCACTTGCTCACTCACCTTCTATACCACTTTATCCTGTATTCAGTATCGCAGGGACCTGGAGCTTATCCCAGGAGGCTTAGGGCACGAGGCGGGGTACACCCTGGACAGGGTGCCAATCCATCGCAGATGTGTACACCTGTTCACTGGAATTAGTTGGCACCTCATTCAAGGTGTCACCTGATTTGTGCCCTTAAAAGGAATACACATAAGAAATGCTATACAAATTATAAGGAATATGAAAAATGAATAAAAGCATAAGCACAAATTTATAAAGAGACATTCAAGTCAAACTGAGACTTGTGACAAATTCTTTATGAATAAAGGTAAAAAATCAATTGACATTTACAGGAGAATTCAAGCACAGTATGGTGATGAGACTCAAATCATTTGAATGGTGCAAAACCATGAATGACGATCCCAGCCGAGGTGTCTCAGAGCCAACTGCAGTAGTCAATATAACATTAATTAATTTCTGTCCAGAGTTCTATGAAGTGTTTGACTGAGATCTATTATCAATGACGGGAGAATCAAACCACTCCATAAAGTCTTCTCCAGCACATCCCAAAGACTTTCCGTTGGATCAAGATGAGGTCAATTCATGCGTGAAAATAACATTCCTCATGCTCCTAGAAACACTGTTTTACAATTTGAAGCCAGAAAAGATTTCTATTGTTGTTCTGGAACTTGTCCATGCCATCAGAGTCTAAATAAAAACCACAGATGTGATAACCTGGTTATTCAGTTAGCTGACTTCATTTTATTGCCACATAATGTTGCTGAGCCTAGACCTGAACAACTAAGCAATATCATATCATAACACTGCCTCTAGAGGCTTGGACAGTGGGCACTATGCATGATAGGTACATCACTTCTTGTACTGCTTTTCATAAACATCCATCACTATGAAATGGGGTCAGTCTGGACTCATCAGCCCATACATTTACATTCCTACAAAGTCAAAGTTAGTAAATTGAAGCCATTTTTTGCTGATTAGCCTCACTAACATGAGGCTACACATTGTATTGTGTTTGGAAACGTACTTACTTTCACAATTATATATAACTGTGATTTCTATTATTGATTTTTTGTCACCTCCAATCAGGGTAATTTTTGTTTTTATTTCTATGATATACGTTCTGAAAAGTTGACGGTTCAACACTATCCTTCCAGGTCTTAATAATGTTTTGGACAGATCATAACCGAATTCCAGTAACTGTAATAACTGTAACCATTTCCTTCTTTGTAAACAATGTTTTCTTTGCTTGACGCAGACCAATATTTTGACCCATTAATCCATAACTGCAGTAATTATTTAACTAAATGTTCGTAAATATTGCCTTATTTAAATCCAAATAGCATTAATTCCCCAAGTAGTGTTTCATAAGTCTTTAGGTAAGATGAAAATATCACAGTTTTTTTTTTTTTTTTTTTTAACAGTGTGCTTACATATGCTTACGGCTCAGATCAAAAAGGCTACTTTATAAACATGAAGAAATGACTGAAGGTTTACACAGTACTTCATCAGAAATCATAACAAGATCATTCATGCTGACAGCACAAGAAAATCTCTCAAAAACAGTCTGCCAACATTTTTAATTAAGGCATCATATATAATTTATTGACCTAAAATTCTGAATACATAAAAATGTTCTTTATTCATAACTGCAATTTCGAATATTTAAACCTAATAAGGACCAAATTGCAAAGTCTTTATAACTGACACTATTGATGAATGAGTGTATAAATAAGTAGTTTTATATCAGCTGTAGAAGACAAGACTGACAAATCATTTGTGCAAATTTTCCACAACACACATCTTTCAGTCTGAATAGAACAGGCGACAGTTTCAAACGGAAGATGGGTGAAGATACAATTTAGGAACACATGGGAGTGTCTCGCCCTCACGCTAATCTGTCCTCTTTATGGGCAGCATAATGAAATTATCCTCCAGAGAATTAGCACTAATATGTCCATTAATCATTGTTCATCCTTGTGCTGGGAGAAAAGCACACACGTCCATGCACTCACTTCAGTGCAAAGTGTAACTGCCCTTATAGCTCTGTCATCCTGTTGGAGAATCACTGCATAATAAATATAAAGTTATTCTGACTGATCACCTTTCAACTTAGGATGAAACTTTTTTTCTTTTTCTTTTTTTTATCTCAGTAAGAGTGGTCTGTTACAGAATAAGAATGTCTTCATTCATAGAGCATGAGGGTTCACTAAATGGTTGGATGAGTTCAAAAATGATTTAAATTACACACTGTTGCCTTCACAGGTCACCAGATCACAACCAAATTTAACAGCACATGGACACCTGTGTTAGACAGCAGTCACTACAACCATCATCAAAACATCAATTGAAGGAATTATAGGCCATAAAAGGTGAAAGACTTTGATACTCAAACTTGTTTATGATGTACAAAAGTTGTTATCAATACATTTATTCCATGGGATGCCAAAGTTCAGTGAGTATTAGACTATTAACATATGCATTAAATGCTAAATAATGTAATTCAATTTAAATGCTTATACTTTGCAGTGTGCATCCCAGTTTAAATTCTATAATCAACATATCTTTGTGGGGACTTAGTTGTCTTTTCGCCTGTGCATGAACTGATAGGGCTGTGTTTGATTAGAATGCACCCTACATGTTCAAAGCGAGGGCAACCCTGCCAACTGCCGCATATCCTATAATTATTCTCCAGTGGTGCAGTCTGGAAGCAGCCTTGTCTACAGAGAATCCTCTTGACCAACTGGAAATTTATGCAACACAATTATTACACTTATGTAAAGCTCTACATTATGCTAATGCTATTTTAGTACAGTGGCAACCATTATTGAGAGGCTTCAAAGCATGGCTAATCACCCAGGAGTGGACGAGCTGCTAATACGCGTCTAGCCTGAGACAATGTGTTGATTGACAAGCTATTGTAGGAGACAAGTAGTAATGTGAAAGTCTTATTGAAAATAAAAAGAAGAATAAAGTTCTTACAAGAAGCAAAATGAACAGTTAATACAATCACAGAATATTTTTTTATTAGTTGTAATTTCCCCTCTCTTTTAACGTGATACATGTATATTTATAATCATAGACATCCAGAATCTCACACAACATGCTGCACTTTACATCCAGTCCTTAAGTTACAGACTAAAACAGCTAATAAATACAGGGTTAGGGTTACTGTACTGTAAATACTAATCTCTTTTCTGTACTACATTCATTCATGTTTAGTAACCATCCTGCTCAGCTTCTCGATGAATCCAGAGACTTTCCCTAGGAACAAAACAAAAATACAACATGCACATACACGTTGTACACTAAGGTTATTAGTTAAGCTTTCAGAAATGTGACCCGTCTTATCAATTCAGGTATCAAGACGCATGGGTTAGTTTTGCACTATGGTCAATATTGTGCAGTAGGTGAAAACCAGCAAATATTCAACTCTTGCAAAAATTGGTTGATAAATACTTTATCTTCCTGATCCTTCAACATACTTGAGGACATTTTCATCTTAGTTAATTGATCTAGGAATCTAAAAATATGCATTACTCAAATAGACCTAATACCTGATTTGATGTGACTTTCTGATCGGAAAATAGGATTTCCCAAAAGTCAACTTAAAATTGAGTTCCCTTAGGTGGATAACAACAAAAAAAACTATTCTGTCTAGGCTACATTAGCACTCCTGTGAACCATTAACCAAAAGTTAAATTTAAAGCAGTTTATTTAAAAAAAAAAAAAAAAAAGAAAGAAAGAAAGAAAGAAAAGAAAACATTAGATAACATATAGATGTCAATGTGAGACAGATTTTTAGATTTTATTCACGCTTCACAAATAATGAATCTTACATAAGATGTTTTAGATGGGGCTAAAACTCCAAATCACAGCAGACAGGTGTTCAAAAGCTGAGATGTGGGATACAACTTTATGCGCACTGGACAGGAGGCGGTCGCTATGCTATGGACCTGCTGTGAAAATGAATAGTGGAAACAGAGTGAGAATGATGAGTCGTTGGTATTATTAGACAGTTCAGTATTATTCACTGCATGTCTATGCATATCTTTATTATTCATATGGCTGGATCAATGAAACCAGGCAACAAGTCATGCTTGGCCCACAGTCTTTGAATCTGACTGCCATTTTAAAGGTTTACAATATAGAGAAAAGTTAAGGACCATAGTGGGACACACACAGTCTATGTTAGATTGTTGGTTAACATTGCACCAGTAAAAGTGCTTCTTTCATCAATTCATTGGTGCTTTCCCAGCACATGATATATTTTTTAGGATTGATGTCACAAGAAAAATAACACTTTTTGGGTGGAGTACAAATTTAATACAATCCAAAAGTATTAAAGAAATTTACATTGACTTCTAAATATATTACCTATATTTTTGACAAATGTTAAACTCAGCATTTTATTTATGGTTTAGTAACATTTTTATTTTACAAATAAAAATATTTGGAAATTCGGTACTAAGATGTTACATATATTCCCCAAACATTTTTCATTTGAGTCTAAGCATATTCCCTTCAGCTGGGACTGATATTAAATTAAAAAATTATCATTAAATAAAAAAAAATTGTATACTGATGTAATTAGTTTAATATTTTAGACAGACAAATTGTGGAAAAAACTAAATTATTCCAAATTTCAAAATTTTATGTAGTTCTTGTTGGCTAACTTAATAGCAAGGTAGATATATTTTGTCATGTAAATAAGGGGTAAAAGTTAATTGTTGATGTAAAAAAAAAATCCAAAATTTTCTTACAAAAAAGCAGTATTGCCTGGTTTTACCTTTGCACACTCCCCCTCAAACACCCTCTCATGACACCTATATTACTCCCCAAGGTTTTGAATAGTCTAGCCCTAAACCCTATTGCCATCAATCAAAGGAGACTGTTAGGGGCCATCCTTAAGGTTCACCATCCTTCAAAAGGCTGCATAACAATGAGTGGTGATACAATGGACCCCAGTGCATCCTGGGTAGTATGGAGAAGTTATTTGTTATTGTGGTTTAGGTTTTAGACCTGTCACGTGTATTACCATACATGAAAGACGGTGGGAAGCAATGAAAAGAGAGACAGGCTGCATTTCCATCCAAATTTTCTTGTACAAATACTCTGAGAAAATGTCAGAAGAGCTTCAATTCTTCTTGGCATAGATTCTACAACTGTTTGGAACTGCACTGTTGAACACAAACAACAAAATTATTACCACAGCTGGTGTCTAACACATGGAACAGAGTCCTCCTGGAAGACACAACTACCATCAGGACAAAAATGTTTCAGCAAGATAAAGATAAACAGTGTTGAGCTGTGAGTTGCAGTGACACTGGCTGACCCAGAACATAATCAAGACCTATTAGTTCTACAGCATTTGGCAGATAACCTTATCCAGAGCGACTTACATTTTATCTCACTATACAGCAGGTGAGGGTTAAGGGCCTTGCTCAAGGGCACAAAATGGCAACTCAGTGGTGCTGGGTTATGAACCTGGGACCTTCTGGACCATAGTCCAACACCTTAACCACAGGAGCTTCCCCTGACCTCCATAAAACCATAAAACAGGGTTGGTGAAAGTTAACTAGGCAATATTTAATGGTCATAGAAACTGTAGTATTACTGGAGCACCACCCCATGGTTCACCAGCCCATTTTGCTCTTACTGTGAATGCATGGTTAGACCAGCATATTTTCAGGATGTTGACGTTCCGCGACCGGTGCCTACACTGAAATTGAAATGTTTGCTTTCATGTTCCTATGTAATACAATACATGTACAATTTGTTGCAACATTTTGTATTAGAAATATGGACTTTATTGCCAATTTTAAATGCCCAGTTACTTTCCACCCTTCCTGTATAACAGATATTTAATCTGCCAATCTGCAGTCAGGCACGTATATGTGGTTAAGACCATCTGCTGAATTTTAAACCGAGCATCATAATGCGGAAGAAATGTGATTTAAATGACTGTAAACATAGTATGGGTTGATGATGCCAGACAGGCTGGTCTGAGTATTCCCAAAAACTGCTGATCTACTGGGGTTTTCATGCACAACCATATCTTGCTGATGCCAGAGGTCAGAGGAGAATGGACAAGGGCTACAGCACCAGAAGTCCACACCCGGTGCCACTCCTGAAGGAATATTGGAATTTTTAGTTGCCTTTTGTTTCAGAAACAGAGCTCATTAAAAGTTTATTTTGTTCATCTTTATTGTCTTCTTTTTTATTTAGCACATACCTTACACTATATTTAAATTCTCATGGCTAAATAATGGGTATTGAATAATGGCGCAACTCATAATATGAATGATTAATTATTAATTTCAAAAATCTATAGACTATTCAACTATCAAAATAGTCATTAGTTGCAGCCCTAATCTAGTTCACAGCTAATGAAGCGAGCTTCACAAAACCATGGTTGATCTCTAGATTTGCAATGAATCAAAATTCCAGATGGTTTCATTTCTTAATTTATTGTTCATAAATATTTATAGGTTACATCTAACCTGAGCAAACACAGACATAATTGCCATGCCAGTAGAGCACCTTGAATGGAATTGAAATGAATTGCATTGACTGGGAGACAGTGAGAGGAATCTGAAGGGGTCGTGCTTCACTGACATCTGACTGGTTGTCTCAGAATCCTGTGGTGACAGGTCAGAGCTGTCCAACAAACGCGCGCGCGCGCACACACACACACACACACACACACACACACACACACACACACACACACACACACACACACAGCAGGTCTGCTGTTCTGTGGCCTATTGGGATGCAGAGAGAAAAAGAGAAGGACATTGTTCATGGCATGGAGAGCACAATGGAGTGCTCCTCCAGCAGAGAAAAACGTCCAGCTGAGGGAAGATTCTGAGATACTTAGCATAATGTCTGTGTGAGGGTGGGAGACGATTGACACTGAAGTGGGGGCTTTAATTATCAGCTAATGGGTGGACAATCCTTGTCAGTGTGCATTCAGAAACAATGTCACATACTGAGAATGAAATGTGATGACTGTCATGTAGATGCAGAGTGTTTGTGGGGGTGAGACATTAAAACTTGTGGGAGCAAAAGTTGTAATTCTCTTTAAAGGGGAAATGCCAAAAAAAAAAGTTCCACAAAGCATGGGTAGACAATTTGTGCAGTAATTCTAAAGAGATTACTACAGTGTTCTAATAGCTAATAAATAAGGTCAAGATTGTACTTTCTGTATTAACAGAGTACAACTTGCAAATTAAAAAGGGATGCATGCTAAAATTATGTTAGTAATCTAACCTAAGGTAAGAAATAGTAGGTATTAAAGTTAAATACAGTGCATGATATGATTAATAAACATTGAGCCTTGGTTCAAGTGTTTGATAAATTTGCTCTGATATAATACAGTTTGCAATGTGGTGAATCTAGGGTAGATCTACTGTTAATTTGCAGATGATGAAAATGATGAGTTATGAGCAAGACACCTTGCTAGCCGATGTATTCATCAGTTTAAAAATATAAATGATTTGATCAGTTTCACCAATAATAATTGACAATCAATTTATGACTGCTGCTATAATGCTTTTTAAAATCAATGCACAGATGTCTCCTGATTTTGACTCACCAAATGAAATTTGGCATTACTATAATGGTCATGTGCCAATAATTTATTATTCATGCTTCAGTAAAGTGCATCTTATACATACATAAATAATCTGTTTATAAGTTATTAATAATAATAATAATAATAATAATAATAATAATACATTAACATGATGTGTACTATGCAAACACACAGTCCCCCCATTTCTTCATATTTTGCTTCTAAAGAGGCAGACTTTCTTTTTTTCTTTTTTCTTTATTCTTTTTTTAATAAATAAAAAATCTAACTTAACGCATCAACTAGTGAGAAACATGTGAGAATGATCAGATCAGTGATTAGTATACTAGTGATGCTGAATGCTGAGTGGTTGGAACAGATGAGAGGGGAAATGAGATTGCGGCTGAGGTTGTTGCGTAAATAACCAATTTTTTAATTGTATCGTTGGGCATTTTTAGGCCCAGTAAAACATTTCTTCCCATTTCTTTAATTTAATCTATATCATTTCATTTCATTCCATTTCATTTCATATAAAGAAATGAGGGGTGGTGTAAGACTTTTCCACAGTGCTGTATATAATAATTAAGTAATGACATTACACATGCAATTCTTTTAAACACTGTATTTTACTGTAAATTTTAAGTACAGTATTTTCCCTGTGGGGTAAAATCAGCCATAGTAGATCTTTCTGTCTGTTTGTCTGTTCACTCACTTATTTTGCAGCTGTGACAGACAAGTGACGCCTGGAAAATATTAAGGTACAAGTATAAATTTTACTTCATAGTTGTTTCATTTTGTTGTTTTGTTGTTTCCTGACAAATGATACCACTGCCTTCAGTCTTGTTTCCTATTATCACATGCTGGCAACATTTGCCAATTCACAGAGTTAAACTTATCCAAGATAAACTCAGAGCAAATTGAAACTAAAATCAAGTTTGTTTGTTTGGTTTGGTTTTTTCTCTCTCAGATCCTGCATTTGTTCCTATCCGAGTGATTTGTCTTTTGTCACATTTGTCGAATTTTAAGTGCAAATGGTGCTTGGGACTTGAGGCACTTTGCGACTGCTGCTTGTAATTTGCACAAAGTGGAAATAACTCACAAATCTCAAATCCCTGCTGCATTTATTAGCTTTTTTCCATAGAAAATCGGAGCAAGTTTTTAGATGGCAAGCTTGATTTCAGCATGTGCATACTTTGCCTGGTGATTAATTAATAAATGCATATCAACAGTAATCAGTTAGTATCTAAAGATATAGAGTAGGATTTTTAGAAATTGACATATAGTATTACAATAGTTAATGTAAGGAGATTAACTTTTTCTCTGTTGGAAGACTCAGTTTGGGTTATCAGGATTTTAAGTATAGCAACGTGTGTGTGTGTGTGTGTGTGTGTGTGTGTGTGTGTGTGTGTGTGTGTGTGTGTGTGTGTGTGTGTGTG
>JAQQZT010000007.1:17371048-17386754 GCA_030068275.1 Clarias platycephalus | reverse complement strand
CTAAAGAAGTCTTTTTAAACCCTAGTATCCATACTTCTACTCAAGTAATGAATGTGAATACTTTTGACACCACTGAAAGAAATGCATGACAAACTGGTTAGAGGAAACAGATTATGCAGTTTTATAATATCTCAAACATTAACATTTTAAAAATATTCAATTAAAATTTCTCAAATGTGATCGGCTGTAGCTGGGTAGTATGGGGTGGGGTAACCAACCAACAACAGGACTCGGACCTGGATCTTCAGATCTGAAAATCAACAACCTAGAGCCTTAGCCAGCGGATCCACAATTCATGCAGCTTACATTTAATATATTCTTGTAAAATAGTTCACCTTGAAAGTACGTCGAGCACAACTTTACGAACTTATTGAACCCTCTGGGACATCACCCACATTGACTCCACTTAAACCCTGGTTAATCCATAAATGGACAAAAGGGCAGAGCAAACAGCACCTGGCTGTTGATTGAACACATCAACTTACCTCAGTTATCACAAGCTAGCTAGTTTAGCTTTAGCTTAGCTAAACTGATGAGGGTAGCTAGCATTAATGTACATGCTAACATAACTTGCTAACATAACGTTTGCTTAAACTCCATCATTCATACCCGAATCACCACATTATCCCATGTGAGCTCCTACATTTCTAGTGGTAAGTTAAACTACACTGATTCCAGTTAGCTGTTGAGCTAAAGTGATGCGAAGCAGACAACTAGCAGCTGTCACTAAAACTAGCCACACTCCTATTTAAGCATTTCACTGCATATCATACTGTGTATGACTGTATGTGACAAATAAAAATTTTATTTGAATTTATTGAATTTATTGTACAGGACAGTTTGTCATGAACATAAAATCTAGGTATGGAGACCTTTAAAACTAATCAAAAAAAGCTTTTTTGGGTTAAAGGCTACTCTATTATCCTCATTCTTAGTGGCATAAAGAAGTTTAACTAGAATAGACTCTGGTTGGTTTGTTCATCATTAGGCGATTATTGGGTAAATTAATGTCAATTATTTCCAAACTGGCCAATAAAATTTTAATGAAAATTAATACATCATGATTATGAAATAATTAAACAAAAACATATCAATACAGTATGTGACCTATGTAAAGTTACGAAAATCAATCAAGCTGTCTATGTTCTCGCTCAGTCGCTCTTCCTCCTTGTTCGCTATGTATGTGGATTTTCCTGACATCTGCTAAAGCAAGGTCACACCATTACAAGGTGCAGCTATTTAGCGTGAACCTGTGTTCATGGCACTCAACCTTCACAGCTTTTTTTAAGAGCACCGCAAAGGCCGCTTCCAAACAAAGTTGTTACTTCGATGTCAACTTTTACCACCTTTTGATCAGAGCCACATGCGTGCTGCACTGTTCTAAAAGCTGATGCAGGTGAGCCGTTTCTCCTAAACCCGTGAACGTCAGGGCCCCTCTCCGGAAATTTGCTCCATCATGGAAATAAAACAGAGCCCGTGATAGGATTGCTGTGCACTCATTTGGGCAAGAGAGTAAGAACAGATGTGGGTAAAGGTGTCAGTGTGTGTGGGGAGGTGTTGAGGTAGGTACGAGATTGCTCTTTTGAAGCTACATTGAGTTTCAGGAGGCAAATAATGGCCAACTGTCCAGATGGTTAGGTACTAAAGGTTCTTTCTTGCAGAGGCTTTGTATTATATTGTGTATAGTTGTAGGCAGTGGATGCTGTTTATGCTATAACATGAAAAGTAAAATATCTGTCAATAAAGCAACAGTATTTACAAGTGTTAAGTTTGAGCAATGCAACATATCATAAGGTCTTGGTGATGGGAACAAGAATGATATGGGTTAAATTATTGATTTTAAATATTCATGCGATTTTTTTTTTGTTTGTTTGTTTTTTAAACCCATATACTGCATGAGAACTGGATCAACCCTCCGTGACGTCACCCATAGGTTTTTTGAAAGGCGATTTTGAAGTTCAAATGTGGAAGCTCCCGTCATTAACTCCTTCCCAACCCTTATTAATCCATAGAAGGGCAAATATCATGAACTAGCTAGCCTAGCAGTTGGTTGGAACAATCCTACTTATCTAACTTACCACAAACTAGCTATCTTACCTAAAATGTTATGGTGGTTAACATTAATTTATATGGAAACGTTATTTTGCATTTGATTGAATATCCTACACGTCATCTGGTGTCAACTATATTTCTTGTGCTAAGTCAAACTACAACTAATTCAGGTTAGCTAAACTGGGCATAGCAGACAACTAGTAGATTGACACCTGCAATGCAGCTGTCACTTAAGTTGGGTATGCCTCTAATTATGTATAATTTTATGGCCTTAACATAGTTCTGTTCTGATGCATTAAATAAAAATTCACAAAATCTAACTAGACCAGTTGGAAAATCATTTATTTCTGTTGTTAAGTTGGACGTCACCCCTCCCAAGCACAAACACGCAGGTTCCACCGGGATTTAAACTCGGATCATTGGATTCAAAGTCCAGAGTGCTTACCATTACAGTGCATTTTAATCAGATTTTTCCCTAAGTTCCATAGTAAAGAAGTATTTAAGTATAATTTAAGAAATGTGACTTGAGACATGAATTTTGTTTCCTCCCTGGCTTCACTTTCATTATAAACTCGATTATAGTTTACACCTGTCTGTAGTTTTGTCTCATTAGTGCCTATAAGTCTGGGTGTATATATAGCACTTGTTTGATCATAACCATGCCCTTCTCTTTTAAGGGTCACTCTCTGTGGGGGTCAAAAATAATGGTCATCTAGGGATGCATCGTTTCCCAAAATTGAAGCCAAAAATTTCTGTTTATTAAGTGTGATTCTTTAAATTACTTTAAAAATTGCATGGATATATATTTAATGTTTGTTACAACAGACATTCCCAACCTACATGTATACAGATTTAGAGGCCTCGGTCCAGAATATTGACATTTGCCTTTTTCTGCTGATACATTAAATTCACTATGATATGCAAATTTAAAGTATGATATACAGCACTGTGCAAAATTATTGAATGACCCCTCATTTTTCCATATTAGATAAAAGTAAATTATGTAGATTAAAGAAAAGGCCGATCCGTGGGTTAGTTTTTAGCACTGTCACCTTGCACCTGCAAGGTCTAGGTTCGATTCCTGCTTTGGGGTCTATTTGCATGGAGTTTGCATATTCTCCCAGTGCTTGGTGGGTTTCCTCCATGTCCTCCAGTTTCCTCTCACAGCCGGATAACCCGGATAGGTTAACTGGCATAGGTTAATTTGGCACATTTTGTGTGAATGAGGGTGTGCAAGGCGTGTGTGACCTGCAATGGATTGGCACTCAATCCAGGGCGTACACTGCCTCATGCTCCAAGCCTCCTGGGATAGGGCCCAGGCCCTGTATACAGGATAAAGCAGTATAAACGATGAGTGAGTGACTAAAAAAAACAGATGTTTTACTGAGACAGGTGGCAAAGTGCATAAAGATTTTAAAATTAAAAAATTGGTAATTTATGTAATAACCTCAGCAGCAACCTCATTTCAACTCTTTGTGTTCCAAACACTCAGCATTTAGTATCACCAGTTACTAATCACAGGTCTGATCATCTGTCATCACCTGCACCTGTTTCTCATTGGTTCATGCCTTAAGTTCATTGAACTTAAGTTGAAACTGGGCAGACACAAGACTTCAATAAAAATACAAGAAAGTCTGGCTCTTTGTAAGCAAAAAAATGATGAAATAAGGGGTGGCTCAAGCCATGAGTACTGTAATATACAAGTACTGTATATTTAGAAAAGTGTATTTAAGCAATCATTCCTTGACACTTCAAAACTCTACAAATGTTTGCTGTGAGCATTATTTCCTGAAAGAGCCCTACATAGTCATTAAGTTTTTCTAGTGTTAATATGTGTTCCTGACACTGGTCCTCTGGTTCCTAGTTCCTTGTGTCACTAATATTGCAATCACTATTGTTTTTTCTTAGGCATCTGCACTGCGGGTTATTTTTCCAATAAGAAATAGTAGTAGTTATATAAAAGCTAAAATGTTAACTAATTTAACACAAATTAATTAATGGGCTCATCAGAGTGACAATTGTTTGTTTACATTTACTTGCTCCATGGTAGAATTCATTGAAGGTTTTTGTTGGCAGAATAGTAAAAAAAAAAATCTAAATTTAACATGCTACATGTATATACATCCACCAGAGACGAGAAACTTTGCTGCTTCCATCCAAGCGTAACATTTCATTGCAATATCTCGATATACAGTAGGGTATATGTTTCATTCAATGACAGCTTATACATAATAGAATGAGATGAAACCATGGTTCTAGTTTTTTATTTTTACTTTATTTTCATGGATCAAGCAGTAAACAGGAACTACTTGCTGGTAGGAACTAAAGTTGTTAATGCAGAACCAAATGTCTGCCCATACACACACACCATTTGAGTGGTATGAGGGATCATTTGATCCAGACACTTGAATTTGTTTCCAAGTAATACATAATTTGGATTAAATTAAAATATTAAATTACATGTTGCACAGTTTATTTGATGCTTTTACTTTGAAGCTGCCTACTGTTGCTGAATTTGTGGCTCTGTGTCATGCACATACTGTTTATTGTATTGCTTGCTAGGCTAAATGTAGGTCACAACTCAGCAGTTTAGGGAATATGGACCTTGCTCAAAAATCTTTTCAATCAGTACTCTATTGTCTTTACAATTGTGCTACGACTGTAACTCACAGGTTGTTTGTAGTCATTAATTGTCCTGGTTATATTTCAGCCTTTGTTTTTCTTCAAATTTTGACACCCATCGTGTATTTAAATTTATGGTGATTTACTAACCCTGCTGAATATACATGCACAAAACAAATAGACAGCACAAGTGTGTTCTGACTTTGGTTCCCATTGTCACAGTCTCAAATCAGTGATGCAGCATCAACACTGGATATTTTGCAATTAGTGTGTGCCATGCATCACATATCAGGGCATTATCAGCTTCCATAATTAATCCAATTAATAGGGGTATGAGCCAAGTGGTGGAGCTTGGACTCTAAATAAGCCTTCGAGTCACAAATTAACCAGCTTAATTCTCCTACACACTCATTATCCTGAGGCTTGTCAGAGGTCACAAAGCGGCTTTGACACCCAAAATGGTCTCTAACTCCCCTCTATTAAAAAGTAGACAGAAGTGATTAAAGCTTAAGTGTGTTTGATCTCATTTCATTAGTACAATAGGTCAACCCTCACAACAAGCCCTGGAGAATAAACTGCAGGTTATATGAGGAAAGACAAAGTTGATACGTTTCTTCCTTTTTAAAAAAAAAAAAAAAAAAAAAAAGTGAGCAACTATTATATTAAATCCACAAGGAAGTGTAAATTGAGGAGATCAAAGCAAACGTTATGGCAAGGTCAGGGCGAGTCTACGTTTCAGGTGACACTTAAAAGACTTGGTGTGAGTGAATGATGTGCTAAGAAAGAGAGTACAACTGGATTGTGCTTCAATAAAGGGAGGCAATGTGTGAATTCTCAGACATATGCACACACGTGTGCACCAGATGAGGTCAGGTCAGGCTGTGTTCCAATTTCACTCCTGTTCTCTGGCTTTTCTTTCTCTCTGTGGGAGATTCTAGACCTGAACACATCGGCGAGACTTGAAAGCTTTAAACTTTCTTTTAAACCAGTCTTTGTGAATGCTGCTTTCTCAAGGTCAGAGGTCACCGCCCACAGAGAGTTGTCTCTCTCTAAGCACTGGGCTGAGTCACCTGAAGGAAAATAGACAGTGTCTAGAACATTTGCAGGTCTCAGACAGTCACTCTTATATCTATATCCATTCAGATGAAAAAGCACAAGCATCAACACCAGATCTGCAATATTATTCAGAAAATTCTGATGGTCAGGGGTGTATCGTGTACTTGCATAAGTGACTATCTCTACACCAGACTATTTATATCTGTTCTTTTTTGTACTCCTGGAAAGTTCCAGTGTGATCTAATTCCACAATTATAAAATACATGCTGCATTTCAAACATAGTTTTGTTCACTGTGTTTAAGAGAAGATTTAATATCATTGGACCACTCATGTAGTGTTTGAGTTCTACAATCATAATTTTATGGTAGCATGGAGTTCATGACTTGGGATGTTATACCAAATCATTCTTGATGTGTTGAACCCACAAATGTCCACATCCCTGGTCGATTCTTAATGATTTCAGTGTCATTTTTAGCTTCTTTTTCTTAAAAATGTATTAAAATAGTTTTATTTATAGACCAATTAGCTAATGTATACTGGGTATCCGTAGTTCACAAGTCTCGAGTGTTCTCATGATTTTAAATATTTAAACATTAGCCCTTAACCATCATAATTGTAATGGGGGAAAAAGTGTCTCACGACACTCCTCTTTTTGTTAATGTACTATACTGTATGTACTATACTTAAGCAAAAGCACACCACTAGGAGTGCTGTTGTATTGAATATTAGCACGGCTGTGATACAGCCCATGTGGCAAAAATGTCACTGCTGTGCAGATGTTCAGTAGTATACAAACTTGAGTGTGATATTGCATTTCACTGCATATCATACTGTGTATGTGACATAAAATTTTAATTTGCTGTTATGCAATAGTCCCACAAATGTCATTTGTTATCAACTGATTATGATTTGTTTGTTTATTTAATCAGTTACTTTGCAACACCAATACATAACCTTCATTAACTGGCGAAGCTGGCGACTGACAGATGTATAATTAGCAGGGGTGAATATAGTTTTAATTTCATATTGGTACTATGTAGCCAAAAAGTGGGAGAATAAACCATGGAGGTGATGGACTGTGCTGTAAATCTCTTAACATTATCTTTACATTTCCACTTATTTCTCTTTAGACAACTGTCTAAATTTCGAGGGTTTCTAGGTTGAATCCCAAATAAAATTTAATGGAAAGCCAGTCTGCTTTGTTCTCTTGTTCCACACACCAAGTAGTGCCCTTGTACTGGGTATAAAGTGGAATTTGTGATTCAGCCTTAAGTTAGGAGCTTTACTTTTTTACTAAGAAATTACTAAGGAAACAATTGTGTGTTTTCTTGCTGAAAGTGCTTCCGTGACCGGTGTTGAATATGGGTTTTGGCGGGCGGCTGCTCTCCTCACTTTCCAATACTATGGACTGTACCAACCTGCTTTCACCCAACTGTTGTATAATGTTATTTTAGCGAAGTTGTAAGATGTGAGCTCTTGTGTTCCGCTGCACCTGTTACATCTGTTTTTTAATCAATTGACTAAATGCCATGAAGTTTATTGGAATTGTGTAATCACACTTTTTTCATTTTTTTCAGTCTGCATTTTCTGTCTATAATTTTTGTGGGCATGACAGCAAAGAGTTATGTTTAAAGGCAATGACTTTTTCAAGAAAACTCTGTCAATCTTCGACCTGTTAACTAAATGCAGTTAATTTATATACTTTAGATGATCTTCATGTGGAGCTCAGAAAAGCAATGCGTGCAATGCATAACATTATTACCTTAAATACATATTATATATACAATGTTGCATTATAATATTATATTTACAATGTTGCATTATAATACTGCAATGCATAACATTCCCCAAATATGCATGAACATAACTAAATTTGAATAAATATTTAAACGTTTAGTTTAGGTGGTGTCCAACCTAATGATTTAGAAGGTGTGTTTGAAATGCAGTGTAATCAATTTGATCGAAGTGGATCATTTCTCATCCTATTTTTCATCCTATATTGCCATTCCATTTTTTTTTTTTGTTACACCCAAAATGGTTTTAGAGGGAAAAACTAAATGTATATAGTCTACGTATACATTATACAATTAAAATATAAACTGCGCTACAGTATATCCTGACTCCTCTGTTGCAATCCACTGTGCCATTTTATAAGTTTTTTTTTTTTTTTAAGTAAGATTTTTACCAGAAGTAAGTCTTGAATAACACTCACAAATATCTCAAAAGTAACAGCGTAATCAGTTTAGTCAGCTCTACTGTCACCTAACTGGCAGTGAAAGAATGACACACCAAACATGAGAAGCAGACTATGTACTCTAATACTCTGTTAATTTTGGGCTGTGACTGTCATTGAGAAATGCTGAGCTGCCATGTGCATTTCTGGCACATGGCCGCACTTCCTCAGCCCCAGCTGCCACAGCAAGTATGTGTGTGTATTATTTATATATCGTTTTACATATTGTTATGATGTCATTTTCACTCAAATAAATTTAATTTCACTTGTACTTAATTCAATTTAAAGAGTTTAACATAAACATACAATTTGTACCATTATATGATTTTGTTCAACTTACATATTTTACATGAGTGAAATTATTATTTTTTGCTGTATATTATGTGATCTAGTGTGTTCAATGCCCAGGAGGAAATTGGTGCCCTGAGGTCACTATTCCATATCAAAGCCAAAATAATTATCAATTGTGGCATGTAGTGTGTAAAAACATATATATTTTGTTGATCACAGCAATGATTTATAGACTGCAGTGTCATGTTATAATGTGTTCCCGGGCTGAATATAATACCCCCAGTCTTCTGAGCTGTAATACAGCTGTACAGAAAGCTGTACATTTGGCCAGGACATTATTTGACTCTATAGCCATACCTTGAAACTGGACATGGCTCTGTCTTTTGGCTTATGACTGACATTGTGATCTGTCCTAAATCAGATATGGGAACTCACAGGTTTGAGCTACATGTGGCAATGAGCTGAGATGCTATGCCTAAGAAAGCCACCCAGGTTGATGTTAGTTGATTTCAAGAATCATGTAGGAGACAGCACATCAACCTAGCCTAATTAAAGAAAGAAAATTGACTGTTAATTCCCAGTCAACGAATGATTTCAACTCGGAAAACTATACTTTTAGCACTGACTGTGTGGAAGTGCTATTTTTTAGATTTATTTTGTGATTTTAATAATAAAAATGCATAATGCTTTCTATCTGACTACTAAAGACTAAAAAAAACGTATTAAAAAAAAATAAATAAAAAGTGACCTGTTTCTGTTGCATCTTTTCATGTATATCTCCCGGAGGTTAGCACCATTTACACCACACGCTGCCACGATCAGCATCACTCTGCACTTCACCTGTTCCAGCTACCGCCCTCAGGCAGACGGTATAGGTCCATATGTGGTAGAACCACCAGACTGTCCCACAGACTTTTTCAAACAGCTGTGAGGCTGTTGAACGAGCAGGTACCTCGAACCTTAGGAGCCCCGCCTACTCTTACATATCGTACATCACTATTACAAAAACTGTGAACTGGACTTTGCATTGCTGCAGCACACACAATAGACAAACTTTTATTTTTTGTTTCGTGCCCCCTTCTCCCTTTATGGTTACTGCACTGCTACACTATGGTCGCACTTTATTATATTACATGCCGGGAAGATGATATACTCTAATGATATCTCGTTGTTATTTATACTCTGTCATTTATAACAAGGACAAAAAAAAATTATTTAATTGAATTCATGTATATTTATTGTTTTGGATTAGAGTAACTGCTTAAAGTTTAATTTATATTCTATAATAGTGGTGTTTAAAAAAAAATGGTTAAACTTTTTACAGTTATGCGCAGTTTGCATTAACAGCAATGATTTTCCTACTTATCCTCACTTTTAGTATGATTTAAAAAATTTGACTCGATGTAATTTCCACCCACAGTTCTAAATATAAACACAGACACACTTTTATATTTTGTGATCTGTATATAGTCTGGTGTGAGAGACTGTGATGTGATTGACAGAGTGTAGGATGAAGCTGTGAATGTTTTGGCAGGGGCAAAAAAGCCCCAGTAATGAAAGGAAGCTGAAGCAACTCTGACACCTGCTCTCTGAGCCATGCCTGGACACGCTCTGCCTTCTTGGCTCCTGATCACATTCGGTTTCCTCTATCCAGCAGGACTGAGACCCTAATGGTGGTAGATCAGGCCTTTGGTTAGAACCAAACGGTCCGTTTCAAATCAGAGATCAGAGATGGACGATTGCGATAATCACATGGCTCGGAATTGCTGAATAAAATGAACACTTTCATATCCTGTGCTGTGTTGTTAATGCTGGCTTCTGCACTGCCGCTGAGTCTCTGTGGCCTGTGGGTCTTTGACAAGCAGTGCTCAAAACACTGAAAGGACTCAGACGATAAAAAAGAACATGAGTGGGTGGATTCCATATTCGAATCCGTCACATAAGAGATGGAGAGACTGAGAGGGGAGAGACAGAGTGAATGAAATAAAAGCAAGACAGGAGTAAAGAAAATGAGGGAGACAGAGAATGATAGAATGAGGGATAACAGGGGAGACAGGTGGAAAGAGATGGATTAAATTCTTTCAAAGCAGCAAAACAAGAGAAAGAGGAGAACTGGATGGAGATACAGTGAATGATGGAGTGATCATCTTGTCTAGGTTTGGTGAACCTGTTCCTATTATAGAAAACAGTTCCCTGGTCCTCTTGAAAATGATGATTCCATGGAAGCGTGGTATAATTTTTATCAGGTTTGGAAGACTGTTAGTCCTTTGTTCCGCCCAAATTAGATTTTTGGCATGTTCAGATTGGATTGAGTTTGGAATCTGCTATCTTGTAATCTGAACAATAAAAAAACGCAGTGAATCTGTGTAAAAATGTGTCTCAGTCTGAATTCTCTATACACTCAAATCAGATGTCAAACTGTCTATTACATCACAGGTGGAAATTTGCATCCACACCATCACATGGTTGAAAAATGAGCACGAAGACAATGTTTTCTGGTTGTGTTTATATAAGTTGCCATCATGCGATGTCACACATCACGCACTATAGTGTACCCACACTTCTGGCATAATTACCACAGCAACCACTGCGGATAGATTGATAATGTGTTGCCAGTTTGAACAGAGCCAAATCTGAACACTTGGATTTGCCTGCAGTCTGAACAAGGCATTACATGACATTGTGTTTTTTGAGTAATGTGATGTGAGTTTTTGGATGGTGTGGGAAGTGTTTTGGTCAGAGGATAATGAAAAAAACCACCTTGTTGATATATAAAACCAGACCGTCATAACCCAAGACCTTAAAGGTTTGCCAGTGCTTGCACTGAGACCATCACATCTCTTGCTTGCCTGCCTGCATGGCTAAAATGTTAAAAAATAATCTTATGAGAACAGCTTCTCATATTCACATATTCTTGCATGATGACATTTTGTGTATCTTAAAAGCACTTGAGTGTTGATTTAATTTTTTAAAAGAATTTTTAATGCTTCTCATTTTGTAAATCTGCAAATACAAAAGTGATAAACTGTGCGACTGATCTACCAAATTTTTCTTTTTTTTTTTTTAAACCTGCAATAATTATGCCGCCTTTTTTTTATTTTATTTTTTTTTATTTAAATAATCAGATATAAAGTTTGTATTCTGGTTCACACTGTGACATGTATGGCAGGTGTACAGGATAACAGCATTAAAGCATCCCTGCTATTCCAGACTACACTACATCATGGGTTAGGATAGCTCTGTGAATGAGCTCCTGAGCAGCTCAAAGAGAGAAAGTCATCTCATAAAGAGTCTGCTCCACTCTCCTGGGTACATGGTGTCCAAAAATACAGGCAGCAGGAAATTCTCTGTGGGTGATATCATATTCTGTGAAATGCCAGAAAAGCACTGAAAAAGCCCTCTTCTAATTGCACATTTGACAAGCTCTCTCTCTCTCTCTCCTCTCACACCGTCTCTCTCTTTCCCTCTATCACTCTTAACAACAGCAGACCACCATATCACACAGCCCACACATCATCTGCATGAAGCATTTTACTGGAGTCAAGGTGTTGGAAATATGATAATTGGAGTATGAGCAGGGGGTGAGGGGTGAGAGGAACCAGGGAGAGGAAAAGTAGAAGAGCATTATAGGAAAATGCAGCTGTGAAACTAGTTAAGACACAGATCCTTTAATAATTGATCAAAGGCTTTCACCCAAGCACAATGCTGCAGAATGAAGGAACTGAATGTGAAGTAAATGTAGCTTTATTTATGCACACAAACTGTGAATTACAGGCTGTTCATTTCTAAGAATTTGAAAAGCTGACTTGCATTCATGGGGAAATTGTTCTCACCAAGTTAGCTTGTACAAAGAAATTGAAATGACAAGGAGAGTTTGAGATGTAGTGAAAAACCACAACTTTTGTGATAACCAATGATGGATAATTGTAATAAATAAATAATAATAATAATAATAATAATAATAATAAAAAACCTCCCTTGACATGAAAAATTTTCTTGGCAAGTTGCGAAAGCCTCTTCAACCTCAAATTCATCACATGTCATCTTTTTAAATATCACATTAAAAGTATTTAAAATTGATTCCAATGTAAATCGTGCAGCACTGTCACCTTGCACCTCCAGGGTCCGGGTTCGATTCCCGTCTCTGTGTGCATGGAGTTTGCATGTTCTCCCCGTGCTTGGTGGGTTTCCTGCGATGGATTGGCACCCTGTCCAGGGTGTACCCCGCCTCGTGCCCTAAGCCTCCTGGGATAGGCTTCAGGTCCCCGCGACCCTTAACACAGGATAAAGTGGTATAGACGATGAGTGAGTGAGTGAGTAGATCATGCAACATAGCCACATTGTTTTGTTCAATTTAGTATGAGACCACCATATGCACCATATACCAATGCTCGCTAATGTTAGCTTAGCTTGGTTACCACATGATATTTTTTGCAATCTTAGTTCAAACATCCATATAAGGAATTGCTCAGGCCACAAAAAATATGCCACATAATATTCATTCCTTTTGTCTCATTTGCTCTGTACCATATTACAGAGGGTTGTAGATAAAATCAGAGAAACTTGCCGTTGAGTCACCTAATCTAACCTCACAGTCTTGTCACAATGAATTATGGATTTTCCAATTGGTATCAACAACTTTTCTATCCACAATACACTTTACACTTCCATTATTTATGCCAAAATGATGGTGTCAAGCAAACACTTGAGAATGACCAATAAATATTCTGCAAACTATTACATTATATATATTTTTTGCCCATCTTACCCCATATGCAGTCGATAAGGTCAGAGATGTTTGGTATCTGGTGTTTGCACTCAACCTACAAAGTTATGTCGCTACCATTAATAGTGAAGCGTACAGTATAGCAGACCTGCATTAACACACCCTGGGTTATTCAGTAACCCATCTATACATGTTAAAGTCACCACAGACGACCAGAGACAAGTTTTAAACCCCCAACGGTGTAGCTGCGAGGGGGACATGCTAATCACTAAACCGTCCTGCTGCCTCAGTGATTTCAATATCAATTCAACATCCATGAACATGACAAAAGTGTGGTTATACAAGTGTGTATGAAAGTTAAGTACATTTACAGCATTTAGTACATATTCTTGCACACACACACAACACTTTCATACCCTTTTATATTGCGCATGCTGCACATCGCGTGTAACTGATACATTTTATGTTTTTCTACTTTAATATATATATTTTATTGTAACTTTGTAAATTGTAGATTTGTTGATTTAATTCTCTTAATGAAATTTTTTCTATTAGTGTAAAATCTTTCTATTCTATCCATCTTTCTTTTTTAGGTCATGAACAGTTGTACATTATAAGCATTTCACTGCATGTCATTCTGTGTATGGTCATGTATTTAACAAATAAAAATTTAATTTGAATTTATCCAGAACCACTTACAGCACTACTTTTGTTGTTTAATTAACTCATTCTAGCACAAAAAGGTTGGGTGATAACATTACTAAGTTAAACCCTTTTAGTGAGGCTTTGAGTAAAACTAAAAAGAAATTAAAAAGAGCCTTCCTTGTACCTTGAGAGGTGTTAGATAGAGTCTCAAAGGGAATATAGTGCAGAGTTAAAACATACATTAAAAAGTATGCTGACAAGGTAGCTGATGTGTCACTGGATAATACCAACATCTCAAAAGTCGATACATTACTTCAGGCAATTGCCTTACTGCAGGCAAGCTGCTGCTTGAGCTTACTACAATATTTCATAGCTCCATTACAAATATCTTGGTCGATCAACTCGATTTGGGGTATGAGCAATGCAGCATAAGATTTTGGTTGAAGCAATATGGCATTTGAAACCAACCAACCAAACCAGCCAACCAACAACCAAACAAAGAAAGGCGTTTGTACACTTTGCATGGGAATTCAAAAAGTATATGTGTGCAAGGAAAGCAAATAACACTATCAGTACATGACTCTCTAGGGAAGAGTGCATGTGTGTGAGATGCACAGAGTTGAGAACATCCATCGCCTGCAGTCTCAGTGCCCCTGAACAGCAAGAACACGCACTCCTTGCAGCTTCCATAGAAGCTCTCCAAATTTCTTTCTCCAAGCTTGAAACTCCCTCACCACAGGTGCTAAGCCACAATTATTTCCCCTGGATTAGCCCTGAGAGGGTGTGTGTGTGTGTGTGTGTGTGTGTGTGTGTGTGTGTGTGTGTGGATGCAACCATATGGAACCTGTAGCAGCATAGTGTGTTAAAGGTCATGATTACAGCTCACTTTCTCTTGCCTCGTTTTCAGGGAAAGAATTAGTTTATATTTACACCAGTGACTCTGCCTCAAGCTATATGGCAACCTGGGTTATGTAATGATGGAAAGGGGAGAAAAATCGATGAACGATGAACACCTAGAATGAAATCAGATGGTGTGTGTTTGAGAGAGAAAGCATTCTGCAGTGATCTCTCATCTGTTTGGCTTCATTCCATTTGCATCCGTAAGTGATGTACTGTACATAACACAATAAATACACAATAACTTACTTTTTCACAATACTTTAACTTTTGTTGTTGTTACGCTTACCTCGATCACACTTACAATTTTTTGGTCTACTATAACCTATTATAATCATAACAGCCTATATAACTTTGATTGAACTGGTACAATCATAATATGTTTTGTTTTGAGTTTATAGAACCATGGTTTTTAAATTTCACTCTTCAAACTTTCTCACAGCATAAAGTATATGCTCTTTCTCTTATCAAGTGTTAGTTTAGCCATGTCATCACTGGGTACTGGTATTGGATTCCCATGTAACAAATATTGGAGCACTAATACCACTCAAATTATAACGCCTTATAAACTTTTCATTGGCTGCAATTCATCCTTATCTGTATAGGAGTATGGATATTAGTGTGTGTGCATCTCTTCTGTCTCATTGCTTCACGTTTTTGTTATTCTCAACAACCTGGGAGCCACCAAAGCAACAATTTATTCATTCATCACACAAGGTACTGTAATGCTGTGTTTGAAATGTGTTTTAACGCCTCGAACAAATAATGCATCATTACTTCTAAAAATATTTTTACCCCTCTACTGTTTCTGTTTAATCTGCTTATAGACGTGACCGGTGGTGTCCTTAGGTCCAATCGTTTGTGGCTTTAGCCCCAAATATTTTTACATTGAAGTAGAGGTGCTTTATAGCAAAGCATCAGACAGATTTAGACAATTACAGAGTGGAAATTTACTTGCACTCAGCATCTGTGGGAGGGGAGGGGAGAGGGAGTAATTAAGCTCTGCATGCAAAGCTGGAAGACGCATGTTACCAGATGTCAAGAAAAGCTATGAATTTATATGGACCAACTGCATGGATACCTTTTAGTAACTCATCTGCTATACTGCTTTATCCTGTATTCAGGGTCACGGGGGGCCTGGAGCCTATCCCAGGAGGCTTAGGGCACAAGGTGGGGTACACCC
>JAQQZT010000007.1:17349444-17364605 GCA_030068275.1 Clarias platycephalus | reverse complement strand
CGGCTGAGTGGTAGTGAGTAGCCTTAATGTGGGAGCCCCCTAGTGACGGGGAGGAATTGGACACGACTAGATTGGGAGAAAATCGGGGAAAAAGAATTGGACAGGACTAAATTTATTAAAAAAATAATAATAATAATAATAAACTTAATCCATTTTGAAATATGGCTGTAACATAGCAAAACGTGGAAAAAGTGAAGCATTGTGAATACGTTCCGGATGCACTACATTAGTAAGTATAGATCTAATGAATATATGAATGTAAACCATTTGAATTACAGTAATAACATCTTTCAGGCCCATGTCATTATACATTATTAATCAACAGCATTAGATATTAGAGTAAAATAGTGCTGTTGTATAAATCTTTTTAATAGACAATGAGGGAATTCTAGTTTAAATTTAATACCTTTCTTAACTGATTAATATATTTATCAGACAGATTCACAAAATTTCTTCACCCTGTCTTTATTCATTATGCTTTTCCTGGCTTGAACAGCCTTTGATCAAACTAATGATTAATATTTTCTTGTATACTATTAATCAATGTATGTGAGTTCTGAAACAACCTGGATTGGTTGTTGTTGTTGTTGTTAATAATAATAATAATAATAATAATAATAATAATAATATTATTCCCTCTTTCTATAGTGTATTTTTTCCATTTGAGACATATCAGAGATTCATACAATAGTTTCAACTGAAGATAAACATGAAAAAAAAATCAAAATCTGCTGTGTTTTAAATAGCAGATTGATATCACCAAGGTAACCAGATGGTCTTGTTTCTTTTTTTAATAAACTCCGTTAGTTTCTACGATGCATACAAGTGAAATGAAGTACATTCACTACACTACCAATATCTGCTTTTTTTTTTAACTTAATCAGTTGTTTTGACAGTTTTGACTGAAACTTATGCCTCAAAAAATATTTCAAGTCTTCCTTAATGTACATCACTCAAAAGTTTGGAGCCTGTGTTCTAAATAATAGACATCTTCAGTACACGTAGAACACAAATCTTTTAAAGGTTGAATGCAGCCACTTGATACCTACATATAAGCATCATTTATACCCATGAGGGAGAATATAGATAGACAATGCATATGATGATGTTTTAAATAATTTATGTATTTTTATATTCATTATTTTATTTCTGTCCAAAATATCTCCTTTCAGTACACCTTCAACATTCTCACTAATGTATACTATATATATGTCCAGTAATGTGCAAAAGTCGTGAGCCACTCTTCTTTACTTCATATTTTATTTCCAGACTTTCTTGTATATTTTTAATGTACTTTTGAGGAATAGTTCTCCAGGCTTCCTGAAGGACTGTTTGGGCTCCAGTCCCTGTACTTGAGCAGTTTCAAAGAAATGTATATTATTTGTTAAGCCACACAGTAACCTGTAAATCATTCAGGTATAAAACCCATCTAACTTAAGGCATGAACTAATGAGAGACAGGAGCAGACGATGACAGATGACCAAGCTGGTGATTAGTACACTGATGTACTATGCTGATGCTGAATGCTGAGTGATTGGAAAAGACAAGAGGGGAAATGAGGTTGCTGCAAAGGTTGTTACATAAACACAGACTTTTTTTTTTTTTTTTTGTATCTTTAGTAACTTTGCAGCCTGTCGCAGGAAAGCATTTGTTCACATTTCTTTAATTTAATTGATTCAATTTAATTTCATTTGATATGAAGAAATTATGGTTGGCTTAAGCCTTTTGCACAGTACTGTAGATGTAGGCATTTTTACCTAACAGTAAAACCTGCAGCTCTTACCTTCATGTAAGTATGTAAAGATGAGTGCATTCCAGACAGTGCCATATGCAGTCTGTCTTTGATCTATAGGACTACTGATGAGCTGATGACAGCTGGAGGTCTGAATCCGACACACGGGGAGGGAGAGAGAGAGAGAGAGGAACTGGTCAGTAACCCAGAGCCTTAAACCTCTGAGCTTGCTGCTGCCCCTGATACTTGATACCTATTTTTCTTTCCTCCACTATTCTGTATAAGCTGTAAATATCATTGCGCCTTAAAATCCAAAGAGATCATCAGTTTCTGAAACAATCAAACCAGCCTATTTGGTACCATATTTGTTACTTTAAGTGTTTAATGCTAGGCAAGTATGGCATTATTTGGTTGTCTGTTACAGTATGTATTCTGGTGTCAGCGGGATAATGTTAAGTATTACTGTGACACCCTCATTATACATCATAACAAAATGCAAAACTCAGACAGCCTGGAGGGATATATCTCACTCACTCAATCACTTTCTATACCGCTTTATCCTGTATTCAGGGTCGCGGGGACCTGGAGCCTATCCCAGGAGACTTAGGGCATGAAGCAGGGAACACCCTGGACAGGATGCCAATCCATCTCAGGGCACACACACTACAGACAATTTGGGAACACCAATTAAGAAACCAGAGTACCCAGAGGAAACCCACCAAGCACGGGGAGAAACTCCATGCACACAGAGACAGGGATCGAGCCTGGGCGGGAATCGAACCCAGACCCTGTACTGTAGGTGCAAGGCGACAGTGCTAACCAATACACCACAGTATGTTGGAAGGAATATATGTTTTCTTTCATTTCCAACAAATGAGGTCATAATTAATAATCTGAAGAGTTAGGACCGCCTACCAAATGACACTTTTTTTGCATAACATTCCCTTGGCAAGAAAGACAAGAGAGTTTGGCAGTGCATCCAGGAGACAGTTTCATCTTTCATTAGGCTTCCTTTGTTTTCTTGTAGCTCATCCCCTGTTATTAACCCTCCTTTCTGCCACAAGCCCTGAGAGCAAACAGTTTTGGTCTTTTATAAGCTCTCAAGCAAGGTGCCGCCAGCTACATGTACTCAGATCTAATCATATTCTTTGAGAAGTAGCTATTTCAAAAACTTGAGTGCTTGCAAAATATAACATATCTTCCTGGCTGATCACATGGAGTGATAAGTAGCGGAAGTCTGATGTTTATTAAATCACATTGCCCCATATTATAGAAACACGTCATGCTAATTGCTTTACTTGATTTAATATAATGTGCATCTGGTCTCAGCTCTGTTCCATCTAGACATGTGCTGATCTTTACTTGTATGATACACCATGATGTTCATTATATATTCATTCCTAATTCATTATTAGTACCTGGATTAGTGATTTGTTATAATTGTGAGCTTCTAATACAAAAGTATTCAAACCTTTTTTTTTTTTTTTTTTTTTTTTGACACTTCAGTCATTCTTGAGAACTGGGACAAAACATAACCCAGAGTTCCTGCCAACATCATCAAACATTTCTAAAAATAAATGAAATCAGATAATCTTGTGGTCAAGCAAAACTCCAAGGACCCTTTCAGGTCACGACCTAGGTCACAATCATAACGTGTCAACACCAAATGTCATAAATTATATAAAATTTGGGGTAATTTTTTTTGTAAAATTATTTCATTTCAAGCGCATTAAATATGCATCTAGCAAATTATGCAAAAACCAAAGGACACCCATATACAGTACTTTTCAGAAGTTATCTATCATAGCATCAAATTTTTGTCAACACCGTCAGGAAATTCATCTGTGGTAACTTATTGTGTGACAGTGAAAGTCTTGACAAATACAGCCAAAGTAGGTTTTATTTCAGAATTAAAATACTTTTAACATTTTCTATAGCAAAGCATTAGTTTTTGTTAATTTCCTATTCACACAGTTTTTGAAAAGAGTTTGATGCTAAAACTTACTTACATTAAAAATGTTTTGAAGATACAAAACTTGATTCCAACATGTTAAATGTTGCTATAAAAATTTATAGTTTTTTTTATCTGTAAAACATTTGATACCTTTCAAAGATTTTTTCTCTTATTTACTAGCGGGTACCTGCGGCTCCACCCACATGCATGGGGTTTACCTGCGACCCCGCCCGTGTGTGGATATTGATGCCTGTGTGCTACCATAATCTGCAAATGGAGTGTGTGGTCAACTGTTGGGGTCAAGAGAATTTCTGTAAACCCCAAGAAATGGTTGTGTCCAGACATATATCTAGGGAAAGAGAGAAGAAACTTTTTGAAGCACTGAAAGCACTTACAAAAGGACAACCATCACTGCAGCACTCCACTAATCAGACTTATATGGTACAGTGGACAGACAGAAGCCATTAATTACTAAAAGGCACACGACAGTTTGTTGGGAGTTTTCCATAAAGCACCTGAAGTACTCTCAGATCATGATAAACAAAATCATCTGGTCTGATATAACAAAGAATTAACTATTTGGAATCATGAAATATTGCAGTAAATAGGACCTTACTAAAACCATCCCTATAGTCAAACACAGTGGTGGCAGCTTCATGCTGTGTGGATGTTTTTCTGTGACCGTGACTGAGTGATTAGCCAGAATAAAGGGGAAAATGGATGCAGATACAATAAAAAGGTATCCTCAGTGAAAACCTTCTCCAGAGTCTTCTGGATCTCATGCTGCGATAAAGGTTTATAGTTCAATAAAACCATGACCCAAAGCATAACACCAAGAAAACACAGGAGTTGCTTCAGAACAACACTGGTGTCCTGGTGTGACCTGAACCCAACAGAGGACCTCCATCCATCCATCCATCCATCCATCCATCCATCCATCCATCCATCCATCCATCCATCCATCCATCCAGTTTACAGCGACTCTACCCAGAGATCCTATATTGGGGTCAGGTCCTCTTTTGAGTTCGGGTCACACCAGGACACCAGTGTTGTTCTGGTTTTAGTGAATTATCAGCTGTACATTGGATTGATATCTGGTGACTGTGGAGGCCATTTGAATACACTGACCTCATTATCATGTTAAAGAATCCATTTTGAGACAGTTATAGATGTGTGACACAATGAGTCCTCCTGTGTTCATTAAAGGGATGGACATGGTCAGCAACAATTCTCAGGAATGCTGTGGCATTGAAACAATGCTCAGTTGGCATTAAGAGGCCCAAAGCTACATTACATCGCCAGCAGCAGCCTGAAACGTGATACAGGGTATGATGGATGTTGTTTATGCAACATTTTGACCCCACCATCCGAATGTTGCAGCAGAAATCAAGAATCATCAGACCAGCGTTCTTCAGAGATGCTCCAGCATATGTCAGTTGTAACAAGACATTGTGAGTTATTGTTGCCTTTCTATCAGCTCTTGATTGTCTCAACCATGTCTACATGCCTAAATGCATTAAGTTGCTGTGATGTGATTGGCTGATTAGATATGCAGTATGTGTTAACAAGCAGTTGAACAGGTGGATACTTTAGGTACTTTAGTGAGTGTATGTGTGTGTGTATAGAGCCCTGTGACTGGGATTGACTCAGGATTCTCTGTGTAAATGACCAGAATAAAACTGCTACTGATAGATGAATTAATAAATTCTTCAGCTGAGGCACTCTTTTGAAGGCACAGTTAAGTACAGAGAAATAGTTTATGATATCATAATATCAAATTCTTTGAAAATGACATCATGTTCAGTTGTACAGCTTTGAAATGACCAGACATTCTAAATAAATTAGCATGAAACATATGCAACTTCTGTATTTATACTGTCTACCAATTTAGATTACACAAAAGCTGCACAAGCTGTGCGCCATGCCAGCTTCTGTTAAATGGAATGAAAGCATTATGCAATGTCATGGTGTAGAGATAATACACAGGAGTTTAAGATTTTTCACTAACTGTGTACCCTGAAGTATTCTTTTCCGCATATGTTACAGCAATTTGACACTAATTATACTTTTTCTTAAAAAAAAATTTTATTATTATAACGAATGACATGTGATACTTTACCCATTCATAGCTTCATTTAATTTTGTGGAATTTTCACGAAAATAAGTTCTTGAAGACATGGAGGGGAAATGCAGTGAGAAACCACAAAGTTTTCAGGAACAGCTTTAAGAACTGCTTTTTACCTCAAAGTGCTGACACTTGCAGAATTCCTTTTTATTAAATGTAAAACAAATGTTTCCATACAGCAAGCTTCACCTTGTTTGATGTTAAATAAGACGTTTTTTCAAGTTGGACTTGAGTTATGTGCATGTTCATCACATAAGACCTTGTAGATGAGTTGTTATTGTAGAAATGATAACGGATTAGAAAGATGGCATTAAGATAAACTTGTGATTGCCCATGCACCTGTGATTTTAAAGAAAGTTAATCACCATCAACTGATCAATCCGATTAAAGGCTTCGGGAGCACTGTGGTGTACAAACATGCCTATTCATAAGATATAATTGATGTGCCTGTGCTGGATTCATGGTTAAATTTAGTCCTACTGACTGGAAGGTTGTGAGTTCAAATCCAAGGATTACCAGGATCGTCTTTTGTCCCACCCGTCTGTTTATTGGAATAAACGTGAAAAAAATATATAGCTACATGATGTTTCCAAACAGACAGATGCAGTATTTCCAGAACAACCCATCAGTATATTATTTGGTCTAAGACTTTCTGCCTGAACCAACATTTCCCACTGTTAATCCTTACCACTGAAAAACTGCTCCCATATCCACATGGAGGAAATCTTTTAGTCATAAAGTGCCTCTGATCTTCAGCCTGGTAGGAAAAACCTATCTATGGGGCCTTATCTCACCCCTGGGCGGCCACTACTGAGCAAACACAATTAATGTGAAGCGTGCTGGACCACTGGGATAACAAAATAAGCCAAACATCTCACATTTTCTGCTGGAGTTAAAGCTGCTAGGAGTCTTAAAAGTCCAATTCATGTTTCTTCAGGGGACAGAGAGGCTTTTTCTGAAGCCAATCATGACATATTAGTGGTATACCCAGATATACAGGCACATAGACTAAAGACGATGAATTCACAGTAATAAGTAAAACTACTGCAACACACTAAGTAAGTGTCAAGTGACACTAGCGTTTTATATATTCATTACATAACTGTGTGTGCACACACTCTTGTATACACATACACACATCCTTGCTCCAGGAACCCATAGTCACAATACAACCACCTATTCTATTCTTCCCCAAATTTTCAAATGTAAACCACACACATGCACGCACACGCACTCATAGACAATTTAAATGAAGCTTCAAAAAAATCTGATTAAAACAGTAAAACAGCATTAGTGCTGCACGTTTCTGACTCAGAGGCACGCAGCACACCTTATCATGCTTAAACATAGGTCTCAAACATCAAATTACAGGATTGAGACTATGCAAGCAACCATGCTTTCATGTCTACAGAGTGTAAATCAAAGAAGCGAAACTGTCTTAACCACACTTTTGCCAGTGAACAAGCCTCAACATATGTTGTACCATAAAAGCCAGAGCCATGTGAGGGTCAGACTGCAAGCGGTTTTCAGGAAATAGCAAAGCCTGTGTGTGCGCGTGTGTGTGTGTTTCCAAGACGAGTGAAGAAGGGATGTGTAATTGAAAGAGAGAGACCGTTTCCATGAAGAACAAATTCCATCCAGTCCACGTCTAATTCAATCTATTCTGAAATATGGATTGAATAAAGAAGCCAAGATCTTTGGCTTATAGCATTTCCATTTCACATAAGTCTGCGAAAGCTGCACAGACTTGGTTCAAGGCTTATTGAGCCATCTTTGAGTTATAATTGAGCATTTTGCATAGACCAAAGCTACCATCAGTATAAAGTGTTCTGTGAATCAATAAGGTAGTCAAAGGCCTAAATGAAGTGAATAAGACTATACCTTGGCCTCATTTCAGCTGATTATTACTGTCCATATTAACTTTACAACTTCCTGCTTTGTCTCTTTGATGTCATGAACTGTAAGAATGAATCTTACTCATGCTCCATCACAAAGTAGTGTACTCTGAAGTTTCTTATGAAACATACATACAGCAATGTTCAGGGGTTGGTAACCCTCTTTTAATTTTATGTGTAAAAATATAATAAATAATAATCAGATTGTAGCGGGCCATAGTAGTAGCAAGCATATAAATTGTAGCGGGCCATAGTAGTAGCAAGCATATAAACATGTATAATACTAAGTGAACCCCCCTCCTACCACCACCACCACCCCTTGATTCAATAGCTTGTAGATCCTTAGCAGCAATAACTTGAAGGAGTAATTTACTTTATGACTTTATTAGTCTCTCACATCGTTGTGGAATAATTTTGGCTCATTCTTCTTTACAACATTTAGGCTTTAAAGCATTTGCTTATGCACTGTTCTTTTATGGTCCTGCAACAGCATTTCAATTGGGCTGTGGTGTGGACTTTGACTAGACCATTCCAAAACCTTGATTCTAATCTTTTTCAGCCATTCTGATGTAGATTTACTGGTGTGCTTTGGATCACTGTCTTGTTGCATGACTCAATTTTGACCAAGCTTTAGCTGTCAGACAGAAGGCTTCACATTTGCCTCTAGACTACTCTGGTATACAGAGGAGTTCATGGTCGACTCAATGACTCCAAGGTGCCAAAGTTCTTTGACTGCAAAACACACCCAAATCAACACCGCTCCACCACCCTGCTTGACAGTGCTTATTATGTGTTTCTGATAAAATGCTGTTTGGTTTTTTGCAAAACATGGTGCCAGTCATAAAAGCCAAACAACTCCACTTTGGTCTCATTGAGATGGAATGCAGAAGGAAGTTTAAAGGAACTTGTTTGAGATATTGCTGAGAACCTCCTGAATCCGTGCATCCAAATGCTCTATTTGCATAGCCCTACAGGGAAAGAAATCACATGGAGTTAAGATATGAACTTCATGAAGACCATCTATGAGGTCTGCGTTGTCCCAGTCAACATCATGGAAAATCCTGGTCCAACCACACACGCACAGTAAGAGCAAAATGGGGTGGTGCACCAGTTCTATAGCCATTAAATATTGCCTAGTTACTTTTCACCCACCCTGTATATGAAAATAGAACAAACCCTATTTTAGAATTTGGTGGATCCAAAGCTTCTTCCAGATGACAGTGCAAGTAGATAGAGTAGTCTCATATACACTCTCATATACACACTAAGAGAAGGTGTTACACAAAGCTATTGTAACACTACTGCATTGCACCATGACACTGATATTTTTGTTTTGGTATTTGTTTATAATGTGCTTTATTTTCTATCACAGTAAAAATCCCCAATGTTGATTTAACACCTTATAGTGTTTTTACACAGATCAGACATAACATTCACACCATATAACATTAACACTGATTATTAATTATACACCAGTAAACTAGTAACAGGATCATGCGCATCCAAGGCTTATACTGTATATTCTTACGGGGAGCAAAGGGTAGCCTGTCTGGTACAGTACGATCCCACAGACAGTCGAACGTAGCACAAACTGCTGAAAAAGTTCATGCTGGCTAAAACAGAAAGATATCAGAACACTCTGTGCATCTCAGCCTGCCGTGTATGGGGCTTAGCAGGCAAAGCGTTCAGGGTTGTTGTTTCTGTCCTTCAGGTTCCAGTCCAGTTGGACTCATATGGACTTTAATAGTGTTAAATAAACACTGGGGATTTCACTCTGTAGTAATTTATTGTACTTTGTGTATAAGATAAGGCAACATTTTTTTTATTTATTTGAGATTGTAGCAATTAGATCAGGCGCACATGATTCATGCAATTAAATTTCAATTCTACTTTACTACCACTGCATTTATGTACAAACCACATTAGCCAACAGTATGTTCCTTCTCCATGTTTCTACTGGTTTAATTAGATTTCTGGGATGCCATAATATAAATATTATTTTTTATTCTATGCTTTGATCTCCCAGTTACTCATGTTAAAACTTTTTAGTATAACCTATGAAATGATTGAAACTACTGTACTTGATATATTATTGTCATTACATTGTCTATTGTTTATTTGAAAGGTAAGCAAAGCTATAATTTCCTTACATACATTAACATACATAAGATACAGCCTCCACTGGATTCCAGTTCATTATAGGGCACTGTGCCACGCATGCGTTTGATTTTATAATAGGCTTATCCTTCTAAAATAAGAGTGACATAATGTCAACCAAAGTGACAATTTTTTTTTTTTTAGTAAATCATATTCTGCAGACATGGTGTGTTTAGTAAATCTTATCCTGAGTACATGGTGGAAAATTTCACCTCAAATCTGATACCAGTCCATGGTATATGTACAGTACCAGGCACCCACACATCATGGCAGCATCCACAATCATGGCAATTTAGTATACCCATACTTCACCTACAGTACCTGAATGCTTTTGAACAGAAAACCCACAAAGAACATGCTGACTGAAAGCAACCAATGTTTAGGATTGAACCAGGGACCCTAGAGATGTGAGCCAGCTACTGTACTAGTAGTAATGCCACTATACCACCCTGAATATTCCATTATCAACTGTTATATTTTGCAGAACAATTAAAAACTCAAATTTCTGACTGTGCCAGACTTATACCACTGTATATACCCAAATATTTGTGGGCACCTAAGCAACACACGGATATGTGCTTTTGAACATCTTGTTCCAGATTTACTGACTTTTTGCTGGGACAATAACTCTCACTCTTCTAGGATGGCTTTCCATTAGATTGTAGCTGTGGGGATTTGAACTCATTCAGCCACAAAAGCATCAGTGAGGTCAGGTACTGACAAGGAGCATGGAGGCCTCGGTTGCAGTCTGTTGTGCAGTCGGGTGTTACAATTCATCCCAAAGGTGTTCGGGGGGATTGAGGTCAGGGTTCTGTGCATGTCCCTAAAGTTCTTCCACATCAACTTTGGTAAAAAACATGTCTTCACTGAGCTAATGTAGTGCACACAAGCATAGTCATCCCAAAACCTTTGTACAGCGTCATTTGTGTGCTTGTTTATATATACACTCAAGATTGTTTTGCAGTTTAAAAGGATAAAATTATTTTGGGCAGCCCCATCGTTTATGTGGTTACAGTTCCATGGCTAACACACTGTGACACACTTAATCTGCAATGACACCATCACCAGCTATCACTGCTGAGCCACACCATGCACCTCACCATGCACCTCATGCAACATGTGAAGTAAGCACAAGCTTTTAGCAACCTGTCAAACCTGAAAGTCGGTTTACCATTTAAAAACATTATGAAAATAACACAATAGAATGTATTCATCTGAATACAAGAATGCATGTGTACATTATATGATACTGTATATATGTTCTTGTCCATACTCGTCCCTACATATTCTGTACATATCTGATTCTGATTCTAGGTTTTGGCTCTCACATTTTATGGTTTGTCATAAAATTAAATGTAAGATGAAAGCCAGATGATACTGTAGAAGCATGCTCAGAGCAGCCCAATGTATAAAATAGCAGATGATACTGAGATAAATAATGACTGTCTGACTACAGCATAGTTGTTTAGCCAACATGTACATTTCCGAATAATAGTGTCTGGCTATAAATTACAAGAAATGTATTGATCTGGGCTGCAAATTTGTAGGCCAGTAGCTTTTGCATCAGTTGGATACTGAACACAGTGAAAAAGAGATGGATACAGAAATATACCTACTCACATATAGCCAAGAGGCCTATTTTTACCAAGAGGTCACTGTATTCAATTGAATGCCTTTATTGCCATTATATTGTGCCAAATACAACAAATTTGGAGAGCTGCTCCAGCAGACCTACAATTAGAAACATAAAATATACAACATAAAGCTATGCACATATGAAAGTGATCTATCTATAATATGTGTAGCTAACAATGAGGTTTGGTTTAACATCACACAATTGTAATAAACTGTGTCATTGCGCATCTTTCATCTCATATCCCGAACAGTAGAAGACAGGAAATATGGACTTATATCGAACTTTCAGTCTTATAGCACACAGATACCCCAAGGACTGATTTGTTGTAATACTATCTGATATGACCCAAATCAGGATGAGTTCCCTGGTTACATTGGTTCCTCTCAAGGTTTCTTCCTGTTGTCATGTCAGGGAGTTTTTCCTTGCCACCATCATCTGGCTTGCTCATCAGGGACAATCTATGCATATCTCCTTACATTTTTCTCCATAAATGTTTAAATCTGCAAAGCTGTTTTGCGACAATGAACCCTGTTAAAAGTGCTATATAAAACTGAATTGAATTGTATTGAATTTCCTTCTAGCCTTTTTTTTCATCATATGCAGTATATATATTCCCTTGTGGTTCTGAAAACTCTCATACGCTAATCATAGTCGATGACATTGTCAACTAGTGTAGCCTGAATTTCATTACAGACTGTCTCCTTAGGCTAAGTCCCTAACTGTAGTCATCCTTGTCCTCATTCATCTCTCTGTCTCCTTTTGAACATTTTTCCCAATCTGCAGTAGCAAAACATATGTGAATGACACTGCTGTGATAAGAATGAGCTACTGTGTACAAAAGTTGAAATCTCCAAAATACAGATTTTATGTTAATTAGGCTGTATCATCTGAGATTCCCAGGGGGGGAAAGTACACTTTCAGAAGAATAAGGGAAAGATGATGTCAGCTAATAAATAAATAACTATTTATCTTTTATTTATTAATTTAAATAACATTTCATTATAGGCCTGTGGTTTCCAGAACTCTTTTCTTTTCAACACCCTTCTACAGGGGCATGGGATGTTGGAATGGGAGATCTAGGCCTTAAGGCTCTTCTGCTACATATATCACCGAGCTCCCTACATAACTCTTTTATCTTTTAGCTTCAGGGTCTACTCACTTACTTCCAGCATCACATATTGTGCCAATACACTTAGACCCAGTCACTTGTCATTTTCACACTGTTCTTTTCTATTTGCACTGTTTGTCATCACTTTATTTCACTTCTTCTTATTATTATTATTATTATTAATTTAATTCTGTTGATATTTATATTCTGTTTTATATATTCCTGTAGTTTAGTATTTCACTAGTAACTGTGGTCAGCTCTCACATTTATATGTGTCTACTGACTATACCTAAGCTCTGTAGTGTGCAATCACCTCTACAACTCTGCCTTTGTGTTACTGTCATCGCTACTGGATGTTTGAAATTTCGTTCAGGATGGATAAAGTATCTATCTATTTATCCATTCATCCCTCCCTCCCTCCCACTGGCAAGTGAACTTAACATTGGTTATCAATTATATACCAGTACACTGTTAACAGGTTCATGGGCACCCTAAGCTTATGCCTAGGAAGAGCAAAGGCTGGCCTATGGAAAAGCCTACAGTATGTAGCACAAAATGCTGAATAAAGGAAATTCTGGCTACAATAGAAAGGTACCAGAACACCCAGTGCATCACAGTCTGCTGCATATGGAAAGTAGCAGGCAAAAATTTTAAGGTTGGCCTCTAAATTTCCCAGATATCAGTTTAATTAAGCATCTATGGGATGTACTGGACAAGAGCGTCAGATTCATCCATTATTAATGTTCCAGTGCCAGACACCTCAGCAAACCCCCTGAGGTCAGAGCTGCCCAGTCAGTACAAGGGGAGTTTTAATGTTGTGGCTGATTCACTCACTCTCACTCACTCATCGTCTATATCACTTTATCCTGTATTCAGACTGGGGGGCCTGGAACCTATCCCAGGAGACTTGGGGCACGATGCAGGGTACAACCTGGACAGGGTGCCAATACATCACAGGGCACACACACACATACATTCATTCACACACCACGGGCAATTTGGGAATAACAATTAGCCTAATCTGCATGTCATTGGACTGTAGGAGGAAACCGGAGTACTCAGAGAAAACCCAACAAGCACAGGGAGAACATGCACACGGAGACGGGAATCAAGCCTGGCCGGGAATCGAACCCAGACCCTGGAGGTGCAAGGCGACAGTGCTAACCACTACCTGGCTGATTCATTTATATAATAATGTAAAGTACAGAAAATGCCAAAGATTTGATCATGATCAGCTTTTCCCAGGCCTGTGCCACCTTTCCATTGATTAATGGAGAAAAGTGATGTATATGGTAACTATTCAATATGAAGAAGCAACATGAATTATCTTTTATTGGTATAGTAAGTTAAGTTCTCCCTAATATCACTGGTCCATATTACCTAAGGTCTCATAATACCTGAATCTTCAGCATTCATTTAAACATTTTCAGTATTCTGAATGTATTGCGAGAGTCGATTGAGAATTTTTTTACTAGGAGCCAGAACATTGTGTGAAATGTTTTGCAAAGTGTGTTTAAGGAGTGTGTAATGAGTAAACCCTTGTAAATGTGTTTAGAGTTTAGTGCCAAAGGCTTAGGCAAAACACGTTTGAGCTTCAATTATTAAGCATCATGTGCCAGGGAGCAATAACAGTGCATACGCAGTGAAGAAAATCTGTAACTGAATCCAAACACAGCTGTGTCAAAGCACATGCAGAACTCCAGCACCTTCAGTGGCTCCTAATTTTTCAAGAAGTCACTGCAGAGTCTGTGCGCTAGTTGGCTCGATGTGTGTTGCTGACAGGGTACGGATACAGAGGGGGAGAAATGGCGGGTTGTTAGCAAGGATAGACAAGGGTACCGTTCTCGGAGGGATGAGCAGGCAGTGATGCGGGCACAGGATGCTAGTTAGCACACGGCAGTGTGTCATCAGGTGGCAGGAGTTGAAGCAGATGAGCCCCTTACGGTGATGAGCCCTGCGATTCATGAATAAAAGATGGAGTCTGAGAGTGTGTATGTGTGAAAGTGAGAGGGAGAGATAAAGAGTGGGTGTGTGTGGAGAAGGAGAGGGAAACAGTTGTAGTAAGTGTGCATTTGTTTGTAAGTGTGAGAAAGGAAAGGAAGAACAGGGTAGAGTGTGTGTCCATGGCAGGTATAGACCACATGCTCTGTTAGTGAAAGGTTTAGTCCAGACAAGCATAAAAACATTAATTTAAACAAAGAGAGCTCAATGGCAAGAATTGGGAATTCTGCATCTGAGTGCAATAGTTTTTAGACTGTTTTTTTTTTTTCACCTGCGAGTTCAAATATGAATTTAACCAGCAAGGGTGAAGACTAACACAAGTGTCGTCTGAGACACGTGCAGCCAACCAATCACACATGCTGCTCATGCTGTGTAACATAGTCGAAGAAATATTGTTTTTGCCCTATTCTGCATACATGAGCTCACAGATGCCCATGATTGACTAGTGTCACCATGATTGACAGGGTGGGAGAGTATCATATCCCTGTACAAATAGTACAGCCCCTAAGGCAAGGTTAGCTGTGGCACTGTCAGGACTCAAACTCCTAGATAT
>JAQQZT010000007.1:17341848-17349355 GCA_030068275.1 Clarias platycephalus | reverse complement strand
ATATATACCTCGTATCCAGTGTAGTGTTGTGCAGATTACCCAGAAGACACCCACCAAGCACAGGGAGAACATGCAAAATTCACACATACAGACCAGGGCAGGGTTTGAAGCCCCAACCCTGGAGGTGTTGGAGGTGTAAGGGAAAAGTGCCAAGAAATAAGCCACCGTGCCAATATTAATGCTAATATATAAAAAGCAAAATTTATCACTCGTGTAAAAGCAAACAGCGTTATTAGAGTGGAGGATTGTGTCTGAGTAACATTCACATCAGGAGATGAGACTCGAGGTGCGTATGTGGGTAATGCCTATATTCATAGTGATTACTGGTGTTATTGCTATTTTATTTATACAATATTTAATTAAATGCTTATTGAACAGTAAATGACTGTTTCTTCAAAACAATCAGTGTGCTGATGTCTTTTATTGGAAACAAAGATTTTGAAAATTTTCGAATTTAAAGGTAACCTGATTTAAAATGCAAGGACCCGCAGGCTAAAGAGAAACATAATTCATGTTCAATAAGCCTGTAATTTTTAGAACTTCAATAAAAAAAATTACAAATCTAACTTTTTTAAAGGTCATCTCAGGCCTCCACCAATAGGTTATGAAGGCTAAAGTCAGGATAAGCACTAATAAGTGTAGGCATAGTATTTTTTTTATATACAGTTAAGACAAAGAAATGCAAAGAAAAACAGAGAGCTAGAGTGTCTGTGTGTGTCTGTGTGTATGAAAGATGGAGAAAAAATGGCAGAGTCCGAGACAGAGTGCATATGTGCAAGAAGGTATATGAATGAGGCTGAATTTCGTTTGTAGTCCAACTTCTTGTTATTATGTGCAATAGACAGAGGCACAAGAGGTGTTCAAGTCAAGCAGGGACTTGTGATGACACGTCTAATGAAATTAAGGTGCAAAACCGGTTGCTATTTAAAGAAGCACAGTACAGTGATGAGACTTTCAACTGCAGTAAAACATTTGAATGGTGTAAGTCCTGACCAAGCAATTTCCACTGTATCCAGGAGTTCCTGGGAGGCCAGAATTTCCAAGCACTAGTGAAACACTGGGATAAATGCAATAGTGTAGCAGGGGATTATATAAAAAATCAAGGCAGTTTTTCCTCTCATATCTGTTCTGTTATTCGACACAATCAAATGTCCTGGTTTGACCTGAACTCCCCTCGTATATAAGAGTGTGAAGAAGCGTGAGCATGTGTGCTCGTAAAAGACAAAGACAGATTGAGCAGTCACCCTGCACACTTTAGTTTATATATTACTAGCGAATACGTATCCGCTGACTCGTTTTCATCTCAATCGTCTATGTTGCTGTGCTGTTCAGGTGCTCTTGAGTCTGACAGGGCAAGCTAGAGGTGTTAAAAATAGAGAAGGGATGACCTCCTTCTCTCATACCATTACGGTCACATCCCACAGCAACCTCAATTGCAGAGTTCTGCTCTTTCATTCACTTCAGACATTTACATATAGTTATTCAGAAGATGCAATGATATAAAGCATCAAAAGAGTATGTGGAGCTTAGAACCTAAAAGACATTAATACTAATGCTGGTTGGTAGAACTGTTAGTAGTGGTGTAAGTGATAACCTATAAAGCCTAAATCCCATCAATCATTCCTTGATTCACTAATTTATTTATTCATCTTCAGTAGCCTCTTTTTTAATATAGAGGGCTGTAGTGGAGCCAAAGTCTATTCCAGGAACACTCACCTCAGGAAACCACTCTAGCAGGAACACTAGTCCATCACAGAAAACAAATGCTCTACCCCTGAGCTATAACCTCAAGAATTCTACCACTAAACCATCATTGCCAATGCAGCATGCATTGTGGCACATCCAGTGCTAACCATCGCACCACAACAAAAATGCATTTCCCGTTTTATAGTCACACGTTTGACAATATAACATACGGTTTTTAAAGGAATTTACTTAAAGTTGCATTATCTGGTATCATCCAAATGAGGACGGGATCCCTTTTGAGTCTGGTTTCTCAGGGAATTTTTCCTTGCCTCTGGTTTGCTGATTATGGATAAACTGATACACATATACATTTATTGATCTGTACATTTCTTCAGTTATTTCTGTAAAGTTGCTTTGTGATAACGTCCATCATTAAAAGTGCTACATAAATTAAATGAATTTAACTGAACCACAAATCCACCCAGGGCAGAAACTTGCTAACAAGTTTCTTTTTACAGGATCTGTTCTGCTTGATAACAGGACAGTGACTTAGTAATTAGCAAGGTAATGTTGCACATCCAGGGTTGGGGGCTTGTAAACATACCTCCGATCATGTGTGTGTATCATCACTAGTTTACTATAGAGTGCAGTAATTACTATAGTACATACTACAGTTTACTAAGGCATGTTATTAATTACTATGGTACTTACTACAGTTTTACTTCCGAGGGAGGTGTCATGTCTGTGTTTCCTTCTGGATCCCCCCTTCCCGGCTTGCATTCTGCACTAAATATACTTTCAACAAAAATATACTTTGTGACTGAGACCATACCTTACTGTTATCTCTCTTTTCCTAATTTTCCTCTTCTCTCCCTTTCCCTCTCTGTTGAGCTACACATGCCGCTTCTGAGCTGTCAGTGATCCAGACCCTGTCTGCCCTCTGGACCTGTCTGACTCATCCCGGTGCCTCGCTTCTGGCTGGAGATCTTGTCGCATGGAGGACCCGTGTGGTCTGCTTGGGATGCGTGAGCTGACTGGGGACGGTTCCACTTTACCATGAAGACGGTCCTGGCCTCGGCTGATGCAGACAGCTGTTCTCTGAGGACTTGTGACTGCCATTGCTCAATAGTTCAGGACTGGAGTTTCCTACAGCTTTGTACTTGAGCCTCCAATAATAAACTGGTCTCCATATTACCTTAAACACATCTACTGTTACACTGAACTTCCAGCTGCCTATCACACAGCATGACTGCAAAACAATTCCTGATGGCTGTTATCACCAAAATGAGGATGGGTTCCCTGTTGAGTCTGGTTCCTCTCAAGGTTTCTTCCTATTGCCACCTCAGGGAGTTTTTCCTTGCCACTGTTGCCCTCGGCTTGCTTATCTGATCATTCTGATTCATACATATTTTCTCACATTTTTATACACGTTTGCCTAATTTTCTTTTGATTCTGTAAAGCTCCTTTGCGACAATGACCATTGTTAAAAGTGCAATACAAATCAATAATTGACTTGACCTCACTTGACAGTTTACTACAGCATGTTATTAATTACTATAGTACATATTACAGTTTACTATGGCCTGTCGTAATGACTATAGTAAATACTACAGTTTATTATTGAGTGTAGTAATTACTATAGTATAGCGTGTAGTTAATTAACATCATAAATACTATTCTGCAGGAAAAAAATACTATTTTTTTCCTATGGGGAAAATGGGTGAATGAATGCAGTTAATGGATCTTGCAAGCATAATGTAACATGAACAAAACATGTGTTACCATTAAATATGATTTTTAAAAAGTTTGAGTTCTAAAAAAATTATGACCGCCTCAAGCCAACTCCCTGCACTGAAATCTGCAAAAAATAGAAAAATTCCTAAATAGCATAAAGTTACACTCGCTAGCCAAAATTCCGAACAGAAAAAAAAATGCTTTTTTTATTCAAAAGCAATGTTTAATCCACTCCCAGCATAAAAAGTTTAAAGGTCCAACAGTGGCATCCACAGGCTTTGAACTCATAGACTTTTGCCCAGCCGAACAAAACACTACACTACCCCAAACAAGGCTTCCTGCTCTGATACACGCATCCACATTACAGGCCAGACTGAGACAAATGAGCAACGGTCTAAAACTGGCTATGTGGCACAGCTGGCATCCTTCCTCCATACTTCTGACAACACATTAAAGGAAGTTGAGCTCAATGGAAAACACAAAGTAATAATAATAATAAACCTCTGGCTCAGCTTCAGAGATCTCGCATGATCTTTTGCTCCAGCATTGGGCAGCGTTCCAATCCAGGAGGCTGAGGTTCTCGGACCAGGGGCATATGTTCTGCATTTGGACGAAGCACTTGTCAGCTCTTTTCCAGCAAGAGTGCTGGAATTGTTTCCTCACAGTGAGGTTTTATGAGGGCCGGTTTGCATGTTTCCATCTGAACCCGATCATTAAGGCCCGTTCACTGTGCGGTTATTATCAAGCAACGCCGGCAAATTTTCTTGCAGTCAGTCTTTCCATGCTCAAACCACATGACACTTCAACTACTGCACTTAAGGCTAAAATATAAAACCAGCCCTTGGAAAATACTTTTGACTCGTAGGCACTTTGGGTTTGTCAACGTCATGACTTCGCTGTTTTGTTTCTTTTTTTATTACATGCACTGCTGTGACATAACTATGGCCGTGTTTGTGAACGCAATGATAGCATGTAGCAGCTGTTTTTCTTTGTTTTGTCCTTAGGAAAACCATCATGAAAACTACAAAACGAAATTATGATTTCAAAAAAGAAAAAAAGGGGGTGAGATGGAAGAGTCAGTGCATGGATAAAAAAAAAATGCAAGAAAGAGTTACAGGAATGAAATGTTTTTTTGGAAAAAAGTGATGATGAATGTGCCAGTCTCGCCATCCCTGCCCCTTTCAGTTCTGTTTTTAATAAACACTCATGGAGCTCTCCATACAAGTCAGATGAGTCTATAAATATATCTGGACACAGAAAAAACATACAGAAATGTCACACTTTTTAAAATATGAATTTATTTTCGATCTGCTTGCAGAAACACCTGTCACACTAGGTTATACTACCTTCAGGTAATTTTCCACATCAGTGTTTGTAGGAGCCCTAAAACCTTCAGAAGCGTCAAATTGAGCTGATGAAGTGACACTGTTCAATACTTGATTGAAAATGAGCTTAGAGGAACACACACTTTATCTAGATAGCTTGATACCCAGAATCCAATGTTAGTAGATTCTCTCTCTCTCTCTCTCTCTCTCTCTCTCTCTCTCTAATAGTGTGATGTGATTTCCATTCATTAGCACATCACTGAGGCAGCACAGTGACGTAGTGGTTATCACTATGGCCTCACACCTCCAGGGTCGAGGGTCCGATTCCCACCCCAGGTCTGTGCGTGTAAAGTTTGCATGTTCTCCCTGTGCTTGGTGGGTTTGCTCCAGTTTCCTCCCACAGTACAAAGACATGTATATTCAGCTAATTGGTGTTTCCGGAGAGAGTGTGTGTTCTTTTGTGCCATGTGATGGATTGATACCCCCTCCAGGGTGTACCCCGTATTGTGCCCAGAATCCCTGCGATAGGCTCCTGTAGAGCACAACTCCTAAGCTACATTACTTATTACTTTATGCTTAAATATGCATCCATTAATCCCTTTAAACCTGTTTTTAGTTGCAAGAAAGTAATAATTGTTTGCTTAACTACAGTATGTCTTCAACCACTGATGAATTTTCTTATTTACTTTCTTGTTTACATTGTCAAAATATGTTTAAAGTAACAGTTTGGTGATAAATTAAATTTACAAAAAAAGCTGGTACTGGTGTTTAGTGTATTATTTCGTGTTGCAAGTGGAGGCATATGCGTACTATTTTTGCATTGTAGAAAAAATACATCATCACGTGTGCCTTAAATGACATCATTGCACTCAGTGATATTGTTTGTACATTCATTCATATGTATTTGTAACATTCATAATAATACTCATATCATAATAAATGTACTGTATTAAAATTACATACAAATCGTTTATCCTTATAAGAATTATAAGGTACAATAAGATTTAAGTCCCTTCTGATGTCAAATCCAAGTGTGCTATCTTATCCAGAAATTGCCACAAGCCTCCTTGGATTTAACACCAAGAAGAACTAGTTAACCAGGAAGACTCGAGTATTGCTCGTGACTGGTTTGAACATAAACCTGCAGCACTCCGGCTGTTTGCAGATGAGATCGGACACCGCTGGTCTGATTCTACCATCACTTTGGGCTACAGTTCCTACCCGAGTCTGACGCTGACTGATACCACACAAAGTGTTTTTGGGAATTGGGTAAAATAACCACTAAATGGCATTCTACATGAGGAAGTTCAGTATGGTTTCTTTGTGCACGCTCAGATTATCATAGCGACAAAGCTGTTCTGCTAGAGCGCTTTCATTAAATCATCCTTTCTAGATTTAGAGTCAATTATTTGTCACATGTATCTTTAAGCTCAGTGAATGTTTTTTTTTTCCCACATATCCCAGTTGGGAGGTTGGGGTCAAAGCATGTAATAAGAGCACAGGGTCAGTCAGGATATAGCGCCCCTAGAGCAGACAGGGTTATGGGTCTTGCGCAAGGGCTTGACAGTGGCAACTCAGCAGTGCTGAGACTTGAACCCCTGACATTCCCATCAGTAACCTAGAGAATTAACTGTTCGAGCCACCACTGACCCGCATGCCCCATGCTTTTTCATGCCTCCAGTATCAAGGTCAAGCAGCACACAGTCAATTCACAAATATCCATAGAGAAATAAGACTTTGTTCCAAGTAACAGTCAGTATAAGTAGTTTGGTTTTACTGTGACATACTGCCACGCCCTAACACCCACCTGGACTAATCAAACCCCTTCAAAACACCCACCAGCATGCAACCACCACTGGACTTTATAACGCTGCTATTACACCTTTTACTCCTGTTCTTGCTGGATACTTTTCTCCATATTACACAGTAGAGTAGAGCCTACAGTTCTGACATGTGCCTGTTGCCCTGATCACTTATGTCCAGAGGATTTATTGCACATTTTGCACTCATCTCACACTATTACATTATGAATTTTTGTAATTCGCTCTACTGTCTTACTGTATCACGTGTTGCAACACAATCCTTTATACAAGTTACTACTAAAAGTTATAAAGGAATGACAATTTAACAATCACTAAATAATGCCACTAAATGTACAGTAGACAGCCCCATAACGTACTAGACACAGGTCATTTAAGGTGAACTGCACTAGTCATAGGAAGAGGTAGCGATGAGGTGATCAATAATTCTCCTGCACTTCCTAGCAATCACTGCATGTCTAGACAGCAATCACGTGAACGCTGTTACCTAATGTGGTGTGAACTACTTCTTTATTTTAGCAATATTCAGTGCTAATCTCAAGTCTACTTTGAGATTTTATTCACAGTTCTGCTGAGAACATCTAAAACACGATGATGTCTACATGTTTATTAGGTACGCCAGACTGCGTCACTGCCTGAGACACCACTTTGTCGGTACGGTAGTGTTTCCAGGGGTGTCAATGTCGCTAACAAGACGATCCTATCAAGCAGAGGCGGAGAAAAAAAGACATTCACCAAAAGAGAAATAATAAACCCTAGCATATCAGTTGATGAGACAGATGTTTCTTTTCTTTAGATGTGCACCAAGCAGCCGTTAAAATGTTTTAAAGTCGAGTGGGAATGCTTCTTCGTAATTAGCAGCTCATCTGTTTTTAATCGACCAAATAGACTACAGTCCTGCCCACTTACTTTCTGTTAGCTCATAAGACCAAGGCTTGTGAA
>JAQQZT010000007.1:17334348-17339348 GCA_030068275.1 Clarias platycephalus | reverse complement strand
GTTATTGTTGTTGTAGCTCAGTGCAGGACTTGGCGGGCTATAGTTGGTGCCAAAATAAGAGTCAGTGGAGGCGCTACCTAGAGAGCTGGAGCTGTCGTTGCGATAGCTGGCGAAGGGCTTGCGTCCAAGGCTGGGCGTGGCGCTGGCACTAGTGCTAGTTTTGCCCCAAAGGCTGGCGTGATGACTACTGGCACTAGCTGCATGCATTTCAAAGCCCACATCTGTGCCATTGGCATGGAAGTCATTATCATCAGCAGCATTAGCGAACTCGATCAGTCCAGCACCTGTGCGCATAGCAATGTGTGCCTCGATCTCATCACGTGCGCGGTCCACATTCTCCGGCATTCCCGTTACCTCAAACACAGGCTCCTTGTCTCGGCTCGGGGTCACGATATAGGTGTGCGTCTGCTGTTGGATGCGCTTGATCGTGGCACCCTTGGGTCCCACCACCAACCCCACAACACGGTATGGCACTCGGACTTGGATGGTGGTTTGACCCGGCAGGTTGGGCGGCCCAGGAACGCTGCCACTCCCATTCATGCTGCTGTTTTTGTTCCGTGATGCTCGGATCATGGAGAAATGCTCAGCTGCTGAGATGATTTCCCTCCGCGCCATGGCTACATCCTCCCTCCTGCCTGTCACTACGAACACAGGTTCCTCTCCTCGCACCGGTGTTTTAATGTAGGTATTGGTCTTGGCACGCAGGGCTTTAATCTTGCAACCTAAATAAAAAAGACAGAAATAAACGAAAGCATTAAAACAAAAATCATGAACACTAATGAAAAAGTTAGATGCTGGAGCATGCCACACTGAGGCTGCATGATGTGACAACAAAAAATATATATATTAGAGAATGAAATGAAGCACACACAAAGCCGTGTGTTATCACATATTAAGGGTAGACTGGCTGGCATTGATTTGATAAACACTCCAAGATGTTGTGTTACATTATGGTGATATACCATGCAGTCCTGTAGTGCATACTGTAAGAGAACACGCCTTTCTACAGCAGCCAAACAAAGCACAGGACAAACAAAAAAAAGTATCAGAAACAGACAAAGTCGTCAAGCAGAACATGCAATCAATGTAAAAAATCCAAAACATAATCTATACAGTATGTGATGAAACAAAAGGAAACACACTAAATGCAAATGGTTGCAGGTTGCACACAGATGTATGCTTTTAAATCAAGGAACAATGATTCACTTAGTTTTTGCACGGCATAAATTCAAACCACATGCTCAGCTACATGACACACAGTGGTCCAGGTCAAAAATAGCACAGAGGGGGGGGAAAAAATCCGGATTTTCCCTGCTTTTACATTTCAACCAGACGAGAAGGGTGTGCTTTTCTGTCCACCTTATGACTACGAACTGACGGGACACATCACATAAAAACAATAACACTGCAGTTCCTAGAACCTGGGCATAAATTCCCCCAAGACACTAAGCTGAGCCAGGGAGGAATCAGGAGGAAAGGAGGACTTCACAGACTAACAACTGGCACTGTCTGACCCTTCTCAGTCTAAGTAGGCTATCACTCTGATCTGTTGTCTCAGTTACTCCTCACATCAGTAATGTTTTATCATGTTTTATTTCAGTTGCAAAGCTAAGTGCATTTATTTAAAATGTGTCTCAACAAAATGTTTTATAAAAAATTATAGTGTATTATTATTATTATTATTATTATTATTATTAAGCATGCGATTACAGAACTGTAGATCCCTGTTAGGACATCAGTAAAAAAAAATTATGATTTTGAAATAGATTTTTTTTTTTAGAGAAGCAAGGAAAAAGAATATGCATGACAAAGAGAGAGAGAAGACCCGTGCATGGTCCACTATATCAGAGGAGAGGCTGCATAGCGACTCCCTTCCCAAATAAACCACGCATCAGACCACTGTGTGTAAATGCATGTTATTAATGTCATGCACATGCAACGTGTATGTTGGCATGTACGACACTAAACATTCTTCATAATAAAGCCGGGTCATCTCAAACAACAGAAAAGAACTCACCTTGTCTGCCCACGATCTCGGCCACATGCTCGGAGCTGGGCACAGGCACGCACTCGGTCATGTTCACGCTCTTCTTCCGGGGCTCGTTGTCGCACGCGGAGTTCTCGTCCAGGTCGAGCAGGGTGAGGTCCAGCGCGAGCTGCAGAGCTCTTTGGTCGTCCAGGGCGTCGACCCCCTGGCTGCTGCCGCTGCCATTCCTCTCCAGCTCGGGGAACAGGGAGCTAGGCATCTCGGGGGAGGCTGTTGTTGTTGTTGTTGTTGTTATTTTCTCGGCAGCTCTCTTGGATCAGCAACACCGGACAAAGGAGAGAAAGAAGGGTGGGGAATGGAGAGGAAGAGAAGAGAAAGAAAAGCTCCCTGATGCAAAAAATAATAAATAAATAAATCAGTGCTCTCTTCCTCTCTGGTCCTGGCAGTAAAAAAAGAAAACAAGGGAAAGAAAGAAGCAGTGCAAATCCGAGCTCCCGATCTTATCCCCCCAGAACGCGTATTCCGAAGGTACTGGGGGTTGTTGCGGTGCCGGTGGTGGTACTAATTCCTCCGAAAGTGCCCCTCCCTGCGCTCAGCTCTTTTCCTGTTTTCTCTCTGAGTTTTTGCTGCAGACACACAGCAGCCGCGGCACTAAACTGGAAGGGGGGGATATGCTTGCATGACGTCACCGTCCGGGCGGCGAACGGGGAAAGAGGAGGGGTCTGTTTTGCATAAAGCCTGGTGATTGGTGGGAGAGCGCGCGACGAGCCGCTGCTTCTGTTTTGCATGAACGGACCGCACTGTGGCAGTGTGGTTGTGGGCGGAGCGACGCGGCGTTTCATTTGTTTTGAAAGGCCAGATTGGAGCGGCCGGAGTTGCGACGCTTGTTTTAGTTTGCATAAACACGAACGATTGGATGTCGGCGCTTTGTGATTTCCATAAACCTATATGATTTGATAGAGCCGATGGAAGGGGCGGAGATCGTGTCGGACAGCCCCGCCTTCCTTTGTTGTCCCGTCAAAATCGCTGCACAGATTTTTTTAAAGGATATTTGTTTTTTTTTAAGTTTGTTATACGTATGTATATTTCTAAACATTTTACTGTAACTGCTGCATGTACAGTTTATCTATATGAGCATAATGTATCTGGGATTAAATGCCTATTGTGTAACAATATGTCCCATTTATTTCTATAGTCTTTTGTCTATTATCTATCTGTCTGTCTGTATAAACATGTTCTTACAATTTACTCACTTTTTCTCATGAAGTCAAAACGTTGGCTTGAATTTGTAATGATAATGTCTGGATTTTTTTTTTAACTATTCCATTCTGCTGACAGTATTAAACAGCCACGTTTTTATTGTCTTGAAAATCTAAAGTCATTATCTCAGCTTTGTTATTTAATAAACTGACTGGGGTGACTTAGGATTGTTGAGTAAAGTGCCTGATGGGGAACTACATGCCCAGACATGCTTTGTCCAGGAGTTCAATGTGTGTGTGTGTGTGTGTGTGTGTGTACGCTCTCCTTCTCTTTCTTTGTTCTCTGACTCCTACGAGGTAACTGCAACTGGATGTTGGTAATCTGGGACATGAGGCAGTGTTAACATGATGGTCACTCAAGTTACTGAATACAAACCAAACAGAAATGCTGCAACTTCCACAATTTTGTCCTTTAGTAATCAACAATCTGGAATTACTAGAAGGGAGGTGTTTTGATAGAGCTATATCATGATCATTGCAAAACATGCTCTTTGTTTTATCGAGGTGATGCTACACAACACTACCATAAGTGCAGCAATATATGTTTGTGTAACAGTTTTCCATTTCCCTAAAATAAAACAAATAGTCTAGGAACAAGGGGCACAAGTCAAGTGTGTAATTAGGCATGTGTTTGTCTAAACTGTTAGCATGCGCTATCAGTGAAATTTACTGTTGTTGTACACATTCTGACCTTTCACAACACACTCAACATATCAGGACATATATTGACTGAACCTAGCTTAAAAAAGCGTGAAGAAAATGACAAGCCTAGTCTGTCTAGACGTGAGCCAAAATACATAATATAATCACTTCATTCAGTACTTTATGGTGAGTATAGAACTGACCGGTTAAATATCAACAACACACATACATCATGTGTTTTGTCCCCTGTGTATGTGTTTTAGAAGTCAGTGGTTCTCCCAGTAGTTCCCCATCTGGGTGCACAGCTACCTTTTGTGCCTAAGGAGGTGGCGTATGTGTGGGGGTGCTCTTCTTCTTTCACAAAGAAAATCTCAAACCAATTCAGCGGCATTGAAACGAGAAGCGGCTGCTTTGTCACCTCAAGCCCTGCGAACAATAGCTATGCTAATTCAAACTGCCCTTCTAAACCTGAGAATGTTCTTCAAGCTTCTCTTATTTAATGCTTACCCCTTTTTTATTCTTTTTTAACCCCCTCTGCCTTCTTCTTTCTCTCTGTTGGAGCTGTATAGGAAAACATCTGGAGGGGCATTATGCAAACTCCACATGTACAATCTCAAATCTGTTTACACAAGGCCGTTCTGATTTGAGATTCGAGATGGAAAGTGTCTGCGTGCTACCAGATTTGCATCATTGCAGCGTGTCCTTTTGAGACAGGGGAATGATATTTTACTGGGCACTTGTTATGCAACATTTGCCACCAAAATAGTTTCATATTCATCCACACTTTTTTTCCTCTCTAAAGTAAATACTGAAACAAGCACTTTTTAAATATTTAATTACTATGTAATTACATCCTTTTATACTCAAAGCAAAAGACTAGCTCTCATGTAACTATTTCTAAATATTAGCTTACATATCCAATTGCAATCAGCAGCACTCCCAGTCTGTGGAAAACAAAGGGAGTTCAGCCTCTGTTACGGTTTACTGCCTCTCAGCCAGTCAGTGGCTCTCTCTCTGTCTCTTTCTCTCTCTCTCTCTCGAACACACACACACACACACACACACACACACACACACACACACACACACACACACACACACACACACACACA
>JAQQZT010000007.1:17322103-17334248 GCA_030068275.1 Clarias platycephalus | reverse complement strand
CACACACACACACACACACACACACACACACACACACACACACACACACACACACACACACACACACACAAAGAGCAGAGGTTATCTAAAAACTATTTTCATTCTCTTTCTAAAATCCCTATTGGACAGCTCAAACATTTCTGAATTAAGGAAAATGTAGAAACACAAATGAACAATAACATCGTTATAATATGGATGTGTTAATTTTCTCCACTGCTACATTGTGAAAATCATGGTGAAGTGCACTCTATACCCCCCTTTTTTTGCTCTTGCTTCAAAGACCAGATGGGATTTCGCCTACGCTGTCATGAATACATGAATACATTGTAAAAGGTGTTTTTTTTTTTTTTTTTTTAATATTGAGAATATATCTGGGAATGAGTTTCGTATCTATATTGATCATTTTGTCAGCTGTGTAATTTTAATCAGGTATAAGAAATAATTAGCACAATCTTTTAAGCACAGTCGGCATTTGTTCTTTGTTCTGTCATAGGTGAGCTGTCCGTAAGAACGAGCCTATTCAAACAGTCCTAATCAACCATAAATACGCCTCTAGAGTCAGTAGAGTACTGCATGTGAGCATACATGCTTCCTGCACTATCACATAATATCACTATAATTGCTCTATTTGCTAGCCACTGAGAATCCATGACGCCACATATTTACCAGCAGCTATCTACCGTAGGAACATCTTTGGCTTTTTCCACATTCCTCTGTTCTTAGAATGTGCTGTGGAGAAACTGGAGCAAATATTTAACATTTCAAAATACTGTTCAAGTAATCTGCATGATTAATCATGTGAGTGATTTCAGGTTGTAGAAAAGGATTTATGATTTCAAGTGGAACTAGTATGGCAGAGAGCACTGTCAATTGTCGGTTATTTCTCCTTACATGTACCATATGCTGGTGGTCAAACCTGTTAGGACAGCGTTGAGTACCATTCAAAGGTTTGGACGCACCTTCTAATTCAATTATGTTGTTTTTTAGCAATTTATTTTCTACATTTAAAACAATATTGGAGATTTCAAAAGTATGAAATAACATATAGAATTAGGAAATTAAGTAACAACAACAACAGTAGCAAAAGTCAATTATTGTTTTAAAGAAATGTGAAGTTCAGCTCTGCGATTGATTGGCACCCTGTCCAGGGTCCAGGCCCCCCGCGACCCTGAACACAGGATTAAGCGGTATAGAAAATGACTGACTGACTGAAGTTCAGCTGTTTTGGAATAGTTCTTTGAACAGTATTGTCAAGTGCATTTGTTAAACCCATCAAGCACCATGATGAAACAGGCTATCATGAAGACCATCCCAGGAAGGCAAGACCAAAACTTACCTCTGCTGCAGAGAAGGAATTCATTTAGAGCCGTTATGAAGGCATACCAGAAGCATCTCAACATCAACTGTTCAAAGGAGATTATTGAATATTTTGTGTTGCTTCATCGTTATTTTACACTGTTGAAAAAAAGATGGTGTGTTCAAACTTTTAACTGGTACTATATGTCATGTATTTATAGTTCTTCCAGTGACACTAATGTGTATTGAAGATGTCACTAATTAGTTTGAGCTGATTTGGTTGAGAATCAACTGGTTTAGTTAATGCACTAAAGTACTGCAGACTGCAGATTTTGAAAAATAAATGACTATATTCTAAATACTGAATTTCACCTGTGTCTCAATAATTTTGGCTATGACTGTAAACTTCACACAACCTCTACCAAAGTGAACTATAGATGAGGATTTTTTATGCCATTTCAAAATCTAGCTAGTTAGATATGCAGAGAAAAAAGCATAATGTAAAGAATATGCATGCTATCTTATACATGCTATCTGCACATCTAGCAGACTTGCGCAGGTGAAGGTATCTTATGTGTCTTAGCTAGTTAGCTAGATATAATAGCTTGCTGGTTTGACTAATGGGCCAACAGTAGCTAACTCTAATCAAGCTCATTTTGGAACAATATCATGAGACTTTCAAATAACAAGGGTGATTAACAGAGAAAATTAATTAGCTAAGTCGCTAATTAGCTTACTCACCAGAGTGCTAATAATGATCTTACACTTTGACATAGCTAATCCCAGTTTGGGTTCATGAAAAGTGTGTTTACAAAAATTGTGGTAATCTTAAAAATGTAACATTGTTGATGCTAAATTTGCAGTTAGCATTATCCAGTGTCTAGGCAGTGTTCCAACACCAAACTATTATGTGATTATTAAATGTGCTAAAAATCCCCAGTATTTTATAGGACATTTACCTTAAGCTGTTGAAGATGGACTGTGGACTGTAACTGATAGTCTTTTCTTTTACTGAGAAAAGGAACCTTAGCGTAGCAGGTTACAGAGATCCTGCTAGCTTTTGACCTCGACTGTCTGGGGGGGAAAAAGAAAAGAAAAATTGTCGGGATCCTACATGCACACTGGAACAGGGTAGCGGAGTGTTTAAAGGAAATACAGCAGTCAGTGAACTCTGAGATCATCTTTTTTTTCCCCCTTTGAGGACTGCGTGTGTCTGTGTGTGAGGCAGGATGGGGAAACACATTCAGATCTGCGGCTCTAGTTGCCCTCTAATCCACATCCATTCATGGATTTAGAGTGTGTATGCATAAAAGTCTGTTTTTATATCTGTTGTAATCCACTCCATTGACAAAAAGTTAACTCCGCAATAAAACGTCACCTACTCTCATAACTGTGACACACACAAGCAGAGCAGCATCAAAAATGCCTTGTTGATGGTTGGTGTAATTTGGTGTGTTGCAGACAGAAAAGATGTAGTGGTAAAGTAGGCCATTGCTGCAGTGGTGCAGGGCGTGTGTGTGTACTGACACACTGAACTGGAGTGGCACTGAATCTGCCGCCTCCTATTGGCTGCCAGCCAGACGGCTGTAGAAGCATGCAGCAGAACGACAGGACAGCTGGGGCTGATCCCCCATAATGCACCACTCCTCCTCCCCTCACCTTACGCCGCCTAATCCATCCTTCCACCACTCCACCTCCTCCTCTACCTCTTCTTCTCATCCGTGTTATGAATGCTGCTGCAGAATTTCGATCACTGTATGATCCGCCCTGAATAAGTCTGACTGGAAGGTCGTCTGGGGGGAATAAAGACAGCGAGTGAGAGAGAGAGAGAGAGAAGTGGGGGGGGGGGGGCATAAAAACTATGCATTTAGTAGCCTTTGCTTAAATTTCCAAGTAGCTGCAGCTCACTCTTTCCTTTTCAACGTGCATGTTTGTGTTAGTATATTTTTACATGCTTTATTTTCTGCATCAGGGAGCACAGAGGCAAGTAAAAATATTAGTGAATAGGAAATAGAGGTATCTAGTGGTCAAAATCATTCAGACAGACAGATAAATGAACAGATCCATGGACAAACACAATGAGGCAGATCCTGGGTTGAGTAATAAACTCATGTATACATGTATTTATGTATATGTATGTTTCAGAAAATTGTGATTTTATTCCAGATAGATAGATAGATAGATAGATAGATAGATAGATAGATAGATCTGTCAATAAAGATTACAATAAATAATTAAGTTGAGTTATTTAAATATGATAAAAAATTAAGAGTAAGAACAAGCACAAATGTAAACAAATGAATGTCTCTTCCTGTTCTTTATTAATGCTTAGCCCTATGCATATACCTTGGACATTCTGCCTTATGTGTTAAAAAAAAAAAAAAAGCATCTGCCAAATGAATAAAAACATATAAATATTGAATAAATATTATGTTCCTGTGTATAGAAAGGAAAGCTGAGTCCAGAATCAATGGATGCTCACCAAGTAGAGCAGGAAGTGCTGAAATGGAGTGCTAATTACACTCTTAATGAGCAGGACAAGCTGTGCTACTCTTGCTGCAGGCTCACCGGGCAAACAGTGCCAGCCGTGCCAAGTTCAGCCACCCTGGAACACAAACGATGACAAACAATAGCAAGAAGGAGTGTGTGTTATAGCTCAGCTCTGTATTACATTAAAACTACAGGCTAATTCACACAGTCAGGCATTTACAGCTGACTAAGTGACTTTAGTGTCAGTGAGGGATGGATGAATCCTGTCTTTGTTTGTCTGACTGGAAAAAAATAGACTCTCTGTTAGAGCCCTGAGGAACCCCAGCACAGGAAAGCAGGAAAAGGAAGTGATGTAACGATCGTATGTGTGCTGTTAGGCTTCAGGTGACAAATACTCTTCGGCATGGACACACACACACAAATAGAGAAAAACTAAGAGGCCTTCTTTTACACAAAGCACTCCAGAGGTTAGAATTAGTCGTGTAATTGGGCTAGTTGTTTAATTCACACTGGGTAAAGAAGGGATGGGCTCTTCTCCATCTCTTGTAGAAAAAGTTCTTTAAATTTTTTGTTCTAATATTTAACAATTTTTAGGTGCTAGACAATGTCCAGTGTTATTGCCTGTTTTAAAGATGATTTACACTTTCATTTTAAACAGTACTGTGCATACCGACTCTTCACTAAACTGCTGTTAATTGCCCTATGAACATGTGTAAATGGCTTTGATATCAGTAGGATTTGAGGTATTTCGTGAACTGTAGGTTGTAAGTTATTCCCCAATGCTGTCTGCCAAGTATTGATAGGCCCTGGAGCACTTCCCAAATCCTGTTCAGCTTAGTTGGATTTGGATTGCTGTATTTGCATACTTTATGTCTAAGAGACAAAGAAAGACATTAAGGATGTAAACAAATGCAAATTCATTATATGTATACTAATTGGATTCAAATACAGATAAAGTGGTCGGCTCCAGTAACCTAACCTAAACACGCCCTTACTTAGCGCCAAAAAATCTATCCTACTGTATTCCTAAAAATATTATTATTATTTAGTTGAAATACAATTTCAATTTAACACTTGAAAAAAGTAAAAAAACAAAGTTTTTTTGGGACATAGTCATTTAATTCACACCCTTTTCTGGTTTAAATTCAAATATACATATTTACAGCATTAAACAGATATAAATAATGACATTGTGACCTTAATTACAACACTGGTGGGATTCACTATTGGGACAAAATGATGAAGACTACATTAATTAATGTAAAAGATGACCGATGCATGTACGATGAATTAAGCATTCATCCATCACTAGTAAACTGCCTGGTCAGGATCACAGAAGTTTAAATTAGACTTCTAGTTTGTTGATAGAATTGTGCAAAAAGGATTAAAAAGCAGAAAGTTATTTACAAAAAAAAAAAAAGAAAGAAAAAAAAAAAAATCACACCTCTGTTGTATTTTGCACCCAAAAATCCCATAAAGACATACCGGTCTAAGACCTCACTTACAGACCGACCCTAAATCCTAATCCAAATTTCCTGAACCTAAATCCTCCAGCAGGCTTAACTATGATTTGCTTTTAAGACATAACATGTTTACAGCCGACTTTAAGGCAAATTCCCAGAAGCTCCTAATAAAATGAGCTGCAAATAATTAACAACATCTCCTCAAAACAAACATCATTATCTCAGTTAGCTGTAGGCTAGCGGCAGACTTAGTGCTAACACTCAATAAATGTCCGAATAAAGTCCAAAGAAGCGCTGTGGTTTCCAAGCATAGAAACAAAAGCACACACTGACACTAAGTTGCCTTGACTGTTGTTTTTCTTCAAAGACTTCCTTGTACATAATCACAGGTTAGCAGCAGTGCTAACAGGTTTTTTTTGTGCCAAGTAGACTGATCATCCCCCAGGCGTGGTTCTCTGGCTTTTTGCCCCTTCGCGTCTTGAGCAAGTGCAAAAATATATACCCAATGTGGGTTTTTAGTTCATTCTCTGTAGAACGATGCTTCAGTTTTGCACTTTAATTGCTGCTGTTGTTTTTTTCTTCTTCTTTTTCCCCCCTCACATTTCAAAAGAAAAAGCATAAACCCTAGATAATGCTTTATAAATTAGCTACGAGGTCTGGCAAATAAGAAAGACACAGACACACAAACGCATACATGAAAACCGAGAGAGAGAGAGAGAGAGAATGGTCATTAAGGGCAAAGGCTGTGTTCTGAGAGAGTTTGAAGAGCCTGCAGGTCAGATATGAGCTTCCACTGACTCCAGCCTGCATTGATCGGCCTTTTGGGAGGCTTCCAGACTGAAGGCAACAGGAAAGAAAGAGCAAGCCTATAGTATTATAGTCATAATAAAACATAAAACAACATGAATTGTTGGTTTACTCAATGCAAAAGAAAACAACTCAGTATTTTTTCATGATTTTTTAGTTAATTTACCAGCCTCTATTATTACATAAAAATCTATACACACTGATCAGCCATAACACTGAGGTCTCTCCCTTTGGCCTAAACAGTAATGACCTATGACTTCTGACAACTTGTCAGAAGTATTAACAACCAGTATTAACATTTTCTTCAATTTGAGCTCCCCATGTGCATCAGTGAGCCTTGGCCACCCATGACCATGTTGCCAATTCGCCGGTTTTCCCTCCTTGGATACATTTTGGTATGTTCTGACCAGTGCAGCCCAGGAACATCGCACAAGAGCTGCAGTTATAAACTTGTTCTGACCCTTTTGTCTAGCCATTACAATTTGGTGGCCAAAGCTCACTGATCCACATGGGGAGGAAAGGCTGGCCTGTGTAGTCCGATCCAAAAGAAGCGCTAGTGCATATCAAATTGATGAAAAGGTGAATGCTGGTTGTGATAGAAAGGTGTTAGAACACACAGTGGCCAGGCACTATGCATAATATGTCATGGTGTATGACTGTGCTGTCTTACATCATACCTTTCATATATAGAAAAAATCTTTACAGTTTGTGCAAGGATCAATATTAATGGGCAGCAGGTAATAAAACCCAAGTAACCAGAAAAAAAGACATCATGGCTATAATCATTACGTTTCTATATAACTTGTATGTACATTAGTGACCTGTATTAAATATCAGTACTATTGCACAAAGCTGAGTGATTCCTGAAAGTGGAATGCATGAGGTCATTGCAGTACACCTCATCCACCAGAAAGAGGAGCTGTGCAAAGTAACCATGCAGTCAGAACAAAGACTGTAAGCATCTTGCTTAAGACAAAAGCATTTCTCCCCAAATAATATGATCTTGGCCCATGCGTGCTGAGGGAAAAGCTTGCTGTCACCACTTACTGGTCCTGGCTCCCAGGTGTGCGCTTCCCTCCCTCATCAAGGTCATTATGTAGGGCAAGAACGTTTAGCTGTTGCGTAACAGCTCAGAGGAACTTATATTTAAATCATAATGCTGTTATACAAAAGAGCTGGTTATTTAGGACTTCTGTAAGGAGAACGATGTTGAGGAGACAGCCACTAACATGACACATCTAAACCAGTTCACTTGCTTGTTCTTGAAGAAGTCTGTAAAAATCTCTCTCTCTCTCCTCACGCCCATGTTAAAATTGCAGGTCTTTGTGATGTAAAAAAAAAAAAATAAACCTTGGATTAATCAGACCAATATAGCGTCCCACAAAATTCAAGTGGCAAGTTTCTTTCAAGGAAAGGGGAAAAAACTTATACTGTATAAATAATAACCTGGTTATATAAGCATGCACACCTTTACATAATGGAGTGACTGTGCTCAGAATTCAAAAAGTCACATTCTAACACAATGTTCCAAAGTGATTATTTAGTAGTTCTGTTAATGATATTAAGTTAATGCTTTTTAATTAAAAGAAATAAATATTAGCTGTTCTTTTAGGGTTTCCTTGACATCTCCGACTGCTAAAGCCATAATCTTACAAAGCATGTGCATGATTCATTCTATACCTGTTTATTCATGCCGTTTTTCAATCAGCCAATCACAAGGTGGGAGTGCAATGAATAAATTGATGGAAATACAGGAGGGGAGCTTCAGTGAATGTGCACCTTAAACATCAAAATGGGAATCAAAAGTGTGATCTCTGTGATTTTTACTGTGGCATGATTGTCGATAGCAGATAGGTAGATAGAGTAGTTCAAAAACTGCTGATCTGGGATTTTAACAGACGATGGTCCCTATAGGCTATAGTGGCCTCAGTTCACTGAAACTAGACTGGTCAAGATGAAGGTGAAGTGTGTTGTGTTAATTGTTTAGTGTGCATGGCTTAATATCTGGATTCATTGCTCTAAATTGCAACTGGCAATGATCACCAATGCTTTTTTTTTTATTATTATTTTTTTTAGACATGCATATTTATATTGTGACATGAAAGTTTTTGCATGTAGGACAATACTGGCACAAAATTAGCTTCATAATATCATCTTATCATGAACTGTATAAAAAATAAAATATAAAATATAAAATAAAAAAAACAGCACCACATTGTTTCATATTGATTGAATCATTTGGCTACTGTGAATGTATAGAATATGGCATGCATTTTTAATCATTTCAGGTTAGTAATAGGCATTTCTGAAGTTACCAGTACAGGTATGTGTTTTGAATTATTGTTCTTCCTTGGTGTAGTGTGTAAAACCCACACTAGCAGGACTTCACTCTCCTGTACCGCACTATTAGCACAAGCCTTAAATTAACCATGGTTTTAATGTTTTTTAGGATTTTGAAGGTTGCCTGTTTTAGAACCCTTTTCAGCACTTAAAGCTGTCGTAATTGTACGAAAGGGCAGGTGGGTTACAGCAGCTCTCCTTTCACATTTATTGAATTTAGACAGCAGGGTGACTGCTCAAATGAATGGCTCTCTTCATTCCTCCTAATGGCCCAACCTGCACTTCAAACATGAGCAGAGTTAGACCAGCAGTGAAGCCATGTTGTTTCAATGAAATGAAACATACATGTTTCGAGTGGGTCTCGCGTACGTACAGGAACATGTGTGTGGTGGTTTCTGGACTGATATGGTCAGATATGGCCCGATAATTGCCACTAGTAAATCACACAGTGGAACAGATAGCATCTCTGGAGGCCAATCCTCCAGGAAGCTCCATTAAAGGCAATCCCTGTTATGATTATAGCTTGAGCATAAAAGCCAAGAGCTGTTATTTTTGCACATGATATTGAGTCAGAGAGAGTGAGATATTTCAAACAACTCAGCCATGAATGAATTGCAAATGTTGCATAGGTTGTAATAGAAAATGGTATTAGTTGTATAAGTTTGGAGGTTTAATGCTGTCAGCTTGAACACCATGACTAGCAAATAGCAAAAAACTGCAAGGTCCATTTACCAGTGGTGTGTATATTTTCTTCTAAGACATTACAATGCATGAAGGAAAATGGAAATCAGCCAGCAATTCAATATGATAGAATGTGATGCAGGATCATACAACTTTTTTTTTCTTTTCTTTTTTTGAGGAGAAATAGCGTTAAATTTGAATAGAGGAAAATCTAACATGGTGTCCCAAATGTCGGGATCCATAGACAAATTTTATATGCTGAATACAAGAAAGTTTAACTTTTCTCAGTGTTTCAGAAGTGATGTTGTTACACAAGGAAATTATTTCTTTCATTAGTGCAATGATTGCAGGTTTTAATGCCATCTTGGGTCTAAAGGAAAAGGGAAAATATCAAATTTCATAAAAGGGAAAAAGGCTATGGATCCAGACTTTACGTAAATGTGCATGCTTTCCAAGCTGAAATTATGGCATTACATGACATTTAGTGTCTTTCATTTTTTTTAAAGGGAAAAACCAACTACAGTTCAAGACATGAACTGATAGTAGAGGATAAAATAGAGAATGATGTGGAGAGAATGATGAGATTTGCAGACGAGCTTAGAAACCGTTTTTCACATTAAAGTTGAATTTGATTATTTTTTGTTCATCAAATTGAAACTAGGTTCATTTGTAACAGGCACTGATGTCATGTGAGGAAGTCTGGAGTTCAGTCGAAAGTTCAGAGGGATTGTGGTCAGGGCTATGTAAGGGTCAATCAAGTTCTTCTGCTCCAACCTTGGCAAACCATGTCTTCATGGAGATCACTTTGCACAAAGAGACACTGCCCCTGTTTGGGATCCTTAGTGAAACTATAATCCTACAGCATGCAAAGACCTTCAAGACAATTGTTTGTTGTTCCACAACAATTTGTCCGTGAATGTCCACATACTTTTGGTCATATAATGTAGACATCGTTTGGTCATAAGTTGGGAAGTACGAATGAAATGACAGCTGGTTTACCCCCATTGGGCCCACAAACAAGCAATTACAAAGTTCAACACTGTCAGGAATTTTTATTGAGATCCCGGAGTATGACCGCTTCTATAATGCGCATCTAAAAGCCACCAACAGGAGGATGACAGGATTACGCAAAACCCATGGGATGGTTCTGGCACCAAAACATGCTCTGGCAAAAATATTCTCATTCCCTCAGGCTTATTTTGAAAAATGTTTGTTTATGCAAGCTTATTTTCTGCACAATCCCAGATTGCACTGCTTGGTGACATATTTTATTTTTCATTGATCTTCATCTTATAATCTGATATGGATTATGGATCTGATATACCAAGATTTTATTCTGGTCATCTTATACATTGTGACTATAAACCATTTTAAAAACAACAATATACTTGAAATAAAAAAGGTAGATGCCTTTAGATCCTTTAAGTTTCCATCACCTACCTGGTCTGAATTGATGCAGTATTATTGAAAACAGAGAGAGCAACAAGAATCAGTCAGTCCGAAAACAATTACCATCTGAAGGTGGCAACCGAACAGCACTGTAATGAAAAGAGGACAATTCCTGATTTAAATGCACTGGTAGCGGAATTGCTGACAAGGAAATGGGAGGTGCCAAAAAGGCCTATGGCAAGGTGTGTAATGAAATTGTCACTCACTGGTTGTGCAGCTACAAAGACTGTATAGAAATGTCTCATGTCACTGCAGAATCAATAACCAGAGAATTGAAGCACCAATAGCGATGTATACAAAGAGAGGGAGAGAAGAAGAAAACTAACATGGATGTGTAAAACGTGGCCACGGAGTGGTTTTGGTGCTAGACTTACCATCGTCATCTTGTAATGATTCACTTTCAGAAAGCATGGCCAAATAACAATCTCCCCAATCTGTCCTGATATCTTCCACCATTTTCTGAGCACTTTATCACCTAGCTCTCTCAGTCCACCTAACCACTTCTTTCTCTCCCTCATTCTATTTCATCTCTCCTCCACTCCAAAATAAACTCAAATATAGAGAACAGCACATTATCAGGACAAGAGTGTATGTTAGCGGGTCTACGAGTGTGCACTAGTCGACTTCATCCCAATCCACATGGACACGGCTGATCTGCAGTGTTGTTGCCAGGACAGATTAAAATGTTCACGTACATGCACAGCTTAGTCAATTGTCAGACCTGATCGGAAAACACATCTTGAGTTAGCCTAGTGACAACTAGAAGAGCTCCAGTATAAACGAATTAAGTAATCACAAAATGAATATTATCACATCGCAACTAGCTAACACTGGGATACACTTGTGTAAGTATTCAACCAGGTATGTTGGCTAACATCAGGGTGGTATTTTTTGCCTATTAAAATAATATGCCACTCACTCACTCGCTCTTCATATATACTGCTTTTCATATATTTCGACTACGGGCAATTTGGGAACACCAAATAGTGTAATCTGCATGCCTTTGGACTGTAGGAGGAAACCGGAGAACCAGGCGGAAACACAGGGAAAACATGAAAACTTCATGCACACAGACCCGAGGTGGGACTCAAATCTGGACTCTGGAGGTACAAGGCGACAGTGCTAACCACTAAGCCACTGTGCCGCATTGGGTAATCCAGTTGTACACAAATTTGATAATCAAGCTGGTAATCTGTTTTTCTGTAATTAAACCCAGGTAAGTTAAATAATGCTCTATACACTATGCTGGTGACATCATATGAATAATTTTACACTCCCTCAAGCTCCATCCTTTTCGACTAGGAACAATAAGGACAATAAGGCTGATCAAAAAGAGGTCAGGGCAGATATTAAACAGCCCAGAGAGCCAAGAAATATATGTGCTGAAATGTATACAGTTTGTGTCACTGCACCTCAGAGTTTCATTAAGATCCATAAATGTTTATGTCTCTGAAAAGAACAGTATGTGATGGCTGAGATGGTGTGGTGAAGCGAAGATGTTTTATGTCTGAGGATTATGCATGTCTTCTTTAGCAATATAGGACACACACACATGCGCGCACACACACACACACACACACACACACACACACACACACACACACACACACACACACACA
>JAQQZT010000007.1:17303194-17318146 GCA_030068275.1 Clarias platycephalus | reverse complement strand
TGTGTGAAGCTGCTTTGAGGCAATGACAATTGCTAAAAGCGCTATACAAATAAAATTGAATTGAATTGAATTAATAAAACTTGCCTGGCTAACTTAAATGGCACAAGGGCATGGGCGAGAACTAAGCTGTAGTTGTTCTTGCACTAAACTTTCTGCCCCTTTTAAATAAATGCATAAATAAATATATCAATTTACCCATTTATCCATCTTCTATCTTCTACCCCACTTGTGTATTGTCAAGGGGGCACAAGGCAGTATACACCTGGATTGGGTGCCAACCTGTCACAGGGCACACTCGCACAATACAGACAATTTGTAAACACCAACCATCCTACACTTATGCTTATGAGTACCCAGAGGAAACCCACCAAACAAATGGAGAACTTCACACACACAGCCCGGGTGCGAGATTTAAACCCCAAACCATTGAGGTGCAAGGCAACAGGGATAAACACTAAGCCACTCTGCCAGCTAAATAAATGAAAGAACAAACAAATGAATTGACAGTTAAAATATTAATAGTGAAAATCTTAGTCTAAGAACATGCCTGAAAAAACCACGAGTTTATAAAGCACTGCTACATGTCGTTTTTATAGGCATCATTAAATCTTTGCTCATATTTCATGCACCTAATTGGTACAGGCAATTTCAGTAGGAATTTCTGGCGATCATATCTCGCCACTCTGAACCATGCACGTATGCTTTAAAGCCATTTCGGCACAAGCACCCCCTAAATCGGTGAGCCGGAGCTGAAATGATGGCAAGCCTGGCCGAATTCAGATCGGAGCAGAGGAATGAAGTGTTTATCAGCAACTGTCAGGAAAAAGTGGAAACAGCCACCGGCATGCAAAAGCAGTTTGGAGAACGAGAGCTCCAATTACAGATGACAGGAATCAAAAGCATGAGGCTGCCGTTGGAACGCTAGAGAGAGAGAGAGAGAGAGAGAGAGAGAAGAGCAGACTGAATAAAGAGTGGGGAAAGTCCCTTTTCGCTCTCTCTTTCTTTCCCTCTCTTTCATCCCCCTAATGCTGAATCATCACTGCACATGGACTCACTGAACTACCATTCAGTTGCAGCAGTCTTCTGCTTAAATGGAACTGTTTCTTGGGTATTTTGGAATAATTTGGAATAACACATATTTCAACATTCACAAACATCTGCTTCATGGAGCGGAAATGAAAAAGGTTTCTGGAAGTGCCATAAGTCCTGGTTCTCCAAGTGCAAATGAATGTAGAGTTCATGAAAATATTCCTCTGGTGGATTTACAGTATCACTTGTGTAATTAAAAAACACGTGCAATAAAACTAACAAACTATACATAACAAACTGAGAATATTGTCAAATTCTTAGTCAGAATGTGTTGGGCATGTGGAGATCTGGGGAAACCCCTCGAAGTCCATGTGGCAGGATTCTGGCAAACAGGGTGGGCTAATGGACATTCGTTTTTTTAAATTCCCAATGCATGCTTTGAAATCTCTACTTTATGAATACATATATACATATTTCACCACTCAGAACAGTGTAAAAATGGTTCAACTTTCCGAACTTGCTTTGTTCAGATAAATAAGAAGCAGTTAATGTAATGCTTTGATCAAATTATTGGTTATCTGGCACCACAAAACAGAAAGTAGCCTAAAAGATTCAGTTTGTGAACAGTCTACATACCAGATGTCAACTTCTGTGTCATCTGTGGTGCACATGCACTGATAGGTGACCATTTTGTGTAATCACAACTTTGAGAGTTCTCTGAGGACTGGTTTGGGAAACACTTCGCTAGCAAGTAAATAAACTAACAAAATTATGGGAGTGTATCCAAGGCCCTACTTTCTTTCAGCGGTACACTATCTTAATGGTGCATTAGAGGAGCTTGTGAAAGAGGTCGTGCGGTCATCACTCGTGTCAGGACGCATGAGATTAGAAGGGGCGCAAAGACAGATTACAAGATCATATAAACATGGGGTTGCCACTACTATTAGCATTCTGGAATAGGGTATACTTAGCAAAACAGTATCCAAGCAGGAATTTTTGCTTGTTAAAACATTGTTGTGATGTTGATTTGGCAACCTTACAGGTGTTGGGACAACTTTGGTATTAGCTGGTTTTTAAAAGTTTGGATTACGTTGATGAAATAATGTCGGAACAACGTTGACTGCATGACGATGGGATAATGAGGCACAAATGCCTTTAACAAAATGCTGCAAACATTACTTCAAAAGAATATTAATACCAAACTGAGGGTCTGAGTGGGACACAAATTCTGATCACTGCAGTGAGAGGATTGAATGCTGTTGCTGCTAGTAAATGCGCACACATAACATCGAATACCAGGATAAATAATGGACACTAGCAATTTACCAATTTAAGAGGGGAATCATGGTGGCGTAATGGTTAGCACTATCGCCTTGCACCTCCAGGGTTGAGGCTTCGATTCCCACTTTTGGGGTGAGCATGCATGGGGTTGACATGGTTTCCATGCTCCATGCTTAATGGGTTTCTTTCAGGTATTCTGGTTTCCTCCCACAGTCCAAAGACATGCAGATTAGGCCCGTAGTATGTGAGTGTGTGTACCCTGCGATGGATTGGCACCCCATCCAGGGTATACCCCAGTCTCCTAGGATAGGCTCCAGGCCCCCATGACCCTGTATACAAGATAAAGTGATCTAGACAATGAGTGAGTGAGTGAGAGAGAGCAACTAAAAGGGTAAAATAAACAGTAGGTGGTCTGTAATGCTACCTCTCTGTTGAATTTTCTTTTGAAAATATATCAAAGAGGTAATGCTACCTTTCTGCATGACATGACATGCTGTCTATTGTAAGCTGTTGCGTCTGTCCCAGTCACCGTTCAGAATTCTAAACACTGTTTATAAATTTAAAGGGCCATGGATGTGGTCGGACATTGTGTGAATGGATGTTAATCGGCACAAATTAAGGTTAAACCTTTGAGGCTGTATTCGCAACGTTGTATCTGGGTCCTTCATTCATCGTCATTTTATCAATGTCATTCTAACTTTTAATAACAGCGTTTTCCCAACTGTGAACGATTATATTACAGTGATCATCTAATGTTAGGGTTCCCGCTGGAATAGGACTGAAAGTTTGAAGGTTCGAAGGAAAATACATGAAGATGATAATCCACTTATTTACAGACTTGTTTAACTGAAACTATAGCTGAGTGACGAGGGACGTCAACAAGATCGGTAATCAATGAATCACAGAACAGAGTGTAAGAAGAAGAGCGTAAGAAATGCACCCTGTTCTCCATGTTGAAGAAAATATATGATGTACAGTCTCTATTTTCCAAACTCTGCTCATACTCTTGGGTCCACCAAATCTGGTCTCCAATCATAGACAGATCCTTTAGCGCTATTGTTCACGAAGTCGAGAATGCCATTCCTAGGACCTTTGTCACTGTACTGTTTTTCTCCCAACATCTTGCCTTTCTTTCTTACAACATGTTAGAAATGTATCATTATTATTATTATTATACATAACATATCATTATTATTAAAAATACACAATAATAATGTTCTATTTAATATGTCAATATATACAGTATATAACGAGTTTAACTTATAGATGAGATACATGCACTAAAGTGTCCTGAAATAAAATATATCAGCTTCCTTGGCAACTGTTAGTAAAGCTTCCTAGCCATCATCATCATCATTTGGGAAATCTGCAACATGTATAAATTTCAAGTGATGTTTCAGAACAAAAGAGCGTCTGGTGGCACTCTGCGAGTCACAGCTCACTTTAAAACATGCAGACAGCTCCCACTTAGTGAGAAGAAAATGGGCATTAATGCAAACGTCCCTGTCAGTAACACGTTCTCTTCTCTCCGGCGGGAGAGCAACCGCGTGGGAGGACACACACGGCACTCAGCAATGAAAGAAACGGAAAAAGAAAATATAGAAAAGCCTGATTCTGAGACAAAAGGCCTTTTTTTTTTTTTTTTTTTTTAAAGAAAGATGATGAGGAAGTGGATGTTGAAATGCTTGATGATTCAGGTGGAAAATATGGCTGTCTTCAGAACTGGCCCTGCAGGTTATGTTTCTTTATCTCTAATATAAAGACGTTGATGAATTATTGATCGTCGCTCAGAGATTTTACCAAAAACAAGCTGACTATACACTTAGAGAAATCTCTGAAGGCCTAAACAGAAGCAGACAAAATGCATGCAACTTTCTTTCTCTTTCAAAATGAATCAAAGCCAATGGAACATAGACTGAATTTAAAAGGAGGAGCAAAAGAAGTGTGCAGATCTACTGAAATATATTTACATAGGTGTTAAAGACCGGGTTCTAAATACTACATTCATTTAGGGGATTCAATAAAACAGTGATTGAAAGTTGCTGACCTTCATTTAAAACAAAGTGCTGCAATAGCTACAGCTACCATATACTGTATATACAATGTCACTTTGTAGATCTCTAATTCCTAATTACATCCTATCTGTTGCTCTGCATAATTTGTCAACCCCCATTAGTGGAAAGTCTCCAATGCTGAGCAAGTACTATTTTGGGTCATGCTTTCTACTCAGCACAGCAGTAACTTTAGTGAAACTTTAGGGTGTGGAGTGCATCAGGAACTGCTGTGGTTTTTGAACGCCATATAGATTTGAGAGTATTTAAAGAAAAAGCTTGAAGAAAAAAATCCATGTTAAGAAATTTTCATCTCATTCCCAACCAGGCTGCTTGGCGAAAGGATGTTAAGTGTCTGGAAGAATAGCTTTGTACTAGAGCTATAAGACTATGTTAGCCAACAAGCAATGGAATCTGTCTCACCCAAACCTCATCCAGGTCTTCACTGATGTTGTGCAGAGTCACCGGTGTGGTTTAGGAGATATTATGACCTAATTTAAGCTGTACAAAACAGACCTTACCTAACTATGTAGCTGAATGCTTTGCCATTATGGAGCAATTCCACAGAAGTCAATAAGAGGCATGTGTGCTTGGATGTTCAATATAGACACAGTGTATGCTAACACACTATGACCTGACAAAATAAGAAACTATAATGTTAAACTATAATGTTAAAATTTGATCTTAAATTTCAAAGTATGTGTGCAATTGTAGCAGTGTCGCCTTGCACCTCCAGGGTCTGGGTTCAATTCCCAGCCAGGCTGGCCACCTGCAGATTAGGCTAATTGGCGTTCCCAAATTGCCTGTAGTGTGTGAATGAGTATGTGAGTGAGTGTATGCGTGTATGTGTGTGGCCCTGCAATGGATTGACACCCTGTCCAGGTTGTACCCGGCCTCGTGCCCTAAGTCTCCTGGGATAGGCTCCAGGCCCCCCGTGACCGTGAATACAGGATAAAGCGGTATAGACTGTGAGTGAGTGAGTGAGTGTGTGCAATTGTTTATGGATTAGTGACATTTAATATTTGCCACAGAAGCCACACCTCCAAAAATTAGAATGCAGAATTATACTGGAAAAGTAGAAGTTCTGCAGATAAAAATGTGCTCCCACTTCAAATCAAAATATAGACTGTAGCTTATTTAACAACTTTTACTTTCTGGTTTAAACCAATTAGAAATATACACTATATGGCCATACGTGAGCCTTTCCCAAATGTTTGCATTAAAGTTGGAGGCACACAATTGTCTAAAATTTCATTGAATATCTTCACTAGAATCAATGTGCCAAAACCTCTTCCAGCATGACAAAGCCTCTGTGCACAAAGCAAGGTATATCCTCATAGTATTTGCTATGAGTAATGAAGGGTGAAAGAATTCAAGTGTCTTTGAAATGAACTGGAACGCTGCCTGCAACCCAGACTTCTGCACCAAACGTGAAGTCTTTGAAATGAACTGGAACGCTGCCGGCACCCCAGACTTCTGCACCATACATCAATTCATAACTACAGCCACGCTTCAAGATCTAGTGGAAAGCCTTCTCGGAAGCATGGGGGTTATTATAACAGCAAAGGTATTTAGAACTAAATCTGAACTAGGATGTTCAACAAACTTTTAATCCATCCAGCCCTTATCCATACGGCTTATACTGTGGAGGGTTGCATGGGGCATACGGTGAGGTACAGCCTGGATGGGGTGCCCTCGCAGGGCAAAAGCATATGCAGACTTACAAACCCAAATACACAGTACAGGCAATTAATCTAGACCACACGTCTTTCAACACAAGGAGAAATGCAAACTCTGTATAGGTGAGATTTAAAACCCCAACCATGGACCAAAAGTATGACCAACCAGGGGATGTTTGGTCATAAAGTGCACATAGAAAAGAAAGAGAAAGAATTGGGGTATCATAGACACCCAGTAGTACATTATCATCATATCTCCAGGACAAAAGAAAAGAAAAAAACATAAAAGTGTCTAGTTAATTGACTACATTTGGAAATATTTTATAAACTATTTAGTGTATACAGAATGGAGTAATAAAATAAAATAAAATAAAAACTAAATAAAAGCACACATTTTATGAGCAGAAACATCTTGTGGATGGAGGTCAGAGGAGTTGACTGGTTTGAGCCAACACTATTTACATCTGCAGAAACGCCTCTCAAAATGCACATCTGGCCAAATTCTGATGTGGATGGAGCAATCTGGTCTTAATATGGAATTCCTGATAAAGCAGTGGTGAGTGTTTGCTACCGTCATCATTAAATGCAATGGGATCTATAGATCACATTTTGTGAATTAACTATAATAGCTTTTATAACCTAAATAATAGATGTCCTTTGTCTAATCAAGTTTGTAAAGCTACCTAGTGTAACTTAAACTGGACGCAGAAATGGTGCAAAAGCATTTAAAACACGTAAAAATGACTCGGTGAACCTGTTTGTTCAGATGTTGTGTCAGTTAAGTGTGTGGAAAAGTGAGCCCCTGGCTATTTGAAATGAAACCTGTACCGCTTCATAACACAGCTCACCAGCTAGATGCAATCACATTAAATGCTGCCTAAGGAAAATCATTAAAAAGGGTAAAAAAAAAAAATATGCCATTAATCTGTCAAGTGATCAGCTTTATTTTCAGTCCTGGACTGCTAATAATGAGGTCATTCAGGTTAATCTGTGTTAATGTTTAAAATTCCACAACATCATGTTAGAAGCTGGTCATCGGGGGTCTGCTCCACTGTTAAGATTTACAGTTTATTTGCTGGATATTTAATGCAGAATTCCAAACCTGCAACTCATAACATCTCCTGGCTGAAAAAGGGCAAGGTCACACCATCACACATTCCGGCTCGTGAAGGAGTGCGTGTGTGTGGTGGGTGTGCGGATTGCATGGGGTAAGACAGCTTCTCTACGGCTTTATCTCTGACAACTCCACTGATTGATGACGTGCAAAGTGGATGATGTCATTAAGATGAGACGAGGCCGGGGACTCCTCGGGAGCTCCATCTCCTTCTCCGTGACCTCCATCTGCGAGTTTACAAATGCCTGGATCTGTGGGATCACGAGGAAACCCAAACAGGTAATTCATCACTAATACCACAGAAAACAAACATCCTAAACTACAAGCTGACCCTCCATGACTTATTCCAACAAGACAAAAGCAAACAATGACACAGGATGCACTTAAGTCAGAAGCAGAAACATTCAGGGTATATGAGGAGAAACAAAAAAAAAATGAAAATCAGCTCAATGTGACTGTAAGATATACTGACCATCCCTGCATGCTTGAACTGGATTATATCTGTGCGATTAATTCAAACATGCTGTCTAGTTTATAGCACAGAGCTTTAAAAAGTTTGGACAAGACACAGAGAATAAAGCTGTGTATCATTTATGTGGTATTTGCAAACAAGCAAAATGTCAGTTGCAATGTCCTTGTCCCTTTATTATTGAAAGCAGTAAAATATGAAGGTATTTTTATAAGTAAAAAACTGGGACATAAACCCATTTACAGTGGGATAACAAGAAACAGAGTTTGAATGTCCTGAAATGTCCTCAGGCTTCATATGAAGGTCAGCAACTGCATTGTGTATGCCAATAATGTCATCACATTATGTCATGCATACTTTGTAATAATCTAAACATTATTTGCTTGTTTGTTTGTAAAATGCATGCATTTAAGTCCCACTGATTGGGTATTAGAGATAACACTGTTTTGCTGAGCATAAATTTTTTTTTATAAATGTAATATTTTAAATGTATATTATTGTATTTTTTTTCTACAATAATACTGTTTTAAACAATAATAACTTTTTGTAACTTCTTAAGGTCCAACTCAGAAGCATTAAATAGTGCATTTAAAGGTATTTGCTGGGACTGGTGTCTGACCCAGTGTGTATTGCCCTCACTTGCCATACAAGGGGGGGGGGGGGGGGGTTCTTAACAAGTTGCAGTAGCTGTGTCTCAAATTTGGTTCCAAATCCTTCGAAGGCTGCCTTTGAAGATTACATTTCATTTCGAAAGGCTCCATTAAATGCATGTGGCCTTCCCCTGAAGATGAAGGATCAAACAGATTGATCCTTTGTGGCCCAATCTATTCCAAGATTCTTTGTGAGAACCTTTACATGTAAGGACAGGGTTTTACCTCAACTTAACGGCTTACAATACAAGGGAACTTACAAATCAAGGGGGCTTACATGAGAGACAGGTGTTGTTACACAACCCTAATTTTTATAGATAATTTCTACTTCTATTCTACAGTATTTTATGTTATATTGTGTATAATCTATATTACCTACAGAAATGGACCAATTTCAGACAGGTAGGGAACCCTGCCTGCTTTCCAAACAGGTTTTTTACTTTCAAAATATAAATGCCAGTATTTCTAAAAACCCAATTAACCAAACCCTAATTTCCATTTATAGGTAATCTGAAGCAAAACATATTATTTAAATTTGTTCTAAGGAGCAGAATACATGAACATGAAAGGACATTTTTGGAGTATTTGCATACAAAATGGCACACTGCGCTTATTTTGAAAAAAAAAAAAAAAAAAAAAGGCAAAAACCTCATACAAAAAATCTCAGCCTTCACTCTAGACCAGATCATCTCATTCCTATGAAGGCGAGGGTGTCTGCAGGTTGTGGTGTACCGTATTTAGTAATAGCCATGAGCAGTAAAATGTTAATCATTTTTCAGTCTGATTTAAAATACCACACCTACATAATCATCTTCATTTCATTATACAATAATTTGAATGTTATAAATGATAAAAAGCGCTTACTGCAGTTTGTGTTAAACCTGGCTTATCCTTGCAATGCACTATGGGTAACACATTGATTTGACAACACAAATCATATATACATATGATTTACACATAGGATACACATATACAAGCTACTATTAAAACAGACAATTCGGACCAGAGGCATATACCAATCTGAAATCTTATAAATTATCACCAAAATAGTAAAAAAAAAAAAAAAAAAAGATCACCACTTGTCTTTAGTCTTTGATGTGTGAGTGCATGTGTGTGACAGAGGAAGATGTATTGATGCATACCCCCAAAACACCTTAACTGAAGATCCCGCGTGCTGTGCTGCGGCCTGCGTGCTGTTTATCAGCTCTGGCCTTGATTTGGCTCAGCGGGGAACGCTAATCATCATTTCCTGACTGCCTCATTTCGCTGCATGTCCTGCCTTTGGAGCATAATTTCAAAAAGTTGACATGTGGAGTGGTCTCGTCCTTGCTTAGTCAGCACTTCCAGGAGAACAATAAAGCAGGCCGTTTGGCTACTATTCGTTTTTCTTTTCTCGGCTCTCTGTAGTGAGAAACAGATGGGTAAATTGTAGAAGCGACTCGGTGCTTTGCTTCTGCTTCTATTGTTCTGAGCTGAACAGATACGGCTGAATCGAAGTGGCCGTTTGGGCGGCTGCTGAAAGCTGAGCCGTCTCTGGCATTACCTCATTGATCTCGCCTCCTGATCAACGGATGAGTGGAGTGGGGGGGGAGGGGGGGGGGGAGAACGTGTGGGTGAAGGCAGGGAGTGATGGAGCCTCAGGCTTCATGAAACAGTGCGGTCACGCTGACTTGGCAGTCTGATCACCGTTACAGCAGATGCTGCTTTTCTCCATGCCACAAAAGCGTCCTTTAAAAAATCCCTTGCCTTTGCTTCATCTTTTTTTTTCTTTTTTAGCATGAATCCTTTCTTTTGGGTGCTGAGAGCACACAGCCGTGACCCCCACCTCCTATCAGCAGGGCCCATACCGCCTTTAGCTCTCTATATGGATTATTCCCTCTCTCTTTCTCTCTCTCCTTCAGTGATTCATTAAACACAGCCAGGAGCGTGCTGAGGCAATCGCTGCCTAATGCCTTTCACAGACGCCTACCGCTACACCCCCTCCATCTTTTCTCCCCTTATTTTTTTTCCCACCCCAGATCTCTCACCCTTGTTTTTTTTTTCCTTTCAGGGACCACTGGGTGAGTGGAGTGAAGCTTACACTGTGAAAGAGAAAGCAGCTGGACTACAGTAGACGTTAACAGGCCAGCTGGAGTTACACACTCCTGTGGCCTTGGCCTTTGGTCTTGTCTGTGTGCGTCTGAAGGAGGAGTATATGACTGAATCGTGCAACAAAAGCACTAACAAAGCATCCCTTTAATAATGAACGAAAAGTGATTACCGGCTAGCATTATGCAGATGAACCTTTGCTACAGTGGCGGAACTGTGAAAAATATTCAGCGGGAAGGTAAGTTCATGCAACAGAGGGTTTTGAGTATGCCTATATTTAAATACTTAATTAATAAATTTACTCATAAAAAACAGGCTATTATTTTAGGTAGGTAGTTTTCTACAAATGCCCTAAAACCCTATTTCACTACAAAAAGGAACGCTAAAATGTATTAATTGGGATTTAATTTGCGTCCCACTAATATTAGATGCACACATACAGTATGTATATAAAGATTAAATACATTTAAAAAATTTTTTTACAACAACCTATTTGCATGTTTCAGATAAACAACTTTAAGCATTATTAAAATGAATTATTTATTAGCATTTTGCCTCTCCCAGCTCGCTATAGCTATACATTCTGCCTCAGAAAACCTGTATAATCAAAAAACTGTTTATAAGGAAAGAAGTGCACAGTTCACTTCACATTCACTGAACCATATTACCAGGCATTCTGGGAAATATTTAGTCACATGTCCAATGGGAAGATGGATAATTGATATTTCCAGAAGAACACAATAATATAATACTATATACTATTTTAAATTAGTTCCATAGAATTCATGTCCTCATGCCATTTGTGTATTTGTGTTAATTAGCTAATTCTATGTGATAAACAAACAAACAAACAAACAAACTACCAACCATCTTTCAAACCACATTCAATGTTTTTTTTTATTTTTATTTATTTTATTAAATATTGCCTAAAATGGATAAATACATTTTGAATAGTTTGACTAAATATCTTTTTTCTATAGTTCACTGTTAAAAATTGGCTTATCCTGCCAGGCATATAAAATGTAGCTATGGGGGTGAAAAAGCTAGCTAAAGCGAGCTAGCTGGCTAGGTAAATACAAACATGAAAATCTAAGTAAGTAAACAGATCCTACTCCTTTTCTTTGTTTGTTTTTTTAAGATTATTGAAATTAATTAAAAATAAAATCTTAGTAATCTCATATTGCATCGAATGGAGAGGACAACATAACCTTTTTTTGTTGTCATTTCTTAAACTGACGCTTGAGTTTCTAGTAGTTGGCTAGCCAAACATGCATGCTGTTGTTGTGTAGCATATGTGACCAAAGTACGTTTAAAATGTTGGTCACATTACAACACACATTCATTATCAGCCGGAGTTGGCCATGCTAGCTACATCAATATAAATACTGTCAATCGTTAACCTATTAAAGAGAACTTTATGCTGTCTCTTAACTCATAACAAACTCAATGGGATAATACAGTTAACTTTAGCCATTGATATTCATCTGATGTATTTCGGTGCTTGTTACCATCTTTATAAGCCCTAAAGTGAGTTATCTGTTTATGGATTTTCTGCTAGTCACCTAGCTAATACTGAAGGAAGTAATGATGTTATGCACTTGTGTAACACTTTAAACACCTTGTCTTACAAGTAAAATAGAATTACCTATTATACTCAGTCACAGATTATATCCAGTCAGAGTTTTTTTTTTTTTTTTTTTTTAGTTCTAACCACTTTGGCTTGAATTTCTCCTAAATCACCATGTCAGTGTGTGCTAGCTCTTTCTACCAAGTCGCTAATAGCCTCAGTTTAACACACACTTCTGCAATGCAAGTGAACATATTGTGTTTTTTGGATTTGATTGTTGTAAAATATTAAGCCCTTACAAACACAACTAAATCAAGACAAATACAGTTCAATAAATCAAATTGCATATGTTAACATTTTAAATATAAGTAAACTCGGTCACATGGAGATTTTTAAGACCCATGGACACTTTTTTGTACTGACAGAACCTTGATGCAAAGGGAATCCAACCACAATACAAACCCATCGATTCTAATCACTGCTGATGCTGAAGCATACACACATATAAAATAATGGCAAATAGAATACTTTTTTAAAATAATTGAACCATTACACATTATATTACAAAGCACCATATTACAATTTATATGCTAAACCACACACGTTGGCACCCAAGACTATGATACATTTTAAATAAACATGAGAAACCATCATATTTTCTTCAGTCAACATATTATTATTAAAATGATTTTATTATTATTATGCTTAGAGAATGTAGTATTGTATATTACTATGCATGGCCTGTTCAACTGAAACGTTTGATTGTGCAGAAGAACAGAACACAGTTATCGGAGTGAAAACTACCTTTATTTCTCTATATAATCCCTGCTACACTAATGCACTTATCCCAGAGTTTCACTAGGGCTTGGATACCATCAAGGCAGAAAGTCTTCTCAGTATCCCGGAGCCATGATTGGACTGCCTGCTTCTGGTCTGAAATGCTGGCCTTCTGGGAACTCCTTTAACAGCCCCACCATATGGAGATGGCTTTGAGTCCGGTCAGGACTGTACGCTGTGGCAGTAACTCCCAGCCGAGTTCCTCTAATGTGAAGCATCGGTGAATGATTGTGTGTACAGTTCCCGCAGACAGTTGCGTCTCTTCCACAAGTTGGTAACAAATTATACAGGATCATTGATTTCCACATGCTTAATGAGGGCTCCAAAGTGGGCTCCAAGCCACCTCAGCCGGGATCGTCATTCACGGACACATCGTCTTCTTTAAAATGCTTGCACCAATCAAATGTTTTATTCCAGCTAAGAGTTCTTGAAGTCACAAGAAATTTTGTCACAAGTCCCAATTAGACTTGAACACCCCTTACAGAAATGAGTATATATTTAAATATAAAAGTATTTTTTATAAAGGGCAAAAATCACAAAACATATCCTCATGTTGTATTTCAGTCATCCAGAAGATGACCCGATGACCGACCAGATGGGGGATTTGCTTCAAACTGTGTTCACCATATGGAGCCTCATGGTGCTAATACAGGCATGTAAAGTTATGACAAAACAGAAATTTAAATCTGCATTGATTTTCTGATAGCTGCTGACAATAGACAATGTTGCAAGAATTCTGCACATAAATGATTGCTTCAGTGATGTAGTGTTTGTTTTTTGTTGGCAGTAATTCTGTACATGTGAATCAACCATTACATATATCCAGTTGGTTGGAGGTCCCTGAAAAGGACACACAGGCTGAAGTGCCAGACTGCTGCTACACATTTTTCCACTCAGAGAAACGTGAATGTGGTGTGTTAGAGAAAGAAGCGGGGGACGCTAATGAGGTGTGTGAATCATCGGCAGTCCTGAGAGCTTGATCAAAGGAAGTGGAGAAGACGCTTCCCTCCTGCCAGACGAGAACGAGTTCTCATTGTCTCTCATCATCTGTCTTTTCACTATTCCTGCTATCAGAGTTGCTGCCTTACCTCCAGATCATATGCATTATCGAACTTATTAAAGCCTGTTAAAGTCGGAAATGTGTGAAGAAACTCTTCACCGTGTCACGGCAGGTTTAATCAGAGTGAGCGCAAAAAGCAACGCTGAGTTTAATCCACTTTGTGTTTATGATCAGTTCAATTAATGAGCTCTCTCAGATTCTTTTAACTGCGGATGTGCTGATGAAGCACAGATACACACACAGCAGAGGCTTTGTGTTCCTGGTGTGTGCGCGTGAGTGTGTCATATTTTTTTATTTGATGATGGGGATTAATTCCCCATCCTGACAATTATAGAAACACAAAGAAGTGTGTGTGTGTGTGTTCATCACTTATCAGGAAACTATGTCTGGAAGAGCTTAGAATTTACAGTCTCTCACACTCTCTCACGCACACACACACACACCTCACTATGTCTCCTTCACGATTTTTTTTTTTTTTTTTTACTCCATTCCTCCATTTGTGTTGTCCTTCCATCTTCTTTCTTCTCCATCTGATTATATTTTCTCCTTTCAAGTTTCTTTACAGCTTTCTCCCTGCTCGTCTCCCTTTCAGTTCTTTCAACCTTCTTGTCCCCCTCGCTACCTTTATGTCTTCTTTTTCACACTTCTTTCCCTTCTGCTGTTCTCCTCCCTCCCCACCTTTCCTTTGTCCCCTCATTTATCTTTCCCCTCTATCTCTATCCCCTTTCTTCCTTTATCACCCAGGTTCTCACTTCCTTTCTTCTCACTCCGTCTCTCTGTTGCGCATCTGTTTTTATCTTTCTCTCCATCGTCTTCTCTACCCCCTTTCTCTCGTTCTCTTGCTCACACTTTGTTTTTTTTACCTGGCTTTCTTTCAGCTTCTCCTTCTTTATTACTCTTATCTCTCTCCCTCTCTCTCTGTTGCAATGGCATGGCCCCTAACATTCTTTCTCTCTTTGGAATCAAACACACAGTAGCTGTTAGCATTAGTCTTGTTCGGTTTTACTGTAACAGTGGATGGAGATGACCTCATGGTGAGGCGAAGTACTCTGTATGTGTGTGTATATGTGGATTGCCTGCTGCCGCGGAGTGCACAAAAGATCATGGATCTCCCAGAGCATTTAGCA
>JAQQZT010000007.1:17267259-17281413 GCA_030068275.1 Clarias platycephalus | reverse complement strand
TTTATTAAAAATCTTTGCTCGTCTTGCGGAACACTCGTAAACCGCGTTACTCGTAATCCGAGGTTCCACTGTACTTAAAAGTGTCACTGCCACTTGACTACCACTGTCACTTTGCCAATTGATGTACCAATGTGCCTGCATGCGCATGCAGTAAGTAGTAGGAAAACCCCAGCTTGTGGCCATGAATACACATGGAAGATGCGACTCTGCAATGCATCCGGCACGCACAGCAAACATGAGATCAAAAGCACATGTGCTGGGACACAACAGCGTTACGTCATTCAAACAAATGGATGATGTTCACAGTGCAAAAAGTATGGACAAAGCTTCTCAAGATCATGAAAAATCCTAAAGGAAAATTCCATCTTCAAACATATTAAATATGATTATATTGAACTATTTGTAATGAGTCTGGCGCTAATTTTTTGGTTTGATCATTCCCATTAGAGGCTACTTGTTGTATGCAGCACTGATGTCACAGGAGGAATAGTGCAGTAGGTGAGAATGGTACTTAACAGAGCTCATAGAACATAATGGATAACAGTCAGGATTTGCTGTTATCTCCTTAAAAGAAAGCAAGAGCCTCTGTTCTCAATTAGTGCTGAGAAAGCATCTAGGACACTGACACCAGCTGGGTCATATTAATGAGAAATCCAACACAGAAATAGTGCACGATGGCTCTGATTGAGGACGAAAGTATTAGCATCAGCACTGTTTGTACAGAATATTCAGGGGTGATTCTTTGAATCGGTATTTTTGCTTAGCTCGATTTCATTGGTTTTCATTTTTTGTCAGATTGAGATTGTCAGGCTGATGTATGAATAAATAGTAAATTGCTGTGCTGAAAAATATTACATGTTTCATGATGTCTGAAATAACACATGGTGGTTCTGTGTTATTTGGAGTTATGTCTATTATTAGCTCAAAACATCAACCTCATCACATTTTTTTTTTTATAGTTCAACATGTGACAGGATTGACTGTTAAACACTTCTTTGTACATGACCTGTCTCAGATGAAGAGTCTATAAAGCAATGCTGCATACTCTTAAGATAGAAACGAATCATATTTATATAAAGATGAAGAAATGATTACCACTAGAACCACTATAACCTGATCCTTGCACGGCAGTGTGGAGAACGTACAAAACTGTTATCCAAAATGAAAACAGATCAACATGTTGAATAAAAATGCTTAAGCCAAAAAACCTGCTCAGCACATCATTGTAAAATAAATATTGGATGCCATTTAAGATCACATGTCAACTGTTAAAATAATAAGCAAGTCGTTCAAGGTGGATTTTTACCTTAAAAGGCAGTAGAGCGTTGTACTTACCTAATACCTCGGCTGTAGCCATGATCTCACAGGTGTACATTGCTGCCATGAGGCGCTGTGGTTTTGCCTGGAAAGCATACCTGCACGCCTCTTTCATGGAAGCAATAAGCTGACCCGAGAATGGCCCGTAGCAGTCAGCCATGTCTCGACGCCGGCTCTGTGCCTCGCCGTCTTCTCCAAGCTCACCCTCGTTATTATTTGCCTCTAAACTGTTCTGAGAAATCGAGTCATCCTGCGAGTCCTTCTGCACTGTCTGAGATGGGATTTTCACGTCCCAGCTCTCCACAGAGAAGCAGACGCCCATCAGCGGCTCTTCACACATGGGGCCTGAAAGCGTGGCCAGCTGGAACCCGCTCCCTATGCTGTTATCAAAATCTCGCAGCGTGGCGCCTTCACTTTTCTCCTTCTCTAAATTGAGAAATTGCCACACCGATGGCCTTTGGTATCCCTCAACGCTGTTCAGAAGAATGTTGGGGCCATAGCGACGCGGTCCAAAAGCCCAGATTCGCTCCACTGCATTCCTCCACTTGTGGCCCTGAAGGTGCTTTTCTAATTCAGCCTTTAAATTGCGGATTTCCTCCAGAGTTCTTGAACTAATCTCTAAAGCTTTGCCCTCCCGTGCCAGCAGGTTGACGTGCTCCATGGTTCGGATGAGCTCTGCATTCTTCTCCAGGAGCCAGGTCACTTCTTCAGGCAGAGGAATAGCCCGAACTCCGATTGTGGCCATTTTGTTGGGGGTAGTTAAGGTTACCAGGCCACTCGAATCTATCTGAACCCCTTCTGGTTTGGATTGCTCCTCTCTGGTTTGATGGATCACTGCAACCTTCTGCTGGCGTCCAAGATCCTCATTCACCATGTCCACTTTGGGTGGGCGGATGACAGTCTCACGGAATGGGATGATGGGAGCAGAGGAACTGATCTCAATTTTGGCAAACCTGTGCAAAAATAAATAAATAAATAACCATGTTAGTTATAAAGAAATTTGAATAAAAACTAAGATTAGATTAGACTAGCATCAGACTAAATTTAGCTTCCCTTGTTGATACACAAACTGTAAACACAAACACCTGATGGCTGTCACAATAAATTACTCTGCTAACCAACGGCAACATCAAGCAGGAAAACATGGATTGAATATGTAGACAAGTTGCATAATATTGAATAGATTATGCATTACTACGGTATCACTGACAAGATCCTTGCATTAGTTGAAGGGTTAATGATCTGTCAAGATCATGTGTTTTGTCTCTAACCACTTATGGGCAAAGTTCATTAATTCTTTCATCTTAATAAACCAGATGAGGGTTGTGGTCAATTCGGAGCACTGGGTGAGAGCCAGGAATACACCCTGGATTCACAAACTCATTAGTGTAGCCAATCCAACTAATGATGTGTTTGAGAAATAACCAGGAGGAAACCCAGGAGGCGTATGAAGAATAAGTAAAACTCTAGACAGACACCAAACCAAGCTTGGGTTTGAACAGGGGAACCTGGAGCTTTGCCATTATTTTGGGGGAAAAAAAAAAAAAAAAAAAAAACATCTTGTATTTATAGTAATACAAAACATGTATACAATACTGTACAAAAGTCTTGAGTTATGCCTCATTTCTTCACATTCTGCACATTCCAGAGAGGCAGACTTTCTTATATTTTAATGTAGTCTTGAGAAATAGTTCTCCAGGCTTATTGAAGGACTTCTTGGCTCTCATTTTTAGCAAGTTTTCAGCTCTCATTTTCAGTTCAGTCCAGTGTTATTTTTTGCTTGTTAAGCCACACACTGACCTATGAATCATTCAAGCATTACAAAACCACCTAATTTAAGGCTTGAACCAGTCGGAAACACGTGCAGATAATCATAGATGATCAGGCCGATGATTAGTATACTGTGTTGGGAACAGACGAGAGGGGAAATGAGGTTGCTGCTGAGGTAGTTACACAAACTAACCAAATTTAAAATAGTACATTTCAGCAACTGTTCCCATTTCTTTAATTTAATGTACATAATGTAATTAAAAGTAATTTAATATGAAGCAATGATGGGTGGCTCAAGACATGGCACAGTACTATTAGATTTATAATAACTTATTTTGACAAGAGGACAAAAGAAATACACTAAGAATGGTTTATTGAAGCTAAATTTCCTCTATTTCTTATTTCCAGTGCCACCTGTGCCTAAACCTGACCATCAGGACGATCCTGAAGGCTGAGGACGACTTCTAAGCTTCCGTTATACAACTGCGTTGCTATAAATTCTACAGCAATGTCCTGGGTCAGTGGGACAGAGTATGACTAAGTGGTGAACAAAACATGAGCGTTACATCATGAGCAGTCGGCCAGACTGCTTACTAATTGGTCAACCGGTGCAGAAGGCTCACGGAGATTGCAGTCCCACCCCCATCCCCCCCAGAAACATCCCATAATCCAGTTAGACGCAGACAGTCATCGAGCAGGGTGGGGAGCTGATAATCCTGGAGAGACTGTTTACTCTAGTGAGCAAAGAGGAGAATGGAGCACACGAGTCGGCTGACAGCTCTCCGGATTAGCATTTCACACAGTAGTTTTTTTTTCTGTCTCTCTTTCTCTCTCGATCCCTCTTTCTGCCTGTCTTTCCATGTCATTATTATTATTTTTTATCAAGTCAGCCAATTTTCTTCCACCTTTCTCCTGCTTATTAATGGGTATCATGGCTCAGTCGTTTTTAGAAATGCTTTTCCCCAATTAAAAGTATGTTGTTCTTTTGTCTATTTGTGTTCACAGCCATCCAAATTGCCCTAGTGACTATAAGTACAGACAAAACAGTGGAAGTACCTTACATTGTTCCAATGTTTAAAAAAAAAAAAAAGAGATTAAAACAATTTAGACGCCAAAGTTTTCTACTGGACAGAAATCCTGGCACGGGGTTCAATCCTACATCCTGTATGATTAAAACAATGATCATGGTCATTAAAAAAACTAATAAATAAATAAATAAATAAATCATGGGCATAATTAGGCAAGATAAAATTAATTAATTAATTTCAAAGTCACAAAAGAGTGCTAACTACACAGAGTTTGGAAAAATGGGACAATTATGCAAACATTATGAAACTAAAAACATAATGCCAAACGCATTAAAGGTCCCATATTTTACTATTTCTTAAACAATTTAAAATCTCTATGTTTAATGAGATTTATTTCTATCCTCCTCTGGCAAAAATGCCATCTTAGTGTCTACGACTGCCGAGCCACGCTCCTCCAGAGAACAGCAGGGCAGAGCTGAGGAACATGCCAGGGGAGGGGATAATCTTATATGAGGTAACATCAGGGGACCATAGACTTGGCTTTATAAGCCTCAGTCACAAAAATGGGAAAAAATGACAAAAAGTATGGAATGTTTTCTTATGTGTTTTCAAACACATACACATGCACACACTCGGGTTAGCACACAGCATACGGCAGGGCCACAGTAAGGTTTCATCTATGGTCTATCCCATGAACACAACGAGCAAAGTGGGGAAAACCCCCTGAACTGGCAACCATTCCCTCCCCAAAAAAATTTCCATTATTATTATTTAGAAATGCTTAAAGGGAACTTCAATTCTAGAGTTTTCAAAACCATTCCAAGTATCATACTGATAGAAACAGAGGACATGTGTCCTTAATGAGATACATTTTAAACCTGTCATAGTTTTCCTTTAACTGGTAACAAGGAACCTTTAACATCTATTCTAACCTACAACAACAGGTAACTTGCAGGTTAGACTTGCAGCAGTTGACCCAATTTGCCCAGGACCGCTGGGGATCATGGGGATATGATGTCATCATCCTGTGACTAGGAGTTGAGTGACCTCGTTTTTAGTGGCTGTAAGCCAGGCGACAGGACCTGCTCCTACACAGAAGACTGTCAGGGTTATTTTTAAAACCTGGTAATGATCTCTAGAGCACTTAATGTTTATGGACAAGTGCTCTTAGCAGGCAGACCTTTAACCCTCAACAACTGGCTCCTACTGACCTTGGTGATGACCTGGATTGGCCCCAAGCTGTCATTCCTGCCTCTGTGTTGCATCCACTGTTTGTTTTCATCACATCTGATGGCCTACATACCAGTATTGTCCAGTAACAACATTCAGTCAGGTCAAAGGGCTGAATCTACCCTTGATTTTGGTCACCAAACTGCTGTATGTGCAAGTGCTGTTCTGAAACAATCCAGCCTTAATAAATAACTGGACTATCTTTTGGGGGGCAAGTCTTAGTGCTTAGTAGTCAACTCAGAATGGTGCTAATCTAATTTCTTGTAGTATAGCATATAAGCTTAAAAGTGGCCTTGCTATCAGTGGCGACCAAGAGCAGGGGTCAGACAGCAGGAAATAAAACCATCTGCTAGCTGTCTTGAGGCATCATCCAGATTTCACAGTACTAAACCTGTCTGTTCCCCAAGCTGAACAAAAACACTGCAAACTTTAGAAAGTTTAATCAAGTAATATAATTACCCTTAAATTAGACAATGCCAATTGTCAAAGATCGAGGATGTAAAATACTTTAGCTACTGTAGGAGAAGTGTGTATTAGATCTTGTGAGTATGCTGCTTTAAATGAAGCTAGTGTCACCAGATATAGGGATAAATACACTTTTTATATTCCTAACCACACAGAAGACATTAAGGATGGAAGGATGTATGAATGGATGGATTAGGTTGGTAGGTAGGTAGGTAGATATTGGTCCCAAAGCAAATTCCAGATCAACATTATGCTGAATTATCCTCATTATCCTAAAAAAAAACACAGATCAACATTACGTTGAATTATCCTCATTATCCTCAAAAAACAGATCAACATTATCTTAATTATATCCAATAAACTATCTGATCAAACTGAATTTATTACTACATCATATCACCATAAAGAAGTCAGTCACTAATTAATATTTAAATAATTTGTATATTTCCTATGAAATCTATTTATTTCAGTAGAAAAATAATCAGAAACACCCACAGAATCATCTGAAGGCAGTGTACGTTGACATATTAGACTTAGTAAGCATCACTCCAAATAAACCAGTGTTCGCTTATCATAGCAGACATGTCCTTCATCCTATACTGACAAATAGCATAGATTTCAAAGACAAGGTTAGCTTTCCCTAGTGTACAATAATCTCTCATCACTTCCTCGTTTCAGTTGAACTGTGTCAAAATACACACATCGCCTCCCTGCCACATTAACTGCACTGTCACATCGACTACTCAGTATTATTGAAAATCTGTAAGATTTATGATTTTGACTGGTTCGCCCTCTGACCCTAGACATGTCGATCAAGGGACGCTCACATTCGTAATGATGTGTGATTTATGAGGAAACCCACCTCGGATCAGGGAGGTCCTTTTCACATAAATCAATCAAATACTGAGCTCTGAGATCTTTCTCCATCTTTATTCCCTGTTAGGTTTAGACTGTCAGTTGAGGAAATGGTAAAGAGAATAACCACCAAATGTCAGTTTTCTATGACAAAAAAACGATGGTAGGGGCATATAAGTCTAGTGGGCCATGATGCCCCTGGTTGTCCTACTTGCATTTTAAAACAGCTTACTAAAATGTTAAAAACATTTATCAAAGTAACCTGGTATTTTTCTGAATTTAAGCGCAGACAAGCTGTTACCTCTGTTAAATCAGCAAATCCCTCCACTTTAATAAAAAGTAATAAATATCCTACAGTGTTATTGACATTTATTTAGTACAGGAGCAACGTCAGAAATAACATGCACAGCTTGAATTTACAAGCGCTCTGGTATCTAGCAGAAACAATATAACCGCATCATTCAAATAATTTACCCAATCCAACAGCATGAAATAACACCAGAAGCAATCAAACTACCCAAATCCTATCATAATTCTCCTTATCTCAAACATCTTAAAAAAGATGGAACTTGCATATTACCACATTGGGGGGTGCATTAGGGTTTGCAGGAGTTTTTTGCTTTATTTTATTTTAATTTTGCTTTAATTAAGTGGCGCCACTTTGATCTTATCACTTCTTTTCAAGAAGTGGAAAATTATGCACATTTTTAATCTTTCCGAGGTTATTTTGGCTACACTTTATAGAACACAGAAAAGCTCTCAGTGTTGTGTAAATGAATGAATTCAGAACTACAGGTTGCCTGTCACCCAACTTTCGGCTCAAAACGGCTTGATCCAGACTCATTGTTGGATGCCCCTGAGGCTGGAGATGAACATGGCGGAAAAGCAGACGCTGCTTTAGACATACAGTACAAGTCAAAACTGATGACCTTGTTTAGGGTCGCCTCCTTGTTAAACGTTATGCAAGTCACAGCAGAACGCCGTAAATGAGGAAGAGAGATGAGAGAAGTGATTAAGTTGTGTGACGTACTAATCTCTGGAGCCTGATTAGTGAATTAATAGTGTTTTATTTTACACTGTGACTTATGAGTGTGACTAATATAGCATCTGGGATTATTGTCAAGTAAATAAGTGAACATGTGAATGCAGCATGATCTTAATGCAGGGAAATATACTGTACACATGTATGCAAGTGAATCGCCGTCATTCAGAAATGAGATTGTATGTATGAACCGAGATCGTGATCTTTTGTTTGATTAATCATGCCTGTACTTTAACATTTTTTTTGTATTTATCTAATTTCTTTGTTTTATGTGTAACTTAAAAAATGCACACAAGCTGAAAAACTGATGTCCTTTTGCTTGAATTATGGAGAGGGTGAGTAATTTACTACTTTATTATATTACTGGTTGAATAGTAAACACTACACATGCAGTCGTGCAACCTCCACAGTACACATATGTCAAATCTACCACGGCACTGAAATAACATTGGTTAAAGTAGGAAAGGTCCTCTGATCAGAATTGTGGCTCCTTGCTTGTATTACTTGATCTCATTGCAGATTTCGAGACCGCAGATCAAAATATTAGATAGTCTAAAAGGATCCTGATTGATTCAGTTCTTACTTGAGTTGTATACATCAGTAAATACTAATAATCTTTTTATTAAAGTAATACCTATGGTATCCCAAAAAGCTGTTTAAGGGTCACTATTAAATATTTCTAATACATAATATTAGCAATTACCTTTTTTTTCAGCCATAGGAAATGACAGACACAAAGAAAACAGAACTGAGAAATGTGTAATGGACTGAAGACAATGACTGCTGAGTAGCTCGTTTCTATTTAATCCTAATAAGACAGAATCTCTTCTAAGGGTCATTGAAAAGTCAGATTACAGGCATCCTGCCACACAGAAATAATGACCCAGCCAATGAGTTAAACCAGCCAGTTGTTTTACAGGCCATGCTATAGATCCCAATAAATAAAATCTGACAAGACATTTTTAGAAATTGCTTAATATATTAGTGACAGATTAAGATTAGACCTTGAGGGTGCTAAACGGGTAAAATCTAAACATGTTCGGCTCTTTTGCTAATCTGCTCGATAGGAGCGTGGCACACAGGGCGGAAAAAATCAATCAGGGCCAATGGTGCAGTTTGATTTTTACGCCTCGCTGTCGGTAAGAATCCTCATGGGAAAAAGGAGGAGGGCAGGAGTGACAAGCTGAAAAGGAGAAGCCGCACAGAAACGGTAATTAGGCGAATATGCAGGCGCTTTGGAGATACCGAGTCGATTGTTTGAGGCTGTGAATTTGTGGAGTCAACACTAAGGGCCTAACCTCTGCCTCAACGACAAGAGCAGAGCTTAATGTTAACATGTGTCTAATCAAAGCAGGTGTAAATGGCGGCATGGACAGGACGCGGCTAGTCAAAATGTCAGAGGGTGAGGGCAAGAAGGAAAAGAACTGGAAAGAAGGAAAAAAGGAGACAGTGGGGAGAGATGCCTGCTAATGAGATGTCTACTGCTGGAGCTGTCCTTTTCAGACAGGAGCTTGTGCTGGAAGCTTGCATTCACCTACTTTGGCACGTTCTTTCTCTCGATAACAAGCTTAGTACTGTATGTAACAAAAATAATCTGTACATCGTGTGTACATGTAGAATCCTGGCACTGGACTGCAGCATTCACACTTCAAGTTAGCAGTAAACATTTGTATCCTAGTGTGAATGAAAACAATTGACTTTTTTTTTAATGAACAGTAGCATATAGCAGGTCTTAATTTCTAAAAATCTAATTTCTCACTGTTAAACTGTCAAGGATTTAACAAATATAAATTAGCCAGTGGTGGCACTGTGGCATATTGGTTAGCATTAAGTGTCAAGGGTTGGAGGCCCACCCTTGGGCCAGTATGCATTGTATTTGTATTTTATTTATCTCCCCCTGCTTGGTGCGTTTCCTCTGGGTTGCTCCCACAATCCAGAGACGTGCAGATTAGGCTAATTGTCTTGTCCAAAATGCCCTGTGGTGTGTGAGTGAGTGTGTGCGAGCATGTTCATGCTTGTGCCCTGGGACGAATTGGCACCCTGTTCAGGGTATTCCCTGCCTAGTGTGCCAAGTCCCCTGGGACAGGCTCCAGGCCTCCCACAACCCTGTATAGGATTAGTGTGAGAATTGCCAGTGTATTAAATTAGATAGATATTATTAGATATAATACATACATGGAATGACCTTTATAAAAGATGAGAAGTTTTTGGATGAGTAATACTACGATACATAATTTATCATCAGACTATATAACCCTAATTTAAATGCCTTGATTTTAAGGGCATATTTTTGTCAACATTTCCTCTATGCTGATGTACAGGAGTGCTTCTTATGACTGACACTCATTTACGTAAAAACACTAACAAACAGGGATTTGTTGGTCTATAAGAAAATCTGCAGGAGACCTGCTTTACCAATTCATGCACTGCAATGCATTTCTGATGTACAGTATTAAAATTTTAGTAGGACCTTTATAAAGTAGAAACCTTGCATGGTCTTTATCAGTTACATAAGACAAAAGCTATTCATGCATAACCATTAGATCTCTCATTCAGATGAATAAATTCATCCTAATCCTTTATACATATTTAGTCCTTGAAAACCGAAATAAAAAGTTTAAAGCTTGAGCCAGACACTGTAGACATTTAATGTTAAATACGTCTGGTGTTCTTTTCAGCTAGGTATTTTAAATAGCCTTGGTTTAAATGTAAACCATGACAGAAAAATTTTATTTCAAGAAGCTTTAAATATATAATAAATACAATAGAAGGCTTTGAATATTTCTCAAAACTCTGATTTCCAGAAATACTAATTGTACTAAATTTTACTAGAATGGTGCAACCAAGAAAAATCATTCAGAGAGAGGAAGGTACAGTAGATAGATAGACAGCTGTATCACAAACTAACATGGATAATTTCTTATCAAATCTGAATTTAGTTGAAAAGAAGTTAGTGTCCATGTTAACAAAATATATGAAGTTAACATGGCTGCTATCCCTTGCCGTTGTATTAATACATTAATAAGTATTTTTAAATAAATTATCATAATGCAGACATTCCTTTAACTAGCAAAAACATCTGTAAAATGTATATTTGAATGCAATATCAACTTATAGGTATACGAGTTCAGAGGGTTCATATGAGACGTTTGGAAACGTCAAATATCTCACAATTACTGAAGGCATTTCTAGGCACCCTATACAAAATATGTAATTTAATGGCAAATATCTTTCAGCACAGCACAAATGGTAAAATAGAGCATAACAGCACTGGGACGTTTAACTATAATACCTGTAAAAAGTATACACCTTTTACATTCAGACCAATAAATGGAAGTTTTAAGCTCAAGACGCAAATTTTAAATAATTTACAAATGTAAAAAGGTTTTATGATTAGTTATACAACCATATATTACACAATATATAGTATTTAAATCACTTTTACGCCAAAGTTTATGGTCACAATTTCCCTATCTTATTCTGGCTACACCCTGCATGATAATGTGCTACAATATGTCACAAAGTGCAAGTCATCTTAACCTGACCTCATGTACATGACTATGAATTTAGTGGAGCACCTTTACGATGCTGTGGAAGGGAAGATTCGCAGCCTGAATGACAAATGTGCAGCAACGATGGGAGATAATCGTGTTGGGCTGCACTGGAATCGCAACACCTTGCAGAACATATGCCATAAAGGATTGAGGCTGTTCTTAAATCAAAGGGGATTGATTTTGCTTCCATGGGGAGGTGCTTCCAAATGTCCAATTTCAATAAACAGCCTTGATCAAGTATTCAAACTGCCAACAGTACACCTAAATATACCCTGAACTGAATTCTTTTGAACTTTAAATCCGATAATCCATAAACCTATCTGTAATCCATACCCTTGACTAACCCCCACCCCTGAATCTTTAATGCTACACATGATTTATGCCCCACACATGGAAATGTGCATGCAGTAATATTTCAGTAATATTTTACAGGCCACAGCATGAAGGTAGCACCAAGCGAGCAGTGGCACACAGGCATCAACACTTTCCTGGCACAGAATATCGCTTCAAAGAATATTGATCTGGACATGCAGCAGTGAAGCTCCAGATGAGCTTCACAAAGATGTAACGATGCAGGGAATGAGAGCAAAAGAGTGAAAGAAAGGGCTACAGTCGAAATGAGCACTAACAGGTGAGAAATTGAGAGCTGAAAAAGCAGCTTCATGAGCCCACATGCTATGGAGCTCCAAAGCCAAATAGAGACGCTCCATAGAAAGCAGACTGGCACTGCAGAAATGAACAAATTTATCATGTAGGTCAAAATGATACTGGTGCATTACAATACTACATGTGAAAAGAAGACGCATCTAACGATATGCGCTTCATTTCAAACCTGCTACGTCGAATAAAATGTATTCGCATGCGAGTGTTTCAGTTACAGTAGGATGTGTTGAACAAATGAGACCAAATGTACTGGATACCTCGTGTTAATCTGAGCGTCTGACTTGGAGGTCAACATAATCAGCATGAGCACCTGATAATTATTGTCATGGTATGACTGACTGTAATTGTATCAGACTGTGATATTTCTGTAGTAGTATTAGTATAAGGGAAAGTTGAAAACATCTGTTGGAAATTTCAAAATCAGTCAAAAATATTTTTATGCTGCCCTAGACATTTGTTAGAATAAGAATCAAATCACATGAAAGCTATTTAAGAAAGTTACACAACTGTACAGTAATTCTTGCAGGCAGCTGCTAACGAGATAATAAAACAATGATGATATGAGTTATTGGAGAGGTAGTGAAATTTGTTTTAGAATATTCCACATACTTGCAACATAGTAATAATAACAATAATGAGAAGAATAAGAATGCAAAAAATGTCATGTCACAATTATTGAAGGCATTTCTAGGCATTCTATACACAATATGTGATTTAATGCCAAATAACTTTCGGTATTCCACAAACGATAAAATAGAGCATAACAGCACTGAGACGTTTAACTATACTACCTTTAAAAAGGCTGGACACACCTGTTAATTTCATGGTCTTTCCATATAATTCTTTCTACGTTGTAAAAAAAAAAAACCAATGCAATAATGCAATAATCTCCTTTAAACGGTTGATATTGAGATGATTTATGCTTTATAAAGCATTCATAATGTCTCTAATCTGAGGGGCTCTTAAGGTGATTTTTGAAGCTGGTAACTCTAAATGAACTTCTCCAGAGGTAAGATTAGGTCTTGCTTTCCTAAGATGGTCTTCATGAGAGCAGTTGCATCACGGTGCTTGATGGATTTTGCGAATGCTCTTGACAACACTGTTCTTTTAAGAACTGTTCCAGAACAGCTGACCTTCATTTCTTAAAATAAAAAGACTGTTGTTGTTGTTACTTTATTACCTAATGTGTTATTTCATAGTTTCATAGTATCGTTCTAGAATATTGAAAATAAATACAAATTTATGTTGTGTTTTTTTTTATAAGCTTTAACCATTTAAAAAAAAGTGTGTGTTGCTTGGGGCAGAAAAATTGTGTATCTACTATATTTCGAACCCTTCTATGTCTTCGATGACTGTTAAGATATTTTAGCACACAATCGTTATTTACCTTGACACTGTAAAGGAAAACCTAAAAAGGCTCAATTTTACTTCTTTTCAGCCTCATTACACTTCACTCCCGCTCTAGTTAAAGGCAGGAACAAAAGGGGTGGAGCTGCAGGTAGTGTGTAATCATGGCGCTAGCTGATTGCTGAAGATCTCTCTCACTCTCTTTCTCTCTCTCTCTCTCTCTCTCTCACTCACACACACACACGCACATAAAGTGCCTAGAATATTAAATACAGCAGATCTTCATACCCAATCATCAGAGCAGCAAATCAGCTGTCACTCAGACTCTAAATCGATTCACCCCATCTGTGTTTATCCCCAATAATCAACCGCGCATTGCATCTCAATCGCAATCTCTCTTATGCTTACTGAATAAAAAAAACAAGCCTATAAACACAGCAGCAGCTCATCATAGGTGTGTGTGAGAGAGAGAGTTGGAGAGAGAGAGAGAGAGAGTCCATGAGCTGGAGTGACGTACAAGTTAAACAAGTTCAAGCAAATATACAAATCAATACATCAAATATTGCTAATGCTCGGAGTCAAAGCTTTACATGGGTATAGCAGCCAATATGTACAAAAGTTGCAAATAGTGTATGTTTGTATTTGTGTGTGTGTATATATAAACCTCTCTCGGAGGTCATCGAGACAGCGCTGCAGGTGAACCTCTCCAGCCGTGACGAGTACGTGCTCCCCGCTCTCCTGGATCAAAACCTCCACGCACGGGTCAGCCTGGTTCAGGAGACGCATCCCCCGCACCAGCTTGGGCATCTCGCCTACACACACACACACACACACACACACACACACACACACACACACACACACACACACACACACACACACA
>JAQQZT010000007.1:17237285-17250982 GCA_030068275.1 Clarias platycephalus | reverse complement strand
CATTGTCATGCAGAAAGACCCAGTCACGTTTCATCTTCAGTGCCCTTGCTGATGGAAGAAGGTTTTCACTCAAAATCCCACGATACATAGCCCCATCCATTCTTTCCTTTACACGGATCAGTCGTCCTCATTCCTTTGAAGAAAACAGTCCTAGAGCATGATGTTTCCACCCCCCATGCTTCATAGTAGGTACTGTATGGTGTTCTTTGGATGCAAGTCAGCATTCTTTCTCCTCCAAACACGACACTTTTTTTTTTACCAAAAAGTTCTATTTTTTTTGGACATGTACTGGCTTAAGCAGGGGGACACGTCTGGACCAGCTCTCTGCAGGTCATTCACTAGGTCCCCCCGTGTGGTTCTGGGAGTTTTGCTCACAGTTCTTGTGATCATTTTGACCCCACAGAGTGAGATCCTGCGTGGAGCCCCAGATCGAGGGAGATTATTAGTGGTCTTGTATGTCTTCCATTTTCTAATAATTGCTCCCACTGTTAATTTCTTCACAAAGCTGCTTACCTATTGCAGATTCAGTCTTCCCAGCCTGGTGCAGGTCTACAATTTTGTTTCTGGTGTCCGTTGACAGCTCTTTGGTCTTGGCCATAGTGGAGTTTGGAGTGTGACTGTTTGAGGTTGTGGACAGATGTCTTTTATACTGATAACAGATGCCATTAATACAGGTAACGAGTGGAGGACAGAGGAGTCTCTTAAAGAAGAAGTTACAGGTCTGTGAGAGCCAGAAATCTTGCTGCTTTGTAGGTGACCAAATACTTATTTTACTGAGGAATTTATCAATTAATTAATTAAAATTCCTACAATGTGATTTTCTGTATTTTTTTCGTCTTATTTTGTCTCTCTTTTTAAGTGGAAGAACTTGCACAATTGGTGGCTGATTAAATACTTTTTTGCCCCACTGTATGTGTGTGTGCCCTCCGATGGATGTAGGGTGTACCCCGCCTCATGCCCTCAGTCTCCTGGGATAGGCTCCAGGCCCCCCGCGACCCTGAATACAGGATAAAGCGGTATAGAAGATGAGAGAATGAGTGTTCCATATCAGCTGAGAGTGGAACCAATGGACTACTGTGTCATCTCAAGAGAGTTATGCAGCAATGCTTTATTCCATCTGTACACCCAGTTCAAGCAGAACATCCAAAGCTTGAAACTTCTTGCTGATTCCACTATAAGATGTGGAATATAAAGTAAATTTACTTCACTACTGTACTTAAGCAAATCTTCCATGTATCTACACTTTACTTGAATGGTTTTATTAAATGATACATTTTACTTCTATTCACCTACATCATACAGGAAAATATCTTTACTTCTATTTTACTACATTTCTGTATGACATTTCATTAAATAACCACAGTGGTGTGTAGTTTTTGAAGCAGTAATTTTCAAATCAGAAGGGAAGCTGGTTACAGACGGTGATGAAAACTGTACATTTACAGTCAGGAAGCAGAAAGAGAGAGAGTGATTTCTAGTATAAAAAGTAATATGAACTAATTCAGACTCAGAACTTTTGCTACTTTAAAGTCACTTTTGAAGGCAAGCAAGTATTACTCAAGTAAAAGTACAAGTCCTCCATTTACATGCATACTTGAGTAAAAACTCAAGTACACATGTAAATGGGGCGCAAACTTTCACACTGCTGCCCCTTGTGTTTGAGTTGTTTTGAATATATTACATGCCACTGCAGATTGCTGCAACCTTTACACAGGAATAATGAAAGTACAGCAGTCGTTAACAAATTAGTTAGCTGAAATAATTCCATTAAAGTTTTTAAAACGTGTTACAGTACATAGTGGAATTGATGACTTTTCCTTTAATTATTCTCCCATTTACTCATTCATTCACCACTACTTTCTCCAACGTCCACCAACACAAGAACGGGAGCGAGAGCGAGCAAAGCAATTTTAGCCTTGAAAAAATAGATACACTGCTCACATGGCGCTTTAATGATTCCTACATAACCTCACTCAGACTTCGGTGCACACATGCTTCTGATTTCCACACTGCCGTTTCTGGGCCGAGGAAAGATAGAGAAAAATAACAAGCATTAACGGGTAGGGGAGAAAATAAAGCAAAACAGAAACGTGGTGTGCCGAGTTTGGTCAAATGGCCCTTGATGTAAAAAACACGTCAAAACCCCAACCAGGCTACGTAATATGCCCAAGATGTGTCCTATTTTAATTCAGCAAACGTGCATCCCCGACTTCACCCGCCTGTAAAACACAGAGGCTCTTTCAGCTGTCCAGCCTGAAACGTGAGAAGGTAATTACTCAGAGGTGACTGGGTCTCGGAGGCATTCCTCAACAAAGACCCAAAGATGGAGGGGGGAGGGGGGGGGGGGTGCGATGCTGAAAAAATATCCTGAGGAGCGGAACATTCTGCTTATACATAGTGCAACCACAGGAAAGCTGTTTAAGACGTGGCTTTTCTGAAATCTGTGGGACATATGAAACAACATTTTTTTTTCCCGGAAAAGCAGGAAATATTATCTACTGAGCAGAGGATTTAGATCTACAACATACTAGTGCAGTGCTCTACAATCACCTGTAGTTATATCACTTGAATGTCAAAGTGGGGAGAACAAAAAACTAGGACAAAAACCAGTTTTAGCCTTCCACACTAACTGGGGTTTGAGTACACAGATGTATACACAGTGATGAGAGCCAGGTGTGTGAATTTTTTCATCAAGCTCCAACAACGCAAATTACTATTTCTAGTGTCATCAAGAGGAGTAACACCACAGCGTCGTTGAATTCCCAATTGTGGTTGGTTAGAGGCTGTTTCTGTCGTTATATTAATATATTATATATTAATGTGCATGTTCTAACATGGCATACATTTCTATAAGTATGATATACACAAGGACTTGTATGGTGGATTATTTACATAAACAGATACTTTACTGGAATTGATGATACGGTGAAGATTTCTGTAAAATGATTGCATTGATTATTTTGCATTAATGGAAGGAGTCTCCAGTGCTTTGTATCCTTCAGAGGGAAAGGTGTTCCTGTACATTTTCCAACTCAAGGGCTGATCCATCCATCAATCAATCAATCAATCCATCCATCCATCCATACATCGGATGGTTAAATCAAACCGGGATTTTTGATTATGCCGAATAACAAAACACATTTATAAAATAAAAATTTATACATACTGTAATTTATGTACAAGTTACTTTATTTCTCTGTATAATCCTCTGCTACACTAATGCACCTATCCCAGTGTTTCACAAGTTCTTGGATACCATCAAGGTAGAAAGTTTTCTCAAGATGCTGGCGACATGATCAGACTGCCTGATTCATATCTGAAACACGCTAGCCTCCCACAAACTCCTTTAATGGCTGAAACATGCGCTTGGAGAAACGTGGGCTTGGAAAACACTTTGCAGCGAGGTCAGGATTGCATGCGGGATGTGACAACAACTCCCGGCCAAGTCCCTGTAATGTGCAAGTGGTGTTTGTGAATGATTGTGCGTACAGTTCCCTTAGACAAATGCGTCTCTTAGGCAAGTTGACAAGATCAGACATTCGACTTGCTGAATGTTCACGCATATATACTGTATGTATTTATGTATATTGTATACGCATGCATGCATGTATTTTTACTCATTAAATGTCATGATTTTTTTTCTCAATAAATGTACAATAAATATATATTCATTTACAATATTTATAGACTCATTATTTCATGCATGAACGACTAGGAGATTGTTTCATCAAAGTCATACAGATAAACAGATTTTGTCACTGAGTTTAATCATTCATCGAGCATGGCTGATGTGAACATCTGGTAGCACTTAACTTAACAACTACATTAACAAACCATCCCCAATGCATACATATTTAAATCCATATACTAATCGTTTAAATTCACATGCTAGTACTGTAACAGGATCCTTGCTACTGCATCTAATTTACGATGCAGATTCTAAGAAATGTTTAAAAAGTCCCAAATATGAACATTTTTATAACAGCTTCTCATTTCCTGCCCTTCAAATAAAGTGTCACGTTGTAGTCACGCAAACCGAGGTGTGAGGAGAGAGAAAAGTTTGGTCTCGCGCTGTCTCTGGATGCTGGGAATGTGTGAATCATAGCTCGCACACATGCTGCCAGGAGCTGATGAAAACAGAGTTCTCAGTCATGTCTGTCATTTCAAACGTCTTTCTTAACACTCAGCACATGTAACAGCACAGGCATCAAGCCCCAGCTGCTCAGACTTATGGGAATCTCTGCGTGTTTTCACTTCTAATCATTCAAATACAACCATCCATGGCTTGTTTGAAGCATGGTGGTGGTGGGGCATACCTGTGGGTGTGTGTACTGCTATTACTCACTGTGTGCTGAAAGGCCAACTTCCCCCTTATCCTGAAGCAATGCATGTGACATGTGGATATGAAATGATAATGGGGGGTTGAATCATGAAAAGATGAAGACATCAATACATGAACAATAATAACACAATAAAATCAAATAAAAAAGATCGCTGTCACTGGAATGACAAGCAGAAACACTACACTCAAATTGTGCCATCATTAGCAAATGCCTGGACTTTTTCTCACTGATAAACACTGCTTTCAATAGCTGTGCATCAAAATGGTCTTTTCACGGTTCGCAAATTCATGTCTGCTGATAATTCTGGTCTTCTTGATCATTTCTCAAGAATCGTGAAAGTAATACAGTAAAGGGGGGAAAAAAATTCCTTTCCGAGGAACTAACACATCCCCAGAGCTTAAAGTAGCGCCTCTTTTTTAAAAAAAATTCGACACCAGGAGTACAAAAAGAGCTTTCAGTCTATTTTCGGTGCATTTCTGTTCGTACCAGTGTTCCAAATAACGCAAAAAGATCTGACGCTTAAAAAAGGACACATCTCTACTTTTTGTGGTTTTTATTGTCATATATGTAGACTGTAGCATATTTTTCAGGAGCTGTCACACTTAACATCTCTAAGTTCAATCCGAATCACACAATTTATTTAACTAGTACATCAACTGTGTACCAGATCTACTCGTCCAAACCTGTATTTGAGAAATAAAATCACACTTGCAAATGTGTGTTGATCAGCCAGCATAACTCTCTCTCTCTCTCTCTCACTCTTTAAAATGATTTCCTTTAAAAAAAGAAACAAATAATACAGTACTGTGCCAACCATCATTTCTTCATATTAAATTATGTAGATTTAATTATAGAAATGGGAGCAAATATTTTACTGCGGCAGTCTGCAAAGTGCCTTAAGATACTATTTATAAAAAAGACTGTTTATGTAACGACCTCAAAAGCAGCAACCTCATTTCCCCTCTCGTCTGATCCGACCACTCAGGATACGGCGTCAGCAGTATACTAATCACCGGCCTGATCATCTGTCATCATCTGCACCTGTTTCACACTTCTTTATGCATTATGTTAGATGTTTTTATGCCTGAATGATTGATTCATAGGCCACTGTGGGTCTTAAACGAATTAAAAAACATTCTTCTAAAACTGATCAGGTACAGGGACGGGACTGAAAATGAAAAAAAAAAAAAGTCCTTCAGGAAGCCCGAAGAACTATTCCTCTAGACTACATTAAAAATACACGAATGTCTGGCTCTTTGGAAAGAAAATACTGTATGAAAAACTAAGGTAGGGCTCTGCATATGTATTTTTTTAAATCATAAAACAGAGATATGTGAAAGTCCAATGAGATACCATTAAGGAGAGACACACAAAACAGCAGCCATCAGATAACGTTCGGTCTGAAAGTGTAGCACTAACTGATAATAACTATACAAACATCACACAACAGCAGAAACACAAAAAAGCCGTCTGTTAATGTTCCTGTCTGTGTTTAAATTCGTTTGCGTCAACCAATTAAACATCCCTTAGGACAAATACAGAATGATAACTATGTTTTTTTCGTTTCCTTTTCCTAATTTGGGTCTAGAAGGCCATTTCAAACTTTTGTAAATTTTGGCCTGGAGGCTACTTGATGGATTTGTCTGGCCAGTGCTGTGTTATTGAAGATAACAGAGGACCAGCACTACAGCCAAGATTTAGTCTCAGATAACAAAGAAGTATTTCTTTCCATGTGTTCTTTTTTTGAAAAACACAAACATGAGGACCTCAAGACATACCATAAATGTCCAGAGGGTCAAAGGTCAAAGGTTATCATCAGAATCTGTTTTTTTGTTGTTTTTTTCCCCTCTGAGGTCTGAAGTCTGGTCATACATATAGAAGTGGCCAAAAGTATTAAGACAACAACATATGCCATGCATTATAGCTCTCCCTGGGGATAAAACTGGTGATGTCACTAATTAGTTCGAGCCTACAGTAAACTAAGCTGGCTAAACAGTTGTGCTCAGCTGACTTAGTTAATGGATGGGACAAATATGTGGCAGGACTTTTACTTTCTGAAGTCAGAGTGTCCCCCTCTGCACCAATATGACTGACTCAATAGCTTGTAGATCTATCTTCAGCAGCAGTTTCTTGAAGTAATTGTTTCCTGTATGACTTTGTCAGTCTCTCACATCATAGTGAAGTAATTTTTGGCCCGTTCTTCTTTCCAACATTGCTTCATTTTATTGAGGTTTTTGGGAAATCGCTTATGCACAGGACTGTTATGGTTCCGCCACAGCATTTCAGGTGGGTTGAGGTTTGGACTAGGCCATTCCAGAACCTTAATTCTGCTCTTTTCCACCCATTCTGATGTAGATTTGGTGTGTTTCATGACTGAATTTCGAGAAAGCTTCAGCTGTCAGACATATGGACTGACATTTGCCTCTAGAATACCCTGGTGTACAAAGGAGTTCATGGTCGACTAAATGATTGGAAGGTTTTCACCAAACATGTCACTAGACATCCACTTTGGTCTCATCTGTCTAAAGGACACTGTTCTAAAAGCATTGTGGTTTGTTCAGATGCTGTTTTGTGAACCTCAGTTGTGCTTCCATGTTCTTTTTAGACAGAAAAAGATTTAACATTTAACGTGCTCAGTGTTAAATGTAGCTTCCATGTCTGAGACGTGCTGGGACGTCCACTCCTTTGCAACGGTCTTGAGTGCTCTCCACTTGTGTATAATCTCTCACTGTAGAATGTTGAACTGTGTGGAAATGGTTTTATAACCACAGCACAATTGCCTTTCTAAGACCATTTCTTACATCTTTCCATCTTGGCATTGTGTTAACACACACCTGAATGCTCCAGACCAGCAATCTGGCAAACTGGCAAAACTGGTCTGCACACCTGCTGATGATCAGATAATCAAGGGCTAATGATTAGCAGCACCTGGCTGTAACTTACCCTATTTTCCACAATCCTGTGGAAACAGTAAGGGGGAGCCTAGTATCGCCCGCAAGTTTTCTCTTTTTGGCTTCATTTTTGTTAAATAAATAATGCCGCGGTAAAAAAAGTTATATGTTGTTGATCATCTAAGGTTGTATTTGTCTAATACTAAGACCCACCATGACGAGATTTTTTTTTTAAAGAGGTGTACAAACTTTTACACATGGCTATATACTGTACACACATATATAAGAGATCACAGTGACTCAAGGCCAGAGCAATCTCCTCAAACCGCGTAGTTGGCCGATGTGCGCTTTTGGCAGCTGCTGTCGCTCTCAGCTGTGGTTGTGTGTGTTTGTGTGTGTGTGTATGTGTGTTCAACTTTAAAGCAGGCACTGCCATTGCCCAGAAAAAAGAACCCATGAATAACAGTCTTGCCTCGCTGCTTCTATCTGACCGTCTCTGCTTGTTCCATCATGTATGTAGTGGAATTTTTTAACCTCTCATTCCAAAGCTGCTTCAAGTTCATTAAAACCCAATGATAATAATACGGGTGAGATGAAACATTTAAGTCATCTTCCCCACAAGAAGTACAAGTTCAACAAATAATAGAATTTTCCTCAAGTTGTTATTCACAATGATAAAAGCTGGCAATATGCTACTGTACTTCCAATAAACTCTTTTGCAAACAGTGTAACATTATTGAACAAAGGGAAAAAAAGCAGCATGGCATGTCATAGAGAAACCAGAAAGTGCAAAGTCCTTAGACATTCCCATCATGGAAAACCTAGAACAGCTTTATCTCTGATGGTTAGCGAGACCGGAGAAGTTTTTTTTAACAGGTTATTTTTTTTCTTTTTTCTATTTTCAGCAGTTAATGCATACGCCAGTTTTCATCAATGAAGTAATCTGTTGTACCCGAGCATTTACTGATGATTGTAGCTCTTAATGATATTGTGTATGGGTCACTAGTGGGTCTCTACTTCTTCGTTGTGACCCAGTTTAGAATCTCAGGCCTGGTTTAATCTAATAAGCCCTGATACTAGATTCTAGATTCTAGATTCTCAGAACTGTTTTAGTTTTGCACCAATCTCGGACTTCGGGCTCTAGAAATTGTCCAGTCAGGTGCACCCTATGTCAAATTTAAGGAAGTTTTTAGGAATTTGAATCTATTCAGTTTAAATAAATCTAACACTTTAAGGATTAAAGTGCATTAATTGCACGTGGTGAGACAGGGTAAAAATCGTAAAAGTTTCTTAAAAGACTGGGAGAGAGAGGGAGTACACATTCCAGTGGTCGAACTGCATCCAGAGTCTTCTCTGTAAAAAATCAAACGTGTGATATACCGCGACTCATGTTGGCAGGAGTCTGATCTCACTGACGCACACTTGTCGATTTGAGTTTGTACCCCTCATATAATTTAGATCTCTGTGCCAACTTGCAACTAAGATGAAGGCACAATTTTGAATCCTATACGGAATCCTGTCTAAATTTGTGAAGCGTATCCCCAGCTTAAGCACGTTAGTTCATGCTTTAGTATTAAAGTTCATGCCACAAAACAAACTAACAGATAAAAAACTTCAGTTTTGCAATTTGTTTAAGAGCAGTTTAGTAAGCAACACACCAATCCAAAAGAGTGAACGTATTCCTGGAACACACATTAAGTATTAAACTTTAGGCTGAAACCTTACTGCAAGGCTCAAACAAGTATAACAATATTTTGCTCTATGAGAACTTTATGAGCACATTGTATACACAAAATTCCCAGTTACAATATGCAACCGTTATGCATCTTACACCCTTCCCACTAAGTTCACACACAAAAAAAAAGTGAACGCAGTAAAAACTTTACAGGAACACCGTAGCAACCGGTAAGCACATAATACCGTTGCCAAAGCCTTTTGGACATTTTTGGGGGAAAAAGCCTGGTGAGGACGTGGTCCAAGCAAGAACTTAGCGATGACATTGACCAGTTAACAAAGTAACTAAACCTCTTAGGGACGTCACTGACGTGGCACAGACAGGAAAGTCTGGATGATGTTCTGACTAAGTTGTCTTTGGGAAGTCACCGCGCTGTTGCTGCATCAGTGGAGTTCTCACAACGACCTCTTCAGGCTTGTGGTAGGACCATGCCACATTGTCGACGACCAATTGTCGTTCATATTATGTTCCTACAAAAAGTTTACAGCATGCATTCAGGTTTAGTATAAATAATGGGTCCAATTCCTCACACCATCACTTTCTTAATGAAAAGCACTGTGCGCGTCGCAATATTTATTCCGACCTTCTGGACACAATGACAACGTAGTAAAATAGGCAAGAAAACAATCTTGTTGGCGCTGTTGAGTGCGTGATTAGGTGCGTGATAGGAAACTAGTGACGACGTGATGGATGCATTGAGAACCTGACAGGACGTTGGCTGGGTAGCAGTATGAACTTGATGAATGCACATTTTCCACTTTGGACCCTGCTACTGCGGAGTACTTAAAGGATTCATGTGGAACTTCAAGGTGTTTATTGTGTTTTAAGGTGGGACTGGGCCTTAAAACACAGCGGAAATCTGATAGATAGAATGTTCTGTCTAAAACTGTAGGGATTTGAAAACATTCAGCTGTGCAAAAATAATTAGGTGGGAAGGTACAATACAAGACGACAGCTATGGGGTAAACAAAGCAACTTCTATACTCATAAGCCATGACAAAACATACACACACACAGATATGTGAGAGAGAGAGAGAGAGAGAGAGAGAGAGGGAGAAATCGGTATCTGCTCTTTAGCTTGCATAAATGAAATAAATAAAGAAATGACATAAATAATTAAATACATACAACAAAACACAATCTTGCTCACGGTCTTCCTTCAAGGAGTGTTTTCCTTTCTTGTCAGGACAAAAGATCTTGAGATGAAAACAAAGACACAGTTAGCAGTGAAAACACTACAGCTCAGGGGAACGGAGCGAGGTGAATCATGACCGGCAGCCTCATGCTGGTGAAATCAACCACCACGGCAGTTTGAAAAGCAGCTATTCTGTCAGTGACAAAGGATGAGAGAGAGCATGTCAAGTGGCATTAAGCTTTAATAAATACATTTCACGAGAAAAGCAATCAGTATGTGATCACTTCGAATTGAAGGGAGCGATATTTGACGATCACAGGGGATGAAAATTGCACACCAAGCATTTTTTGGGGTAACTGTCTTTTGTAACTGAAACGCGTTCGCCTCATCACCCAGAGATCGCGAGTTTGATTCACGGGTGATGGTACAGCCGCTCGAAGCAGGAAGTCCAGACAGCAGATTAGCGGTGTCGTCTTGTGGGGGTGAGATGGCATGACAGCATTCTCACATCGATCATGGCAAGACTTACTGTACCAATCACTGGTATCCACGAGCTGACGCAAGCAGAAAGGGCGGATAGCGCTTTTCTCAGGAGGTGTTACATCGTCATACCCGACGTTGCTTCGAAAAAAAGAGAAAGAAGCATGCGAAAGAAGTCTTCGCCTTTCCCTGAATGATAGATGTCGCCATGATGGGAGACGAAATTAGGCTAGAAAATCTGGGAGATCTTCTGTACACACATTTTCAGTTTAAACTTGATCATTTCTGGGTAAACTGTTGACTAAAAATTTCAAAGACTCATTCAAATGTTTGTCCGATCAAATGCTCTTTAGAACTTACTTTGGGTATCTCTGCAGTATATAATATCTGCTGGGTTATTTCTGTAGCTTTGGCCGTGCATCTTTCCACATAATGTTTTTACCCCGAAACGAGGTTTAAAAAGATGGTTGGAGTTTATTTGTGTGTTTGTCCATGCATGAGTGAGTGTGTATTCAAGCACTCCGTATACCTCACTTCAAAAACATCACGGGCTGCATCACTTCAGTGAACACTTGGAGATGTTGAGAAACATTATGTGTGTATGTGTGTGTCTTGCCCAGTATCTCTTCTTCCTCTCCCTCACAGGGAGACAAATTCTCTCTTTTTTGCACTGGTTAGAAAGCTCATCTCCAGGATGGTCAGACAGACAGTGAGAAATCTTACACAGCTATAAAACCTTGACTTACTGACAAAAGAAAATATGTCAAAATATGAAGTCCGATCACAGCTGTGGTCATTTCATGGGCAACTTCAAAGCAGGATAGCAAACTACTGTACAGTAGCACCATACACACTAGGATGTTGTGTAAGATTGCTTGCCTCCAGTAGGTATATCCTGTCATGGATGATATATGAACCAAATTGCTTTCCACTGTGTTCCAGCAAAAAAGACGACAAAAAAAAAAAAAAAAAAACAAGAAAAAAAGAAATTTAATCCAGACCAAAATATAGCCAAAGCGCCAAAATATACAGTACTGAAACTTGCACATCTCAAACTCGCGTGTGTGAAAACTTTTCAGGACATATCATTTCACGTGGTTCTGACTTACCCCATACCCGTCCCGTTCCCCCGATCGAACACCACCTGATGCCTACAGTACTTGTGGGGAACGTTAAAGGACAGTGTGTTTAAGAGTGAAGATACGCCCAAGAATCGTTCCTGCATTACGCGGGCAGATCGTCTCCTTTTGCAGGAGTCTGCAGCAACCTTGGTTCCGAGATATGTTTAAGAATCTGCGTGAAAGACATGAACACTTTCTACAGCGAGGTGGTGCACACACACTTTGAAAACTTACATTACACATACCGTGGTAAATAAACATGGAAACAGTGTGTATGTCAGTTTCTTTCAGGAGAAATAAACTCATAGATGACGACATGATAAAATTGTTTGTCTTTTCATTTCGGTACTGTATACAGTATGTTGGCGCTGGCTGTATAACTTATTTAGCACTACAGCCTCAACATGTTCCGTCTTCAACTCAAACCTTCAACTAATAATGACGGAAAGTTGTGAAAAGCAACTTCTTCCATTTCATTTTTTTTTTTTTGGAGACTGCTAGAAGTTGCTGTAAAATCTATACCTAGTGAGCTTTCTTAGGTTTAGAGATGCCAAAACCTCCATAGTGTTTACAGTACAGTTCAACATCAGCGTTCAATATCACTCAGAGGATCATGAATAATTGAATGATTCGCAGTGATAGCTCCATGGCACTTAATCAACGTACTGTGCTTCCAAAACACAAGCCAAGTCGCAAACAGCATTTCACTGTTCTGTGTAGTCTTGTTCCTTTACTACACTTCATATAGTAACTGCTGGTTGTGCACTATTTTCACACACTTGGCCAATACCAACGAATCTGTATTGCGTACACTAGCAATAAAACGAATCCTTGAGTGCTCCGCCATCTGAGAAACACATTCATGTTTGCAGCTAGAGAAACCCTGGTGCTGGTGGGGGTTTTTTTAACAACAAAAAAATTCCACTAACTCTGTGTAGGAACACAGCTGACCTTGAGCCAATCAAATGGAATTCAGGGCATGAGGTGGGGGATACCCTGGATGGGGTGCCAACCTACATTATTACAGGGTACAAGCACAACCATTCACACACCCAATCGTACACTATGGGAAATTTGCAAATGGCGTTCAGTCTACACCGCATGTCTTTGGACAGTAGGAGGAAACCTGGAGGAAACCCAGGAGAACATGTACCCTCTTACACACATAATGTGGAGGTGAGATTCAAACCCCAACCCTGGTCCTATATTTTATTATTTCTTTAACAAGTTATCACAGATCTCAGATATCCCCTAAAGTGTGTTTGTTAGTGCTCCAGTTGAAATACCTCTCAGATAATGTTTTTTTTTTTTCTATACCTCAAACTACCTTTATTTCACTCCTACTCCAAATGCACCCCTTTACAGTCTATGTAAATGAGCTACTGCTGAGCCATGCCACTGCCAAGAACTCCAGAGCCGAGCAACAAGTCACAGTGAGGAAACCTTCTTTGAGGTTATAAAGGGGGAAATTCTAATTGGCTTGTTTACAAAAATGATTTTTTTCATGTTTTTTTATTTTTTTTGTAAATGCACAGTGGAGACCTGAATAATCTCAATAATTAGTCCCCTTTAAACATATTTTTCATACTGATTTTCAAATAAATAAATAATAATACTAATTAATCAGACAGAGAGTTAATGCTAATGCATTTATTTTCAGTCAGGCACCAATAAGACTGAGGCACCAGTTTTACATCATAAAAGTAGTGATGGGAACTTTGAATCATTTTAGTGACTCGGTTCTTTGAATCTCTTTTGAGTAATTTAGTTCATTTCGTTCAGAAATAAAATGTATATAAAATGTTTAATTTTCAATAAACAGTCATCCAACATGTTTACATAAACAAATTTTGGGTCTCCGAGTGGCGCAGTGGTAAAGTACTCGCCCTATCATCCGGAGATCGCTGGTTCGGTTACCGGGTGATGCTGTAACCTCTCACAGCCGGAGGTCTAGAGAGAGCTGATTGGCCGAGCTCTCTCAGAGGGGAGGGA
>JAQQZT010000007.1:17220536-17237185 GCA_030068275.1 Clarias platycephalus | reverse complement strand
CATATTATGATAAACAGAATGAGCAGCTCACCTCTTATATCTTCTGGTCCGAGTCGTTCGTTCTTTTGAATCTATTGTGCTGCAAAGCGTCTATGGGAGTCACAAAAGAGTGACAAAAGAACGAATGACTAGGAGTAGAAGACCCATTGAGAAAAAGCGTTCAATTCTGATTCCTGAATACTGCACTGCATAGCGTCTATGGAAGTCACGTGATAAAAGAAGGAATGATTCAGACCAAAGACTCAAAAGTAACTACTCATTTCTGTTTCCAGTACATAACTTACGGAGGTTTTGCGATGATTTGCTCATGCGCGCCCAGTAGAAAATGAACTAATACTCATTCTTCTGAGTCATGTTAAAGACTTGTCCAAAAAGAACGAATCGTTCATGAACGACCCGTCACTACATAAATGCCTTCTTGCATGTTTCATTCCCCCTCCATTTTTTCCCATAAAATGTTGGTCTTTGTTCATCTCATGTTTAAAGTAAATGGGATAAAAATAACAAAATGACTTACACAGTACTTTATATTGTGTACAAAAACCTCTAAGTAAATGTAAAAACAATAAGGTGTCAGCTGATTATGTACTTGATGATGCACTGAGTGCAAGACTAACGGCACTGGAGAATTATACACACTGATAAATTACTGAGGAATTTCCAGCAAAAGGACAGTACGGCTCCTGACGTTCACCTCGAAAGACCGAGTCAATTCATCCGGGAATGACAAAATGCTAGCAGAATTCAAACAATTCATTAAACATAAGTATAAACAGAGTCAAACTCACTAGTGGATTGTTTCAGGGTCTATAAAACAAACCCACAGTTTCTTGTATTGCAAAGAAAAAAAAAAAAAAAAAAAAAATGCATATTGCTGAACAAACTCTGAATGCTGATTTTTATTCTTGTGACCAATCATTTAACAAGACCCGCATGTGCAAACTCTACCTTTTACCTGTTTACTGCAATTCAGAATCCTGCTGAAAGATTAAAGATTTAACTTGCACTGGAAATCATCAAATTCAAAGCCACATGTTCTGGAGGCTTTTCCTATTTAGCAGCTAAAACAAACAAAGGAAAAAATAAAAATCCACGATGCTATTGTGGAAACCGGTTTACTGTTAGCGAGCTAGCTGCGTGCTGTGGATCTTGCTTTGCAAAATAGAACACACCGTGTACTGCCAGGAGACTGGAACGACCGCTTATGTTTATTATGCTGTTCTGAAATATTTATATTGTGCTTCTGTGTTTATCTGCTTTTTTTAGACTACTGTGAAACTTTTTTCATGCAATCAACTGCCTGAGCAATCTGTACTTACAAAAGAAACAACACCGGCCAGAAATGATTCAAAAACTCCAGGCGCTTAGATATGAGTCATGTGACGCATCTCCCACGGCTCGCACATTTTCCAGTAACTTCAGACAGAAACGCGAAAACAAAAATAACAGTGTTGCATGACATTAGAAGAAAGAGTCTAGTCAGAAGCTGTGAGAGTACTGTATGTGAGTACTGAAATAGAAGAGATGGTACCGAGAGGAAGAATGGCCTACACACACACACTGTTCATTTCCAGAAGTGGCAGGTGATTTAAAGAAGGAAAAAAAGAAACAAACCATTCATTACTGAAAGACATTTGTATGATGATGTGTTTGCTAACAAACTGTTAGCAGCAAAGTGATGGAAGTACAGAAATAAATAAATTAATACAAAAAAAAAACAAGTTTGATGTAAGTTTCATTCAATACACACAACATTAACATAAACTATAAAGGAGAAAAATAAAGAAATTCTACAAATGTCATTTTACAATTAAAGTATTAAATATGTATCCTCTTAAGATTTATTTTAGCATTTTCATCTCATTTCTCATCTGCCTTGTAGAAGGCCCGGGATCAGTTCCCACCCAATGCCCCAACCACTGGATGCAGTGCCGGTCCCATGCCTGGACCAATATGCCAATAGGAGAGTTGCATCAGGGAGGACACCCAGCGTAAAACCTGTAAAAGGCGTAAAAGCCAGATTGTGTGTGGATTGGATGGTCTGCTGTGGCCACCCCTCAATGGGACTAACAACAAAAGACTAACACCAACTTTGTCCATTAGACCTTGTTTGATTCTTCTTCTTCTTCTTCTTATTATTATTTTTATTATTAGCAATATCAAAGCCATTTTATAGCTTGCCAATTCTGCTACACTGGTGTGGTATTAAAACCTGGAGGGATAGTGCTGAAGCGTCAGCTTTTCAGAAGAAATGGATAAACACTTGGTGAAATTGGAAAAAAATCAACAGCAGAAATCACAGCTTAATAGTAAACATATGTGCATTTCCACACACACAGTGTACAAAGAATTGGGATTAAACAGCTGTGTGGCAAAGAGGAAACCAACTGTTAGTGAGACTAGATAACAATACTATAGCAGAAACAGATAACAAGACTTTGGTTTGCTAGGGAACGGAAAACTTGGACTTTGAAACAATGGCAAGGAAACATGTGGTCTGATGAGGCCAGACTGATGCGATTGAACCAAAGTCATGAAGCAATGCATCCATCCTGGATAGTGGCCACTGTACAAGCCTCTGGAGGCTCTGGAGGCAGTGTTCTGATCTGGGGTTGCTTCAGTTGCTCAGGTCTAGCAACGTCATGTGGCAATAAAATCAAGTCATCTGATGACCTAAATGTACTGAATGGCCAGCTTTTCACATCTATAGAGTTTTTCTTCCCTAACAGCATTGACAATTTCAGGATTTAAATTGTAAAAGAGTGGTTTTGGGAGCATGAACAATCATATCAAAGATAAAGGTGGGGGATTTTGTTTGACTTTTTGTCAGTCCAGGCGGAGTATTTTTATAAACAGTATAAAAATTGGTGTTAGGTTGCTCATGTATTTTGTTGTGGGCAGCCATATTAATTTGACATCACTTTATATAAAATACAAAAAAAACTAAAAAGAAAAATTACATTGCAATTTCATGTTGAGGTGGTTTTCTTAGGCTTTGACTGTTTTTTACTGAAACACAGAATACATTTAAATCTTACATTAAAACACTATAATCTTAACATAGCACCCAATTTTTGTTTTTTTCAATGAAAGGAAAATGTTTAACCATTTAATTGAAATGATCATCTACTTAATCTACATAAAAACTGAACGGAACTACAGAAACCATCACTACAGAAACTATTTTTGGGAAACGTCCCAGATGCCAGAAATCACAGAATCTATTCCACATTGATGTTCATTGTTTTATTTTTGAGTGTGTTCATAGTGTCATTTTTTTATCAGCTGATAAAAATTAATTACCCATAATACACTACCAGCACACATCAGACATTAAAACAAGCATTATGAAAAAAATGATAGCAGAAAGTATCATCCAACTTTGTTGGTGAACTTTTAATAGTTGGAATCATTCTCGAATAAAAATACATTGTTATACTCTTATATAATAACATGGTACATAATTTAGGAATGTGGACCATCACACAAAAATTTGGATCCAGTCTTTCTCAGATGTCAAATGTTTCAGTAATTCAGTCACGGTTAAATATGATCCTTTTCGGTCGGGTAAAGAGACGGCTGAAACACCTGCTCGAGCTAAGATCATACAAAACCCATGAAATGAGCTCAAAAGAACAGCTATCAGCTTTCTCTTTGTCTTTGAGGCAGTACTACACACACTTTTGAGGCTCTTTTGCAGACATCCTTCATGTGACACTTTCATAAAGGACTAACATAACACGGTAAATCTCTCCCTGCTGTCCAAAAGCAGGATATGAGCGTCATTTGTTTTATGGTTCAGAATCTCTTGGAGAATGAAATGTGAGGGATTATTTTTAAAATATTGCGAAGAGAAAACGTAGAAAAACATATATAAATAATGCAAGACTGTTTAAAATAGAGCACAACATGACCCTTTGTATGTTTGAAGTGTCAGACTGAAGTTATATCAGCTCATCCAACAGGTCTTCCAAAAAAAAAATTATAATAATACTGCTGTAATGTGAGGATAAAGATCTATCGTGGTAATAAAGTCTATAAGTCTGCCACTTAAGAGAAGTGCTAGGTATAACCGGTGTTAGGCCATATGGAACTGTGGGAAAAAAAAAAAAAAAACGTGTAGGAAGGCTGCATGGAAAGTCCCCTTGCTGGAAAGTCCCTCCACCGAACGTGACAGATTGCCGAGGCAGAAAATCAGTGGGGGTAGGGTGGGGGTTGGAAAGGGGGGGTGGGCCAGACTTTCGCCCTTCGGCCAAGAAACACACTGCATATTACATTACATTAGCCTGTCGCTCGGACTCGCTGGGTCACACGTGCGCCATACACGGTCTATAAAACAAACCCACATCCTTACACACATGCTAAATGTATTGCTGGGGTTACACAAGGCCTACACATTAAAAAAAAAAAAAAAATCATGTCTGAGGTAATGGACAACAGGAGGCACTTTTATCCCAGACGTTTGAGTCTTGCATGTGGAGGCAATATGGCCAGGCAGGAACAGGAAGTGATTCTGAGACAATACGTACATTGTGCCAAGGTAAGAGACAGAGCGAGAGAGAGGGGAAAGGTAAAAAGGTTATAAGCTCCCTGGTCAAGGATAACACTCTTCAATCCACACACACACTTTTTTTTCTTTTTTTTTTTAGAGAGAAATTTAAATTTTATAAAATGTACTAAACAAATAAAATTCCCATAGCACGACTATGACCTTTCACTCAAAAATACAACAACGTTGCATTTTTCAGTCTGATTGGTTTAGAAGTTGTCTATTCAGTTTCTTTAACAGCAGCTCTGAAAGACAGCACAACTCAGAGCTTTAGCAGTTTGCATGAGAATGAAAACAGAGACCCTGGATGGGGTGCTAAGCCAGGGCATTGTACAGTATAGAGCAATAAAGGTAGTTTTATTGTCATAACTGTATTCTGTTATCCTGCACGATCAAAAAAAGTCCCGATTTGTGTTTACATGAATATACACATGACGCAAAGTTTTACATGTTTGAATCACAACATTCATGTCTTTCATAACGCTCACAAAACAAGAAGCTTAAGTTCTGGATCGGTGCCATACAAGCATACATACATACAGTACAATAGTACTGCAAATAGGAATAAAGTGTAAGATTAGGCAACTTTACAAACACAAAGCTGTGCGTTATAAACCGATCTCTGCCCGACTGTTAATGCAAACGTGCACTGCACAGAAATGTGTTTTATAATGTATGTCTAAGTCCTATAATAAAGTTAAACAGTTTATATCATGAAATTTCACTTGGGTGGAACTGGATCAAATGTCAGAATGCATTCAAGGCGCGGGAGGAAAACAAAAACGTGCTGCTCTTGCTCAGGAGGTCGAGTGAACGCCAATCTGAGAGCTGCCCTTAATAGCAGGACAATGCAATTATCACAGAGATCAATGCTCATGATAAAGATTTGGTATCGGGTTATAATGAACTAATTTTTTCTTCTTCTCTCCTGTTCACTGGAGGCTTTCATCCCTTAACCACAGTTCATTTCAGAGAATACTGCTACAAGTTGAGCGGGTTTTATTAAAACATTAATGAAAGGTGATTGGTCTTTGTATAAAAAGACAGAAGAAGAGTGAATGTTTAGTGCAAAAACCATCACAACAGTATATGTATGTGTGTGTGTGTGTGTGTGTGTGTCCTGACAGGTTGTGTATGGAATTCTTCTTCTTGAAATTCTGCTGAGCAAGCGACACACACACATGCACACACACATGCACACACACATGCACACACACAAATAAAAAGCGAAAAAAGTGCCTTACTGTGTGTCTTACTATCCTTCTGTGGACTTTGCACTGAACTTCCATAATTATTAATGCAACTAATGAAAGTTAGTGTTAAAACTAAAATTTGCCCATAACCTTAGTAACCAAAAAAAAAAAAAACAGGCTAACACGCGCGCACACACACATACACGCAGACACACAGATTAAGGTCATCCTAAACAAAGAGCATATGTTGGAACTCCAGGTGCCGTGCTAACAGACTGATGGACTACAGGGAAGGAAAGTGTGCAATGCGGATTCTCCGAGCAGCCTTGAAACGAGTCTTTGTCTCCATGCTTGCTGTGCTGCTGTGAACTCTGCAACCCTGAGCTTCTTTTCAATGCAGGACAAAATCTGGCCATCGTTAAAAACATTGAACATTCGTGTGGATGTATGACAGAGACCTCATTATACAGCGATGTGTAATGCTAAGATCTGGTGCGGGAATCCTCAGGACATGCTCGGCTTGTGAAAGAGTATTTCTGGGAGCATGAGGAATCATTTTCACACATGAATTGGCCACCGCATTCACCACCCGTAATCAAAGCTAAAGGCTGTCAAAGAAATATTAGTGTGCAATCTTTTATCCAGTCAGTAGATCATAAATAAAATATAATATTATAAGAAATATTGTTTCATCGTAATTTTAGCATTTTATTATAAGAATGCAACACGGCATGAATTAAAACATGAAAGTAATTAACAAATAAAAAGAAGCAAACAAACAGAATAGTAATAAAAAAGATTTAAGCATACAATCAAGATAATGAATTAATAACACACACAAACATCTACATACTTAACCATTTTTGTTGGACCGGACCTCCCCAAACATTTTAAGCAGACGTTTCTTCAACAGACTTTTCTATAGTGATTAGTCTGAATAGCATTCTCCAAGAAAGAAACCAATAATAACTAAGATTACACGACAGTTAGTTCTGACTGAGCAATCTGATTGGACGACAGGCATTCCAATGGCGATGATAGACAGTAACAGCACTGGGATGTTTAACTATATGTATCGCTCTGCATCCCAGTGTTCTACGATCGTTAATTACACTAAAAGTCAATCGTAGCATGAGTGAAAGTAGATAAATGTACAATGTAGTACTGAGGCGAGAGCAACTGCCTGCCAAAATGCACATTTAAAATCAGGCATGGGCGAATTTCAGCAAGTAAACACATCTGATAACGTGTTGTTATCAGAAAGACGTTGATGTAAATGAGATCGATAGCAAACTTACTTCTAACACAAGGCTGAATCCCAAATCCCTCTGTAAACCCTAATCATTTAGAGACACAAAATTGTACAGCCTAGTGCATTTAACGCTATTTGGGATTTAACCCAGAGCTGACATTCTACAATAGAATCTAAAGTGGAACCTCCATGTCGTACCCTATTCTGCTTTTGGCCAGTCGCGGTTAGTTAGTTTTTCCGAATATGTGTTGGCGGAGCAAAATACACACGCGCACACACACACACACACAATCACTCAGATTAACTCAACTACCTCAAAATATCAGGACTGGACTGATTAATCAACGCAAACACACTGATCTACACATTCAAACTATTGTACACACCAACCTGTAAAAGCTCTTTAGCAGAATATTCATCAATTGCCAATTTGCACAAACTATTTTTATCTTGGCTGATAATTGCAAGGAACGTTCACTGTTCACTGTTTCTCCTCCCACTACCTCGACTCATCACCTCATTACCACAGAGTATTGTAATGTCATGTTGTTGCATTGTCACTTTGTCGCTCTTGTTAGCACATTTGCTAGCGACATGTTGTCTCTTTTGTATAAAAATGTAGATAGTTCTCTGTTTAACTTCAAATGTCAATCTGTCTTGTCCCAGCTAGCCGGCTAAATATGTCTCCAAGTTAGCTAGTTAGTTTTTTTGTTAATTTATGTTGCTAATTTATGTAGTCATGTCAATCTGTCTGGTCTCAGCTAGCCAGCTAATTAGGTTTCTTAGTTAGCTGGTTAGTTCATTTCTGTTGTGTGTAGCACCTTGGTCCTGGAGGAACGCTGTTTCGTTTCACTGTGTACTAAATTGTATATGGTTGAAGTGACAATAAAAGCCTACTTGACTTGACTTGATAACTGGCTAAATAAACAAACTAATTATAATAAATGGTGTTGATGGAACTTTTGTATAAAAGCAATATCACACTCAAGTTCATGTTGTTGTGCTGAATATCAAAGGCACGACAGCGCTCCCTCTCTCCCGCTCATGTAGTAATATTGCTTAGGAATGCAGTCCTTTAACTTAGATTTTCTTCTCATTCTGTTTGTGAACAAGGCAGCACACCACAGAGGAGTCGATGCCTAAAAATGCATATAATTAATTCATAAATTACTTTGAATATTACATTTACGGAGAAGAACCGAAGTGGGAGACAGGAACGCACTTGAGGAAATTTTGGGAATGTTGCTCATTTGCTCATTTGAAAGGCATAACCTTCACTGCATTACTCTTACATCATTTTAATATGGCTTCTCTAGTGAATCTTTAAAATCTCCAGTAAAAATCAGTAGTTAATTACAAAGTTAAGAATAGTGTGTTACAGGAGTGTGATACTAAAATGTAGTACTAGATGTAACACTAAAATGTAGTATTACTAGTGCCACTAGTAATAGCAAAAGGGTGTTTTTTGGTTTCAATAAACCTTTGGTTCTTAATTCCTACTCTAATGTCTGTTGAACCCTCAATCATCACACTTTTCAAAATTACTACTATAACAAACTAAGTGTTAACGTTACTAAAGACACTTACAGCTAACAGCAGGAGTTTTGTCATCGAATTTCCTCTCCATACTGATCTGCATTATCATAATGGCTATTAGAATTTAATTCATGCCCCAGCCACATAAGCATTTCTGTCTGAAGTGTTCCCACAATGCTTTTTAGGCATTCGTTAAATACAAGGACACTCTGTCACAAATGTTGAGGCTGTCAAAGACTGTGTGGGTTTTGTTTTTTAATTTAGCTAGAGTGTAGAAAGTCAGCTGTGCTGAAGGCACCACCAGGAGAGCGCTGAGTTTGTCTGGACTTTGGGCATATGGAGGTGGCAGGTGGCTGCGTATGCCAGGGCTGGTGGTAGTTCACCACACTGGGAAATACACAAAAGACATCTTCCCTTGCACTGCCAATCACAACTCTGGCTCAGGCTTCCAACTGCTGTTAGAAAGCTACAGTAAACTAAAAGTACAGTCTAAAAAAAAAAAAAAAAAAGCCAAGGTTATATAAATTGCATGTACTCAGCCAAGACAGGACTGGGCTTAAGTAATGGAATATTTTATTCTTTTATTTTATATTTGTTTAATGTGGAGCTCAGCGCATCAAGCTGTATTATCAAAGTCCAATATTCCGCTTTTCTTAATCCCTCCGTCAGGCATGGAAAACCTCGTCATTGTGTGGCTTTTGTCTGAGAATTATAATCAGCATCGTTTCACTCCAAGCTAAAAACATTTTTTTTTTAAAACTATCGGAATTGCTGAAGTACTTTACCTGCTCCAAATACACTAACAAATTCAGTCAGACCAATGCATACAGTAAAACTTCAGTACATAGGCTGCACCAGAGTCCACGGAGTGATCTGTTACACATTCTATCACTTATTTACAGCTGATGTGCCGAGCATGTAAACCATCTTAAACAACTATCGTTATTCTGTATTAAGGTTGGTGGTTAACCTAAGACACAATACATATAAATACGGATGTTTTTGTAAATACTTGTACATATCCCGTCGCGTAACTTAAGGTCTGCTTCTGCAGTTACGGACACGGACAGTTTCTATGGGGTCACAAGCTTTTGGTTAGGCGGCACCTTTTTTTATGGAACAGGCTTCCTGTCGAGGTCCGCAACAGTCCAAGTCTCCCAGTTTTTAAATCTCGTCTAAAAAAACTGTTTGTTTAGACAGGCTTTTATGTAAATCTATGCAGTTTTCTGTCTGTTTTGTTTTTAACCATTGTACTTACACTTTGACTGTAAGGTGTCCTTGAGTGCCATGAAAGGCGCCGTTAAATAAAATGTATTATTATTATTATTATTATTATTTAATTTAATTTAAACTTTCAGTTTTTTAACTTTGCACACACACAGAAAAAGAAAAAACATAGAATTAAAACGCCAGGTAGGATCTCATATGCCTCAAGAACAGCAAATAAAACCATGCATATTGGGAAGAAGGAAAAAAATTAATAAAATGCGGAAAAACACCAACATGGACAAAAGTTCTAAAATGAAAAATAATAAACATAAGAATTCATATGCATGATGCATAGACTGATGATGAGGTGGAACTACTGCCTAAGGTGAGAATTAAATCCAAATTTAACAAAAACCCAGGAGAATGTAGACAGGAGAAAGATCATGCCATTATACTTTCATGCATAAAAATGCATAAAAACTAGGAAAGAATGGGTCACAAATGATGAATGAAAAAAACGGCCTATGGTCCAGAGATCACATGTTTGAATCGTGTAGATGACACCCATGTCCAGGAATCCAAAGTGCAAACCTGGCCATATTTTTCCCCTATAAGTCGCAAAAGATTAGGCTTCCATCTGACTACAGTGTTACACTGCCCCTTGACACAGCATGTGCCTTACAGCAGTCAACCTTCATCCTAGTGACAGCTCTTTGGTTTTGCTCATGTTGCTACTTAGATGTTGGCTGATTGTGGGGTGCACAGGTGTCTTTATGACAGCTAACGACATCAAACAGGTGCTACTCATTTAGAATCATGAGCAGAGTGTAGCTGGACTATTTAAAAGCAAAATAACAGGTCTTTGAGGGTCAGAAATCTGGCTGATAAGCAAGTGATCAAACACTTATTTGACACAGTAATTCACAAATAAATTGTTTAAAAATGTGATTTCCGGATTTTTCTTTTTAGATTCTGTCTCTCACAGTGGAAATGCACCTATGCTGAAAATTGTAGACCCCTCCATGATTTCTAAGTAAGAGAACTTGCAAAATCACAGGGTGATCAAATACTTATTGACCTCACTGTATATGGACTGCTTTCTCTGATGTTTGTATTACTGTAGATTGTTGTTGAACATTTTTGAAAGACTATGTTTATTTTACACACTTTCAAGTCCTACACCTACAAAACCAATTCCAGTTTATCACCTAACCATCTTCATGCGCGTTACAGGTCTATAAGAACTACAGTTTAAGCTGCACACAGCTATTAAAAATCCTATTTTATTTATCAGAAAATAATCCTATATCATTTTACATGCAGAATACACATGCACCCAATCTCATCGGGAACACCAGAGAAAGGGGAATAGCGACTTTAGATGGTGGAGATACCAGAAGCAAATCAACCAAAAGAAAAAATGAAAACGTAACTCCATGGCACACAATAATCACAATGGAACACAATAATCAAAGAGGAAGTGGGGAAAAGGAAGAATGGTTGTGTTTTTATGTTTTTCCCCCAATGTGCTGAAGTCCCACACAGAGCACTAGTTTCAGATAAGTCTGGATAAAATAATGCACTTAAAAAAGAGAAAGAAAAGTTTTACATCAGGTTACAAGCTATACGTCTTTATTCTGTTATAAATAACTGGAAATATAATTAGGTAACAATGTGATTTAGATACGTGTGATGATAGTGATGATAGATAACTTCAGAGAAAAAGGATAATGTTTTCATTCGTTTGTCCATCCATCTATCCATCCATCCATTCATTCATCCATCAACCAACCAGGCAGCCATCTATCTATCTAACCAATAATCCATCTATCTAACCAATAATCCATCCATCTAACCAATAATCCATCCATCTAACCAATAATCCATCCATCTAACCAATAATCCATCCATCCATCCACGCAGCCACCCAAGCAACTAACCAACCAGCCACCAATTCATCCATCTATCCTTTAATCAACAAACCAACCAACCAACAATCTGTCCAACTATCCAACTATCCATCCATCCATCCAATCTTCCATCAAAGGGGATATGTCGCTCTGTTTCATAAATATTATTATATTGCCATTATTTAAAATGATGCTCAGTTGAGCAATACATTGCTAGTAAACAAGACATGGAAGTAAACAGGGATTGAGCATAAAGCTGTATATTAAAGAAACAGCTAAGCCAAAAATAAACAGTACATATTTTTTCTTAACGCCAAACATTATCATTAATGATTAATTATAACAGTTTCAAAATACAACCAAAATAAAGGTTGTATTATATAAGAGAGAAGAAAATGGGCTCTGCCATACTAAAAAGTAAATCACTACATGATGTTACCAACCCAAAGCTGACAATTGTCCTGTAATAGCACAAACCAAAGTGTTTCCCTCCTCAGCGATTTGCCAGCTATTCCACTTTTTATAAAAGAATATTATCATGTCATGCTATTATTTATTTACTTATTTATAGTTACAATTAATTTTGTGAAACATCCACAAGACACCTTACTTCCTGGTAAAACACATTGTAGTAAATGAAAATAATTCTCTCACTAGATTCTTGTAAGGTTAATAAGACAAAAACATATGTTGTAATGTTACCGGGAAACCACAAAGTGCAAAGCTCTCTGTCCTGAAGACACTCCCCATGGAGAAAAACAGACCAACCAAGCACAAATCCTTCTAAAAACATTTTTGGTGTTTACTTACAGAACGCGTCACCATATCAACAATTTTATACACAATATACACAGCTGGGACCATAAATATTTGAATAATGACCGTGTATTCATATTTCTTCTCTTTGTACGCCACCACAAAGAATATGAAACAAAGTAATAAAGATGTGACGTGATTCAAGTGTAGACTTTAACAAATGCATTAACTGGATAAGAATTACAACCATGTTTTGGATGCAGATCCTTTGCAGTCAATGACTACCTGAAGCCTGGAACCCATGGACAACAACCTCCCTTAAGATTGTTTTGCCAGGCTTTTACTACAGCTGCCTTCAGTTGCTGCTTGCTTGTGGGTCTTTCTGGTTTTAGTTTTGTCTTCAGTAAGTACCTGTAAGAAGCATGCTCAATTTGGTTGAGGTCATGTGACTGACAGCTGTTTAAGAACATTGAGTCTCTCTGCCTTAAGAAGCACTTGGGTTGTTTTTGCTGTAAGTCATTAACCATCTGTAATGGAAAGTGCCATCCTGTCAGTTTCGCAGCATTTTTCATGAATCTAAGCAGAGCTTTTATAGCTCTATACACGTCAGAATTCATTGCAACTTCCACTGGCAGTCATGTGTACCCATGCATAATATAATGCTTGACAGATGATGTGGTTTGCTTCATGCTTCATCATGAGCCCTTCCATTTCTTCTACAAACTCTTCTCTTCCCATCACTACAGTACAAGCTAATCTTGGCGTTGTCTGTCCAAAGGGCAGTTTTTTTCTTTATTTAGGTGTTTTGTATCCAAGTCCAACCTGGCATTTCTGTACTTGTTACCAGTGGTTCTTATCTTTAGGTTAAACATCTGTATTTACTTACATGAAGGCGTCTCTTGAGTGTACTGTAGATTCTGACAATGATTAGCCCATCTCTTCCAGACTGTTCTTGACTTGACTAGATGTTCCCTTCCCTGATTATTTGTTTTTGTGATCCTGATCTCATTATTTCAATATTTTATGTTCTTTTTGATTGTACCAAATGGCTGATTTGGCTACTACTTGGCTGCTATTGCTATGATAGGTCTTGTTAGCTTTTTTTTCACCTTAATTTTGGCCTCTCTCACTTGCACTGAAAATCTACACTTAAATCAAACCTTTCAAATGAAAAATGTCTGTAGCTTTCATTAAACTGTTGAGTATTATTTACTGTTAGCTTCAGACGGCGCAAGAAAAAACAAGCCTTAATAAAACTACTTAGTGCATAACGAGTGATTAGTATACAATATAATTTTTATTACATCTAACTTCAGACATTGAGCCTTACAGTTTCTGATGATCTCTGCAGTTGGGGTCAATTAAATTGTATTTATATAGCTCTTTTAACAATAGACAGCAATGAGTAACAGCAAAGTAAATGCTGGGGAAGAAAGTGTACTACTGTATATACTGTAGCTATGACACTTTGAATTGATTGGATTTGTTGGGGATTATTAAATATATTAAAATGGTTTGAGGTCAAAGTGTGATTTAAGACGAAGACAAAAGTGTGATTTATAAACTGATGGTTGTGAGCTTCTTGTACTTGTTGGTGACAATAACCCTATCGCTCAAAAACTAAAGAAAGCAAACTGCAGATGCCAATATGTCTTGGTTGATGGACTATATTTGGATTAACTTGGGGAAAATGTAAATTTTTTAATAAAAGAAAAAAGTTGAATGTGTCTCGTCAGTAACAACGGTCGACTCTGGAAACGACACAGATTGCTCTTTGCAAATTAAAACGGGAAATGCAGCTTCAGAAGTCTGCACGGTTATTCAAGTCTGCCGGACCCATGCTGTCGGGCTCGGGCTCTGACAGATCCGCAGATGACACAACTGGTCTGCCAGAGGAATGACTATCTGACTGAGGTTCATGGAAGTCTATAAGCAGCAGTTAAGCTCCAGAGGAAGCATTAGCTCCATGTTCCCTGAATACATCGCATCATCATTTGGCCTGCAAACAGCTCTAATGAAAGTCCTGATCAAAAACAACACAGGCAGAGCTGAGGCGCTCTGGACTGCAGAGACACGGCCGTTAAGGACGTCTGGAGTCTAATGACTGCAGCCAGGGTGGAAAATACAGCAGGAAGAGAGAGAGAGAGAGAAAAAAAAAGAGTCTCTATCTCATTCCCTTTTTTATGTCTTTCGCTGACACGTGGTGCGAGTGTGAGAGATCACCATCACACTGTCAAGTTTATCCTCCTATATGGCACTCATGCATTGAGACACACTCTTGCTAAAACACAATACACACACAATCCTGGGACAATACATAATTAACATTGCTCTCACTAATCAATAATACAAGCGCAACACCCAAGTGGATCGTTCTGATAACACAAAATTATATATAATAAAGAGCACACGCTGTCTCAAAGCAAAACCTGTTTTGAATTGATATCCAGACATTTCACTGAGCGTTATCTCACTTACGCCATAGCTACCTTCACTTAAACAAATGAGTGCTTGAGTTTGGTACCTACACTATAAATCCAAATCCCGCAGGTATAGCAAACACATTAAAGTGATGTGATGTCCCGGTAAGGTAGATGTTGCATTGTCCCATTTTTGAACATTTTCACTCAACCACAGGCAATAGTTTTTTACCTGATAAGATCCACGACATCACCTATGTTGTTGGAAAGCACTGATCGAGCACTGATCTTCAGATACTCTGGTTTCCTCCCACACTTCAAAGACGTGCAGAATAGAATGATGTTTTTGGAATTCCCAAATTGCCAACAGTGTGTGTGTGTGTGTGTGTGTGTGTGTGTGTGTGTGTGTGTGTGTTGTAATGGATTGGCACGACGAAAAATAAATGAATGAATGAACTTGTTAAATTGGAGTTGAGGAAAGATTTAGAGGTCAGAAACGATGAGTTATGAGTTATGCCGGTAGTACATTCGCACATTTCATCTGTATGCTTGAGTTAAGTATAACGTAATGTATTTTGTACAGTTTAGGAAATTAGAATCATACTTAGGTGTGTTTAATTCCACAATGTGGCTTGCACGTGGGTATGGATCAAAATCACTGACCCGAGCATGTCTGGTTCGAAAGCCATTTTGACCCTGAATCGATCCAACTGCAGGATGTGAACCAAGTATGCCATGCTTCAGGCACAGATATTTTTTTCTTTGATGCAAGCTGCTAAACTGACATGTGAGGCACGAACTGCTCCAAGCGACAAGTGCTCAAACGCAATGTGTTTGGATGGACAAAAAAATAAATAAAAAATAAATGTGGGCTATGGGACTTATAATATTTATTTATTTATAAAAAAATTTTTTATTAGTGCGTGTTATCGGTTGAGTCTGTATCTGATTTACTGACCAAATCAGATTTTTCTGTTATTCATATGTTTTCAGTGTGACCTGTGTGTGAGCCTGACATTAATCTGGTCGGATTGCGCTCTTAATCTGACCCGCATGTGCAAAAGAACAATGTGTCACACGATATGTTCAAACACGCTGTAAAAACACATTATTTGGCCACCTCTTTACTTTCTTTCAGTTTTGCTTTTAAACTTTTGTCTTTTCTTCACCGCTGCAGCCAGAGACTTCCATGTTCCGCGTTCAGCTGTTTCCTTTATGATCTCTTTAAACATTAATTATGTGTTGTAACCCAGTTGTTTAAGCACATGTGAGTGCAACATGACACAAGTGTGTGTGTGTGTGTGTGTGTGTGTTACTGTTTACAGTTATTACCTTTCTATCAATTCCATATAAAACTATTGGATGCTTTGTTATCTCGTTTTTGTTAATTAATGCAGCTGTGGTGATAAAATCCTAATGGCAACTTTAAAGATATGTCAATGCATGAACCGATGTGGTGAATTCAATCATCTTTTCTTTGCCGGGATTTTTGGATATTAGCTCTCCGCACTTGGAGAAAAGTTCTGCTTTGTTCCGCTGAGCTGTGGAAGCACTACACTGTGATTGAAGTCCTTCTTCACTCTTATCCTCCATATCTCCTAGAGCAGATTTTCCTGCCTATATATATTTTTTTCACGAATAAATGAAAGAGTTTAAAACAAGCAATGGTTTCAGCCTTGCACTTTCCACGACTGCCTTTTATTGCCGGTTGGTTTTGCTTGTTTTTGGTCCATTTTTGCAATATGTCATATATATATATATTAGGGCCGGGACTCGATTAAAAAAATTAATCTAATTAATTAGAGGCTTTGTAATTAATTAATC
>JAQQZT010000007.1:17200096-17212267 GCA_030068275.1 Clarias platycephalus | reverse complement strand
CCCCCCCCCCCCCCCCCCCCCCCCCCCCCCCCCCCCCCCCCCCCCCCCCCCCCCCCCCCCCCCCCCCCCAAAAGGTGTAAAGAGAAAAACAAGTGGTAGAATGGTGAGTTCCATGATTTGTGTCGAACTAGCTGTTGTACTGAGAGCCGCACGCACACAAACACACAGACAGGCAGACACACAAACACGTTCACTGACAAACTGACCACCCATAAGCAGCTGGATGTGTTGCTGATTCATCAAAACAGACTCTGTTTCTCTCTCTCGCTCTCTCTCTCTCTCACACACACACACACACACACACACACAGAGTAATAACCTCACTAACAAACTAACCACCATAAAAGAACCAGCATGATTTATTATTAACTATACTACTGCTTGACTGTTGCTGATTCATCTAAACACACACAGTCTAAGAGTCATAACTCCGTAGGTAAAAAGAAAAAGATAATCTACCTCTATTTTATATTTCTATAGTTATCTCCAAAGGAAACACATTCCATGAAATAAAGACTGTGGTTATATCCGGTACCAAGACCACAATCCAAATCATAATGCAAAGTCAACAGGAAAAAAAAACTGATTTGAAGAAGGCAGTGTTTGACGTTTGGCAGAATTAGAAAGATATGGCTGGAAAAAAATATGGGGAAAAAAAAAAGAAATTGGCCCACAGGCTGTCAGAATTGGGAACAAAGATGTGTGGAGGATTTTAAGAGGGAGGAGGTCCAACGCTGGATAGAGGACATAAAAGAGGTGGGGCAGTTTTAAATGTACACAAGTTACTAGAAAACTTTTCAATCAAATATACAAGTATACAGTCACAAGGCACTTTATTTGGAATATCTGCCCTCTACACGTTCATGCAATGAAGCAATTAGTACAACAAAAACTCTCCAGGTAAATTAAATGTTATATATTAAAAAGATGTATTCTTTATATTTTTTATTTTAATGATATTTTATTGTAACTTTTGTACATCTGTACATTTGTAGATTCGTCCATCTTCATTGTAAATTGTAAAATCTGTAGTTTAATTGTATTCTTCTTGTGCAAATTTTATTTTTTTTTGTAGTGAAATCTTTTTATTCTACCATATCTTAAAATTTTTAAGTCGTGTAAACATTTCACTGCATATCCTATAGTGTATGTGACATGTAAAAAAATGTAAATTGAATTTTAAATTCGAGGTCAGGAGCTTTTGTAAACGCTCCCACCAAACATCAGAACTTGAGGAAGAAGTGATCGCAATTACTTTGACTGTAGCATGTTTAGCAACTGTTAATCACCTAGAATGTTCACACACAACAGCCTCTGGAGACTGGTGTAAGAAGAAATATTCCCCCACACCGAAAAAAAATAAAGTGCCAGTTTGGAGGCCAAAACACCTCATTATAAAGATCAGAAAATAACAGCTATACTGTCCGAAGCAATTCAAAATACCACGACTTACAAAAGTGCAGAAAAGCTTTAAAGCTTTACAAAACTCACAGCACTTCCATGTTTGAAGAGCTACAGCAACAGAAGACCGTGAGCACAGGTTCACTTTAATGACTGGACATATAGCACACCACCTCTCTATATGAGATCTGTGAGAGATCCTAAGAGTACAATTCCATACATAAGGAGACTGACTAATGACTAACCACCCAAATGAGGATGGGTTCTCGTTGAGTCCGGTTCCTCCCAAGCCATCTAAGGGAGTTTTTCTTTGCCATCTTCGCCCTCGGCTTGCTTATCAGGGACTATCAAATTCCGTACAAACTTCCATAATTTTCATTTGACTATGTAAAGCTGCTTTGCGACAATGACAATTGTTAAGAGCGCTATGCAAGTAAAATTGAATTGAATAAGGAGATGCAATATACAAATAAATGTGAACTGAAGTGAAAAATTTGTGGCAGAGCGAGGGTGTATTGGTTTACAATTCCAGGGTTGAGGGTTCGAGTCCTACCTTCAGGTCTCTGCGCATGAAGTTTGCATTTTCTCCTTGTGCTTGTGGAGGGGTTTCTTCCGTGAGTGAGAAAGTAAGTGAAAGACTTACAGCGATCTGTCTTTAGGAGGCGCTCTTTCACGGTTTAGTTATCATTTCGACATTTTCAGTTCTATGAGCTGTGCTTTTTATGGAGTTTTGCTTGATAAAACTGCTATGTCACAAATACTTCTGGCAAATTTACAACTGACCGGCATTCGTCAACAATCATCAAAAGCATTATCAAACTTTTGCAAATCTGGTGGGAATCTTTAGTTAAGCTTAGCTTATAACCACAAAGTACTTACACACAACTAGGGCTGCCTTCAGAGGACCAAACAGGTGAGTCCAAGTCCAATGGAGCGAGATCAGGACTATAGGGATGATGCTTTATCACTTCAAAACAAAGTTTTTGCAGAATGTCGACAGTGTGGGCGGTGTTGTCATGCAAGATCACAACATACTCAGATAGCAGTCCTCCGCGTTTAATTCGAAGTTTAGGCTTCAACTCTTCAATAAGCATCTCCCTGTAATGAGCACTGTTTTTTTTTATTTATTTTTTTAAATAATATTCCCATGTTAATGTTAATAATGTTAGCCAAAGGAAAGCCTAGAAAACTGTATGCATTGATTTTCCAGCTGATGGTGGACGTTCTGTTGGTGATTGAGGATGTTTCCATTCCATGCTTATTTCGAACTTTGTTTCGAACACCCTCAGACCACAAAGAAAAAGAATCACTGCACGCTGCTCTGGTTTCGTGCAAATCATTGCAGTTACCATTGCAGTTACAAATAAACTGATGTAACACCCATAATGGCATGGGCTGCCACTTCAAATCATCAGGTGCAGTGATTTTATTTTTGCTTGGCACGGTCATAGGACCAGATCTAATACAGCGTCCTAATCATCTTACAATGTTCCATGATAAAAATTTGACTTTTCAGACTGCTAAAATGCTTCAGGGGTGATTTGATGAACAACATGATAAAATGCTTTTCTTACCAAATTTAAACATCACTGATCATTTATGGGAAGTTCTGGAGCCTAGACTATGAATCACCACTCAAAGAAATAGGCTTTCTTTTTAAACAAGAGGCTCTATACACATGTGCGTCCAGCACTTTGGCAACAGTCTGAAAAAAAGACCACATATGGGTGCAATGGCAACGTGTACACCCACCTCCAGCCACTCGGGACAGCTTTCCAAACAGGATTAAAGTTCTTACAGAAGTGCTTAGATCCTCCATTATACTTCTATGAGTTTCTTTTATTTTTAATACACACACACACACACACACATACATATATATGTGAAGGAATGCAGGCTACCAGTTTTCCCATGATCTTGTTCCCTAGACCCAACCATGCACACACGCATATGGTAATGTAAAACAAATGTTTTCATTAAACCCACTGTTGTGTAGCACTAATACTGTGATTGCAGCAGCTGGTTCGCATTGTGGCTGTGCACAAGCTAGACACATACAGTTCAAACCTCAGAGAAACCAAAGCCGCGGCATCAAACGCTGAAGCGCTCGCACAAATCTGCTGCCAAATGCCGCACACATATAATCAGCTGCTGTTTGTTCATCTGCAATGCTGTATGTATGGATGCTTCGGAAAAGTGGAGAAGTCTTTATTGTGGCTCGAGAAGCTGACAGTACTGGTGCTGTTTTGGTGGTCTGGGTGAGCAGCCCAGCGAGACAACAGTCTGGGTCTGTGCGTCTATCTGTAAGTCAGAGTTGTCATCGACAAAGCGAGAAATAAATCAAAAGACAAAGTCTGAATCCTAGACGACCCAGATAAGGACTAAAACAAACAGACCCCGCCCCCACCACAAATAAAAAATCAGATCAGCGGTGACAGCTTGATAGTGACAAATCAAAATTCAAACCGAAATTCAAAACACTCATTCTGTTTGGGAATGAGGCCAAAGCCATTTCACTCTTAAATGTTTTCTGTAGCCTAAAAAGAAAAAAATAACAGCAGTGAAAAATCAGCAGCTCATTTCTAGCCAATATATCAAGTTGAACTGAGTGTTGAACATAGTGACAAGCTAATCTTGAAATTGTGCAGAATTCAGGCCCTAGATTAGGCTATTCGGACATTCATCTGCCAGAAGTTTTCTGGATTTGCGTGTGTAAGGGACGAGTATGGTGTGAAGCTTTAAATTGCCTCTTGTTTTAATGTTACATAGTACTTCCCTAATTTTGGGAGGAATGTGTAAAGGTACTGTACTGTAAGTGTCTATTGACCACTAAATGTATAGAGGCTACTGGGAATTTGGGAAAATGGAACTCGTATCACTCTAATTAAAGAAAAACTGGCAACCTTGGAGGCATCAACTACACTGCAATAATTTGAATGAGGTGATGTAAAAATTTACTCAAAAGACATGCATAACCCGAGTCTGAATACATGAAACTTTCCACACATAAATACCGACTTAATGGCCATATTGCAAGTTGCAATCAATATGATTCAATGGCATTAATGTTTGTGGTCTGATTTGTCTCAAGTATATATTTCTTATAGGTTTTAAAGTATTGAAAACTGCTGCAAGTGTTTACTAAGCATTGAAATGATGTGTAACTGCGTTTTATTTAAATGTCATGCGTCATACAAAACGATAAATTTTATCTTCTCACTCCATTGCAGAAGGTGGCAGTATTGTGCCAACTGCCCACAAATTCAGCAGAACTTTCACAAAAAATTTAAGTATTTGTGGAAGAAGCAAGCGGTTTGTATTTTCTGCAAAAGCTATGGTACATTTTAAAGGAATTTGTCAACTTCAGAATACAGGTATTCCCTGACTTACGAACGAGCCAACATTCATAAGTCTGATTTGTTCTTAAATCCGACAAAATGAGTCTTATGCACCTTTGACACGAATATAAAATATAAAGCATACCAATCCACACTGCCAACATGTGGCCAAAAAAATGTAACCGCACCTATGGAAATGAATCTTACAGTGAAATGTTGTCTCTGCGCCTTTAAATCGCGAGGGGAATTCAGGGTGCCATTTTGTCTCAGAGCTGTTTTCCACTGTATTGGACTGTGAATTCTACTTTGTGGAGGATTTCCCGAAATTAGGATTATTCACCATGAGGACCGTGAGGACAGCTGTACAGGACAGCCATTTTGTATCTTCGTGCTTCCGGACTGATTCATTGAAACTGGTGAGGCCGACTCATTTCTCCTGCATCCTGTCGCACATACAATACAGTATACCAGACTTTAGACGTTTTATACATTCACTTACACATTGAAAATATTCTATATAATTGTAAATACTGGTATGTGGTGCACAGCAGTGTTTTTTTTTTTTTGTACATGTGGGCTACTTCCATGATTGAACCGGAAGTAGAACCGCAGTGCATTTAGATTTGGAGAAATTCGTAACTCAAAATGTTCATGAGTCAGGAAATACCTGTATTTAAGATTTGTAAGTTTATCTAAATAAATGTTTAAACCTGAATAAATTCTGACTCGAAAACCTGCTATTGACCAACATAAGGCTGCACAGTTATAGCTCTTCCATTTAAGGTCTGGAAAACCGTGTGCTCATGGAGCTTGCTTTGTGCACATGAGCATTGTCATGCTAGAAGGTTTGGGCTGAAAAGTGAAATGCTACATCATATAAAGACGTTCTAGGCACATGTGCTTCCAGCAGTTTGTGGCAACAGTTTGGAAAAAAGCCCACATATGGGTGTAATGGCAACGTGTACACAGACCAGTGACTATATCTATATATACTGTACTTTATGAATAGAGTATTTCAACACATATGGCCATGTTCAGTGTTGTACTGAAATAGCAATTATGGCAAATTTTACTTTCAGTTTGTCTCTTCAGGGATCACTTACAGTAGAGATTGGTACTTGCAAAAAATTGCAAAGAGAAAAGGCAAATCAGTAGCTCCTGCCCCCAGGAGAAGACTACATGTCCAGGCTATTTGTTTTTCATAAATCGCTGCCCAGTGAACACATTTTTAGCAGTATATATTTGTTTCTCTTCTAAAAACAACCAGAGAAATAAAAAAATAAATGCTTCTATCACCTTTATAAAAAAGGTTTTATTTGTATGTATATTTAAGGAAAATGTGTTTCACAATGGCGTGACACACCTTGATGCTGTAACTGTAACACTTGCTGTTTATTCTGAATTCCACCATCTGCTACATCATATACATCAGCTTTCTCTAAGCGGATTAATTAATTTGCACAGATGACATGCATCCTTTTCAGGATCAGCAACACACACACACACACACACACACACACAGGTATGTGAAAATACTGACATATGAAAAAAAACAAAATGCACCATAAGGTGTTCTATAACTCTCTTACACACACACACACACACACACACACACACACACACACACACACACACACATATATCACCTCGCAATTAAATATTAAAAAAAAAAGAAAAAGAAGCTAGACAGACTCTGATGCTGCGGTTCCTCAGTACCCGCACGGGATTGGGTCCCGGACCCCTTGCAGATATCAAAATCTACAGATGCTCAAATTCCTCATTTCTACTACCACAATGGATTTCAAATGAAGCAATAAAAATGTGATTTGTGGGCTTTAATTTAACGGATGGAAAAGAAAAAGAAAAGAAATGGAATGTTCTTAAAGGGCTGACCCCAACTGACTTTTCACTTCCTAAAGATAAAACTGAAGACAGAAACCCCCTCAAACACGGATGAACTGAATAAGGCCATTTCGTATTTAAAATAAGCCTAACCATTTTAAAGGAATTCATTTGTCCAATTACTTTTGAACCTGTGAAAATGAAGGGGCTGTGTAAAAAAATAAATAATAATAAATAGAAAGTCTACACTTCAATGACATATTGATTGCATCTTTTCAAATCCACTGTGGAGATGTACAGACACAAAAATATAAAAACTGTCACTGTCCAAATAATTACACGCTGTCTGCAAACAGTTGTTATTCTGTACTGTTTAGGGAATCATAGCAAGTCTTTCTTGGTAACCCACTACAGAACCCCAGTGTGTAAAAGTGTAGAGGAAGACTCCAGAGACACTTCAGTGTGTTTCTGCAAACTCAACAAAACCCAAACAGCAACAGAAACGGGTCTGTCCCAGACTCCTTCGTGTCATCAAGTTCAAGCTCTTCCAAGCTCTCGCTCTTCTGGTTTTGGAAATAAAATGTAAACACAAAGATACGCAAATAAGTAAAAGTGGCAGGATGCTACAGCAGGGTCTGCCTACATATCACTTTCTCCACATGGATTCAGCGTAGCGCTCAGCACGGCGCAAATTCAAGTTTTGCTTTTTGGAACTTTCAGGAATTTTTCTGCATATTTTCAACGTACAGTATATTGAAAGACGGTGGGGGGAATGTTGATATACTGGGCCGACTGTAATATCTTTTGTAAACTAATGAAGACGAAAACATTACGGCTAAATTTCCTGCTTTCTTTGCTGGGTGCAAATACTAATTTATATACTCACAATTTATATACTCATTATATCGGTTTTAATGCACCTGACTAGCTAAGAGAATCAAATATCTGCATACCATTTATATTTGAGTTAGACTCTCAGGCAAAGAAAACATGGAACTGTGCATTCCATGGAAAGGTTTCACTTCCCAGGTAGGCCAGATAACGCATTTATGATTTGTTCATCCCTCCAATAAAGATATAATTTTATACCCAAACTTTGTATACAACTTAATTTATGCTATTACTCTTTATAAATCTCCTACAACACATTAAACGTATGTGCAATTTAACCCATTCTTAAAGAGAGAGAGAGATATGAGGGGTGTCTACTCAAATCCTACTTTTAACTTTAACCATTAACTTTATTTACAATTTTAATATATAGCTATAATTCCAGCATTGATCTTTTGTTGTCAGGCCAACATCTGGAAACAGTAGTTTTTTAAAATAAATTTTCACACTTTTATGTGAACCTTTCTGGACAAATAGCAAATTTTATAACACAAGATAAATTAATATTTAACACGCTGATATCAGAACTACAATTAGATCTGTATCTCCTATCCACAGGAGGTAGGGTGGACATCTTGTGTCATACTTGTGTTATTAAAGGGGAGAAGAAGAAGGAGAAGAAACAGACACAACAAACCAAAACCAGACATAACATGGCAGGCTTTTGAAAAGCTAAGCCAATACAGATGAAAAGGACAAAAAATGCTTCAGCTTCATGCTACAGCTATGGAATTTAATCAATCGTGCATTTTAATCAATATTTTATTGATGGATTCCTTTAAGTGAATTAACGGGTCAGGTGTTTTTTGTTTTAGTTCATTATGATAAAGTTTAAAATACTATTTTCTTAAAAAATAATGAATTCCATAAAAAAAAATACCACAGTCTCTGCAAATGGAAACCGCTTTTATCTACTGTGTTTTGTGACACTATTCTAAATTTTTTTCTGGCAAGTTTATGAACAGTTTGTCAATCACTGCCACCTACTGGACTGGAGTGTGGCACATAGATTTGCAGGGAAAAAAAAAGATTACCGCTTTGTATGAGACATGACATTTAGAGAATCAACAATATAAGTTACAGCAGTTCAATGCATATTAGATACTATAAGTAGTTTCCATTACTTTAAAACCTGTAAGAAATACAGCTGCTCGAGACAAATCATACAGCATACATACGTTGGTGCTATCGAAGAAAATTTGAAAATCACTATGCCTCAAAATCAGATTCAACTGAATCAACAAGCCATTTATGATACACAGTTTAATTAGGAACATTCCATACTTTAAAAGATTTAAATTTAAATGTATTTATTTAGGCCTCCATCTCTTCATGCCGATATCTATCCTTAACATTTCGAAAATGAGCAGACACGGATCCAAGTAGACAGAAACGCTTAATGTAAGACAGAAACCAGTGAAAACACAACAGCGGCCAAGTCCAACACCGCGGCGGCTCATAGCACGCAAGGCCATGAGGAATTGTGCTACACAAAACCAGCTATTGACAAAATAAGCACCAAAATCCTTTAAAGCCCAGTTGAGGATCAGATATCCTGATGTACTCCCACAGAGCCTGCAGCTCGAGCCCAGTCCGCAAGCTAAAGCAAAATAATTACTATGTTAATCGTTATTAGACAAACATTACACAGCGTTTATGACCGATCAAATTAGAGGTGTGAAGCATAGAGTTCCACACATAAAATGAATATTCATAAAATTCAGATTCTCTGTTCATTCCCTGTTCAGGAAAAAAAATATGAAGCCAGCTTAATGCTTTTGAGACAGAAGGGAGAAAGAGGACCACGTGGTTATGGCTGAAAATTGAAGTGCAGGGAAGCGACAGACATTCAGTGTAGTAGGAAAAAAGATGTATGCTTCACATAAAGCCAAACTTTCCTGAATAGGAACGACTAAAGAAAGAAAAAGAGAGAGAGAGAGAGAGAGAGAGAGAGAGAGAGAGGAGGGTGAAAGACGAAATGCCATTCATCTACACGCAGTTATGGCTGAGCTGGAGAGGAAAAGAGAGAGCGAGGAAAAAACAAGAAAGAGCAAGAGATGCATTACTGAGAATGTAAGAGCACTTTCTGAGAGTGGGAGAGGGACAGAGTTCCAAGATACTACAATTGTGTGATTTCTTTCTTAAAAACAATGTAGGTTATAAAGAAATTAAAAGAAAGAGGTAGAATGAAAGACTTCATTCTAGATTTAAGTTCAATTCATAGATTGTCCATCTGATTAGACATTTTAGGTGTGAAAACATATCAGTATGCTTGTAATTACTAAATATCACCATTTCAGATATATATCATCTTTCGCTCTCTCTTTTTTTTTTTTTTAGCCATACCTGAGATTTGGTAACTATGAGATCCATAGCATATTATTTCCTTGGAAATGACTACTCTCCTCTTGATAGAAATGTCTCATCGAAAGAAAAAGGTGGTTGGTCAGAATGACTTTCTGTTGATTTGTAATGACCTTTCACGTTATTAAAGTAGACTCAAATCATGCTGGCAAAATAACTGCCTCCCACAGTACATCAGAGCCACCTCTCACTGTAGGGGTCAAGCATTGAGGTCTGTACCGTTCCCTTGGTATATGCCACACATGTACTCGCCCACTTGTCGAGAAGATGAAGGATGAGTCATTTAACCAGATCACTTTCTTTCTGCACTTTCTCTGTAGAGTTTTGGCACTAGGGTCTAACACACTCCAGTATTACAAGAATAGTCTTCTTTGTGTAGTTGTTCTAGCTGACAGATTAAACAGATATAATCTGTCACCTGAAGAACTATTGCTTTTCTGTTTATCCTTAGATTTAGCAGTGGTGGATCAAAAAGTTAAGGCTCTGCGTTACAGATCGGAAGGTCAGGGGTTCAGGCCCCGGGACCGCCAAGCTGCCGGTCAAGCTGGTGTCAAGCTGCCCTTGAGCAAGACCCTTAACCCTGTCTGCTCCTGGGGTGCTGTATCCTGGCTGACCCTGCACTCTGACCCCAGCTTCCTTATTGGAAAATACAAAAATTTCACTGTGCTGTAAGGTACATGTGACCAATAATTGAATTCAATCTTGAATTTTCTTGATCTTGATTGATGTACTCCTCAAAAATCTAAATGCACACATAGCTTTGAAGTACTCACTGTTTCTACTGAATCTCTTTCAAAACTCCTTATTTCCAGCCTCAATAATGAAACCTTTTGCCATCCTGATCCAAAAATTTCAACTTGGCTTGCTAAGCGGTTTTATACATGTGACATAGCATAGCTGAACTGTAATTGAAATACGGTATCTACAGCAGTAAACACAGCTTAAGTGCTCGGGAAAGAAGGGGTTTGACCTTATGACTTTACAAGCAAATATGACAACCCACATCGCAGATAAAAATATTTGCCTCAATTTTCTCCTTGTTTTCGTGTCACTGACCGGTTTTGAAGCCAGGTTTTGCTAGCTTGTGGTGAAAATACGTTCCTACAATTCTCAAGACTCTGAAATGACCATCTGTCATCCGTGTGGTTTCTGCAGACCAAAATTTTTTGGTCCCGATGACCCTGACTAGACAGCAATTTTTAAATAAAGACTACAGCTCCATTTCCAGATCGAAGATTTCATGTTTTTTTTAACTGACACTCATGATCATTCATGTCAAAAAACATGCAACATATCCTGGTGTCCCTGAGAGTGTTGTCTCAAATGGACTATTGCATTCTTCTTGTGTTGTTGCCACAAAAAAAAAAAGTACAAACATTTTGATCTTTTTGACCTGTGGTCAAGAAAAAAACAAGCATTATTTTGTTTTTTTTATAGATATTAGATTGTTGGTTGATTGTTGGTTGTATTGTTGGAAGGATGCCACAATACAAAGAGAGATGTGCCTTCCTTTCCCTCTTTATTTTCATTTCCACTCCTGCCTTGTAGAGTAGCAGATCTCAGCCGTCATGATTAGTCTTTGATTTTGTAGGGTGTGTGTTGTGTAATGTGGTTTGGGCGGTGTCTTTAAAAGGGGCCTGAATAGCTGAAGTTTGGTCAAACACCCACAACCTCCTGCCCTCCACCCCCCACTGCCATTTATCCCTACTTTCACTCCATCATCTGGTTCAAAGACAAATGTTCCATCCACATCTAAAAGCCTCTTTGTTCTCTCCTTCCTTTCTTTATCCCCTCTGGTGATATGATAAATGAATCATGACTATGACAACATACCTAGGTCAGGAAGTGTGAATGGTTATATTGTTAACATTGGGTTATACCAACACAGGTGATTACATCATGGGAATATAGCCCTGTAGGCTGCTTTGAACTAGGTTTACTGCAGAAGTATTAGAAGTATTAAAAATATACAGTAAGAAGTATGAGATCAGAGTGGTGGCACTATGGTGGATCTAAACCTAGCAACATACTAGGGACACCAGCTTTGGCCTCATGACTATTACACTCAGCATTGACAGGAAATTGAATTTCAATATATATATATTTTTTAAATCACTTGTCAGCTTGGATGTATGAACAAAGAAAAATGTTCAAGACCCCAACTCATATTGCTTGACATGTCCAAAATCACCAAGAGACATGACACTACGTTGTACATGTCTCGTACCATTGTGTTTATAATCATAACACACACAGATGCGCGCGCACACACACACACACACACACACACACACACACACACACACACACACACACACACACACACCCACACACA
>JAQQZT010000007.1:17162060-17174993 GCA_030068275.1 Clarias platycephalus | reverse complement strand
TTGGGGAACGCACTGATGATCAGGGATCGATCCATTGGGGAACGCACTGATGATCAGGGATCGATCCATTGGGGAACGCACTGATGATCAGGGATCGATCCATTGGGGAACACTTTCAATTCATCTAAAGGACGTTGGGCTGCACAGAAGAAACCCCAATGGGCTTCCACTCCGCATAGCCATGAGCAAGAATCTAAAACTGTACAGTTTGCGTGGTCTAATATATTGCTTGGTGTGTGCATATACAGATCTAACCCAGTTAGTAATGCAAACACTATTGCTGTCTGGCAGGCTGGACTAATGAAATGATAATGAAAACAAATTCCCAGTTTATTGGTACACAGCAATTAAACATCTCAGCAACTTTCCCATTAATTCAAGTAGTTTCAATGCACTTGGTCTGTCGCTACCCATGTTCACTCTTTACTGCTTTACATCAAAATAAATGTTATGCTTTTATTCTTCTGCCACTGCATGAGACAATACAAAGAGCCATTGCTCATATTAATGTGATCCAAACAGACATCCGTCATGTCGTGATACAACTGAGGATGTCTGTCTGTGTGTGAGTGTGTGTGTGTGTGAGTGTGTGTGTTTGAGCAGTATAATAAAAGCCAAGGCAATTTTCTGCCTGCCGACTACCTTGTGTTATTAATGAAAACCAGAAGCACCATCAGCCAATCGGGCAAAAGAACGCAGATGTGCCCAACACCCCCCTGTGTCCAATCACACACCCAATGACCCACATTGATTATTGCTATGGCAACCTGCGAGTCGATGCACTGTACTGTCTGGCAGGTTCCTGCAGAGTTCAGTCTGAGAACAACGTGGGAGTAGAGTCAACATAAAAACATAAATTCTTCTGTACTTTCTGTTCCATTCACATACACAATATTACATTACTGATTTATTATATTACTGTCTCTCCCTCACACACACGCACAGGAGAAAACAGCCAGACAAAAACACACAGAAATACGTACAGACAGATCGGCACATTGTCAGAGAGACAGACACGCATAGGCATAAAAAGGCATGGAAAGTCAACCATTTGACACCCACAGACAGATATATAGGCAGGCAGACAGGCAAGAAAAGAGACATCCATACTTAAAAACAGACAGACAGTCACAAAAATGCAAAAACATATAGAAAAATAGAGAAAGACAGACAGACACGCACGAAAGACAAGGTACACGCACATATTTAGACAGAGAGAGAGAGAGAGAGAGAGAGAGAGAGAGAGAGAGAGAGATAAACAGACAAACAGGAGAGGCACAGACATTCAGCTAAAGAAATGCTAGCAGACAGATACAGAGACAGACGGACCGATAAAGGCAGATTAATGTGCAGACAGGGAGACGGACAAAGACACGCTGACATACTTAGAGACATAGCAAGACACAGATAGACAGAGACACACTTGTACAGAGATACACAGACAGACTTGGAGAACGACAGACCGACAGACCGACTGACAGACAGACAGGAAAAAACACATTCTTGGAGATAAGACAAACAGACAAATTTGGAAACAGACAGACAGCTGCACAGACATAATAAAACCTGAGATAAGCAGATAGCAAGACAGAGACAGACAGACAGACAGCAGAGACAAAAACATTGATGGGCAGTCACAGACAGACAGAGAGAGACAGAATGGAAAGACAAGCAAGGTTATTTTATGTACTGTTGCAAAAATCATTGCTGAAACACTTGAATTAAATATAGACAATAATTGCAAAGACAGACAGACAGACAGACAGACAGACAGACCAGAAGCTAGGCACAGTTAGAAAAATACACAGTAAAGCATACAGATAAAAAAAAGAAAGACAGAAAGGAAGAAAGAAATTTCATTGATCTCCTAAATAAAATTGCATAGCAATTCTAAATTATTTGAATGAATTCCAATCAATCGCCTCATCAGCCAGAATAAAGCAGTGCACTGTGTCTTTCCCTCATCCATCTCACACCAGGGGATCCAACCACCCACAACTTGCTGACTAATATACCGGTTCAAGAAAATGAGTTTAATAATGATAATAATGGATAAATATCACACACACAAAAGACAAATCTCACACTAAGCTGCCAGTTTACAAGGCCAGTCTACGCAATGCCTAAGATACGGTAAGGTTGGTGTATATAGGTTAGCTTAAGACATGCTATTTAACTATGGACAGCTTGGCGAGCTTTGCCATGAATGTAGGTCAGGAAGGATGATATGCGGCTGCTCCCGCTATAGGCTTGCGTGCTCGCAGACTTTTATCCAGGAATCCAGAGATGCAGCTGTAACTACATCTAGAAGCACATTAAATCAACAGGGATCTACAGTCTCTATCCAAGGTTTGACTCCTGACGCTCTGCATCAGTAAAATTCTCAGCTGTATGCTCCAGGCAGCTTGTCAGAACCCGTTGCTGGCGAAATTACTCAAAGTATAACAGTATTCTGGTTCAGTGTTGATATTAAATGAGACCATATCAAACATTCCTGGATGGCGTGGTTATGAGAGTGTGACAGGTCAAATATCTTGCTATTTGCTCAGCAAGGTTTGAGATGGTCCGTGATGAAATGTCATTTATGACTTCTGAGCTGCGCGAGGCGCTCGTGTAATTTTCACCACTGCTTGACACGGGACAGAGCATGGACTGTGTGTCAGTCAAAAACAAGACGTGGGGGAAAAAAAAAAAAAAAAAGCTATAAAATATAACAGGCAAAAAAAGGAAATAAAAACGACTTTCCAAAAATTTTTTTTAAAACCTCACATTTTCACTGCATGTTGGCTGGTCATACATCATAAATTCTCAGATGATGGTGCTGTATTAAATAAATTAGAACATTATTGATAAGGCCTTCCAAAGTTCATGCTAAGACTGATTTATCCGCGCACAGATGTTCATATAGCTATCCAGAGACCGTGACCAAAAACTGTAGAACTCATACCAAAGACATCAAAACTATGAATGGGTTGGGGAATAAGTAAAGCAAAACGACTGTCCATCATGAAGGTCAGTCCATCTGGAAAACTGCAAGAGCTCGGAGGTATTTTGTAATGTTACCTGAAGCTTGTTGTTAGTCTTTCGGCTGCTCCCGTTCAGGGGTCACCACAGTGGACCAACAACAATAAGGCACAGGTTTTTACCCTGGATTCCCTTCCTGACGCAACCCTCCTATTTTATCCAGACTGCATCCAGTGGCTGGGGTTTGGGCATTGGCTGGGAATCGAACCTATTATACACTTAAATACTATGATTAAACTGACTCTCATTAGGATGGTTTGCAGCGACCAATCAAAAGGCTGTAAATTCGAATCTGAACTCTTCCAAGCAGCAACCTCTGCTGCAGAGGAGGAGATCATTTAGAGTTACTAGCCTCAGAAATCGGCAATTAACAGCACCTCTGATCAGCTCCTGCATGCATGCTTCATGGATATCAAGTAGCAAAGACATCTTAACATCCCCTGTTTAAAGATTATTTCGCACAAATAATAACAGGGAAGAAAAGCTAGTAAACTTGTAGGTATGAAACGGGCAGTGCACAACACTCATTATGAAGGCTGTATTACGAAATGTCCTGCCTTGTGTTAAGGATAAAAAGATTAATATTTTTCAAAATCTGTCTCAAATCAAAATTAAGGTGAATAAAAGTGCATTACAATAGGTTTTGGTCATTATACAGTAAGTTGTTGTACTCTGCATACAGTACTAAGCGGGACGTTCGTCACCTGGAACACAAGTATAAATTCAAATTTTATTATATGCAAGTACAAATGTAAGAAATTGGGGTCCAATTCCACAACACTTGTTCCATGCAAAAAAAGTTATGGAGTATTCATTACAAATTTAACGCTTTTCTTCCTCTTTGGCGACTTCTTTTTAGCCATATGGATACTTCCAGTGAAAAAAAAGTTACAGTTCTACTAAATACACCATACACCTTTTAAAGTGAAAGATACCAACCGATTTAATTTCGTGGCATTGCAGAAGGTTCATATGAGTCTCAGACAAACTTTGCAATGCATAGGGCTGGGTTCTCGTCATCCTTCTGTGTCTGGTTGTGCCTCCTCATATGTTTTACAACCCTTTTCCTCTAGACTCAAATCACAGTAGCTTCTGTTTCTCTATGCATGGAATGCAGACCTGCACCAAAAATTTCTTTCTGACAAACAATTATGGAAATGAACCTTTTTGTTTCACTTTTACAGAAATGGTGTCCCAAAAGTCTACATACAGAATTAACACATTCACACATTTTAGCAAAATGTTTTGCAGCATTGTGGGATTTCGAAATCTTTCATTATAATTAGAGATGAGATGAAAGTGAGTTAAAAAAAAGAAATACCAGTCCTGTAGGAACGGTTTGCAAACGAAGTTTCAGAATTTTGCATACATCACCCTGTGAAAAGAGACTTTCTGTACAAATATTCCGTAATTAATATTTGCTTTAAATTTCATCACCAGCTTCGGTGTTCGAACGCTGTAATACCATGATATATGTAGACAAGTTTATCAAAGTGTGAAAATTTCGGACCCTAACGCCTCTTCTGCATATATAGGGGCAGGAAGGCATTTAGGATTTGACTAGTGTCTGGTTTAACCAGCAGCGTTACCATAGAAACAGCGATAAATGTTAGTGGTGTCAACAAGCCATTGCCTCAGGTGTTACTGAAAAGCACATTTGTGTAGCAGCATTGTGGATTTATTTCTTTCTCAGTCGTGGCTCACGGATGGTTTGCAGGGACCAATCAAAAGGCTGTAAACTCGAATCTGAACTCTTCCAAGCCGCTCTGATGGACTCAAGCTGAACAAGGTCCTTAACCCCTGACACATCTCCCGAACAACTTGGGATAGACAAAGAAACACATTTTTGTATTGTATTGTGTTGGTAACATTTGTTCTGAAAAGACTGCCAGCAATTTAAAGGAGACTCCACTGCTCGTTCATTTAAAATTTGCTTCAAATGAACACTCAGGTAGTCCCAATTTCATTGGGGTTTGTTGACAATGAAAACAAGTGAGAATGCTGAGGAGAAACGATGACGTTTTTTGGCGTAGTCTTTCCAGGTATGCTTTAGAGCTCTGTTCAAACCACACAGAAATAAAGGTTTCAATGTGAGAAAGGTTTCCTTTAGAATAAGCCATGTGACCTTGCAGCACCCAGATGCCCAGCCACCCCAGAAGGCCATACACAACTCAGGTATACAAATCTAGTGATGCTCAAATCTTTGTGCCTGGCCACTTTTATACTGTACTTTACTTAACCCTCACACATATGGCTTCATGCCTTGACCACATCCTAATTTGGCTCAAAAGTTGTGTTCACACTGGACCAAAGCAAACACAATAAGGTGAAAAACATACCAGATCTTAAAATAACAAAACTCAAATAATGTAGGTGTGTAAGGATTATATATATTTATATATCTATTTTAACAGAAATGCAGAGCAGAGACACAGCAAGTCTTTCATCAAAGCACTAAAAATCACAACTAAACCATAATAATGTGAAACACGTAAGTAAAGAGCAAATGTGTCCACGACTGACGTACTTCTTTGACCCAGAATAATGCTAATGGAGGGAAATAGAATGTGAGAGGTAGCAGATCTATATTTATCACAGCGGTTCCAGTGCTTTCATACCACATCTGTAAATATGAGGTGTACAGCCTTGTCCGCAAAAGCATGACATCATTCGCAAAGAGATTAATGAAAACACACATAATAAATATAGATGAAATTTCAAAAGTACAGGTTACTATTTAGACGATGAGGTAGTTTGAGAAAAATCAGGCACACAGTACAGTAGATACAGCAGCACTGATAAAAGGATGATTAATGAAAAGGTTAAAAGGATCACAACTAAAGAAAGACATCAGTTACCATATGCAAAATGACAAGGAATAGTTTTGCCGAAAAACAGGATCAGACTGCAAAGACTGCAATACAATTAGCTACATGACCTGTAACAGGTCTAGGGCACATTTGTCAGGCTTCAGTTAACTAGAATTTAAATCTAGTTTAATCTTAGTTAATCTAGTTGTACAATATTTAACCTCTCCAGTAAGCTACATTTTAAGATCAGCGACATTAAATGTCATGTGCTCAATGCTGATTTGTCAAAAAAACGTTTTATTTCATTTTCTGTGGCAAAGTTTGTATTCTTTTGGTTTAAGAGTCATCATCCCTAAAGTAAGAAATGAACCCTCTTCTATCAAAGACATTCAGCTTTTGGGACACAGCCCTGAAAAACACACAAAAAAGCAAGGTCTAATTGTTTTCAGAATGCTGAAATCAAATGCAGTCAAAGTTACTTTCCCAGTAGAACACCTGGCTCGCATTCACATGCCTTCTTTACTGTGTTAAAGTGTGTGTGTGCGTGTGTGTTTGTGTGTGGCTAATCACTTTTTGCCCTGTTAGGCATGAAGGGATGGATTTCATTAGCTGCATCTACTTAGGAAAAACTACACAGGAGCTCCGTGCAGACGTACACATGTTCCACAGGCCCGACTATTAAAACAATAGTCAGATTCACCATGGCCGCAGAGCCTCCTCCCGGTTTCCTGTGGCCATCTGCTTCTAATGATTAACAGTGTTGGGTTGCACACACTTTTAAGTTCACAATAGGTAAGAGGCAGCATTAAAAAAAAAAAAATTTAACCTAGTTAAAACTGCTTTGAAATTGTTTATTATGTCAGGTTTTGTTTCTTTTTTTTTCCCTCCTTTTTTTAAAACACCTTTAAAATGTCAGTCATAGTTCTCATCTCGTTTAAAAAAACAAAAAAGAAAAAAAACTTTTCGTGGACTTTACTACTTTTGAATCAATTGGGTTATATTTATGTACTCATCATTGCTGAGCGTATTTACAGCCCAAAAGATAAATTTCAGCGTGACACATTATGGTGCCATCAAACTGTCAAACAGGAGCGCTCAACTTAATAGAGCTCCTTACTTGAGCCAGTAACAAGCAAGAATAATGGGCTTAAGTCCAAGGACAGAATCAGAGACTCCGGCACTTATAAATCCCTACATGTGAATAGTGCTTAAGTCCAGACGCCTGTGGCCTGAACACTGCTGTGCACAATTTCAGTGACAACTTGTCGCTACAGTAGCACAGTTCGACTCGGGACAGGGCCTCTATCTCACGGCTAAGCATGTGTTAACCATTGTTTGAAATCTGTTGCATTAATCACATATAAAGGCAGTTTTAAAGTTAAATTTTCAACATGTCCTGATCTAGAGAGGGTCACTGAACCATCATATTATAACACCGACATACACACGCACAAGATTATTACCTCCAAAAAGCTCATAATGGACACTTCCTAACAGTCTTTAACTGATGGCACTTACTGTAGTTGGTAACATAGTAAAAGCACTTTTGTAAGTCACTCTGCATAAAAGTGTCTGTCAAATGCCGAAATGTAAATGGACAGATAAATTCTAATCATTATTTAACAGTACACATGTGTATATAAGAAAACCTGAATTGCATGATGTGAAGGAACTGAATATATTGCACTAGATCAGTCTCAAGGCGGATGCCAATCCTCTGTCAAGTGACCAAACAGTACACTACATAAGGTGAAAGAAACTATAGTTTTGCACCCAACGTAATTATATAAGAGATGCTGAACCCTAAATCGCTTCCGAATGGACATACAGTACAGTGCTCTGTGAAATAACCCAAAATGTTTTATATATTTTCGATTCTTCAAAGGAGCCACGTTGTGCCTTGACAGCTTTGCACACTCTTTGCGTTCTCTCAGTCAACCTCATGAGGTAGTCACCTGGAATGGTTTTCTAACAATCTTGAAGGAGTTCCCAGAGTTGTTGAGTACTTGTTGGCTGATTTTCCTTCACTCCCTGGTCCAACTCATCCCAAACCATCTCAATTGGATTTACATCGAGCGATTGTAGAAGCCGGGTCATCTGATCCACAATGCGAGCATGAAGGCCATGACTCACGGAGTCTCCTCTGGACAGTGCAGTGTACGCTATATTGAAATATGCCTGCCTGTACTGTATGTGGGCTCTAATCTGAAGTGCTGTAAATCAGCGGTTTCTGAGGCTGGTCATTCTAATAAAATTATGCTTTGCAGCAGAAGTAGAGCTTGATCTTCCTTTCCTTCGACGATCCTCATGAGAGCTAATTCCATCGTAGTGTTTAATGGTTTTGGCAAATGCATTTGTGGATACATTCAAAGTTCTTGAGAATTTTTAACTGACTGACACTCATTTCTTGAAGTAATGATGGACTCGCTTTTCCCTTTACATAACTCTGTGTATCTTGCCATGATATGGATTTGTACAGTAATTGTAGTAGCACAAATAGGGCTAACGACTCTGTACACACCCTACCTCTGTACTAGAAAACTGATGGTTCAAAGCACATCAAGAAAGCAAGAAATATCACAGATGAACTCCTGACAAGGAACACATGTGAATTAAAATTGAAATTAAATGTAGCTACTTTAAACAAATCAAATCAAATCACTTTTGTCACATCACGTTACTGGTACACTGGTACAGTACATGTGAGTGAAATTCTTATGTGCAAGCTACACAAGCAATCTAAAATAAAAGCATATTGTGGGTTGTTTAAAACGGTTTAGTACATAATTTCATGTGTTATTTAATAAGTTGGATGACTGCAGTATTAATGTACAATATAAAAAATAATGAAAATAAAGAAAGAGAAGAAGGTATACAGTATATACACACACTGTATAATACATAATGTACATTATGACGTGCAATGATGTGCAGAGAGACAAACACTGATCGGAACGTTGAGAGTTCAAGCCCCAGCACTACCACTGCTGTGCTGTTGAGCAAGACCCCTAACCCTCTTTGCTCCAGGCAAGCAGTATGATGGTTGACCCTGTGCACTTGTGCCCCTGTGCTCTGGCCCCGGCTGGTATACGCAAAGGAAATAACTGCTGAACTGTAATGTAAACATTTTCTTGCTTCTTTCTACTGGTTGGACTTACAAAAGTTTCTTTGCTTTTTACCCAGAAGCAATTTAACATATCCGCACTACAGTGTGGTGTAGATACCCTTATTTCATACATCATGTTGTACTCCTACTCTGTATATGGAATACACAGAAATCTGCAATTCAGATGATGTATAGGCTGTGTGCTAAAAGCAAGCTGCATGTCTCGATGGTAAGCGCTAAGCCTAGTTGATTTCTTTAACGGAGTATTTAAGAAGTGTCATCGGAAAAATACATCAGGGTGCCTGTGTGTGTTTACGTATGCCTGTTTAAAAGCCAAAGGATATGAAACTCTGTCTGAGTGGATTACAGACTATACACCCTTGTTTAACTCACTCTCTCTTTCAGACACACAAATGGGAAAGTCACTCATTAAAGTAAGGCAGAGGCTCTCGCGTGTGAACGCAGGAGGGGAGAGTTCTCCTGCAAACAAGATATTTCATCTCAGTGGGCTTCACCTGGATAAATAAAGCATAAATAAATAAAATGAAGGAAACAAGAAGGCATTAGCTTTCGAGGTCAAATAGGGAGCGAAGTGTCTAGTGTCATGCTAGAGCCCTTACTGAGAGCACCCTCTAGTGTGCCCTGGAGTGTTTCTAGGTTTTAAAGCAAGAAAATGATTTATTGTGCAGAACTAGTATAAACTAATTTCTAATAATTTCTGTTAAAATATGACCTTTATATAGTGGATTAGGAAGATACAGTATGGTTATTGGTTTGTTTTTTTAAGTGATATGTCAATCAGGGACATCATAAATGTATATTAAAAAAAAAAGTGCATGCTTATTATTATTGAATCGCAGACTCTCCTCCTGAGCCATTCATAACAAAAGAAACAGTCAGGGTTAGGTTTTAAAAAAAAAAAAAAAAGTTTTTGGAAACTCCTCATGGTGGCGTATCTCCAGCTGGGAGGACCGGAGAAAGATTTTAGCAATTATATACAATATAAATGTGTCGTCACCACCTCCTGTGATTTGTGATATTTCTTTTAATCTAACCTGTTTGAATCCAACATTCACTTACCTCCTCAGCCTGATTAGAAAGATCTGCTGGAACTTATTCAAGCGCAACAATTGGAACGGATTTAGATTTAAACTGTTTTAAAAGAAGTATTGTTGAGAATTTGATTACAGCTGCTTAGCTCTGTATCCCTCACTATTTCAAATGGGAACCGATGTGATAATATAAAAGGATGATAACTTACTCCACTTTTAGTTTAATAAGCGGACTACAGTAAGTCTTAACGGTGCGGGTCATTCATTCAATCCTTTATTCATTCATTCTTCATTTTATTCTGCTTAAAAAGTCATGATGAATCCACAGGATGGAATACAAGTCCACCATAAGGTAAGGCAGAAGGTATTCAGTCAAATGCTTATTCACACACAGGGGCAATTTAGAGTTATCAATCCTCTTAGAATATATTTTTTACATGCTCTGATAAACTGAAGGCTTTTGCCCTTGCTTACAGAACCACCTACTCCTTCTCAAAACAGTTGAATAATTGTAAATATTTGTTTGCTTGTTTAATTTAATGCACTGATAAATATGAACAAACTAAGATAATATGGTTAAACTATATAGTTTTTCTCAATTGAATCATAATTGTTATAAATGTATTTTGCTATTAAAATATTCTGCACTGCTATATACTGTATATGGGCAGGTCTGCAAGAGAAGGTGAGAGACACGTGTCTGAAAACAAAATGAAATCTGTTGAGATTAAGCATCACAGATGCACTGATAATCTGACTATTGATAACTTTCAATAAGAAAAAAAACTGAAGCTAGTGCTGAGCATAGCTGAGGGAGAGGATCCTCAAATACATTATGAGGTCACAGTAGGGGAAACCTAATTGTTTTTTTTTATTTCCGGCTAATACAGAAATGCATTAAAGGCAAAAAGCGTGAAATGTTTTTTTTCTCTCATGTTTTGTTTGTACATCCCGCCTGAATGTCTAAAATAAATTAAAAAGTGATTTTTGCATAACAGGACACTTCTAAAACTTTACAATTTGAGGATTAGTATTTTATGTATTTTGCTTCATTCTTCTGAATTCTACACACTAAATAGGATGCCTAAACTATGTTAGAATAAGAACATTGTATTTAATAAAAAAATAATGTATTATGTGATTAAACGGTTTTGAGAGAATAATAAACTGCTGTTACAATATTCCTGTCATGTGTACTAAATGTTCTCAAAATATATGCCTCTAAACATATCAGGCTAATGACCCCTATTGAGATGACAAAACTGAGTAGAAAGCACACATAAGTAATGTCACATGAGAGGAAATGCTATTGTAATCAATATCAGCATGTTTAGCACAACAGCACGACTTACAAACATTTGAGTTTCTGCAGATACTAATGGCAATTTAAAGGTGCAGACTCGCAAACGTATAATGTGGAACCAAAACACCAAACCTGTGTGTTTGTTTTTTATCTTTAAATTGGCTTTTTGTGTCAAAGGTGTGCAAGACTCATTTGTCAGACTTACAAACAAATCCGACTTACGGACGTGCTCTCGGAATAAACCTTGTTCGTAAGTTGGAGACTTGCTGTACTCATGATTTCTTTGATGATTTCTTTGATGATTTCACCAGTTAATTTTGCTCCGCCAATACATATCCTTCCTCAACTGGCATAACTAACTGCGACAGCAACCGTCTGTTAGTGACTGACAGTTAGTGTAATTAACAGGGGTGAAAGTGGTTTTAAATTCTTACTGGTACTATGCAGCCAAAAAGTAAGAAGAAAAAACCATGGAGGTGTTGGAAAGTCCTGAGAAACTTTAAATATCAGCTGAAAAATCCCTTGTTCCACACACTAAATACTGCCCCTGGATATTTGGGACTCAGCCTTGGGTTAAACTTAGTTAGCTCTGTAGCTCATATTAGCTGTAAACAGAACAACATGGGTGATTCAGAAGCGGAACGACTTCGAAACAGTTACTAAGGGGACAAAAGTATTGTTTATGATGACATAACATTTTCAGATGTGTTTTCTTGCTGACAGTGCTTCCATGGCTAGTTTTGAATGTGGGTTTTGGCAGGAAGCGGCTCTCCCCTCTTTACAGTACTGTGGACTGAACCGACATTCGTTCACCCATGCTGGTGACCGACAGTTAGTGTAATCTATGGTTGGTAGAGCACCTACAGCATGATGCGGAGTGATACATATTGTTAAACATCACAGGGATGTAGCGCACTGTTATCACCAATCGCGAAATGTCTCTTGTCCAATCAGATTACTCAGTGGGAAATAACAGTTGTATAATTGTAAATCAATCACTAGTAAAAAGCAAAAGCCTTATTTTGCATTTCTTATTCAATGCAAGAGTTTCTAAAACATAAAATACAGAAGAAAGACACACAAACACATCTAGTCTATGTTAGCATGCAAGCTAAAACAATAAGAAAATGAAAAGATGCAGATTGATGAATGGAATGAAACAACTTGCTTTTGACTAATTTAACAGCATAAACTACATTCCATAAAAATGGACTGTTAGTCAATAGCTATCTTGTGATCTGTTATAAATAACAAAACGTTGACAAAACTGAGATGATGTAGCTTTCTAACCAAATGCCTTACCTGTTGAGTAAGAAATTATAATAACTCTTATGACATTATATAATAATTTCTCTCCTGTTCTCCTTCTTCACTGTGTAGTCAAACTTATTTCGTGCCTGGGCCAGGATGACGCTGAGCATATGAAACAACTAATAAACAAAATCAATAAAATTCAATATTACAAACATTCATGCGAACTCTTTATACCAGATTGATGACGTCATAGGGCTGGGCGATATGGCTGAAAACTGTATCACGATATCAGTATTTCATATTGGTTGATATCGATAATTATTGATATTTTTTATGACCCATTTAAAATAAGGACCAGGAGAAGAATATATTATATTTAAACAT
>JAQQZT010000007.1:17133442-17146137 GCA_030068275.1 Clarias platycephalus | reverse complement strand
ACTGCTTTAGATGCGAGAGATCTAATATTTAACAGTCCTAGCTTCAGATCAGAGGTGCCGGCTGCGCATTCAGTGTGTTTTAAATTTTTTGTCTCTACATTAATTAAATTACTAAAACAGACTGAGTTTCTACCCGAGTGTCTTTCATCTGCAAGCGACATACAGGATGGATGCTGCATTTGGAAAGTGGAGTCATGTTCTTTGGTTTTTATGCTTTTGAAATCGGAAACACTTTAAAAAGCTTGACATCTGTAATATTGTTTTTTTTTTTAGCCCTAATGGGCTTTACCACCAAGCAATCTACAGTGGTATTTGCCTCTTCAGGATTTTTTTTTTTTTGCATATTTGTCACATTTAAATGATTCAGATCAAACAAATTTGATTATTACACAAAGAGAACCCAGAAATACAGAAAAATGCAGTTTTTAAAAGGTGATTTAATTTATTAAGGGGAAAAAAATGCTGTTTTCTAATTAGATAAAGTAAAACATCCTGTGGATTGGTGAGACCAAAGTATAACTTCTTGGAGGATCATTTGGCGTTAAACAAAAACTAACACAGAATTTCATAAAAAGAACATCATACCAACAGTCAAACATGGTGGTGGTAGTGTAATGGTAAAGCTTCAGGACCAGCGACTTGCCATACTGTAACTGATGGAAGCATGAATTCTGCGCTCTACCAGAAATTCCTGAAGGTGAATGTCCGACCATCAGTTAGAAAACTTAAGCTCAAGCAAACTTGAGTTATGCAGAAGGACAATGATCCGAAACACACCAGCAAGTCCACCTCTGAATGGCTCAAAAAATTAAATGAATAAAAAAAAAAATAGGGCTTTGGAGTGGCCTAGTCGAAGTTGGGATGCTGTGACGTGACCTTAGACGGGCCGTTAATGCTCGAAACCCTCCAATGTGGCCGAATTAAATTAAAACAATCCTGCAAGGAAGAGTGGGCCAAAATGTGAAAGACTCATTGCCAGTTATCTCAAAAGCTAGACTGCAGTTGTTGCACAACCAATTATTAGGTTTAGAGGCACAGGCAGGTTTTTTTTTGCCTGAATTAAATAATTATTTTAAAAAATGCATTTTGTATTTACTCAGGTTATCTTTGTGTACTTTTAACTTTATCGCTGTTATCTTTGTATTAACTTTATCAGAAAGATTATTGTCTATCTATAGATTATTATATGGTATAATCTAGAAGGACATATAAAAACACATACATACAAGGATATGTTCTGGATTTTGCTGTTATACTAAGCTCCACTCTCCTAGAAGGGCTTTCCACTAGATTGGATTGTACTGTAGCAGTAAGGATTTCTGTACATTTAGCCTCCTTGGTGAGATCAGGCGTTGATGATGGGTGAGGAGGCCCGGAGTGCAGTCAGTGTTCTGGTTCATCCCAAAGGTGTTGAGTGCAGTTGAAATGAGGGCTCTGTTCAGGACGCTGGTCCTTTGATTCGAGCCTAATTATAATGTCTTGCTTTTATAACAGGGGCGAACTGTTCTCCTGGAACAGGTTGTGCTCTGGGAGTTGTGTTTTCTATACACTTTAGCCTGCTTTTATTATTTAATAAATAAGTAGTATTACGTAATGGCTGTCTATATTTAGCATTCACCCAACCAATTTTTCCTCCAGTTGTATACAGTTAAGGCCCTGAGTTAACTTTCCATCTGTTTTAACACACTTGATTCAGGTACTGTAGATACTGTAGAACTTCTCCAAGTTCCAACATCTCAGTAAAAGGACACCAATGCAATAATTTGATCAGAACTAAAATAACCTCTTTTCTGGCCTTAAACATGATTACATCTAAAAGCTTAAATAAAAATAACATATGAAAGTAGTTAATATAACTTTATCACAATACAAAATGTATGAGAGCAGTTATTACAATTCTAATTCATCATTTTAAAAACAATAATTCAAATCCAATTCAAAGCTTTTCATTTGGGTGGAATTTTTTTTTTTCTTTTTTTAAATCAACCAAGCGTGTCGGAATTTCTTTCAGACGGAGGGAAAAGCTTTCCATGTGTGCTATTTTTGTAAGCAGTGACGGGGAAAAAGGCTGTAAAAGTGTCCAAACTTGTAAATGGTCCTGTTTATCACAGAGCTATAGATATAGCAGGATCCAAAGGTCTCGAGGAAAAAAACTGGACTGCTGTTTTTATTTCAACAGTTATCCTGAACCACTGTTTGGTTTTTGCTGTTTGAGAAATCCTGCACGTCCGTCCTGCATTCAGTCAATAAGACCACACTTCGTCGACATTTAAACGTCTAGGTCAAGAATGATGGGAGACTTATTTGATAAATATTTTAGCAACAGGATCTGGCATAAAAGCAATTCTTGAAGGATTTCTGCTTGCCTGTACTCTTTACAGTGTGCAGCTTCATGCAGGATATATTGTTTGTTAATGAGCATGCAGAAGCCTATTATACAGTCTAACAACCACAACTGTACTTATTTCACTCTGAGAACCTACCAGGACAAGCCACTTATGGATGTAGGTGAATTACATTTCTAGATTTTGCGTGATTGCAAAAAAAACGAGCAATTTAGGTGCATCAGGTAGAAAATAAAATCTAACAGCATATTATAGGTAAATAACTGCGTTACCACATTGAGGTTCATACTTTTCCGCTAACAACACACCCCAAAGGTTTTTACTAATTTCCCAATAAATTGTTGTTGTTTAGTAATGCTCTTCATTATAACAGCCATAAACATGCTGCTTCTGGCTGTTAAAAAAAACATGAACTCTAGCCATCCTTTCTAAAAACATTAAAAATGAACATCTGTTCGCAGAAAATGTTAGCAGATCAACAATTACACACTTTGTTTTATCTGTTTATGCAAAGTGGCGATAATACACGCCTCTGTACAAGTTTGTACTGTAGAGACGCTAACATTAGTATAAGAGCATTAACATATAGCAGTTATTTGCCCTGCAGCTGGCACTACTTTCTTGTCATGCTGTTATAGGAAATTTATCAGATCTTAGATTTGCATCATACAAGATGCATTCAGGAGCAATATAATTTCAACATGTTACGTTCATCCATATACTGGTACTGTATTCTTTTTAAAGAAATGTTAGCAGACTGGCTTGCGGAAAAAAAAAAATTATTATTGGTTTACTTACAGTTTATACAACCTTTAATAACCCAGTTCTTCCTGCACTTTTGTACAAGCTGACCTAATACAACCATTCAACTGAGCAATTCTTTGACTAATTAAAGCTCTGCTCGGCTCCATGTGTAATTTATTCCCAAATACTCATGGGTGCGCTGAGAATGGCTCTTTTCTAATATATCCACGAGCATTTATTGCTCAAGAGTGTTAGTTTTAAAACTCAAATTCATCCACTACAGTACAGTACTTCAGTCCTGAGTGCTTTCATTAAGTCTCTCTAAAACCTTAAAACCTGACACTGAACAAGAGAAAAGGCTTAAAAAAAAAAAAAAAAAAAAAGCTGTCAAGAACCCTCAGACGGTAAACATCACTATTAGGCTTTTAGTGGTAATCAACAACATTAAGCTGTTTGTAATTATACACATTAGAGATGTAAAATTACTGTGTTAAAAAGAATCATGACTAGAAGAGGATGGTGGACACTGCCAAAGTTCTTCAAAACTTTGACGAGGGCATCATCTAGTGGACATTTACTGAACTGCAGCTTGGATACACACCGCAGATGATCCAAACTTATCAAGGTCTCTGCTTTAATTCTTCAATAACTTTTAAAGGATATCCTTAATCAATATAAGCATTACAAGAGGCTGATCTAAATATGTGCAGTGTTTATATTTCTCATGACCATTATCCAAGGGAAAACTTCTGCTCCCATGTACACATTTTTAATTTGACTTTTTTTCCTTAGTTAAAGTCTGTATTGATTGTTTTCTGTGCACACAAGCTAAAGCTCATCCTGGTAAACACTATATATTTAACTGTATACTAAGGAGTTGGACAGATTATATTAATGCCAAACAGTAATAATTTTCAAACATTCACTATATATTCACTTAATGACAGTTAAGGTGTGTATTTCGTGACAGTGTCATATTTGTCCGATTTTTTTTTTCAGGTGAACAAAAGAGCCAGCACTCAGAAGTAATAAGGTACAGGCACAGGAATGTGAGTACTGTCCTCATCTATACAGAATCTAGTTTAGACCCACTACAATATACTATAACCAGGCTCAATCAAACAACGCTCAAGTAAAAGAAACACACTAACATACTGTACTATCTCATAACCAAACACACGAGTGTGAGGGGGAAAAAAATTTTTAATTCAAAATAAATCCTTTCAAATATTGTTAACGAGTGTTTACTGTAATTAAAATAATGTGGCCCATTTTGCAAAGAAATGCCAAATGTGTTGCTGACTGGTCCCCTTCACTACCTAACCACGCAATATCTGGAATTAGACATTAGGGCTTTTTAGGCTCGTCTTAGCTGCTTTCTAAAGTGAGACACGAGTCTTACACTGGACACATTAACACTACATGCGAGTATCATGGCAGGTTCCTGGAACACCACCACTGATTGCAAGTCCTTGCAAAGACATGAATGTAAATGTATAAGGTCCTATTTTTTTTATCCTTCCTAGCGAACTGAAGACTTTGTTCTGATTAGTCTCACTAACAAGTGGTTTTCTTATGGCCACACAACTGGTAAATCCCAATAATGCGAGTTCTCATCACAATTAAATGCTCTTACATTCATTATTAAACATCGCTATGGTATTTCTGTTGATTTTTTTTTTTTTTACCATGTAACTTCAAGTCTTTAAGTGATCTTCATTCATGATGTTTTTTGTCTGACCACATTTCTTCCACAAAGATGATGATTCAGCACTCTCTCTCCAGATTTTGATAATGTGGTTTCTCAACCTAGTTCGAGTAATTTCAAATCTCCTTAGTTGTTTTCTTTGCTTAATGCAACCCAATAATTTGTTCAAGTGTATGCTGTACCTGAAACCCCAGGAGTCGATTGCACTGGCAAACACCACGTTTCCCTGGTCAGGGCTGAAATATAGATGCGAATCATCCGTTTCCTCCAGGCCTGAGCTCCAGTCATAAACCTGCTCACCTCCATCGGCCTCAGGAGGCTCTTCCTGAACCTGTGCCTCCTTCACTGCACGCTCCTCCAGCACTTTAGAAGTGAACAGGGTGCCTGTCACAGCATTCACCTGCACAACACACACTTTAATAAGTCACATAACATTTTACAAGTCATTAGAAACACCTGTCCATTAAAAAAATAAAAATAAAATAAATGGTAATTGCATTTGTCACTGCTTCAACACAACAATGAAAGAGAAATGCAACAAAATGAAGAAATCCATATTGTACACATCAGTTGCAAAGTCAGTGTAAATTAATTATTTTAAAGCAATCCTTACAGATTGTTTTACAGATAAAATATCAATTACTTATTTAACGCAGCATCCAATGGCATACACTCCTGTTAAAATGTGCAGATTCTTTCATTATTCCTTATTGGAAATTAAAATGTGGTGTGGAGTGGAAATAAGTTCACAGGATAAGGAATATATTTTTGCCAGTCATTATGGTGACGTGCATCGTTGCACTATAGAAAACTTCTGCTTGAACCAATCCTTAAATACCAGAGCATCCTGACGAATTCAAACAACCTGGTTGAGAATATATATATGTGTGTGTGTATTAGAATCGCATTACACATATGAGATGACTGCAAAACATCCAGAATTATATAGTGTAACATACAGTATAACCCTACCTGTTCGAGAATTTTCAGGAGGTGTGTGTAGGACTCTTGAGGACTCAGCTTGAGCTCCACAATCAGCCGGTCGATCTTGTTGATAACAAGCACAGGTCGAATGTTCTCCAGCCATGCCTGGCGCAACACTGCTTGTGTCTGCAGCGGAAATAAAATTGTTAAAAAAAGAGAAAAAAAAAAAAGAGGGAGGGGTTGGGGTTTTAAAATTTAGTCAAGGTTAGAGAGTCTCTCTGGAACCTGAATGCTAACATTTGACCTTAAGTCAAATGACCAGACAGGCTTGGAAGTTGATCCACAGTAAGAGCCATATGTATTCGTAAGGTATAAAGGTCTAGTTCAGTACACGCAACCACAATACTGGGGAGACTGCTGATTTTACAGTTGTCAAAAAAAGTCATAAATGACACCCTCCGCAAGCTGGAGAAGATGCTGTACTGAAGCATATTCATTGACGGGAAGGGAAAAGTGTGGTAGGAGAAGGTGCATAAGCAACTGTAGGCCTAAGAATGCTGTCATGAACTTGGGAGAGATTCATGAACTTGGGAGAGCTTCACAAGGAGTCGGTGCATCAAGAGCCACCACTCACAGACATCTTCAAGAAATGGGTTACAATTGTTGCATTTCTAGGTGTCAAGCCAAATCTGAACCAGAGACAACATCAGAAGTGTCTTACCTGTGCTAAGGAGAAAAATAACTGAACTGTTGCTCAGTGGTCCACAGTCCCCTTTTCAATCAACACATTTTGCATTTTATTTGGATAATGATTGGGTTAAGAATCACAATTTTACAGACTGCTCAAAGTTTATTTAGCATCCAAAGTGGGAGTGTCTAATGTTAGTGTTCTGTATGTCAGATGATTACTAAGATGGGAAAAAGAGTAAGACATCCTGTAGGACCAAACAAAAAAGACAGGCTTGTGAGGGAAGATATTTATACAGTGAAACCTCGGATTACGAGTAACGCGGTTTACAAGTGTTCCACAAGTGTTTTTTAATACATTTTTATTTGGAAAACGAGCATTGTCTTGGTTTACGAGCACCGAGTATCATATATCACGCATGCGCCTCTTGTTTTGCGCCGAGCGTCACGTGATCACAACTGAGTCAACGGTTTTTCTCTCTCTTGAGCTGCAGAATTGTGGGTAATCGTCTCCCCTGCTGGGTCTTAATGCTCGTCTCTTACTGGTATAATCAACATCCGTGCACGTGTGTGTGAAACATATTTTATTTTGTGTTTGTAAGCGCATGTGTACAGCGTGCGTGTACTGTTTCTTATAATATACGTGTGTGCGCGCGTTTAAAGCAAAGAAAATCCCATTAGGTGCCAGTTAATAATTTATTACACCGTCCAACTGCAAGGACATCCTCACCAAAGATGACTTCATACCTGAGGACACACTCCTTCTACCGCGTCCACGATCACGATGGCTCCGTCACACAGCCGAACAGCTGTAGAGACCTCCGAGGAGAAGTCCACATGACCGGGCGAGTCGATCAGATTAATGAGGTATTCATTGTCTCCTGAAAAGACACAGAGGAACAAAGATAAGCTCACAACAATAACTATATTGTGTAATGCAGGTTCATAGTCACAAACACAAATTTTTGTAAAATATACTGTACCTGTTGTATAGTGTAAAGAAATGGCACTGGATTTCATAGTGATCCCTCGGATCTGTTCATCCTCCCGGCTGTCCAAGTACCTGAGCTACAAATACAACACAATGCTACTGTGACACACACATACATAAAAAAAAAAATTATCGACATTTGGTAAATAGAATAAAACGCACCTTTCCTGCCAAGCGAGTGGAAATGATGCCGTTGCTTGCGACCAAACAGTCTGCCAGTGTCGTTTTCCCTGTAAACAGTTCATACGTGTGCATGATGAGTTAATGAAGGTGATGGAATGATGAAGCAATGCTTAAAAGTCACAACAAGCATGTATTAAACAATTATTAAACTGATGACGTGTAAAGGTGCAGTCTTTACCATCCTATTATACAACTGGTGTGGCCATATGCACACACACACACAGTCTGTATCTGCAGGTCATGTTATCTCTATTACATTTCCCTTTGATTTTTAACACAATATTAACATTAGAGTTTTGTCAATTAAGATAAAGCCAAACATACACAAGCCTATCAATTTAGACAAGTTTATCTGTCATTTTTTTTATTACTATTTTTGTATAATAATGAAGACATTAAGACAAGGAAATAACATACATGAAACCATACATGTTCAAGAAGTTAAAACTATTTTAGATTTTTAATTCTCAACAACAGTCCTGGTTTTCTTACACAGTCAGGCTTTGATAAAGTTTTGATAGCTATGTTCTGTAGAAAATTGTATATGAGAAAAATCAATTCAATCTCTCATCAGAAGAAGCTGTCAGGATATCTGTGACACGGTTCTCTTTAATTTCACAGCTAGGATTAACCAGATTACTTTACTTCTGAAATACAATCAAAGAGCAGCAGGCCAGGAATGTCAGCAACTTTTAGAAATATAGCTCTAATCTAATTTATCTAATATTCTGGTTTAATGCCTCAACACTGTTAGACCAGTGAAATATCCAGCCAAAAAGCAAGTTATTTGTTGTTGTAAAGTAATGTGGTCTATAATATAGTTGTGCACTACATCCATCTCAAATCAACTAAAAAAACACATCACACGTTTAGATTTAAAAGATGTACAAAATAATCCAGACAACAAACTGAATTGTTACTTACCATGGTCCACGTGGGCCAAAATACAGATATTTCTAATGTTTGACGTTTTCTTCTGTAGTGCAATGATTTTTTCTAAACTTGTGTGCCCCATTCTGACAATAATCTACAAAGAGAGAGTCAGATGAATGTTCAGAATGTGACCAAAGTACAAGAGGCGTTCAAGTCAAACTGGGACTAGTGATGAAATGTGTTTTGAATGAAGGTCTGTAACTGTTTTACAGAAACATTTAAAGAAAACTTTAAGCACAGTATGGTGCTGAGACACTTAGCTCCAGTAAAACATCTGAACATTGCAAACATTTTAAAGAAGGCCATATGTCTGTGAATGAGCCGAGGTGGCCCGGAGCCCACTGGAGTCGTTCCTGTGCAGGAAAAGAAACGCATCCTTTAAAAAAAATTTAAATAAAATAAAAATACAGATAGTTTCGAACCAAGTTGCAGAAGAGACACATATTCTGTGGAAACTGTACACCAATCATCATTTGCACATTACAGAAGGATGCTGAGGTTGGAACTGCCAGGCAGGAGGTCTAGTGGAAGACCAAAGAGGAGATTTATGGATGCAGTGAGAGAGGACATGAAGTTAGTTTGTGTGAGAGAAGAGGAAGCAGAGGATAGGGTTAGATGGAGGCAGATGATTCGCTGTGGCGACAGCCAAAACAGTCGAAAGACAAAGAAAATTTGCACATTACAGGAACTCGGCTTGGAGTTATGCCACATTTGTCTTGCTCGAAGCTATTTCCAAATGTTTGGGCCACTGAAGGAGTTCCTAGGAGGCAAGTGTTACATCCATGAAGCAAGCAGCCTGATTATGGTTCTGGTGTACTGAAAAAGCTCTCTGTGTAGCTGGGGATTGTATTGAGAAATAAAGGTAGTGCTTTATCATTCTGCACCATTGAAAGTACCAGTTTGACTTGAACATTCGACGAGTAATAAATAAAATTCATGATAAAAATTCTAACAGAAGTAACTGCATTACTGTAGTTTATGGATACTTTGCTGAGCTTAACATGACTTGAGAGCCAAATATAATTCTGCATACATTTCCTTTTCAAACAGGAAGACAGAATAGTGATCAAGATACAATGGACCTACTGTACCACCACATCTAAACCGACTCAAAGTATTAACTCCAACACACAAAGGCTGGTCAAGAGAAAGAATAGTATACAAACATACACAACTACATGAACAACCATGTCTGATGCTAACTGGCTGCACCTTAAAGCCGATTTTCCAGACCAGCCTTCCTTAGAATAGCTAATGCCTCCTTTTCTGATCTTGACTTGACCCGTACTGTGTCTTGAACTCTTCATCTGTTTTATCCGGTACTTCAACAGTCTCATTCTTCTCCATAGGTTTCCTCTCAGCATCTAGTTGGAGTTCTATACTGTAGGTTGCATCAGTTTTTTGTATTTTGCTTCCAGCACATAAGGCGACAGATACTGCCTCCCTGAAGACACAGTTTGTCTGTCGTTTCTATGGCAGTTACTTTAGGGGTTGGTTTGCCAGCTCAACGTCCGTCTGTCATTCACACACTACAGGCAATTTGGTAATCTGGACCCTAATCTGCATGTCTTTGGATTGTGGGAGGAAACTGGAGAACAAGGAGAAAACCTACCAACGACAGGAAGAACATGCAAACTGCATTCACACAGACTCAAAGTGGGTATCGAACTCAGACCCGGGAGGTGCGGGACAATAAATATAATGTTTTAAGATTGTTTGTTTAAACAAGACACCGCTGTCATGTCAGTGCTGTCATTTATCTCTGCCTCCATTAGAGAACGCAGCGTGGTTAGTTAACTTTTACTCAATGTACTTTATTTGCACTTGATTTTCCTTTCCTTTATTACCACAATTTCCTGCGTGTGTTCTGAGTCACTGAAGTCCAATTCTGTCACACAGCTGGAGCTGTCTGCACGTGTTACTATAGCAACCAGCATCCCAGAATACTGACGTTAGCCCTGCAACTAACAGAAGCTTTAAACAGCCATATGATTATCTCATATATGTGGAGTGAAATTATATATATGCAACTTTTCATATTAAAAACACCTGCAAAGTTAGCCGTTGTAGTTAGCTAGCTAACTCAGCTAAATGTTATGCCCTGGCTTTCTGAAGCATTTACCTTCAACTGTGGGTAACAGAGTTCACATGCACAGTTACTGAAAAGTAAACAACGAATATGTGAAAAGCTCGAATTTGTGAAATATGATATGTGAAAAGCACAACTCAGTAAAGCAGCAAAAGCATGACAGCCTCTACTCACGCTGTTTTGTCTTTTCCCGGAAGTAAATTGGAGGTGACGTCACTGTGATGTCACAACAAATCCTCCAATAGGACAAGCGTATTTGAACGCTATTCTACTCCGATTCGTTCAGTGCGCATGTATGGTATAAATATTTTTAATTAATCCATTAAAAAAGAATTAAAGTTTAGAATTCTAGCACTGTGTGAAATTTCCGCGAAATAAAACAAAGTAAAATAATGTCGAATCACAAGGAGCAGCCGTAGTATTATCCGCTTTTTTTTTTTGGCTGGAGGATTATGGGATATGTAGGATTATGTATGGGACTATAAATTGAACAGACTCATCAACGAATGACGTAATATTCTGGTCTTCGGTCGTCAAGAGGACTCTTATTTGTTGTCATGGAGAGTTGCCATAGAAACGTGTGTTACGCGTCGCGAGCGCGGGGACTCGAGGTTGGCACTGAGTGTGGCTCCTGAGACAGGAATTCAATAAAATTAATTTCAAGTTACTCCTGTTTCAGTGTTACAGCCATGGAGCGACGCTGTGTGTGTGAAATCTGCAACTGCGGGTAAGGCTGATCATACATCCAGGCGAGAGAGAGAAAAAAGTTCTGTTACTTTTGTAAATAATTTATTTGTTATTTAGTTTATAAAGAGTCCTCTATAAATTAATAACATTACACCAGGGACTGGTCTTCCTCAGTATGAGGTACAGTACTGAAGCTAATTGGCATCCCAAACTGCCTTTAGTATATGTGCCCTGCAGTGGATAATGGATTGGCATCCAGGGTGTACCCCACTTCTTTTTAAAACTCGAACAGCAGCTATGTGTATACTTGTTTACTACATACTATGGTTCCTGTAAAGATGTCTGTAGTCGCAACATCGTCAGTAACTACATATCAATGTTAAATAAATGTTCAATAAATGATCAAAGATCTTACAAAAATACCATCATATTAATGATATCCATTATTTATTCATAACTAATGGAACATTTAGTATTTATCTCCGAAGATAGAAGGTCCATCATACAAGTATATATAGTCATATAGTTTAGCATGCAGTTGCACATTCTGACCAATCAGAATCCAGAATTCAGCAGTACTGTGGTATCAAAGGATCTAACTGAGGCATTGCAGCATTGATTATTGCAGCATTGATAGCTAAAAGTAGTTTATTCATCTAATTACTTTTACTTGACCTGTCTGTAGACGCCACCGTTGCACACAACAGCCCACAGCACTCTACACGAAGGGCTGCCAGGATTGTGTAGTGACTGAGTACACTGAGAAATACCCAGGCTACAAGGGTTATCAGCCACGCAAGAGCCTTAAACCCAAACAGGAGGAAAGGAGAAACCGTGAACGAATGGATGGGACCACCACCTTTAGGTAAAAAAGCACTTCCTATGAAGGGTGTTCAAGTCAAGCCAGATAGAAAGTTTGCTCAGTAGGCCAGAGCCATGATCGGACTGCCTGCTTCGTGTCTGAAACCCTGGCCTCCCAGGAACTCCTTTAATGGCCCAAACATTTGAAAATGGCTTGGAATGAGAGCTGTAATATGCAAGTGGTGTTCATGAAATGATTATGTGTACAGTACCCACAGACAGAGGATACTGCTTTTTGAATACTACTTCACAAAAGTATGGCCTTCTTTAAAACATTTGCACCATTCTCATGTATTTATGAGCCTCATAAATTCTTCTGTAAGCATCAATCTGTTTTTATACATTTATTCAGAAGTTTACATTACATTCAGTCCCAGTTTTACTTATACTGTATATACACCCTAAATGCCTATAATAATAAAGTAAAATGTATAAATATCAAAATAATTATATATATAATTAGGTTACCTCCAGGGTCCGGGTTCGATTCCCGGCCAGGCTCGATTCCCGTCTCTGTGTGCATGGAGTTTGCATGTTCTCCCC
>JAQQZT010000007.1:17123086-17133342 GCA_030068275.1 Clarias platycephalus | reverse complement strand
CATAAATTCCTGCAACTGCTTCAGAGTTGCTGTAGGCCTCTTGGTAGCCTCTCTGACCAGTTTCCTCCTGGCTCTTTCATCTAGTTTCGAACCAGGGATAGTTTGTCTTGTATCAAATACCTTCTACTGTACATCTTAATAGATTTCACTGTGCTTCTACGAAGGGATGAATCCTTTTCTAAAAGCCTATCATATACTTGGATGTTAAAAGTTGCACATAGTACAGCTGTATAAAACAAAAACTGTTTGTCTTCATTTCAGGCTGCAAATAATTTTTTTTTTATTATTTTAAAGGGGGTGATTCTTTTCTATACCCAATGTAAATGGCAAATTTGTCATATCACTGCCATAAACTGGGTGTTTAAATTTACTTGAAATAGTCTCATTTATGTTGCTGTCCCTGTCTCATTCTGTTTTATATGCAACAGGTCTGATTTTGTTGCTTATGAAGTGAGCCCGCGCCCTGGGAAAAAAAGAGCTGAATACCAACCTGGTCAAGGTGTGATTGACTTGGCCACTACGTACAACCAGGAGTTTGGCCCTTACGAAATAGAGCGTGTTTTACCACAGCGGCCAAAGGAGAGAATGCGAGGTGCTTCTGGAAAGGTGGACACAATACCAACCTATAAAGGTAATACAGGAGAATGAGGAGTCCTCTTAAAGGCTACTTCATTTTCTTGTTTGATAAGAATGTTGTAGAGTGACTTACAGAAGATATGTGGGAGTAGAAAATCTCTCAAGGAACATTCAGTTCAATTTTTTTACAGCATCCCACAGTGCTCGCTTTTTAGCTTTCATTTGCTGTACATATGCGCTTTATTTTACACATGCTTAATTTACATTTTAGGGATGTAAAATACAAATACAAATACATTGGTCATTGTTGTTAAACAAACAAACAAATTTACATATTGATGTGATGATAATGTCAGGGTTTCCCCCTAGAGGGCGCCTTTCGCCCAGAGACTCTTTGAGTTCTTTTTGTGTTTTTTTTTGTTATTTGGAACTACGTTTCCCAAAATGCACCTCAGCCAGGTGATGGGAACACTCACCTGACTCATTAGTTCAGTTATAAATAGCCTGTTTAAGTTCTGTTTCCTTTGTCTTGCATCTGTTTCGTTAGCCTGATCTGTTTCGTTAAATTGCTATTGTAAAATGCTGTTTGGTTTTGGTTCATAGTTTTGGGTTTTGTTCATAGAGTCATGTTTGGCTTGTTCTTGTTTGAAGTATGTTTGTTTGTGTTTTCTTTATATTATTAAAATCACTTAAAAGTCTTTACCTCTGCGCCTATGCCTCACATGCAACCACACCGCATCCCTGACAGATAAGGTGCACATTTACTATCTATCAAGCACAAGTGAAAAGATCTGCATTTCGGTTATATTAAAACTTTCTTTGGCCACACTGTCTTATCAGCGCTTTCCTTTCAAGGCTACTGTCTCCCCAGTCAATGCTGTGCAGGTGTGATTGTTCATTTGTCATGTGTAGCACTTGTATATGTGTAGCTTGTACCTATATAAGCTTCGAAAACAAGCATTTTAATGTACAAATGTCACATATATTTTTGCACATGGCAAATACAATTTGCACATGGCAAGTCACTTTATGTGCTACAGTATATAACACATTGAAATAATAGCTTTTGCCACTTTTGTGATTTTTTTTTTTTTTGCACAATTTTGTTTGTTTTGTTTTGATGTGTTTTTTGTCTGTATTAATTTTTGCAGAAGATTTCCCCGGGTGGGAAATTACCAGACGAGAGCTCACCAGACCCAAGGTGTCTTACCGTCCCCCAACTGAGAAGTTTGGAAATGCCACAACATTCCAGGATGATTTCATTCCACGAGGTCTTGTCCCACGCGAGAGCTTCAAACCTTCTTACGTACCCAAGCAGTCTAATGTTCCTTTTGATGGAGTGACCAGTAACCGGATGGATTATATACCTCACCCAGTGGATGTGCATTTAGTCAAAGTACCTCATGAGTACAAACCCAGTGACGAGCCTATGGAAGGCCTCACTACACACCGGCACGACTTCCAGGGCCTGCCAGTTCAAATGGCCAAGAGCTGCAAGCCTAAATACACAGCAATATCCAGTGGTGCAACCTTCCAGAGCAGCACTGAGTTCCGAGATCGTTTTCAACCATGGGCTGTATCTCCACTACGGGTGCAGAACAAGTCAGAGTATAGGAGTCCCACAGAGGAAATGGATCTGAACACAACAACGGGGACAACCTTCGTCAAACACAATGTCCAGCCGTTCATCCCCAGTAGGCCTCTGTCGAGGCCAGTTTGTTCCTCTGTTCCTTTTCAAGGCAACACCACTATGAAGGAGGAATTTAAAGCCTGGAAAGCCCAGCGGCAAGACATTATTCGCAAACCCCAGGAAATCCACAGAAACAGTGGGAAGATGGAGGACATGAGCACTTTTAGGGCCCACTTCGTCCAGCACCAACTGCAGCCCAATATCAGTTGCAAGCCGCTCGCTGCCCCACTGCGGAGCGAAGAACCTTTGGATGACGAAACAATGTACCGCACTGAGTTCACACCCAAAAAGATCAGCGTGTGTCCAGCTAGCTATGAGCCAATACCGGGCTTTGTCTTTGAGAAGGTTGATGACAGAGGTCACAGGTCTGGTTATTATTATTATTATTATTATTATTGCATTTTATATTACATCACAGATTTGATTAGCAAATTCGATAGCAAAGTGTCAATTAATGATCTATAACAACATGGCACTGACATCACTACTGACTTAAATGTGAATGGTTTATCCAGTATTAATGTACTTAATTATACTAATTTATGGGGAATAATACTTAACTCAGAAAATCTAAATAGTTCATATGGGAAGGATTTCTGTAATGAGGTGTTCAATATACAGTATATGGAAGGAGTCTCCAGTGTCAGAACATTGCAATGACCAGTACATTTTCTGACGTGAGAGTGTTCAGGAGAAAGAATGTCATACTGTACATTCTGGTTCCTCAAACCTTTTTGCCTGCTTATTTGAAGGGAGAGATGAAAAGAGATTGTATGGTGAGGAAATAACTGTTTATAGCCTATATGCATAAGCAATAACAGGAATGAATATTTATTTCAAAGGTTCCTCAACATTCATTATAACTATAATGAATCTTTCGTCCATTAACAAGTTAAATTGATATCTACAGAGATATGTCAGTGGTATGCAGGGAATAACGCACTTTGGGTCAGGTGTTTGTAGAAAAATAATCAATATATCGGGCGACACCACACCATACCACTCCAAGGGTTATCCCTAACATCCCCTCCCAAAAGTCACACCATAGGTGACCCACAACATCCATACCCCCCCCAAAAAAAAAGATTTTTGTAACTTTATTAGAACCTTTTGTATAAATCCAATATTTTTACATATTTTTCTGGTATCTCTCATCTGGTACATGTCTGATTATATTTAATCTGTCTGTTTATCCAGGTTCTTCCGTAAAATGAGCTCCCAGGACCAGATGGTGCTGTCAGAGAGGAATGGCATGGCATAGGCGTGGACGTAAAGACATTAATTAAATACTGTATATAACCAATACAAAACAAAAACAGCAGAAATCGACGGCTGGATTAGATCAGGTGCAAGACAAAGACATACCCCTGACCTTGGCTCATATTTACTAAGCATCTCAGAGTGACTCAGTTTTGGTCCTACTTTTAGAAGTAGGAGTAGGAGCAATTAATCAACATTCTTGAAATAGCAAATCACTCCTAGCTTCACTAAAATGTGGGAGATGTCCTAACTGGTTAGGAGTAGCGAGCAAATGGGGTTCATGAGAGAATTTTCCTTTGATTATGTATTTTCATTTTACCACCTCCTCCACAAGCAAAACTGTCTCATCCTCTCTCCAGTTTTGAGTACATTTTGATAAATAATTTTGATCATATTATGACAGACCTACACAGCTCTATTATAGGGGCTTGAAACGGGTATGATTGGTGCAGTCTGATTAGGATAACGTCATGCAGCCAATTCATGCATCTGTAAGCTTCGTATGTGTGCATAAAACTGTCACACAACTGGCGCTGAGTTCAATTACAAAAATCTTTCAAAACTACAACACCCACTATAATGTGTAACCTGCTTTGTGGCTCTCGGTGTCAAACAGTGACGTCACACATTTTCCTAGGAGCAGTCCTACTCCTCACTGAAAGTAAGAGTAGGAAGCTTCCTAAATAACTTATGAGCTAGGAATATTTTTAGTCCTAAATTAACTTTGAGCATGATACCTAGGAGTGATTCTGAGAGGCTTAGTAAATACGGGCCCAGAATTATTTATACACAAACTAATCAGACTAAACTAAATTCACGACTGCAAACGAGATGACATGACTGGTGAAAATGACGCTAGGAAGTAAATTCCTGAAACTAATGTCACCATAAAAGATTCAACACAAAACACAATAAACAGGCTCATGGGTGCAGAGCAACCTCCAAGGGTTATCCCTAACATCCCCTCCCAAAAGTCACACCATAGGTGACCCACAACATCCATACCCCCCAAACTGAGGCTGAAGCACCACATATTGGAACCAGGTAGGGGCTTGGCATGATGGGAGTGGTCTAAACGGAATGGAGATTGTGATCCAGACCTTCTCATACAACATCAGTGCCTGACCTCATAAATGCTCTACAGAATGAATGGGCACAAATTCCCACAGAAACACTTGCAGACAGCCTTCCAAGAAGCGTGGAAGCTGTTATAGCTGCAAAAGACGGACCAACTCCATACTGAAGTCTATGTATTTGGATACAGTGTCATTGCAGGTTTGGCCAACTACTTTTGACCATGCATTTTGTACATCCACACAGATTGGGAGCCCTTTTACACCAAGTGCTTCTTGCTCTCTTGCACCTCTCTTCCCTCTGCCCACCACGTGAGCTCTTGTCTTCCACTCCCCCACGTGTTTCGCATTCACCAGGACTATGATTGCTCCCTCACCAAATAAAAAAATAAGTAACTCAAGGGCGACCCTTCTGTTTCACCTTTAATTCGGTCTCACATTCTGTCAGAGAAGGAAGGGTGATGCAGGTGATTTAGGCAAACAGAACAAAAATAAGAACAGTACCATAATCGGATGTGAGACAAAGACATACCCATGACCAGGAATATTTATACACACACAAATCAGACTAAACCTTAGACTAGATCCAGGTGACTGCGAACAAGATGACATGACATGACTGGCTTATGGGCACAGAGCACCCTCTAGGGGTTATCCCTAACAGGTGCAGGCTTGTAAAGCAGTGGCCCTGTTGACTTAGAAGCAGAGTGGATAAAGTCTAGGAAAAGAAAATGAACCTCATCTGTCATAATTGAATCAGTATAATTAGTTGTAATAAATTAGCTGTTATAATAAGGTATCGTATATAATCTAAGTGGCATTATGGCATGAGATTAATGATGTGTTTAAAAAGGTAAGAATTACAATAGGTGTAATGATAAAGTTTAAATACTTTCAAATAGTGTATAGTAATATAAGTAATATATTTTTAAAAAATGATTTGTTGATGATACTGGTCCATATTAAAATCGCAGTATTCTTTACGGTGTTGATGTGGCATAAGATTAATTCTTTTCTCAACTCACAATCCAGTCAAATACAGACATTCAATCACTCTCACCTTGTTGATGCACATATTTGTGAGGTTTTATGGTGGTGTTGATATTACTCCTTTTTTCTTTTTTACTTATTGTCCTTCATATTGATGGCCCTCACTTGTCCCTCTCTGTTTTGGGCCATGAGATCGTGTTCTGATTTGGATTGTTAATAAATGGCCCACATCTACGAGGGTGAGTCAAAAATGGTCTGCGCTCTGGCTGCAGAATATCTTTGAATAAAATTTTAGAAAAGACAAATACATCATTTTTAGGTATCATCTCCTTGTTTTTGCGTCCAAATTTATCAGAAGTGAAAGTCCGATGGAGCAAGATCAGGACCATAGGGAAGGTGCAACTTTGTCACCAGCCGTGGACAGGTGCCCGGCTGCGTCTTGATCGCTTGTTTGACCTTCTTTGAACTTCTCATAACAAAACACTTTCTCCATACTGCGCACAAATATATCTTTGATAAATAATGGCACCAGGTACATCCTCAGACCACAAAAAAGAAATCACTGCACACTGCACATTTTTGACTCACCCTTGTACATTAATCTACCTTCGCTTTGTGAAACAGAACAACTTAATGTGGTTGGAGGTGTATCCTAAATCAGACATGCAATTTGCACATTGCTAAACAACTAGTTGAGAGTCCAAACCAAATACAATTGTGTACATTTCATTCTTCATGCACCAAATCATATATATGTGTTGGCTGCACAAACCCAATACAGTCACTTTACAAACTTATATATTCCACCAAATGGTTCTTTCTGATGTCTGGCAGTGTATGGGACATACTAAATATCCAAAGGTTGAAAAAAAAAAAAAAAAAAAGATTTATGTGCCAAAATAATACTCAAGTAAAAATAAACTCTGTCTCAAAAATTGTATTTATTTTCTTTATGCTCCAACACAGAGACGTATTAAGGAATTCCAGACAGTCCCCTATCAAAAAGCTCACCATCCCGAACAAGCGAATGGTTTTACACGTCAGTAGCCAAATAACCTGGTAATATATTACCTGTACTCCTTTCAGCACATGGTTTGTGTTTCTATTCAAACATTTTAAACTGTAATTAAGTTGCATGCTTTTAAATACAGAAGAAGAAATGGTAGTCAACTCATGGATTATCCACATGAATAATTGATAAAGTTTTCTGAAATCATAAATATGGATTACAATGTGAACTACATTAGCAGATAAGAAAATAAGTCCAGAATCTCTACACTCAATGTACAATATTGCACTTAAAAAAAAAAACAACAACACATTATGTACAAGAATTAATTTACAATGCAGCACATTGGTTGAACACACACACACACACACACACACACACGTACATTTGAAAGGCGTAGCAACTGGAGACTCGGGTGTGGTCTTGTGACATAAAGACTGTTCACTCCCTCATACATTAAAATGATCTACATAATGTCTTCATAACACATGCATAAGTAAGGAATAGTGCTTTTAGAATAAGATATGAATACCTAATGTATAAACAACAGTCCATGTCTTTCTATGTATGTTACAGTTCATACCCCCAATGTTGTGATCCTGGTACATGTGTGAAAAAAGACATACGATTCAAGACTGTCAGTATATACAGTACACCGATTAGCCATAAACAAATCATTAATTATATTAATTATTTATACACCAAAAAAACTGGTGGCAGGATCATGGGCACCCAAGCCCCTTTCATGCCTGTGGAGAGCAAAGGCCAGCCTGTCTGGTACAATCCCAAGGAAAAGCCAATGGCTAAAATGGAAAGGCACCAAAACACGCAGTGCGCCACAGCCTACTGAGGACGGGGCCAAGCAGGCAAAGACTCCCAATCAGCCCTCCAAGCTCCCCAGATCCTAATTTGATTGAGAATGCAGCAGACAAACAAGCCCAATCCACAGAGACCCCACAGCTTCCAAAGGATCCACTGCCAACGTCCTGGTGCCGTACACCTCCAGGGGTCATACTCCGAGGAGCTGGAGCTGGTGGCACACGGTAAACTTCTGCAATATTGGGCTTAGATTTTTTATTTTCATTGTAATCTTATAACTGAGCGGTGTAGTCTCGGTTTCAAATGTTGTGCCATGAGTGTTTATCTTTTGTACACTTTTCTGGCCACCAGCTTCAAAATCTTAATGGCTGAAATTTGATAATTAATCCACTTTTACTTCCATGTACCCATTTGTAACTAAAAGCAAATTTCTAAACGGGAAAGATATATAACTTAACCTCACAAGATACCACAGTCCTCATATGAGGATAACATATTTTCTCCCAACTACACTGTGTACATACCCATGTAAGATCCTCATATGAGAACCGCTGCATATTTCTCTCTTCCCAAACTCGTTTGAAGACAGTGATTAAATTCAACAGTTATCAAGTGCTAATAAACCAAAACAGTGTGAAGAAATTACAAGGTGCACTCTGGGTCTCAAGAGGCTTAAGAAGCATGAGTAAATGAGACTTGTGCTTGATGAAGGGCTACAGGGAAAAATATGTCATTTATCATTTGTGAAACCAGGGTCCATGTGCAAAACATTTATGTGCAATATACAAAGCTAAACGAGGTTCCAATGGCAAATCCAAGTTTAGACTATGCTTATTCGGGGAATGTACAAAAAAATAAAAAAAAATTTAAAAAAAAAGGTGTGTTCATATGAATGCTAAAAATGTTTTTAAGATATTTGACCATAGGCCAGGTAAACTGGACAGTCTCCTAGAAAAGAATCTTGTGGGCAAACTGTAGTGGTAATGGACGAATAAAACCCTTTGGGACATGCAGCTATAGAAGAATAAGACACTGTGGGTAGGTAATGACTTATTTTCCTATAACACAGCATGCCCTAATGTGTTTTATTGAACTAAATGTTTAATGATTAGTGAAGTAGAGGTTGGCTACTTTGTGCAGATACTACTGCAAAGGGGATAATTGGAAAATTTTATTCTCAATATGCAACTGTGAAATTATTTAATCATAACAGGCTGCCATTTATTACACATAGTATCCGCATAGTTGGGAATATTTGTAGAGTTTATGAATACTTTAAGTATGTTTACTTTGTTAAATAATTGTTTAAGTTAAATGAATATCTGCAAACATTCTCTTGATGAGGTAAGTTGTCCAATTATTTGCTAGATAAAGATGCATAAATACAAAATACATTAAATAGTTAAAAATCGCAGTTTAAATCACAATCCCATTTTTTTTATCGAATGGTGCAGCCCTGAACATATTTACATTTAGGACAAAATTTTCACTCAATGACTTACATAAAATATGTAAGTTCAACTAAAATAAATAATGATAAATAATGGTAAAAATGGGTTGTTTAGAGTAAACTAATTTATTTTTATAAAATCGGTAGAATATAGAAAATCGATATAAAAAGCTGGGTTTTTTTAATGTGACAAAATAGATAACTTCTTATCCTTTTAAAAATTATATCCCTTGATTGTAACTATGTACGTAAATACACTTTCCATGCCTTATTGTACTTTGATTCTCTGTTGCAATGAAACGTCTGGGAAATACTGCCATAAGCTGTTGTGCTTAAGTTCTCATACATCGTTTTTATAATCGTCTCATTCCCTGCTTGCACATGTGTTATGAAGTCAATATTTAGATAACCTTTAATAAAAGCGTTGCCCTTTTGGATTTTCTGACTTTTCAGATTCTCATCCACTATAAAGTACCCTATATACAGCCTCCCTTCACACATGTGAATGGTCCAATATTCTCTGCTTCTCTTCCTGATGATTAAATATAGAGCAAAACACATTCTTATAAATTATTCCACACATGATACTTATAATGAACATTATATAATGACGAGAGGTGAGAGCTGACTTAGTGCTGTTTCGTTCGTCAGCGGGGAATTGCCAATGCACACCCAAAACTCACTTCAGCCTAGATAAAGGCCCTTTAGTCCAAATTACATAGAGCATCCACTTAACCTCGGCCGTGTCCCAAAAATGGCACTCTCTCCTCGTTTATGCAGCAAAGTCCTGGAGTCCTTCCACTTCAGATTTATTCCACATGTGCTTAGATTGGAAAGAAGAACAGTGTTCAGAAGTCAGTGTGCTGTAAAAGCTGGGGATGTTTCATCAGTGAGCACTACATAGTGCCCGAGTCTTCTGAGCAGGACATGCAGCATCTCTGTGTATACAGTTCAATGGAACACAACATGAGGCGTTTCACCACCGCACAGTAATGTGTTGTGTCCTTACACTCATCTGCATGAGGGGGAAGAATACACACATACAAACAGAATTATTTATGATCTGAAAATGCAGATATTTACAATATACTTAACAAATTAAAAGGAAAATATTGATGTTCTACTGTGGAAGAATTTTCCTAGAAACTGTGTAACCATTTAACCCCTTTTTGTTTTTTTTAAGGAGATCTGTTATTTGAAATCCACTTTTCGTCATCTGTAGATATTCAGATGGTTTCCAGTGGGTGTGCACTCCCACTGAGAGAGGCCTGTAATTTTCATCATAGGTATACCTCAACTATTAGAGACAAAAGGTCTTGTATGTCTTCCATTTTCTAATAATTGCTCCCACAGTTGATTTCTTCACACCAAGCTGCTTACCTACTGCAG
>JAQQZT010000007.1:17106166-17121751 GCA_030068275.1 Clarias platycephalus | reverse complement strand
CCCCCCCCCCCCCGCCGCCCCCCCCAGCCTGTACTTTCTACACCAGTACGGATGGCAAATTAACCTGCACTGTACTGAGCTTGTTATTAGTGAGCAGATGTTGTGGTTTGGAAGTCTCTTGAAAAAGTGAACATTATGAAAGTTGATGAATTAAGTCCAGCTGAGAATGATGAGTGTACGCTATTTCCATCCAAGAAGCTCTGATCGGCTTCGCAGTCTCCAGTCTGCCTGTTAGTGTTGGTTGTGTTTCAGACAGTTAGTCTCTGGAAACTGTTTTATACAACAGCCTTTACATCAATCTGCCTTTTAAATCATCTTGAATGTGTAAGTGTTTTTAAATTTGGTTTATGTCAAGGGCACAATATGTCAGAATAATAAGTGCCTGCATATTCAGCTAGAGGACCAGGTCTGGATACACACCCAGCAAAGTATTTCAGGGGAGTGACCTGAGCACTTGAATAAATACGGAAGAAGAGCTGATAAACTTATGAGAAGACTGGCCACTGTTCAGAGACTTTAAACATGATCCAGCGCTGATCCATCTTCTGCCATTTATATAAAGTGTTTATCTAAAACTAGCTACAAGAAAAGAAACATTAGGCTTAAGAGATTTCATAGATTTTTTTCCTCATTATTTCAATTACCATCTCTGGTGTGGGTAAAGAACTGACAACATGGCTTGTTTAAATCAAAGTTGTCAGTGAAAACATTATGTCTAAAGATGACTAGAAAGAGAACTATGTGCTTATTTTTCCTACATCAGATTTAAACCAGATGTGCCTTATCTGTTTAAAGTCCATGGCTCTGGTCAAAAGTGGTAACGTGAAGTGCCAATGCAAGATGAAACATAAGGACTTTTGGACAAATTGTCCTTATACTGTAGCTATGACTCAACACGGTAGATTCATTCATTCATCTTCTATACCACTTTATGCCTTATGGCACGAGGCAGGGTACTGTACATCCTGGACAGGGTAATAATTCATCACAGGACACACAACTAATTTGGGAGCAGCGATTAGCCTAATCTGCATGGAGGAAACCGGAATACCCAGAGGAAACCCACGAAGTACAGGGAGAACATGCACCACGCACACAGACCTGAGGCGAGAATCGAACCCTCAACACTGGACGTGCAAGGCTAAAGTGCTAACCACTACGCCATTTTTTAAATCGAACTTTTCTGGAACTTTGATAGACCTTTAAAGTTTGAGAATGTACTATACAGTTGGTATGATGTTCGCACACCTTCCAAAAAGTTCTTCTTTAACATCTTTAAAAAAAAATGCATATACTCCCTGGCCATTTGTAAAACATGTACTCCTGCACATTCATGCAATTCAATCTGCCAATCATGTATCAGAAAGAAATCGTGCAGTTATATATAAAGAGCATCCGAAATTGTTTAAATAAATCATCATAAAGTGGAGTAAATGTGATCTCATAACTTTGACCATGGCATCATTTGCTCTTTTTGTTTTTTGTTTTTTTCAGCTGCCTAATTTTCATGAATCTGAGTGCGCCACTGATCAGATAGCTGGATAAATGATTAGGTGGAGAGTTATTCCTACTATATTTAAGTGGCTGATGGGTGTGTGTATAGAATTGTGTGTGTGCTTGTTTATAGAATTAGAGTGGGCACGCAGCAGGTCCTGGACGGCAAAGCATGTATAAAAGTCTAATACAGAGATGAGAAAAGCGGAAAAAACAACATACTGCCACAGGAAGTGATGTTGCAGTGTTGCCAGGTGACAGGGCGACGCTGCCAGGCGCAGTGAAGGTCAGGATGGGTCTTGTTATAATTCTGATGCACACATTCAACCCTGCGTGACTGGAAGCCACTTCCACAGGTTGCAGTGCACATTCGCCATGGAGACACTTTCCAGTGAACATTGCACAATTCTGATGTGCAGTTTCTTACTGGGGCTGGTCTGAAAGGACAGAAAGTGAAAGTTAGAGTGTATATCAATCTGTGCAGGTTCCTTCTAGTGTGTGTGCGTGTGTATGAGAAAAAGAGTTAATACACACCTTTCTCTGGGATCGCAAGCCAAGTCTGAGCCATTCAGTTTCTTGCACATCACTGTTCTTCTCTGCGTTGCCACACCTGCACCGAGACAGCGGCCTGAACACTGGACACAAAATCACACAGAGATCCTGACTGCATAAAACGTTTGTGTTATAGAAGGTGACAGCATATTTTTTTCACTTGCATACCTTGGAACACACAGCCTTGTGTTTGTTGATGTTGTCCACATTCAGCTGTATGTGTGGCCATACACAAAACTTAATCCATTTTAATTCATGTTTTTGTAACCTTTCTAGATATCGTTTGTCATTATTGCTCTCCAAGCGCATCTAAGTTTTTAACTTTGGTATAACTGGAGTACAATTATTAAATTTGTGTTTTTAGTACTTAAAGAAAACAGAAACCACTGAAAAACGTAAAAATGAGAACATTTGCCTAAAATGTGTCATCGAAAAATAATCATAAAGTTAGTTTTTCTCTCCCAAAATGTTGATTTAGGAAGGGAAAAAAGGGAAGTGAGAAAGGGAGGGAAAAAGAGTTGAAGCAAAAAATATTAAGGAAGAAAGTAATGTCAGGGAAAGAGATCCAGTGGAATTAATGTTAGGATAAGGAAAGTTACAGTAAGTATAATGGAAAAATGAGAAAGGGCTCTAAGGGAATTAAAGGGAAGAAAAGAATATGTCTGAAGAACGTGAAAGGGAAAGGGTCCTAATGGAAAAGACGTGAAGGAAGGGAAAGGAAAGGAAAAGAAAGGAATGGGTACGGGATGGGTAATAGTTCTCATGTTCCACAACGCCACGAGGTATTAAACAAAGGTTTCTTAGGCATGTTCCAATCTAATGAGAATTTCTTTACCCTATTCACAAACCACAATTTCCTAGTAGATCCATTCTCATAGCTAGAACCATAGAACCCTTGAGGAACCCATTTCCCCTAAAATCATATATGGTATTAGAGCTTTGAAGTGGGTCTATAATATAAGCTCTACCTGTCCCCAGGGTCCACTGATCCAATCAGCACAAGCTTCTGAAACACACGTCTCTCTGTGCTCAGGGCGTGATGTTCCTTCACACGCTGCGTCAGTCAAAACCCGAACAATCCCGCTGGCCTCCAGACGCTGGCATGACACCCGCCTCTGCCGGAAACCGCGACCGCATGACGTGGAGCATTTGGACCACATGGTGGACCCCCAGCTGAGAGAAATCCATAATACACACTCTTAGTACATTTCCAGTTGGAATGTGTTTATTTAGACATGATTTCATTTAAATTTGGGTTCTGGTCAATTATTATTTACTGGCATCACTAGGATAGTTGGGGATGGAGTGGTTTGTTAGGGTAACCCCTAGCAATGCCAATGATTAAATTTTTTCTGCACAAAAACTTAGATAGAGCAGAGAATAGATCAGGTATGTCAGAGATGGACTTGGATTGCTGTTCTGTGCATGTAATATCTCATTGAGGATGTATTCCCATTTTACACTCCAGTGTTCCTAGAACAGGCTGTGGATCCAGCACAACACAGCCAGGATGAAGAAAGTAAAAGAATGAGTTAAACCATAACGCGGCTGAATTCATGAAGCTAATGGGTTCCCCTTGTGCCACCAAAAACAGCCTTGACCCCTTGAGACATGACTCCATAAGACCTCTGAAGATGTGCTGTGGTATCTGGCACCTGGATCCAGATTTTTTAAGTGCTCAAAGTTGTAAAGTGGGGCCACTATGGTTCAGACTTGTTTGTCCAGTACATCCCATGGATGGTTGCTTGGAATGAGATCTGGGGATTTTGGAGGCCAAATCAACATCCTTGAACTCATTGTCTGGGTGTTCTGATACCTTTCTTCCATAGCCAATACTGACTTTTTTCCCTAATTTGTACTACATTGGCTTTTCTCTGGTATCAGACCAGCCTTTGATCTCCACAGGTATAAATGAGCCTTGGGCGCCCAACTTGTCACCAGGTTACCGGTATATAATTGATCATCACTCTCACTCAGTCATTACAGGGTCGCAAGAAGCCACCCTGGACACACTCATACACTGCAGGGAATTTGGAAACACCAGTTAACCTAATCTGCATGTCTTTAGGCTGTAAGAGGAACCCAGAGTACACAGGAGAAACCCACCAAGCATGAGGTGAACATGCAAACTCAATGCACACAGACCCAAGGTAGGAATCAAACCCTCAAACCCCTCAAAGTATGGTCCTAACCAACACCTATCTGATAATCAATGTTACAGTATGCAATTAGTATTAGTGTTATGACTGATTGGTATATAAAAAAAAGTATTATTTAACTTAAAAGGTATCAATATTATGAGGAAACTTTTTAACACGAAATATTTGTGTAACATTTATAGAATAATATTACAGTGTCAGCATTGTTGTTGCTGGTCTTTTGGCTGCTCCCATCGAGGGGTTATCGTTCCACGGACCATCGATCCGCACACCAACTTGGCACAGGTTTAAAGCCAGATGCTCTTCCTGCCGCAACCCTCCCATTATTATTTGGACTTGGGACCCGCATTGTATCCAGTGGCTGGGGTTTGGGCGTTGTGTGGGAACTGAACCAAGGCTTTATATTACCCCAATTATCCCACAACTTCAACATTACTGGTAAAATCTCCAAAAAGATTAATGACACAATGGTTTGATCAATAGTAAAGTTTACACAATTTGCCCATGGCTCAACTATAGTTGAACAGTCATGTCTTGTGTTTATATTTAAAGTTTGCTTTCTATGAAGTTTTGAGGTTAACGCAGATAGACGCTTATTGTTACCAGATTAGCATTGTGCAGTATGAGATATTGTTAACTATGAGTAAAAAGGAACTGACTCCAGCTTCAGAATAGCTGATATCCAATATGTAATGTCTGTAATGCTCTTTTGTCCATTTTTATAGGTGTCACTCTGCATTAACATCAGTACGAATTAAAACATTTTTTAACTTGGTAGCTATATTAGCCTCATGACTGATTTAAAATATTAGGAAAATTGTGTGCATTTTATATTTGGATGAACTCTTTCTTTAAGTCAATCGCAGCAACTCCATGGACTGGTTGTACAGTATGTGACTGATGAGCCTCTAAAAGTGTTTGTCCAACCACATGGAAAGGCTGAGGTTAAAGCAGGGATGACAGATGAGTTCTTTTAATAGGCTGGTCAGCAACGTCTAAGCTGCAGCTCTCTGCATATGATCTAGCTGTTACTGAATACACTGTCTAAGATCTACAAAGTCATCTATCATCTGCCGAGGATTTATTAAAGACAGAAAGTGCGTGCTACGATATTTTGGCATGAATATAGTTGAGGTTGTTGTCATCGGTACTGCAAATCCGTCTTGAACTTGTTGTGTGACTCATCGCTTGATAAAGTAAAGGCAACCCAAGGAACCTTAATGACCTTGTACATATTATTTCTAAACACATCTGTAAAGATGGCAAAATATAATGACATAAAGCCGAAATGCTAAATTTATTTTAAATGGAACAAACTGCAAAAGAAACCAAATCAGAGATTAAGGTCCAGCTGTTCGTACGAGATAAACTGCAGATACAAATTAAAAGCAAAATGTTCAGCGTGGACTTTTTCTGTATGGTGATGTGAGATACTATACAAGGATCAGTTGTTTTACAATAAGTGGTAAATGTTTAGAGATATAACTCGCAGTGTACAGCGTAAACCTACAATAGAAATTTTCAGAATTTTTTATTATTATATAAAATATAATATGTACAAATTTTTGGTAATTTATTAAATAAATGTATACTTCTGGACATAAGTATATAAATACAGGCTCTACTTGATATAAAGACTCTGTTTTGGTAGTGTGGAGTGTGTACTGTACCTGGGAGGACAATCGTGGAGGTTACACGGCCGTGTTAGGGTGAACGGTTTGGGAAGATGTTGGCAGGACGAAGGGGGCATCTCGTGCCCGCTGCTACTTACGCAGTGAACCTTTCTGCTCTGAGAGCCTTTATTTCCACAACTCGCACTGCATGCACTCCATTCAGCCAAACGCCACTCAAATCCTGGAGACAAGAACACAAGAATAAATTGCAGCAGCTTATACTAAATGTATGATTATTAAATGATTTGTCTAAAGGTTCACACAAAGAATGTGTCTGTTTTATAAATGTGTTTTTACATTTAGGTAAAAAGAGAAATGTCCAGTTAAATAAAATTCCTTGATTCGGATAGGCAATTACAGTAACAGCACTACCTTCTCTGGGAACTTCAGATGGATGAGATGTGTACATACAGTACTGTAGACCTTTCTTCAGAACGGCATTAAACTATTATATTAAGGACAGGAAACTTGCATAATGGACTCTACAAGTACACCTTAAAATTTTTATATCATGTAAGCTGTATTCATGGAAATGAAAACGAAAAGGCTTGAAATATTTAATTTTATGTGTAATTAATCTGGAATATATAAGAGTTTCATTTTTAATTGAATTACAGGGGAAAAAAAACTTTATGCTATTCAAATTTCCTAATGCTACAAGTGGTACATTCATCAAAAGCTTCATTTATATGTTATAACAGCTTAGGATATCTGACATACAGTATCTACCTATACAGTGCATACAGAATGGTATTAAATGTGTTCTCATTTTTGTATAATATCAAAGTTGTTGTTTTTTTATCATTCATGTGTAACGATCAGAAGTTCTACACATGTATCGTAAGTAATCTATAATTTCTGGTTAGTGTCACCTATTCTGAGAACATTGATAAGGTCTTGGTAAGTGCATTATTTTCATTTATTCTACAGTAAATTGGTGAAAATTGCCAGAAATTGAAATATGCCACAGATTTCACTATGTATGCAAATTTCCATTATAGCCAAATTTTGCCAAATTTAGTGTGGGAGAACTTAAGAGACCTGCGCGGAGCCCTGACCTTAACCCCAATGAAAACCTTTGAGAAGAACTGAAATGCCAGTTGCATACAACGCCTCCTAAACCAATGTCAGTGCATGATCTCAATCATAATCTTGTCTAATAATGAGCACCAATCCCCGTAGGAATCTAGTGGAAAGCCTTCTTAGAAGAGTGGAGGTCATTATAACGGCAAAGAGACACTAAATATATAATGGTATGTTCATAAAGAACATACATAATGGTCAGGCGTCCGCAAACCTTTCATCTTATTGTGCATATCATTTGTGATGTATAAAGACTGTTATGCTTTAAAGCTAAATTGAAGTTATGACTGATGTATTTAGGGATAAAACTGATATGGAATCACTGACACTAATCAGCTGCAAAGAGTGAAAAATGTTCCTGTTACAGTTTCGCCTCACTTTATATGTCTGCTTTAAACTTACCACTCTCTACTGTACATACTGCTTAGTTTTGGAATATGTTTTGAATGCAGTGACCGACAGAGAAGCATGATGTTAAAATATGATGTGGGGGAAAATACAAAAAAACTGTAAGAGTAAGATAAATGAGGTGTGTTAAATGGAAAAAAAACAGGTTAAAACCCTTTTCTGGCCAATTCCTGAAGCATACGGGTGTAGAAAGTCATTTGTTTCATTTTTTCCTTTACTTTTTATCAATTTAATCTATTTTCCCCACACACGTGTATGCACAGACACTGACCTTGAGAGAGAATGTGAATCCAAGCAGAGATCATCTGATTGTTGGAGTGGGTTTGGCACGCAAAGTGTCCTTCAAACCTGCTGTTCAGAGTGTGCACTTCTATAATGCGGCCTGCAGCAAGCATGCGGTAGTGCAGGCCAGGGGTTTGCTTCAGGGTTTGATTCTCATATGTCCATTTGATAGGTTTCCTATGGCTTGGGACTACTGGACAACCTGTGGACAAAAAGGCGGTTTATTCCTTATCCTAATCTGAATGATCATAAATTAGCCACATAAATGCATGTTAAAGCAGGTTATTACTCTATGAAAGCCAGTAGCTACTGTATAGAAACAATAATGAAATGACCTTTGACCTCCAACAAGTTGCTTCGTCAATCTTTTTCTGTAGACTTGCATTAAACATAAAGCATTAAATAGGAAACGAGATCTTTAATTTTGCAAAGTCAATATGCTTCAGTCTGACCCAAATTTGACAGCAAAATCTTTCATCGAAGCTCAGACGTACTGTAATACTCCAATCTTCTATTCAGTCTGACTAATAATAACTCAAAGTTCTTTCAAAACACACCCACATACACAGTCATTTATATTACAAATGACACTTTACCGATCCTCAGGATGTCCCCAGGACTGACTGTGATGACTGTTCCAGAGCGGGAGGCCATCACGACTGGTTTCCTGTTCACATCCTTCGACAAGGAGCTTTTCTCATTTAATGCTGCCTCTCTGACATCTACAACAACAGAAAAATAATGACTTAATCACAATAGTGCTTTCAACTTCCAGACTTTTACTTATTTACCGATAAATCTACATTAATTTAATGTAACAGATGATCTGACATGTAAAGATTCTCCTGATCTTCTATCAAGCATTATGAAAAGTTCTTGCACTTTTTTGACCTTCAAAGTACTTTGAAAGTGTTTTTGGTTCCTACTTTTTATTTTCATAGCAAGAAGTTGTATTTGCTGCAATGCATGATTTATAACAGAAATATGTCCCATTTGCCTCACAAATATAATTAGTCATAATTATAGCTAACTCATTCACCTTCTATACCGCTTATCCACACACATGCACTACAGGCAATTTGGGAACGCCAATTATCATAATTTGCATGTCTTTGGACTGTGGGAGGAAACCGGATTATCCGGAGGAAAACCCACCAAGCACGCAGTAAGATCATGCAAACTTCATGAACAGAGACTGGAAGCAGGAATGGATCCCTCGATCCTGGGGGTGTAAGGCCAAAGTGATAATTACTACGCTACCATGCCGCCAGTAACTCATTAAGTTTTGTAAATTAGCCTTTAAACTAGCTAATTGAGCTAAGTTTTGTTGGGCCAAACAAACTCAGCAATCATTCTTTAAGGTTAATTTAACATCAGTTAACCAGAAAACCAATTTCCAGGCTTGCCTCAGTTAGAATAATATTTTCCTTAATGCTTTCCAAACTAGCTAGTTGTGCAGGACACAATGAACTTGTGGTCAGCTCATTTCATTACTTAACGTAATTTTGTATTTCACTAAAGACTTGAGGTTAGCACTGTCGCCTTGCACCTCCAGGGTCCGGGTCATGGACTTTGCATGTTCTCCCCGTGCTTGATGGGTTTCCTCCGGGTTCTCCGGTTTCATCCGACAGTCCAAAGATATGCAGGTTAGGCTAATTGGCGTTCCCAAATTGAGTGTGTGAGTGTGTGTGTATGTGTGTGGAATGGGGTCACTAGCACTCTCCAGGATAAAGGACCAAGCAATGGATTGGCACCCTGCCCAGGGTGTACCCTGCCTCGTGCCCTAAGCCTCCTGGGATAGGCTCCAGGTCCCTGTGACCCTGAATACAGGATAAAGCGGTATAGAAGATGAGTGAGTGAGTAAATAAATACTTGAGCGATCTTAAATGCAGAAGCTTTGATGTTCACTCGAATGGAATGTTTGAGTACAATTTGGACCCAGTATACTGTAGAGACTCCTAAGAAATGTGTTTCTGTACTTTTTCCACCTCTATCAACTGGCAACAATCAACATTTGCAAGAATTTAATGGTATGTTAAAAAGGTCTGAAACATCTGGGTTACACACTCATCATCAAATAGCTGCTGAATGAACTCACAGTATTTAAGAAAATAATGTAATGCAGAGTTATATTAGAGGATATTATTTTAATTCCTACCAATAGGTGACAATTACCTGTGATTACAAAGGCTGGTTCTAATGGCTGTCTCATTATTTCCCTAATCACTTTGGTCCTTTATCTTGGAGAGTGCTAGTGACCCCATTCCACTCACATTAGACATTAAAGTAAATGAATTAAGGAGTCAAGCAGCTGTGGCTGAGTCTGGACTATGATCGGTTCCAGAGAATCATCGCTAATTTCCTATCAGCATGGCCCCCTGGGGAATGTTTCTTCATATTTGACTTTTAAAAATGACATAATTGACATAGGAATTAATTTGAAAGGGACAGATGCTTACACTGCTCCTAACTCAAACACTAAACTACCCTGCTCCCAACAGTAATCTATGCATCTCTTTATATGGACTCAAATAGTTAGAAATGTGTCAAGAGTGAAATCTGTTTTCATTATGAAGATGATGATGGAGGAATGTAAAGGAGAAGAAAAAAATAAGTGGCTGAATTCTATCAACATATATGTTCTGTATATTGTCTAACTTTTCTATCATGTGGATTCCCTCCACTTTTGGTAGCAGTAGGTGGATTGACTAGACTAAATTTGTGCGGTCTTTTTGGGCAAACACGTGTGTGCAGGGTGACCTGTGAATGACTGGGGTCCTGATCACAGAGGAGTTTCACTGTCAAGAGGAGAACCAAGCAATTACAAAATGTAGGAAAATAATTCAGCAACTCACCAGCTACGTGGATCCTGCTAGAAGCTGAAGCTTTGCCGATGGGATTGGAGGCAATGCAGCTGTAGGTGCCATCATCCTGCAGCGTGAGATTGTGAAGTAGCAAAGAGCCATTTGTGAGTGAAATGATGTTGGCACTCAGCTTGCCCTCTAATCGGTGCCAACTTACAGCAGGCCGAGGAACACCTGCTCCAAGAAAAGCACAAAAATCACTCCCAATCAGTGAAACCACACTGCCATGCAATCATTAGAGCTGCTTTGCTTCTAATCAAGCCTGCTGTGAGTAAGCTAAGTAGTGGAGACAGCCTGAAGACAGTGTATATTTATTTTACAGAACGAGTAAGGGGAGGCAAAAGGATCTGTCTGCAGATCAGCCATGGTCCACAAAGACTTAGCAAGGCATGTACATGATCTCACTGTGAAAAAAGTTACTGATCAAGAGAGGGTACAAATGCATTTCCAAAACATAAAATGTACAATGGATTACCATAAAGGGAATGATGAAATGTGGAGAAAAATGATGAAGGAGACTGCCAGGAGACCTACTGCAATAGTAGCTACAGAAATATCTAACGTAACAACAATCTCTTACATTCTTCATACAGTATGTCTGGGCTATAGGGTAGGGTGGCTAGACGGAAAAAATATCTAAGCACGGTGGTGCCAACATCATCCTATGGGGCTGCTTCTCTTCAGCTGGGACCAGGCCGAGCTCTAGTCAAGATAAAGTAAATCCTGTACTGTAGGTCTCTGTTAGACGGCTGAACTGCTAAAAAAAAAAAAAAAAAAAAAAAAAGATTAAAATCCGGTTTTTAACTTTTAGAAAGACTCAGCTGTGAATTTCTAAAGCATGAGATACAAAGTTGGCAGACTTTTATTCAAAAAGAATGAGTGCTGTATTTAAAGCAAAAGATGCTGCAACAAAACAATAGTTAAATAATTACAGTATGTATGTTTTTTCTTTCCCTTTACAAATTATTTCTACCTTTATAATGAAATTTGAACAGCTCAGTTGCGAATCTGCACTTTAACAAAAGTTCCTTTATACGGATGGAGCTGATTTCCTGTGCTCTAATACTTGTGACATTTAAGTCTTATAAGAAGTGATTCTTTCTTTCCAAAGGTTTAAAAGCACCGCCTAGGAGGTTACAAACCAGATGTGATATAGGATCAGAAATTCTGTCAAAGATGACCTGGAAGAAGTAGTAGTGAGTAGTGGCCATTCACGAGAGTGGATGGGGTAAAGTGTAATTGGTAGGACAGAGCGGAGTACTGTGAGGCCTGCAGACCACCACAAATGGCTTGTACAAATGGACATAAAGAATGTAAATTGCTTCACTGCAGTCTGCTCCCTTGAGACACTTCCTGTCTGAGGCAATGAGTAGCACATTGCCGGAGTCTAAGCTCTACAGCCCCTTATTTTACAAAGGGGAGACGTTAGCCCTGACATATTGCTGAGCATGCTGCAGACCTCACGAGGGAAAGAAAACAGGGCAGCTGGTGGTTGGTGCAGAATGCTAGCTTGGGCATACTTTCTCAAACAAATAAGGTATTTACAGCTATGAAATGGTTTAATATGATCCTTAAATCCAAGTTCAGTTTTTAAAATGTAAATTGTATTCTATTGTAAGAGTTGCTCCAGCTTCCAGTAGGGGGCACTATTGTAATATTTTCTTACTGTAATATCCTAAGCGCAATTGTCTTAAACCACCAAAAGAAAAAGTGAATATAATATAATATAATATAATATAATATAATATAATATAATATAATATAATATAATATAAAGGAGTTAATATTGTAATTTTTTTATCCTTTATTTGTTAAAAAGCAGTTCACATTGTGTGGACCAGCTAAATGTCTCCACAAGGTTAAGTGTACTGTAACTCGTGATATTTTATCTTTTTCTTTTGAAATGTTGGGCACCAGGACCCTACTACAAAAAGTAACCACATACTTGTTAAAGAACAAGCAAAACATTATCAGTTTCACTTACACTACAAAAATAACAAACTACTATAGGTACAGTAGATAGAACTAATTTTTCCATGCAACTTAAAATTGTCTTATTATACTGGTGAATAATTTATTTCAAGTGTTTATCTCCAGATGGAAGTGAAATGATCTGCCAACAGAATACAACAATATGAATTTCGGAAATAGGCTCTATCCAGAAATAGGCTTCATGGGCTTATATTTGCTATACATACAATAATATTATATAAGAAATATTAGATAACTTTTCCCTTTCTTAAAATATCTTCACTTTCTAAGATTTTTTTCTATTCAAGTACAACTGATAATGACTTCCTACTGACATCAGTAATGTTTCAAAAGTTTTCTTATGACAGTTTGACTAATTGTTTATTTTGCTAACAGTGTCAAACTACTCCTTACTTAATAGTTCTCCTTGCTTGAACTATTTATCCACTGTGGGAGTTGGATGGTACAGCTTGAGTGTGATATGTTTGTAGTTCCTCTCCATTTTGCTTATCACTGATGTGAATGAATAATGATCCACATCAGACTTACTTACTTAGTGGCTGGCACACGACTATGACTGAATTTTCTTCCCGTATAATTCTGGTAAACGTTATCAAAGCGTAATGGAGTTCATCATCAAGTTTTGGTGCTGGTTTCCTTAAAAAGTGAATAATTATAATTGAAATTAATGGAATGTACAGGATACAGCAGTCCAGTCTTTCCATATGGACTTACAGCCTCATTATTTTCCTTTAAGAATTAGACACTTTATTTCTATTTCATTCCTCTATTGTCACTAATTTAATTGAATCAGTGGGTAATAGAAAGGGCTATAAGAATAGGGCATTTGGGGCTTGATGCCAAGCCTACCCCACAACAGGATAAATTCAGGCAGGGACAGAAGAAGCTAGTGCTACAGTTTGGAAGAGATCCACATTCTCAGTGCGTTTTGGATCCCATCCAGCACCTTAAACCTTATAAACCTTTACCTTGGAGAACACGCAATAAATAGCCTTGACAAAAAGTCAGAGATGCTCGTACAAAACGTCACTGTTCAATCACACAACAGGAGCTGCGCTCTGCCACAGTAAATTACCATTGGTAAATGATGAGGAACGGCATAAATCCCGTGGCAGAAGGCCGGCATCCTGAGATGCTAGTTAACTTTACACTACGTTTCTCCCTAATTAGCCGAATCTTTCACTACCGCTACGCTCTGCTCTGAGGACAAGAGCCATTAATTGTGGGATGCATTTAGAAACAGTGTACTGCATCTCTCACAGACATGCCATGCATTTATAGTGTGTCTAAAGTTTGTGACAGGCCGGAGAGCAGTTTTTCCTTTTTTTGGAGCAAAGGGGAAAAAATATGACACTGGAATGTTAAGTGTTTTTATAAAGAAGGAGAAAACCACCACTTTGGCATGGAATATGGCTTGTCACTCACGCAGTAATGGGTTACAGTAAACCTCTATTGAGCAATATTAACAAACAATGAGTCTTACACTGCAAAAAGTGATCTCTCTTAGCAAGTGAAAATATCTTGAATCTAGTCAAAGTCATCTGAAGTCTCTTAATATATGATTACAACAAACCAAATATAGGATCATTACTGTATGTTTATTTCTAGAAAAAGTTTATTAATTTATTAAATTGTAAATGTATTGTTCTACTGGCAGATAATTTTGCTTCTTGCATGAAATAAATGGTTAAATCATGTGAAGAAAAAAATCTTAACAGGTACAGTTCGTTTGTGGTTTCCTCCGGGTACTCCGGTTTCCTCCCACAGTCCAAAAACATGCAGATTAGGCTAATTGGCATTCCCAAAATTGCCCGTAGTGTGTGAATGAATGTGTGCGCCCTGCGATGGATTGGCACCCTGTCCAGGGTGTACCCACGCCTCGTGACCTAAGCCTCCTGGGAAAGGCTCCAGGCCCCCCCCCCCGTGACCCTGAATACGGGATAAAGCGGTAAAGATGATGAGTGACGACCGTTCGTTTGTCTCAATAAAGAGGTGTGGGCTTTTAGATTTTTTTTGTCAAAACACTACAACGATGCTTAGCAATTACTCTATTAACAATGGTGAGTATTAATGTAACATAACTGCTCATCACTGGTCAACTTCATTGAGTTGGACTTCATTTCACTTTGAAAGGTGAGCTACTGTATATGTATTCAGACCCCCTTAAATTTTTTACTCTTTGTTATATTGCAGCCATTTGCTAAAATCATTAAAGTTAATTTTTTTTCCCTCATTAATGTACACACAGCACCCCATATTGACAGAAAAACACAGAATTGCTGACATTTTTGCAGATTTATTAAAAACAGAAAAACTGAAATATCACATGGTCCTAAGTATTCAGACCCTTTGCTGTGACACTCATATTTAACTCGGGTGCTGTCCATTTCTTCTGATCATCATTGAGACGGTTCTACACCTTCATTTGAGTCCAGCTGTGTTTGATTATACCGATTGGACTTGATTAGGAAAGCCACACACCTGTCTATATATAAGACCTTACAGCTCAAAATGCATGTCAGAGCAAATGAGAATCATGAGGTCAAAGGAACTGTCTGAAGAGCTCAGAGACAGAACTGTGGCAAGGCACAGATTTGGCCAAGGTTACAAAAAAAGTTCTGCTGCACTTAAGGTTCCTATGAGCACAGTGGCCTCCATAATCCTTAAATGAAGGAATCCATTGGAATTCGTTCTGGGATGACCAGAAACCCTTCCTAGAGCTATCGGGGGAGAAACGTCTTGGTGAGAGAGGTAAAGAAGAACCCAAAGATCACTGTGGCTGAGCTCCAGAGATGCAGTCGGGAGATGGGTGAAAGTTGTAGAAAGTCAACCATCACTGCAGCCCTCTACCAGTCGGGGTTTTATGGCAGAGTGGCCCAACGGAAGCCTCTCCTCAGTGCAAGACACATGAAAACCCGCATGGAGGACTCCAAGATGGTGAGAAATAAGATTCTCCGGTCTGATGAGACCAAGATAGAACTTTTTGGCCTTAATTCTAAGGGGTATGTGTGGAGAAAACCAGGCACTGCTCATCACCTGTCCAATACATTCCCAACAGTGAAGCATGGTGGTGGCAGC
>JAQQZT010000007.1:17090063-17102939 GCA_030068275.1 Clarias platycephalus | reverse complement strand
TTTTTAATTTAAAAAAGATAAAGAAAATGCATGTTGAAGATGCCAAAATCAAAATGTGCAAATATAGATTTTGGCCTTGTTCAGACTGCCAGCAAATCTAAAATCTGATCTTTAGGACTGACTGTTCACACTGTTATGTGAAAGTGATCAGATTGTATTTGGCTCTGTTCAGACTGGCAGCCCAAAACCACAACGTCGCATTGGTTGCTTTGGTAACATCAGTGGCTTGCATGTGACGTAATATTTTCTTGTATACATCACCCTGTATCTGTACAGTACCTCTACCTTTGCCTGTAATGATGCATCCCCCAAAGTGCTATCAGACATTTCAATTCATCTTCTGTCCATGGACTATTGTTCTTCATTTCCATACTGCAGTTAAGCCAGCTGCTCTTCCTGAAAAGTAATTTACAGTAGCTCCACATAAAAAATTCAAGGGAAGAAGTTGAAACTTGTAGAAAGTTAAGTTGCTATGCTTTAGGATTTTTTCCCCCCAATTTTGGTGCTATTACTGTTAAGTATGTAAAAGCAGAGCCCTTGAATTTTCCTGCAGCTAAATTAACCTTAAACTAGATTAATCAAGAAGAACAACTAGCTTCTTCATTTTTTCCCCCATCATCGTCAACATAGGTCCATACTCCTACTACATACTGTACATGATCGTGAACTTCTGTGTCATGTTGCAAGTAGTAATGAACAGTTTGAATTGGGTACAGCATCCAGACTGTGATATATCTTTAGGAATCCTATTTGAATCTGATTTCAAACTTACATTTCATACTACATGAAAGCAATCTGATTCCAAGATGATTCCAATCTGGTCATGCCAAATATAGGATTTGGCCTGACAGTCTGAATAAGGCCATAGAGAGCTACTTCCCAGTAGACTCCATAACATTGTGTGATGTCATATAGTTGTGATTAGATTGTGACTTTGCCATTCAAAACATAACACTGTACCAACAATGACATTTGCTAGTCATAATAACTTTTAAATGATAACGTTGGAATAGCGTTGAATGAATGAACCCAAGACAATGGTGCAAATACAAACACATTTATAGCATTTATTCTTTTTTCTTAACCAAAATAGGCTCTTGACATTCTCATGGTGCTTTTTTTGTTTACTGACTTGCCAACCCTACCTTCAGGGGCAGGAAGGCTTTCCTCTGACTGGTCTAAAAATGTTACAGCTCAAAATAGGCCATCTGTCTGTCTGCCATTTTGTTTACATGAGCTGTCCGCACTTTGTCTTCATGGTTTTGTGGGATTCCAGCTCCTTTTGGCTAAAAGATGGAAAGTGAGGGCAAATGGCACACAAATTCTTTTATTTCAGTAGATTTGCTGAGTCTGAGTACAGATTTTCTGGAGACAGAAGCGAAGAGGAGAACAGCCATTGAAAATTTGCCTCGCAGCAGAGAAAATGTCGAAAGAAGGCAGACAGATAAACAAATAACTAAGTGCTTGTGATAAAGCCTTATTAGGAACCAAATGATAACAGAAAGGATTAGCAAGAGTTTGAGCTAAAACAGGCCATGGCCTTCAGACACATCCTACAAGACTGAGAAATAATGAGGTGACATTTTACAAACGTTGTCCTTAAAGGCAGGACAGAAACAATGGTATTAAACTGGATATACAGGAATGTTATTATATTATTTGTAAATTACTTGCAAGATAATCTTCACAAGTGTTGCAATTGGCTGTAAAATCTGGTTATTACATCTTAATATGTTAATTTTAATTCTTCTAAAATTTCTCAACAGCCCTCAGCAAATCAAATTGCCCCATTACTTAAGTTTTGGTCCTCTTTTGGTATCTCATGGTTTTGGTATCTCTTTGTCTAAGGGTCTAGTTTTGTGTTTCACAGTTCTGCTTAGAGTCTGATGGTCTTTCTTTGAATTACAGTGTCCATGAGTGTTCTGTTGTTTTTTTCTTGTTGCTTAATGTTCTCTTGAATATCAATAAAATAAAGATCTGTACTTGCATCCACCTGAGTTGCTAACCCAGAACATGGATGCAGCAGATTTGCGAAGGAGTGGGATTAGTACTGTGTGTGAATTGCTCAACTTCATGTGCCCTCTTATGAACTTTGTAAGGAGACTTCCCCCACACTCCTTGCCCCACTGACGCTGTCGCTTACATGATCCAGTAAGACCAACCACTGTATCTTGTAGAGAATGCCACTTTGGCTTATGGCCTCACCATAAGTCATCTCCATGCTCTGCTAAGGACATCACTCCCCCCTACGATGTACATTACTCGTCGCATCCCCTGTCTTGTAATGTCCGTTGCTAACCCTTCCTTCATGGTGGCTGTTGCTCTCCCCTTTGGCTTTGTCTTCACTTCCACACTGGTTAAACAGTGGTCGGCACTCAGTTTCTATGATCTGCCTGGGAGCTTGCGCCACACTTTAGCAATGAGGAGGGGACTGCTCTGCCTTCCTGCCAAGTGGAGGATGTGGCACCTCCAACTGTTTGCACTAAGGACAGTGGTCCAAGAGACCATGTCAACCTAAAGAAAAGACAATGCACATGCCTGTCCAGGGCGCCTTCTTGAGGGTGTTTTACATGTCGGGACCTGCATGTTAAGGAGGGAGGGAGGGATCAGAGTGGAATACACTTCCTGTCAACCCCAGTAAGTCACATGTTACTAATCACTCTCACCTGTGTCACATTTATGCCTTGGACCATTTCATAAACTGTTTGTTGAGTAATGCCGTGAATTGCACCTGTTATGAATATCATTTGCTGTTGTGCGTTTCATACTTCTGCTAATAGTCTGTATGTTATTTTCGTCTTTCAGATGCTAAACTGCATTTGTTACTGTTTACAATAATGTTATCTTTTACATTTCTATCCTAAACCATACGCACAAACATCTTTACCACTACACCATTATCAGCTACTCTTAAGTTTCAGATAGAGCTACTCCAATCCTTATTAAATGTAAAGGAAAACATAAAGCACACTGGGCAAGATTGTCCCAGGCCTCTCCTGCTGGGTTGTGAAAAAAGCTGTCTAATGCAGTGGTGGTCTGACTCTGTGGATGTCAATCAACAGAGCCTTTATATCGGGCCAAAACTAAGAGCTGCAGTGTGCTGGCTCAGTGATGGAGACAGCCCTGAGACAGTCTATATTTATTTTACAGAGCCATATCTCAGTTATCCAGAGCTACTTCCATGCAGGGGCTGAAAAAGAAGGACCACATCAGAGCCAAAATGATTGAAGGAGTAAAAAGTCCTTCCAAACATACTATCTTGGATCTACTCAGTGAGTGGTGAAAATCTTGAAAGCTGAAAGGGCAGTGTGTACTGTTAGGCCAAGGGTTCATTTATATGGTTGGAACCACTTTATATTTTTATTTCATATTTTTCGCCTGTATGAGCAATGTGGCCGTGACATTGAAGTCCTTCAAAAAAATGGAAGAAGCTCTTAGTCACCCATCGTTGGAAAAGCTCTGATCTGGTCTTGTTTCCTACAAGCATCATATACCGAGGTAATTTAAATTCACAAATTGTAGTAGATGTGGATAGCAAGCAGTTCAGGTATCAGCTTCAAAGCTTACGATCATTTAGGGTAGTCATGGGCAGCATACATTTACATTCATCTGTAAAGAACTGGATATCACAACCCAACATTATAAAATGTACATTAATTATTGAATGAGGGTTTTTTTTATCATTTAAAAAAATAAATGTTAGATTTAATTACATTTTCATGTGGTAATTTATTGGACTATTCTCTTGAACTGAATAGGTTTAATCCAAATCAAAATACAATTGTTACGTGGTGCGGTATGGAGCGCCGCACCACGAGATGATTCTTAATGATAAGAGCCCTGGCGCAGGGCTTTAGAGGGGATCAGTGAAATAGGAGGCTGTGAGAGTGCTTATGACAGGCACGGGAAGACCTTTCCGTTTGGAGACAGTGTGGGATTACTAATTAAGGGAACTTAAAAGGAAACCAATGAAAACTAATAACACAAAATGAACAGAGCTCCGCCATCCACGTAAGAACTTGGGGCGTTTGCCCTTACCGAGGATTTATAGAGAGAGGGGTTGTGTTTTTATGTACTGTACACTTTATACTTGACCTGAGAGCGCAAGCTACACGGCTGCGTGACGCCCTCTCTCTCTCTCTCTCCCTCCCTCGCTCGCTCGCCGGCATCTTAAGCAGGCAGAGGCTGGGGCTTTGCCTCTGTCTTTTACTTTTTTTGCGCGCTGGTCTGGACTTTGTCTGTGGCCCTAATACCTCATACCGGTGCTACCTAATATTCGCACGAAGTGCGGAGGCATCAGGACCCTTATATAGACGCGTTGCCAGGTGCGGCTCGTTCAGGCTGATTGCCTGACAGCCGTGTGTATAAATGGCCGCGCCTTTGCCTGTTCAGAACTCCGCGTGGCAGTTTAAGCGCGAGCCGCATCGTTACTATGGGAAGCCAAACACATCAAAAGTGGGACGAAACCGTGGCACCCGATTGAGCCGCATGTACAAACCAGGCATGGCAAGGCGGAAACAATATTAAACAGTCCTGACATTTTTAAATAAATTGTCGTCAAACACTGCAGTTTCCATAAAGGAAAAATAAACATAATAAATTTAATAAAGTTCAACTTCATAATGTCTGCCAATATCGATATAGCCTAAGTATGAAAAACAACTGCTTCCACTTTGTGCACTCTCAACTACAGAGGGAAATTTTGGGTCATATGTAATATGATGGTGGGCGGGGTCTATTTCTATCAGAGTCGCGCAGCGCTGCCCAGTGGGTCGCGCAGATATTTGGTCCGCCCAGAGCGGCTCAATTGGGTGCCACGGTTTCGTCCCACATTTGATGTGTTTGGCTTCCCATAGTTACAACAATTATATAAATAACATCAACTTCTGGATCTGCTATTTTGTCAGTGGAAAGTTTAGGAATAAAAAAACTCTTTGCTGCCAAAAACATCTAAAGGGTATTAAAATAATAGGAATAGTAGTAAAATAATAAAATCGAATTTCCTAATACTGGAACAGTTAGATAATGTTCATATTTCACTGTTTGTTGAATGGTTCAGGGTCCCTGGCTGCAAAACTTTTCAGAACTTTTTTTGATTATAGCAAGCAGGATGAAAGGTCATGGGTTAAAGTGGGCTGGAACACTGCCATTCCAACACATTTAATTCAGATTTGCAGTTCATATCAAATATTCTGGAGTGCTACACTCTGTTGTCTTTGGTTCATATTAATGTTAAGCAAAGTGTTAAATGAACTTTTTGTGTGTTGAAGTCTGATTGTACTGTAGCTTGGTTCACCTTCAGGCTCATACCATGAAGATACTCGCTCAACAAATCAGAACGTAGTACTGTATATACGTATCAATACACTGCTATCAAAAGTCACACAAGTGAAAAAGTGCATCATGTGTGCTTTTATCTCATAACTCAACTATCGCATGTACTGTATCTATAAACTTTAGGCGGAAAATGAGGTGTCGTTTTTTCCCTCAACTGCCAAATCCCACTGTGATGGGTGATTAGATGGGCAGAACAGAGCCATACAGCATACATGTGATCAACTTTATTTTCAGATTGGCTTATTCAAAGGTTATTGGAACTAAAGACAAGTCCCCGTTGTCCTTCCTGGAGCAGAACGCAATCAAATTGTCAGTTTCACTACAGTCAGTATGAACGCAATTCATCATGTGCAGGTGGCCCAAACACACGTTGATCCAAATATTTGAGATCTTTGACTGGCAGGTGGCTTAACTGGCAAAGAGACAAAAATGTAGCGGTTAGGTCCATGTGCAAATCCTAACTGACAACATAGATAAGATGAAAAGAAATTTTGCAATATCCAGGGTTCAGTGCTCTGTGATTACAAGAGATCATCATTCATCATCATTCTGATCCATAATGACAGTGTAATATACTAAGGAAAGCTCAAGAGCCTATGTGGGTGGGCCTGTGGTCTCGTCTTTTATGCTGTATTACACAAAATGAATTATCTGCCAAACCAGAAGATCAAATTGTTTTGCTTTGCATTGTAAAGGTCAGATATAAGCGGTGGATAAGGTACAAAAATTACACCTAAAATTAAGCTTCTTTGCTCAAGTCAAATTAAATGTTATGCTTCTGGAAAGATAAGGAGTCAAAAACCACTCTGGTAATATAGTGTGACAGGGATATAAAAAGGTACATTTAATACAGTAATATCCTTTTCCTCTAAGACAGAGGGTATCTTGTTTAAATATTGTTCTTAAAACATTGAATGTACTAAGAGTCACCGGGCTGGCATGAGAAAACATGCTGGTCTATGAGGAGTTCAGTTTGTTCTGGCTAAGACGACAAACCACGCTGTTTAACCAGGCTCTTACAAGGTGATGCAACATAGATGAAGAGTGAAAACAGGGATGGAGGAGGAAAAAGATAGTAGAAAGTTTTATGCCAATTCAGTGCAGTGATTAAAATAACCAGTGTAGGGCAGAGACAAAAATACAATCATGAAAGTACAAACGTGTTTTCTCCAGTTCTGCTCAGTGCAACTGAGGCCACTGTGGGCTGTACAGAGATTAATGTATTTGGGTTAGAGCTGAGGTCACTTCTGTCAAGTTCTGATAGTACTTGTTACAGAATGGTGGGGAAATGATTCAGATTCAATGAAACAGCAAATCATGGAATTTAACACATTGGCCATCTATGGAAAGTAGTCTACAGGATTACTTTCAAGCTAACAGGTCATTAAAATATGATGTAACCTCATGGCCTATGATGAAAATGCCATAAATAACAAAAAATGGCATATTTAGCGTGGCTAAATAGTTTTCTCCTTGACTGCTGAGCTGCCTCTGTGATTTAGGAAAGAGAAACTGGGCCACTATTTGCACAGTCATGTCTTGGTCTTGGAAGACGGGAAGACAATGTTTAACGACAGTCTGGGTAGAAGCTGAGCTAAAGGCTCCTAGATGCATAAAGCTGAATTACTAAGTCAATGTTTTTAATTGCATTTAATGGTCAACATTGCTAGACCACAATACAATGTGGTCAATGCGGAGTTGAATGTCTGTGTGGGTTGTTCATTAAAAAAATTATTTGCTCCATCTAAGGCAGTCATTTTAAAAATAGTACATTTTACTCTTATACCGCATAAACTGGCTGAGAAGGAAAAATAGTTAAATACGCATTACATCAGTGAAATAATGTTTTAACATTTCCCAGCCAGTTAGAAGTCAGCCATGATGGGTCAAGGTCAGCTATGATGAAGTTCTTGTTTCAAGTTTCACTCAAGAGGCCAACAGTGGCAGATTGACACCACTGTGGCGTGAACCACTGACATTCTGAGAAGCAACCCTAAGCCTTAACAACTAAAAATCGACTGCAAATAAGTCTTGATTAAACTTTATTATACAACATCTAATAAACTTGACATTCACATTGAGACTTGCTTACCTAGCTTGCAGCGGTAGTCCATCTTTGGTCCAGGACACTGTAGGTGTTGGGATACCCTGAGCTGAACAGAAAAGTGTCAGGCTTCGAGTGGCATTGGTTATGTAGGCAGTTCTTCCCACATTGACACTGAGGTCTCTCTGAAAGCTCATGGCAGATCCATGTGGACTATGACGAACAATAACCGCTCTGCTCTTCAAACTCTTCCCTCCAGAGCGCTCAGAGGAGTTAGGGGTTCTATTTAAATGTTTGTTTTCCACTTTGATTGTCTCCTTGTCTTTTGTCGCCTGGGACGCAGCTATCTCCTCCATCAGCTTGCCAATAAGCTGGGAGGCAAGGTCATCTGTCACATCTCCACTTTCTGCAAGCTGGCTGATATTTCTGACTAGTTCCTCAAACTCATCTGGCTCCAGAGTTAAGGCTCCTGAAGCTGCAGAAATCACGGAGTCACTAGTAGAAGTTGATGCTAAAAGATAGTTACCTAGATCCATGGGATCCCCAGACTCCTTAGTGTGGTCTTCATCCAGATAAAACTCATTCCTTTGCAGCCAGCTTTGACCATGTTTCTGGACCTTCCTAGCCACAGAAATCTCCTCCTGGTCCTGGCACATGGAAGTAACAATACCTCCCTCTTTGTTAGGAAAAGTTCTTGAGCTGCTGTTCATTTTCTGCTTTACAAATTTCTTACTTTCTGGATGTTCTAGCAGCTTGTTATCATGTCCAATCAGCTTTAAGATGAAGATGTCTGAATCCTGGTTAGCTAAGCAGCGATACTGTCCAATGTCTCCAACATCCAAGCTGTAGATTCTTAAGGCCCCAGATTTTGTGATGGTCAGATGTTTTGAGCTTTGAAGGTCCATACCATCTTTCTCCCAGCGAAGATGGGCTTTAGGAAAGTAGCGTACCGGACATTTAATAATGACTGATGTCTTCGGGAAAAGATAAGCACGTCCTCCGATTGTGAAAGTAAGCCTTTTCTCTTGTTTTGTCTGGATGTAGATACGTTTAAGACCCAGAACCTGAGGACAACGTTTCTTGGAGAACTTGTGTCCTGCAAACAAAAGATATAAAAAAGGGTTAAGGCTTTAGAGAAGGTATGACCACCAAGTAGTTCTTGAGTACTTATTGTGTAAGTCACAGTAATCTTTTGACAAATCCAAGAATATTTCTTAACCCAATAAATTAATTGGGAGGTTGTTTTTATTCTTAGAGAGTTGGCTTTCAAAGCTGATGCCAAGCCAAGTAAAGTCAAAGAATAACAGTAGATGAAATGTATTGCTGGATCGACCATGTAGCATGCTTTAAGTTCAATGCACATCAAAGCAGGGCAAAGAAATATTGATATAATATCAACATAATGATCTTTCACTGGACCACAGCTGAGGGCAAAAAAAAAAAGATCAACCTTTAGCTTTAGTTCTCGCAGTTTATACTAAAGTTAGCTAATTTTAAAGATCAGTTGGTCTGCCATATAATATGCAGCAGATATGCCTAGCTCAATGCTCCATTAATTTTTATTTATTTTTATTTATATTTTTTCAACAACAAAAAAAAGCTTAGTGGCTCGAGTAGTACTGTAGGTCCATGGCTAAAGGAAACAAGTTGTCTCATGCCTGCAACTTGTTGTAGTGAGGTTGGGCCATATTTTCCATGCAGATGAAGGCTGGAAGCCAACAGATACAACATTACAAGTATGTAAAAATGTGTTATTAATCCACAGCCAACGCGAGCAACTTGCCGAAGTATCTGGCCAACAAACATCCTGACCGCTATAAAGACTCAGCAGGTTAAACAAATATATTCTTCGGCGCAAACAATCCTTTATTGAGAATTGAACAGTTTCCAATGATTAATACAGCTGATGAAGCTTAGTGTATTTGCAGAATTCATATCACAAATTTTATTTATTAGTTTTTTACACAGCCTTTAGCATGATAAAATACTGGTGTTGAAAACTGAGACCACTATAACATCAACCAGGTTGTTACTGCCATAGTCATACAGTTTACAGTTTCTCCCGAGATATACATTTGACTGGTGTGTAGACTGCATTATGTCCTCGCTGTTTCTCTTTATTAGCACCTGATAAAATCACCTTAATCAATGTCTTGGCAAGATGTTTGACAAAACAAATTATACCTAACAATTTTCACATGAGGTTTGCACAATGAGTCCTCATATGAAGTCATTCAGGTCTCCAGAAGTTAAGGCCAAAAGTGGGCACCTCAACATCACACCATCAGTAAAATGACCTGCATGCTTCTGAGAAGGCTTTCCACTGGATTTTGTAGGGAGCTGTTTTATTGTATAACGAATAGTATTGGATACATGAGAAACAAGAGACCATACTTCAAATGAATAATATTGGGTATTAGCATTGTTGGATATTGGTTGAATTCTTGTATAAAATTATAGTATTACTTGTTTGCCTCTTGGTTCTTTTTATGCATTACAATATACAGTACACATGTAGCCCAAATTATCTTAAGGGATAAGAGATTTTTTTCTTTTTGAACGCGAAAGTAAATAGTCTATCATTGAAACCATTTCTGTTCGCTGATAGTTTCCTTTTTAATTTTCAGTTGTTAATATTCTAGTCTTCTCGCAGCAACAGGCAAGCATTCCACGGCTGTTATTATGGTTCCTGGCTTAGTAGCTGTTATATTGCTCTGACCTTTATGCGTTTATCGAACAGTTATTGCACATCTTTGGCTATACACGAGACATTCAGTAATAAGCAAAGCAACTTGAATCAACATCACTCCATAAGTCATTTTTGCTGAGGGCTAAGAAGTGTTAATTAGGGCCGGTTTCAGATAATAATAATAGTGTGCTCATTTTTATGATGAGAATGTTCCATAAAAAAAAAGAGATGGAAAAAAGGGAGGGGGGATGTTGGAATCTTACTGTTGCAGGGACTCATGCGGCAGCTCCTGATTAGAGGAGGTGGTTGAAGGCCGATACACACAGATCTGTCCAGAGTGACCAGCTGGCCGGAGGCTGTCTGCCTTCTACACACAGGCTCTCTGCGCTGGATTCCTTTTCCGCATGTGACAGAGCACTGAAAACACACAGTGAAAACACAATGCATTAATCACAAATGCATTTGAAACCATTGGATTTCTTTAGATATCCATATAGAGTATATTAAAGTACAGTACAGTCAGTCGAAAAAGAGGCACACACGCACCTTGGACCACTCCCCACCCACTAGGTGAGGTTTTAGGCACTGCGTGCTGACACAGGGTCGATGTGTATCGGGTTTAACTCCATCACATTCCTCGTCTTGCAGGCGACGATGGCTCCCTGTGGCCAAGCGCTGCCTGCAATAAACCTTACGCCACTGGGTTCCTGTCCCACATGAACTGGAGCACTGGTATGAACAAAAACATACAGTGTAGTCATACTACATACTAGGTGTGTGTGTGTGTGTTTGCACAAGTTTATAGTCACCTCCTGCCACTCGTCGGTCTCCCATGTGGGAACACATTGCACCTGATTGCAGGCCTGAACCTCTGTAGGGCGGGGCCCTCTGCACTCAGAGTTCGGTGCTGGCTCACTTTGATTGGTTCCTACAGATCTCATACACCACACACTGCGTGTCTGCAACCCAACTCCGCACGACACCGAGCATGTGTTCCACTTGCCTACCTCCCATCTAAGTGTGAATACACACACACACACACACACACACACATGCAAAAAAATAAAAGACTTGAGTGTTTGGAGAAGGCAATTCATCATGACAGCAAACTTGTAAGCAAGAAACATAAACAAAGAGGAGGAGAACAGCATTGAAACAAGAGAATCACACACACGCCTCTGAAAGAACAGATTGGTTTGACAGACTGATGCAAGATGCCAAGATGCATTGCCGATGATATATTTCTTCAACATAATGTCCTTTAGCCTCCCTATAAATAATAAGCTCTAATCAAAGTACACACAGTACAAATCAACTCTCATACAAGCAGAGTCACATTAATTTATCTTTAATACAATGATTTCTTGAAAGTCTTGAAAAGACTTTTTCAGCAGATGAATCCTTGCATCGTCATCTTGGAATATGCCCATGCCATCAAGGAAGAAAAAAACCCATTGATGCAAAAACCTGGTCGTTTAGTATATTCAGGTTGTCAGCTAACCTCCTTTTCTCGGCACATAAGGTTGCTGAACCTACTGTAGGCCTGACCAACAGAAACATCCCCAGATCATAACACTGCCCCCCCAGGCTTGAACAGTAAGCTCTAGCCATGATTGGGGCATCACTCCATCTGTCACTCTTCTGACCATGATGTACCCATCACTCTGGAACAGGTTACATCTGCACTCATCAGATACATGACCTTGTTTCCAATGCTTCACAGCTTTCACTGTTTAGTCCTATTCCCTTGAGTTCACTTACTTTCACTATTAAACATAGTTATGTGTTCTAGTTGATTCTTTTTTTTTTTTTTTTTACAATTTGATTTCACTACGCCTTTAAGTGTACTCCCATCACGCTCATTCAAGATGTTTTTTCCAACCACATTTCTTCCTTTATAGTTCACCACTATCCTTCCAGGTTTTTGGTAATGTGTTTTACAGTTCTTAACCATATTTCAGTAGTTTCTCCTTAGTTTATTTTCTGGCTTATTCTCCTTATTTTCTGGCAAGACAATAATTTAACCCTTCTGAAACAGAGCAACATGTTTGCCATGACCACAGAATATGTCTTCTGACATGGTGAATACAGTAAGAAATAAGAAGCTACTGTACTTACTGCATCAGTTAGGGTTAATAACTTGTTGCCAGCTGAAACATATCATATAAATCACTGCAGTAATTCTCCAATGGAAGGCTATTAACTATTTGTTAAATCCAGGTCGTAACCTCTTTTGGCCAACAGTGTTAGAGTACTTAGATAACTTAGATGTAACGAGTAATCTAACGCATTAGGTCTGCCATTTACAGTAAGTACTGTTATTTAGTTAGATTTTCAAAAATGTAATTCGTTATTCAGACAATTTATGTAATCCGTGAGTCGGACAGCAGTGATTCCGTAAGTGTGTGTGTGAAAGTCGTCCTACAGTACAAGCCCCGCCCCCGACAAGCTACCACAAGTGACCGCCCGACGTTCTGCAAAGTTCCGCAAGGTCCGCGAGCTTCCGCAAAGACAGATGCGCGGAAAGATGGAAACATGGTGAATCATGATGAACCGTACTTACAACCACCGCGCGATACCGCATAGGTGAGATAGGGGTATTAGTACAGTAGTTAACAGATTATGGGCCAAACTCACCAAAGCTGAGTGATGATGGTACTGTAGAATAATTATCTTGACTAAAACAACATACATGAGGAATCACAAAGGAGTTTCATTTTCTGCAATGGAGTACTCGAACTAGTTACTTTTATCAGAAAGTAACGCTGTAATGTAACTGATTACTTTTTAATGACAGTAATTTTGT
>JAQQZT010000007.1:17042213-17055268 GCA_030068275.1 Clarias platycephalus | reverse complement strand
CCAGAGTACCCAGAGGAAACCCACCAAGCACGGGGAGAACATGCAAACTCCATGCACACAGAGACGGGAATCGAGCCCGAACCCTGGAGGTGCAAGGCGACAGTGCTAACCACTACACCACCGTGCCGCCCCTCAGTAATGTTATGTGGCAATAAAATTTAATCACCTGACGACCTGAATATTCTGAATGATGAGGTTACACCATCATGTAACCATATACCATAACAATGGGAGTTGCCAAGATTTATTACAATTAGCCCACCTAAAAAAAATTAGAACAAAATTTTATGTTTTATATTTAGCTTTTTTTAATTATTATTATTATTTCCAGTCATCGGTACAACAAAAGCTCATACCAAAAATTTATGCAATTCTGGATGGAAATAAATGTTCCATAAGATTGTCAAAGCAATACCATGGTGTATGCACACAGTAATCAAAGCCAAAGGCGGTCCAACACAACATATTAGAGTAAGCTTTCTGAGAGTACAGGAGCATTTTTTGGCCAGGCACTGTAGCTTGGTGAAGGTATCAGGCTGTTCAGACTGAGTAAACTTTATTAATATAAATAGAAAAAAAAAAAAAACCTCTCGGCAGAATCAAATGTTCTTCAGTTTTGGACCATTTACTTTATATACTAGTAATGTGCGAGTTCAAACCTTCTCTTAAAATTGGCTACTGCCAGCTTTCTCCCTTTTAATAATCACTCTAACAATGGCAATTTGAATGAGCTACCCCTAAACCACAGTGACTGATGTGTTGTCAATGATTTTGTGAATGTATGAATGAGTAAGTTTGTGAGTGTCTGAGAATGAGGAGTGAATCGATGTGTCAGTGGGTGTGTCAGTAATTGAATGAGTTACTCAGTTGGCGAATAACTGTGTGAGTCAATGAGTGAATAAGTGAGTCAATGAGTCAAGGAGTGAACTACTAATGAACTATTTAGTGATGATCAGCTGCCCAAAACATGCTTCACTTCCCAGAGTGGTATCATTACTGTGTCACATTTTGGCTGTAGCCCTGGCCTACAGCCACTCAACCTTTTTAACTGTATAACTGTATAATAAAGGCATACAGTATAACCTGTTCACTCTCTATTTTCAAACGCATGTGCATTCCTGATGCCTGACCTTGACACGCATCCTGCACCTGATCCTTTACTTCCATTTGTAAAGTTCTGCACTTGTGACTCACACACGGTTTATGGGTGTTTCCACATGGATTACACCTCACTTATGCTTCACCTTTACTTAAGTGCATAATTTTGTGAAATCCTGTAAACCTTTCAGAAAAAGCTGCTGAAATCATAAAGCTGCTTATCTCAGGACTTAACATGTTTATTCAGAACATTCAGTACACCTAGTACTGTTTGTCTTTCGTCTATTACATCTGTATACCAGCTTGATTTATGACCACTGGAGTTCAGTGTGACTGGAGTTCAGTGTGTTCATCTTAAGGTTTCTTTTTCCTTGCCACAGTCATCTCAGCTTTTCTCATTAAAGATCTGCATCTGTAGTTCTGTACAGCTGCTTTGTGTCTCTGCTTTAAATGTCTCTCAAAATCATAAACAAATAAATGCAATTGAACGGAATAGACCGCAAAGTGAAGCAGAACACAGGCAACGCGCAAGCCTTCCCCTAGCTATTAGGATTGATTACCGGCACCGTGCTTTATTTAGGCGTTTTACGCTAGCTCCTACAACTTCCATGTGCGAGTACTTGGGTGTTTATTCGCCCGTTTAAGAGCTGTTGTTAACTTCAGTGGTCTGACTCTTTGCATTTACTACTCCATGCTCTGTTGGATCCTTTTAAACCCTCTTTACTTAAGTGCTGCTCTTTGCTTATCATTAATGAATGAATGAGTAGGTTAAAGGATGAATGAGTAAATTAGTCATCAGGAATGTACTGGAAGTGAGTAACTTAAAACAAAGAAATTCCAAAGACTCACATTTCTGAAAATCATTTCTCCTTTTATGACGCAACGTCGCATGATGTAGCTTTAAGATCTGATATGGTCCTAAATGATTACAGGATGATTTGATCTGCTGCTAGTCCCCTTACAAACCAACCACTACTTGACCAGTAGGCCCCTTCTCAGCGATTGAGGAAAACCCCTTTTATATAAGGATTGAGATTTTATGAGAGACGTGTCATTATTAATGCATTTTAACAAGGTAAAAGAGAGCCATTTGCACAGTCTGGCAGTGGCTACTGCATCCAGGGGTGGAACTGAGCCTGTGTCTCGGGTGCCCCTTAATATAACCACTTTTGGAAAAACCTGAAATTCAATGCATAGAATCATGTAATAATGTTTTGAGGCCTGGACAGTGGTGTGGGAAAAATACTGTGTGTATCAAATAAAGCTTGCCTTGAAACCAGTCCAATATGGTATCTAGGTTATGCTGAAATAATGGATGATGGTATTAAACAAAATGGCAAAATCCACAAACCAAATACTGACTATTAAAATCTTAATTATACCTGTATATGGTGCTAATACAAGCAAATAAAAGGAACGAATATTATTTCATAATTGAGTCACTGCTCGATTCACTGCTCCATGTTTACAAATGGATTTGTGTGCTTGCTACAGTATTTCGTGCGCCCCACATACCCTGTTAATAAGCACCCTCGGTAACACTGTTCCACATGCCTTTGTCAGCTTCCCTTGCACTTTCTATTAATGATGTTTAAACCCCACAAATGCAACAGTTGTGGGACGGTAGCATATAAAGGTCACCTCGTGCCAAAGTACACTACCTTACACACATAGCAAATTTTTCCGCTTAAAATTGGCGAAAATCGAGCCTCTGCTCCATGCAAAAAAAACAACCAACAACTAAGAAGATTTCTGAAACTGCTGATATTGGGTTAAAAAACTGTCCAACACATTTTTAAAACATGGAAAGATATTGCCAAACTGTGATTAGAAAAAAAACAACTGAGTGGAGGAAAAAAAAGAAAAAATCAAAATGACAGCTACTGTATGTTTACTAGTGAAAGTAAGAGCATTTCACATGATCAATAAAACAAGAGCTCACAGGATTTGGACTAAATAGCGATGTGACTATAATAAATTAACTTTGCCTTAACTATACTTAAATTTGCTCAGGCAGATAAATATATGAAAATGTTCATGTGCTCCAGAGTTTCCCTATTCCAGAGATGCGTGTGTTTGAGGATAGAAAGGGACGCACATGAAGTGATGTACCCAGCATGCACAGTGCCTACGGAGGCATATTATGATCTGGGGTTGATTCGGTTGGTCAGGTCTGGGGTCAACATGTTATGTGGCAAAAAAAATGAAGCCAGCTGATGACCTAAATGACCAGTTTATGCAATCTATGCATTTTATGTTCTCTGATGGCACGGGCATATTCCAGGATAACAATCCCAACATTCAAAATATCAAATGGTTAAAAACTGGTTCTGGGGGCATGAGGAAATCATTTTGAACTCTCTTATGAAAAATAAATGTGCTTAATACTGTAATTTGCATGTAGGTGATTTCATTTAGTTTATTGCTTTTGGCACAATATTTACTTGTGGGCAAGTTAGCGAGTGGAAAAATGCAGTGACAAATATTGAACACATGAAGGGCAAAAAAAAATGAATAAAAAAATACAGACTGGTGTTGTCAATGTTATTCTGCACTTGTCATTCAGGAACACAGCATACAGCCAGCATGGAGCAGAGGAATGAAGTTAAAGTTGCCAATGACTCAGTAGAAGCCTTCTTACTACTTATTAATGACATATTATTAAAATTGACAAGCTGGGTAGATCCTGAATCAAAGCCAGTGGGACAGCAGACTCTAGAGAGAGAAAGCTTTCAGATTATTCAGGCTTACCTTGAAGTGCATAAGAGAACCCTGGATGTTGTAGTGATGAGTTGTGAGTTATTGGCAAGATGCCATTTATTAGATTGAGTGCAAGGCTTTTGGATTGAGTTATGCTGCAAGCACTTTTAAAGCGAATAGCACTGCAGCCAGGAAATGCCAAATGCTCGAGTGCATCTTAATCTGAGCACTCAGACATGTCACTTGACAGGAAAGGGGGATTTTGATGAGGAACATGACTTTAGAATGAACTGGCATAGTCAATACAGATGCACAGGCCTTTCCAAGAACAATGCAAAACCGTCAGGCATCGAAGACGATTATTCATCAAGATCATTAAGAGTGTGGCATTTTTTTTTTCTGCATGGTTAAAGAAAATTTGCCTTTGGAGTATATACTGTAGGAACATAGAAAATATACTTGTTTGAAAGCATAATTTTAGTGATGTGCACACTGACACAGAATTGACACTGACACTAACAAGAGTTATTAAAGCAAATCGATATTAATCTTGTAAATTCTGTAATTATTTTATAATGTATTCATTTTGAGTTAGAAATAAGTGTCACATGCAATCAAATCAATTAGGCAATAAAGTACAACATTAAAACAACTCTATAAACAGTTTTCTAACAAAACATTTGCAACATTAATTGTACATGTCATACACTGCACCTTACTAAGATAATAATAATACTATCTGAGAAAAAAGATGTGTTCCTACATTGTGTAAGTTATTCTAGGATTGTTCAAGTACCAGCACTGCTAGAGAGCCACAGTTGGTTTTCAACCAATAATTGTTCAAGTTCTATATTTTGATTGGATTTTGTCTTACTTGTAAGTCATTCTTATAAATACATGTTTAAACAAAAAAAATAATAATAACTTAAGCAGACAGATCGAAAGAACAGAGGTATGGCACCGAAATTACAATTCAACAATTCAGCAATTCAAACAACTGCAATGTCAAGTGAGGCCTTTCAACAATATCAAACAACTCTCAAATATGTCTACAAAAGTCTAAAAGTCAGTAAGCAAATCCAAGCACTCATGATGCCAAGAGAGAAAGAATTACAGTGAGTGTAACAATTTGCTGTTGGACCTTTCTAAAAATGCAACCCATTAGTAGCCTCACACGGAATCAATAATTCTTTACAAGCACCCGAAAATATCCCCTTTCCCAGCATGTGCAGCAATATGTCGGCTGGCTGAGCCATAAAAATCCAGTATACAAATAAACCTGCCAATTCTTGCAAAAGAACAGAGAACTCGAAAAATGTACAACTGGCCTCGGAATATTCGCAAACCCTCTGCACCCTTCAAAGAGCCATTTATCCTTGACCTGGAATCAGGGACTGATTAAAATAAGCGCACTTCACTTAACTACCGCAAAATCATAACGAGACACAAAGTCAATATTTTAACGTTGTGCCTGAATAGCTCCATTAAATAATCAAAGAAATTTATGAAAATCTGGAGGCACTTCACTGAAATAATCCAAAGTACCTTGGAACAGTATTACACAAACTTCTGTAAGAGGTCAGGTTGTATATGTAATGTATATATGTGCAGTATTATATGTTGCATTAAATCCAAACCCATGTTCGGTTTTTGAGGTTGTTTATTCTTTTTCTTTCACCCACCAATGTTCCCTATTTAATCTTTAAATGTGTGTGTGCACTTACGTTCCTCCAACGTAACATGTATCTGTGATTGGCCTCGGATCAGGCGGCAGCTCGAGCCATCTCCTCCACACACTCCACAGTTATCCGGCTTAGTGTTGCTGCCCAGCTGCCTGTCACAGCCCACTTCCTGTAGAGTGGAGAGAAAAAGAGAGCAAAAAAAAGGAGCTAAACATGATATTGGATTGTTTATTGTTTACTGATTAAATGATTTAGAAATTATGAGGCCTAAAACATTGTCTGGTCTTTTACTGGATTTTAGCAACAGATCCATCCATCCATCTTCCTCTGTTTATCCGCGTATGTTCAAAGGGCAGCAGACCAAGCAGAGATGCCCAGACCACTTCTCCATGGCTACCTCCTCCAACTCCTCCAATGGAATACCCAGACATGCCCAGGCCGGACAAGACATATAATCTCTCCATCTTGCTCTTGATCTGCGCAGGGCTCATCCCCCCGTTACCATGCTCGAAATAGAGAAGCATCCAGGAGGTTTGACGCATCCAACTGCCTGAACCGCCTCAACTGACTCCTTTCCATGCAAAGCACCAGTGACTCTACTCTATTGTCTGATGAATTCTAGACTGTCTAAGACAATTACTTAAGACCGATTGTTATTTAGATTGTTATAAAAGCAATTTAGTATGGCCAATCCCCCTACCACCATCATTTAAAATGTTTTTGTTGTTCTTTCGGCTGCGCCCATCAAAGGGTCGCCACAGCAAATCATCTTTCCACATACAACTTGGCACAAGTTTTACACCAGATGCCCTTCCTAACACAAGACTCCATTCTATCCAGGCTTGGGACTGGTACCAAGGATGCCTTGCATCCAGTGTCTGGGTTTAGGTATTGGCTGGGAATCAAACCCAGGCCTTCCACATAGCAGAACCACTGAGCCACAAATGCCCTGTACCAGCCTCTTAAACATTGTTACAAAGTCAGAGAAAAGACAATATTAATATATATCAAACAACGTGTACTAGGGCATTCAGGAATATATTTGTAACAAAATTTTACATAGCTATATTTGTATTTTCTTAAATTATTATTAGCATTTTGTGAACTTTGCAAAGAAACCTCCTAAATGTTGAACAATTATTAAAACTAAAACAAACACCAAAATGTTAATGTTTTTGCTCAGGATACCAAATAACTTTATTTTTTTTTTGACATTGTAACCTTCTTTTTTAAGACACCTTGTCCATCTGTCAACAAGCTTTTGTCTTCCTTCATTAAATAATGTTTTAATACCACGATCTATGATTGCAATGCTGCCCTTACTTCTTCATTAGAACTGAATCTTCATCCTCGTGGGGCTGCTTTCAGGGGCCCAAACAGATGAAAGTTCAATGAAGCAAAAGGGAGGATGCTTTAACTCCTCAAAATGAAGTTTTCGCAGAGTGTCGACAGTGTGGGCAGAAGTGTGCGGACGTGCATTGTTGGATAGCAGTACTCTGCTTTAATCAAAAGTTTACGCCTGAGTTCTCCAATAAGCATCTCCCTGTAATGAGAACTGCTGATTGTTGAACCTTTTTCCTGATATTGTTCCAGTACTGGCCCTTGAGAATCCCAGAAAACTGTAAGCATCAAATTTCCAGCTGATGTTGACTCTTGGTTGAACTTTTTCTTGGTTGGCGATTGAGGATGTTTCCATTCTATACTCAGCCGTTTACTGTCAGGCATGTACTGTAGTAATGAATCCATGTCTTAACACCAGTAATGATTCTTCAAAACTGTACAAAGTCGACTGCTTTGATGTTTTTGTATACTGAAGTATAATTATAAGCATTTCATAAGTGTCAAAGACTTTTGTTGACAATTACAGTACTGAATGTTAAGTTTATGCAAAGAGTCAATATTTGCAGTGTTGGCACTTCTTTTTTTAAGACCTCTGCAATTCACGTTGGCAATCAACTTCTGGGCCACATCCTGATTTATGGCAGCCCATTCTTGCACAATCGATGCTTGGAGTTTGTCAGAATTTGTGGGTTTTGTTATGCTTTGCTCCCTAAGAAACTTAGTTATCACTTTTGCCTCATGGTGCTCTATCATGCAGGAAAAGGCATTTTTTGGATGGTTGGTAAAAGTTGCTCTCAGAGGATGTTTTTATATTATTCTTTATTCATGGCTGTGTTCTTAGACAAAATTGTGCCACTATATACTGTACAGTATGCTGTATATACTGTATGCCACACTGAGAAATGTAGTATCAACCACAATTTGTTGTTAAACAGTCAGTCAAAGTCCCAGATACTGCACTTCTGAACATTAATGCATTGCCTTATGATTGTGTTGAACTGAGATCAAAACTGTTGGGTCACATTTTAATGCATAATTCATGCAATAATGACCCTAACAGACTTTTCTATAGTGAAATTGTTTGTAAATTAAGATGAGCTCTTTTCCATGACCGTTTGCCACAGGAATTACTTGTCTTAGTGTTTAAACATCAGTGGTGCCAATTTTCCTACCCAGACCTTCCATACTGACTGAAGAATAGTTACTGAAATAATTATAAGTACTGTAATATATTCCTATTTTCAACTGTCCAGTTTGGATGAGTTTCTTAATCTAGGCTGAAGGGGGGAAATCTGGATTGGTATTCGGCTGTTGTGGCCCATCAGCCTCAAGGTCCAACATTTTGCGTCCTTTGTGTGATTCCAGTTTGTCATTTCTGTCGTCCTCTCTCGACAAGGCACTTTTACCCACAGAATGCTTCAATGCACCTTTTTGTGTACACATTGGTGACTGTTGTGTGTGCAAATCCTGGGAGATCATCAGTTTCCAAAATATTAAAATCAGCTTACCTGGTACCAACAACCAGGCCTTGGTCAAGGTGGAATCATTACAGTCCTCATGTTCTGATGTTTGACCTGAACATTAACTGAAGTTATTGACTTGTACCTTTTTTGCATTATGAGTACCATCATTTATTTGGCTAATGTAATAAGTGAATAATAACTAAATATTCAATAAGTTGGTCAGTCAATGTGTAGGAAGAGATATAAATGATATTTCTTCATTTTATTTGCTCTTGCTCACTGAAAACCCCAGTGGAAATTTTCTGAAATGTACTAAACACTGACTTCTTACCAAATGCGTTTCACCCACAAAAAATATAAAAAGGTATGACTTACCTGGCATATGCCATTAATGCACATATCCAAAGAATCAGCTTTACACCGAGTGCCATCCAGAACTTTAGGGGCCAATTCCACCACTAAGCTCTTCCCTCGAGCTTGACACTTGAGGGCACACGGCGAGCTTGAGTCATAGCTCACTGGAATCCATTCATACGTCTGTCCCTGGTATTTGATGTCATTGTGGGCAGAGCACTGCTGAGCTCTGAAGTCACCTGACTCAACAGGGCAGTCCTTAACAAAATAAAACACCTATTAGTTTCTTAATTATACTCTCTAAACTTTAGCAAAGAAGACTAATATACAGTATAATCATACATTAATGTTCTCATACTTCAAATAACACATTCTCTTAAAAAATAGACAAATTTTTTTATTTTTTTTTTATATGTTAAGAACATATTTGGTATGATCAAGAATTTAAAAATTGTCCAGCTAGTTACATACTAAAAAGAGGTGGTAATCATGCTCTACAAGCTTGTTTTTAATCTATAACATATTCAAACATGCATGATTATACAGTATATAATCATATTTATATTGAATTGATTTGGAATTAAGGAATGTTTTGTGAGTTTTGTCATGAATACTTCACCAGTATTCTGTTTCAATTAAATAAAGTACAAGTCAACCAAAATTGTAATTAAATGCAATTCTTTATTCCTTAACAACTTTTTACTGACCTTTCCCTTGCACTTTCTTACCAAGCTTTTTCATAATTAACACATTTCCATCACTTTGTAGAGGCATTTAAGACAATTTGCACCTTGAGACAAGCACATGTAAAGGTGCTTCCAGTGTGAAAAGCACTAGACTTCAACTCGCTGTTACTGTCAGACATGTTGGCAGTCGCAACAAAATGTGTTATATACTATGCTGCCTGATGTACGATTATCTGGCCCAAGAACTAAAACGGTAAAAACTTGGTTTAAAAAAATGCAAGGTTGTTTCACACCGTCTTACATGCTTTTCACACTCCAAGGTGGTGTTTCGTAAATCAGCCAAAAATCTGGCAGTATGATCAGTAATGGTGTATTGTGTTACTGTATATGCAGGCAGCTGGATGTTGGAGCGTGATACAGCCTTGTCTTTATTTAGGGATCTCTGAGAATGTACTTCAGCATACAGGGCACAGACCAGACCATAACATAAACACATTAAAAGATAGTTGCACTATGATTGCGAAATATACTCTACTTGCACAAATATGTGTTTACATCCACACTAATAACGTGGTCATTATGAGAAGTCATCAAATATTCAGATTAAAATAGTTGAGGAAGAATGAGTCTTTATAGTGGTGGATGCTGGAAAACAAACGCTGGGTCCAGGAGCAGATGCTTGCCCATAAAACATTTCTCTGACTCTGGATATATAAATAAAGACAGCACAAGAGGAAACCAAATGTGATCTGTAACCATAAAAATCCCCCAACTAAATATTTACCAATAAAATGTTCAAATGTAGCATTGAGTTTGAAGTCTATGTTATATCCTCCGTCTTTGGTTGAATCTTGTAAAATTGATCTTTTCCAGTTATTAGATTTATCAAATTATCATGCACATGTAAACGATCAGGGTGGGGCCGGAGCAGCACCGAGGAACAGCAGGCACGCATTTAAAGGATCTCAAATCAAAAGAACAGTCATTCACCTGAGAAATCGAGCCTTGAGCTAATTCTGTCAATATGCTACTAATAATATTTGACACACAAAGACCCGTTCTTAAGATTCACATTTTTAACACCGTCATTTTGAATATTATGCAGCGACTGGCTTTGACCGTGCAACCACAAAACCATTGAAAACCACTTCAATAGTGGAAAAAGAGGCCGCTGATTAAAATGGATGGAAAAGCGACAGATGGGTTCTTGCGTGTTGATGGAGACATGGAGGCTGGCTACACAAAAGGCATAGATTTAGATGGAAAACTTTTCTTTCCCATCTTTCTTTGAAAGGGATGAAGCTGGAGACTTTACCATATGCTAGACCACAAGTTATTTAAATAAAAAATGGACAGGAATGTGAAAGACATTTCTATTTCTGGCGAGCTTATAGGGGACATACTACAGTATACTGTGGCACATGAGGAGTGTAACTCATACCGTCTATAAATTATAACTGAGCCACTGTGAGGTTGCTTTACCGTTTACAAATAAAATTGGCATTAATGAAAATTTGACTCTATTATTGTGTCTTCCAAATGATGGTTTATTCTGTTTTTGATTTTGTTGATATGACATGCTTCTGGTTGTTTATTAGGTTTAAAGCAAAAGGAAATAGGTTTAAAGCAAATGAAAATGTAATCTGGAATTGAATATTTGAAAAGTATACATATAGGTCTGCTGGGCATGTCCCATGTGGACTCACTGTGTTGCTGCATGTCCTATAACGTATGTTTCTTCCTTCACAATTCCTGCAAAGTAATAAAAAAGAGAGGATATTTAAATTAAAAAACAGTCATCCCCAGTTTACATCTTTTGCAACATATCGGACAATGAAAGCAAATTATCTGTGTTCAAACGTCACCTCCATGAAGGGGGTACACTTTAAAGGGGTCCTTTAATGATCTTTATGCTGTATTATTTCATAATACACCAGCTTTAACTTTCTTATTCTCAGCCCAAAATTAGTAATCAGTAAACAGTGTGCAATGAAAACATGATTTTTAAAACAATGTTTTATGTTACAATAACTGACCTAAGCATATACAGTATAGATCTACATTAATGAACAAAGCATAATCATTAAATTGCTTTTTGTTTTAGTTTTTTCCCCGTTTTTGTATGTGCACTTACAGTATAGACACATGATGCTTTACACAAGCAAAACGTGCGCTGTCATGTCCTGTTTAATAAGTAAAAGACCTGGTCATTTTATTTGCTTTTCATTCGTATTGTATCCTAATGAGATATGGCACATGATTGCATGTACTGTATGTACAGTAAAATCAGTTTCTGTGTTCTTTGGTTGCTCTGTACGAAAGCTGGCTGCATCAGAATTCACAACAGATTATTTTAAAGGTTTCGAAATGAACACTGGTAGGCGACCTTAAGTAATCTGCGCTGGTTGGAAAACTGCTCTGTACACTCTGGCATATTGTGGCCAAAATTCTTGTGGCCATATAATGAATGCAATTATGCAATTACATCTTGGCTTACATGTGCATCAGATATCATCATTTAGATTAAAATGACTTTGTATGTGGATAATGATTTTTTTTTTTTAAAGGTTTTTCGTACAATATGTATTAAAGACATTGGGTAGGATGACCCTCACCGCACTTACAATAAAAAAGAAACAAAATACAAAGTGAAGTTTTCACAATCTTGTGAGAGACAGGTTAGCAGGCACTTATTAAAATTCACCTACAGTAACTTTCTTTAGTAAAGCTTAATTAGATTTTGGACACAGTATCTGCTAGTCCAGCCTAAGTGTGACAGATGTGTACAAAGTTTATTAGAAAATGGCACATACGAATGCAAAAAACTATGGAAGAACTCACGAGCATAAATCCACTTTGAATAAAATATTTCTAAGCCAATATTAAATTAATTTAGATTCTTCTATTACTGCACATCATACGTTCCCTTAATTCATAAATTACTTACAGTAAGGTCACTAAAAAGCCACATTGGTTGGGCTGGTGGGCTTCTGGAATAAACCCAATGTGAGACATCATCCTCTCATAAACTACAAAGAAAACATCTTTACACACAGTAAGTATTCAGTTAGGATTCACATGTCCTGATGTGTCAACAGTGGGCAATGTTCTTAGAACGAGACCCAAAACACAGGGTAATTGGAACATTTTTGAATCTGCAGCACATCCGGGCCAATTAGCTTCCTCTTCTGCAAGTAGCTGAGCATAAATGATCCATGCCTTTGAAGTGAACTGTAAAAGATGGAGTGTTAACACTCTTGAAATGAGTGAAGTATAGCTCCAATGTTATTCCAGGAAATACAAAATTACTACTGTAGGGTGAATGCCATTATTGTGAAAGTTGTAAAATGTATGCTATTGCATTGCAGTTCTTCATAAAGGGTGAAAGATCAAATGAAACATTCTTTCATTCATTTATTCATCTCCAATAACTATTTCATCTTGGTTAGGATGGTGGTAGAGCTTTAAGGCTGGAATGTAATGGATTTAGAGGAGCACAGGCCATGCACGGGCATGGAAATCATACAAGATTCAACATATACAGTAACCAAAGCTCAAGGTGGACATGTGCTGTTCTTCAAAGCATTATGAGATACAGTGAATAAACTCTAGATCAGTGCATTAAGTCAATGACCGGCACTAGTTTTTAAGGCAGCGCGCGCGCGCACACACACACACACACACACACACACACACACACACACACACACACACACACACACACACACACA
>JAQQZT010000007.1:17028159-17042113 GCA_030068275.1 Clarias platycephalus | reverse complement strand
ACACACACACACACACACACACACACACACACACACACACACACACACACACACACACACACACACACAATAAAACAAATAAAATAAAAAAAATTACCATTGTGTTCTTAAACAGCCAAACAAAAAGACACAGTCCTCAAAGTTATAAATAATGGCTGACTGATGTACATAAATTGATGAAGTTATATATTAGTTTTTGTTATTAAGAAAACATCACAGCTTGTAAGGAGACATTAATTTCACATTTATGAAAGTGTTTTAAAACAGTGAATAAGCGTTCTGCTACAGTAAAATCGTCATGTCGGGGGATATTCTTGGTAATATAACAAGCTTCAAAAGGTTTTGTTTTGTTTAGAAAAGAAATATAAAAGAGGGAAATTAAATGGGTGGTTTTGATGTTCTTATTAACTTCAAATGAGTGTAAAAGACAGCCTGGTGGGGAAGCAACTGTTTATTTCACACACTTCCTGGTTGCAACTATAATAGTCCTCTTGTCCCAGAACCACTCTTTCACAATTTGAGTCCTGGAATATTCCTGTGCCATAGGGGAAGGGAGAACTCCATTAATGACATAACCTGGTCATTCAGTACATTCAAGGTTATCAGCTGACTTAATTTATTGCCACATAACATTTCAAAGTCTAAACATGGCCAGGCAACAACAGATCATAACACTGCCTCCAGAGGCTTGTACAGTGGACACTATGCAGGCTGGAATAGGGTACATCTGGGCTGATGAGACCAGATTCTCTTTTAAATGCTCTACATCTACTGTACTCCCTAATAACTTGATGCGTTTTTTTGGATTAGCCACACTAACAAATGGTTTTCTTATGGGCTGCTTATTCCCAATCTTGTGAGTTTTCTTTACATTGTGAGTGTAGACATTTCTTTTGATTTATTCTTTAACCTGGCTGATTGACCATAACCCACCCATGACAGCAGCACCATTTTTATGTATCCTCCATACTGCTTTAAATTAAAATTACACTGTATAAAACATCAGAAAATAATTAGAAGCATGATGAAGTCTATGATTTTACAAACCTCATTGTGTAAAATACAAACAGTTCTTGATAGTGCACTAAACATTTGACTAATTATTAATATAGAAGAGAGAGAAAAAAACAGAGTTTAATCCCCGCAGTAAGTATAAAAGAGGGAAATTAATTTTTTTTCCAATAAAGAAGTAATATAAAGTTATCATAATTTAGCAAGGGAGCAAAAAAATGATCAGAACATACCTTTCATTATTTCTAGGGTTTCAGCAAGTTTTAATGAGTTTCCCCAAAATCATTGTAAATTATGCACATAATGAATGTGTTTCTGACAGTGCTGGATTCTCTATTATCAACTGAACACTTCAATGCATAATTAACAGTGTCTATTTTCATAGCCTGGAGAGAACACTAGCAACAGTTGAAAAGAAAGTAAATGAAAAAGAAACATGAAGTATAAAAGAAATTGTGAAAATGGCCCACTGCTTTTCCCTCTCTCATGCCAACCATCATTGCAACGGCTCTGACATCAGACCGACAGCTGTCTTCATAAAGGTACATTTGTTCTTTACTTAAATTACCAAATGATGGGCGGACAGACTGAGCTGGGAAGTAAATACTCAGGATTATAAGTAAAACTTATATAACCCAAACCCAACAGATAGTGTTCGCTGAGATTGGCCATACGGAATTTACAAAACACTATTGGCTATATTTCATTGTAATAAAAGTTAATGAACATTCATGGATATCCTTGGATATATTATACTGTCCAGTAAATTCTCACCAACATTTAAACCAAACTTTCTCACCAGCATTTCCAGACGTATACAGTATACCTGACATAAAGCTACATAAACATTTACAAAAGCTTATTCAAACAGGCTCTGGTCAAAGACTGATTTGAAGATGACATCCCAAGTCAAGCTTTTGTTGACATTAGGCAGTGTTATGACATTTTCTGGGCTGACCTACAGTACTATACATGAGAACTTCAGAACAGCTGAATTAATAGCTCAGTGCACCTCTGGTATGTTAAACTGATATAATGGTGATGGGATACGTCAAACCAAAAACACAAATTAACTCAAATTTAGGATCAGGGAAATATGCATAACTTTATAACATTGCCATGGCATTGTACAAGGCTTAATAAATGATAACATTAAACTTGCTATACTTACTGTAATTGACAGAGAATGTATACAGTATACTTAGTTATTTATTTATTGTTACATGGCCATTAAGTATTCATCAAGTACGAAATATGAAACTCTCTTTACATAAAACCCAGTAATCATATACATAGCATTACTACAGTATGTAAGTATGAATTGCATTCAACAAAATGTTATGTGACTGCCAAAGCAAAAATATAATAGCTACAAAACCAGCCATAAAAGTAATAGAACAACTTTATGTCAACCACTCCAAGTGTGTTTTATAATTTTGTAGTGTTGTGTATTTTTTTCTTTTTCCACAACGTGGACATGTCAAAACGTGTAAATAACATATCCCTTGTGAATCCATTTACAATTAAATGCACAAACGATTAATTTATACATGCATTTACTGTATACTACACAGAGCTAGAGAATTATTATTACTGTACAGTAACGGCCAACTAAGTAATATATAAAGGGCCATTAATAATGGTATTATAACCTGATTAACTCATATGTTCATTCATTATCTTGACTTACATCATATTAATAAGGATCATTTATATTGTAGATAAACTCAAACAATTAAACATTAAACTATTTAAATAACTTAGGATTATCGGTAAAACACCCCAAAAAAGTTGCTTTGAGATCTGAAGAGCAAAATCAAACTACTTTATTATAAAAATGTTATTAGAATTTATATTTGGAGATTTTGCAGGAGGTTAATCAATTCTAGCTTGCAGCAAGTACAAGCTTCCTGAAGCACTTTTTTGGCTCTCATCTTTAATTTGCTCAAATCTTTTTTGTTTGTCAAGCCCCACAGTGACCTATGAATCATTCAAGAATAAAAACATACGGCAAGAACCAGTGAGAAACAGGTGCAGATGATGACAGATGATAAGGGCAATGATTAATATACTGGTGATGCTGAATGCTGAGTGGTTGGAACAGATGAGAGGGGAAACGAGGTTGCTGCTGAGGTTGTTGCATAAACAACCATTTTTCAAAGAATTTGATCTTTAAGCACTACATGTACAAATGGTTCTATTTCTGTAATCTAATCTACATAATTTAATTTAATATAAAGAAATGGAGTTGGCTCAAGACCTTTGCACAGTGCAGTAGATTTCATTGATTGGGTTTAGTTTACATTTGGTTGTGCTGGAAAACATATATTTAAAAAGTTAAAAAATTTACAATTGTAACCTCAAGGTTGAGTTAACCAAGATTTAATAGAAGATGAAATTTAAACTAATTAAAGCAAAAATAATTAACTAAATAATAATAATAATAATAATAACATTTGTGTAAAATTTGGAGAAATTACTAACCCTCCATTTAGACATCTCCTTAAAGAATACGAAGCTCCTCCTCCACAGGTGCGAGAACAATCACTCCACAGTCCCCAAGCATCCCATCCATTATCCCTCTCTTCATCGGAGCGGGTGGTCCTTGACGTCTAAAAACATACAAACAAACATACAAAGTGTTACCTCAAACCCCATCCAAAGACATCCCTAACCCTGATTATGCAACAAAAGTACATAAACCCCATATACTGCCTCCCCCCCCCCCCCCGCCCCCCCCAACAATGAAGATGAAAACAGACAAAGAGAAGCAAACAGGTTTCACTGGACAAAAGTTTCACAAAATTGAAAAAAAAAAAAAAGAGGTCCAAATGCATAAGACTATATAATTGTCTGCAACATGACCTCATTGTATGCAGTATTCATAAACTCCATGAGCTTCATACAGTATCTAAAGAAAAGATCTCATGTACCCTAGACACACACATGGATTTCCTGTATTGAGTTCACAAAGGAAACTGAACTCTGTGGGTGGGTGAGGTCAGAGAGAAGTCTCACAGACATGTTTCACACAGTAGGAAAGACAGAGGGGGAAAAAAAACACTAATATGTATATATTAAATGTCACGCCCCTGTTCTTGCCGCCTCATATACTATATATAGTTAAAGTAGCATTTAGTGAAATTTGGAATAATATGGAACTGGAAAAACAATGTAGATCAGATCACTGCTCATACAACATCTGGTATGTGTAGCATATGGAATGGCGGTCGTTTTAAGAAGATATTTTAGTCTCTCAGATGTAAATTGGGTCAGATGGCACCTCCCATTTTTTTTCAAATTAGAAAAACAGGCGTTCTGCTCAGCGTATCATTTCTATTACCTTTTTTCTAGCCTTCACTGCACTTGCTGACAGCCTCTTGCGCTCAGGTCACTTGGCAGTGACTAAGAGTGAAACATTAGCCGATCCCTGTGGACAACATGCTCAGTAGCCACACCTACTGTATATAAGGCAAACACCACTATGGTTTAAGAGAAGAGAAATATCCCATCATTATACAGAGGAATTTAGAACTGATTTATTAAATTGTGCTTTAGATGCTTGACCACCTTTGTATTCTGGGTATATGTGGGTATTCCCACATACTGTAGCATCTTAGCTCCATTGTTCTATCTTAGAAACGTACATTTCATACAGAAGGTGATAATCAATGCGTATTGTAGTGTTGTAATACTCAAGATTAGTCTCTGTCTCAAAATCACTCTTTAAAGGCGTACTGTAAGTCTCATTTTGGAATTGACCGCAATCAAAAGCACATACATGCTGTAAGTTATCATAAATGTGGATTAGCTCAGACAAATGGTGCTTCTCCAGCCACACTGAGATGGGATTCTTTATAAATACACTATTACTTTGATGTTAGTTATTCTTTTTTTTGAAGAATCCATAATCTTTATTAGCAACACAGTGAAGTCATATTAAAAATACTGGAAATACCGTCACCTCCAGGACTCAATGCACACTCTTAAAAAAAGCTTAACAGAGTACAAGAGTAGTTGCTGTACTAAAAAAATTAAAGCCACCTCTGTAACCCATTCACATTTTGAGCAGTGTAGAAAGGACAAATGGGATACGTTGAAAAAAGGAGACGGAACCAAAATCTAGACAGCTCAGCCTCGATGACTGACAATATTAATTGACATAATGGTAACCATTGTTGTTTGTTGATTTGATGTGAAGACCGTCCCTGCAGTGTAATGGATAAGCTGACCGAGCACACTTCCCCATGATAAGCAATAAAAATTCTGTCTCCTCTGACAGCAAAACAAAAATACCACTCTAAGATTATTGTGCAAGGAAAAAGGAGATATGCCTCTGTTTCGGACAAACTCTGCCAAATGCATGCAATTCAAATAAGCCATCAGCTTATCTGAATTCTGATGTGTGCAATTTTTTTACAATTGCTCGTTATGTGTACTTAACTCTGAATATGTGTGACCCATTGTGTGTAAAAATATAGTCGATGGTGTGTGATTTGAAGCATAAAAAGTGCATGGTAAGTTTTTTTCAGGCTTCCTGTATTGCTCTGTTTCTCCTCTGGCTCTGTCTTGGCCACACCCATGTCAGCTGTTTTCTGTAAGCCTCACTCGTGTAATGGTGGACTGTTACTCCAATCAAGCCACAATCAGGTTATGGCTTTATCTGAAATAACAGCATATGGTTGTTGAGACCCCTAATCCCAAATCTTCATTAACATGACTTTAATATTGTTATTTTCAGCCAGTTCCGAGAAGGTTCCCCTCCTAACTGAACACAAGCTAGGGCTTTCCGAAATCCAAATAACATATGGTGGTATTCCATTTTCTTGACAATTCCTTACAAAAATCTCAAAGGCTCTTTCCTTACTCTTCTCAAGCCAAAGCATGCAGTATATCTAAAGAATGTAAAAAAGAGATTGTGTACACTCAGGAGGGAGGTGAGTTTCCTGTAATGTCATTTTCCAAACACCACCCTACTGGGATTTAAGAGCCGAAACTGATCCACACACTCGTGCAACATATTGTTCCTGGACAGTATTTCCACAAGAGCTAAACTCCAGATCTCTCCTCCGAGTAAAAAACAGTCATTTATTCACTGACATTATTTATAATTCACGTAATTCACATTTCAACAAGTTCTGACACCCCCACCTAAAAGTTAATGCCCCCCAAATCCACAGCCTTGAACATGAGCTGGGCTTTCCCTAAGTTTATTATACACTCGAAGTCCTATACATTGTTATTCCATTTACTCACGAAGACATTTCCTTAAAAATGTCCTGCGGGCTTCGAGGAGCTTTCTCATTCCATCATGAGCAGTATGTCTTAAAAAGAAATTATCTAAAGAGGAGATCTTGAAGCTTCCCGAACACACTGGGGGCAGGTGAGTATTTTCTGGACCCAATAACTGACCAGATGAAGGAAATTTGGCTCTGAGGTAGAGTGTGAGATCAGCAAGCAATCCTACATTTCCACAGAGGAATAAGAGATGATAAAAAAGATTAAGGAAAGAAAGAGATCAGTGACATGACAACACCGTCTTAAATCTAAATCTTGCTTTCTGTATTAGAACTGTGCATAAAAAGATTTACATTTATCACTTTTTAACAACCTCTCCATATTTCAAATTGCACATTCGCTGTATTTCCTCCTTTGGCTAACACTTATATCTAAATCAGTGGTTCTCAACCCTGAAAAGGTTTTTATTTAGCTGATTTAGTTAAATCATGTGTGCTGGGAGCTGAGAAAACACAGAAAAGTACAAGACAGGGAGTTCTCTCCATAGGATGAGGGTTAAGAACCACTGATCTAAAGCAACAAATTGGGCAAAATCACAATGCAAGCAATTATGGTTTAAGGGTTTTGCCCAAGGACCCAAATCTAGCTGGGATTTTCCTGGCGTTACCACTAACTGACTAATACCGCAAAAACCACGGCCTCGAATATAAGCTTTTTCTCTAAATTCCTTACCACATACAAATCCTATTTCATTTACTCGATTTACCCATCTAGACACAACTCTCTACAACTTTCTGTTTCACAAGCCAAGGCACACAGCAGTTGAAGAATTTCATACACAACGGTAAAAAAAAATGCACAGAATTTTAAATTACACCTGTTAAAACTAAAATTTGCACCTAGAACACTGAGCATTGTGTGACTGTGTGACATTAAAGTCCAATATTAAGTTAATAAATTGATAAGGTTTCTAACCCGATTATCCGAATACCATAAGCTGTTCTTTGTTTCACAAACCACTTATATCCCATTAAGGATATATTGCAAAAATGACTGAAAACCTCCTGCATCATTTTTTTATTCCTGTATTGGATGACTTAGTATGCTTACATGTACCCTTTCTTATTTGTCATAGTTCTTTGAAGGCACATTGGCAGCATCTAATACAGTATGCCACCTTTGCTGATTATCACAAAATATCTGATTATTAGGAATTTATCAGGTTACGATCAATTCTGGAATAGTATACAAATAGTACATTGATTTTCTAACCTACCACTATAACAGCAGGAGTGAATCCTGCGCAACATGTGTTGGCCGTGTGTGTCTTGATTTCAGAAGTTGGACAGCCATGTTGGAAATTCAAGAGCTTGTTCTACAGCAGCTCAGATTAAAGAGTCTATTAGCAGCTGCCAATAAAAACATACTGTTCCAAAAGACATGGGTTCAAACCATAGGACAACTTCTCAGCTGGCAAACTCTTAGAATCAGTAAAGCTCTTTCTGCTAGCCTAACAATTGTGTGTGTTTGGACACTTTCTAATTCAATGGTCTTTCCTGATTTTTATTTCTTTCTACATTGTAAAACAATGCTCAAGACGTCCAAAAGATGCAATAATCTCCCACGAACAGTTGATATTGAGACGTGTCTTCTATTTATTCTCTGTAAAGCCTTCATAACGACTCTACTCTGAGGTGCTGTTAATTGGTGTTTTTTGAGGCTGGTAACTCTAAATGAACTTCTCCTCTGCAGAAGAGGCAAATTGTGGTCTTGCTTTCCTGCAATGGTCTTCATAAGAACCAGTTTCATCACGGATCTCATGCACTTGACAATACTGTTCTTGCAAAAAACTGTTCCAGAACAGATTCACGCGCTGGTTTGATTCCCAGCCAGTGCCCAAACCCCGGCCACTGGATGCAGTGATGGTCCAAAGCCTGGATAAAATGGGAGGGTTGCGTCAGGAAGGGCATCTGGAGTAAAAACCTGTGCCAAGCACTGTGGTGACCCCTTGCTGGGAGCAGCCTAAAGACCAACAACTGATTGGCCCTTCAATATTAAGCTAAGAGAGTGAAGGATTTGATGTTTTAATTAGGGTTCTTTATGCTTTTTGCATCCAATTTTGCAAGTGTTGGAGAAAATTAAGAGTAGGTACTTAAGCTGTGTTGTTTTGAGATCTCTGATTGCCGATTAGCTAAAAACAGCTCTCAATCAAGGAAAATTAGTTATTGTACAAAGTCATATACAAACAAGGGTGGTTGATTTTATTTATTTTTTAATAATAGAACAGCCACGATATTAGATGAAAAAAAAAAAAAACATTTGGCAATTTATACATGTCATGGTAGGAGAGATTCAAATCAATATACAGTATAGTTATACTGACTGATCACCCCCATCTTTTATCCTGCAATTAAACAGTTCTATCCTGATGCATGGTCTCCTGTATGACTCTGCTAAGTCAATAAAGCTGATGAATGAATTGGTGACAATGTAAATCATGATAATCTCGTATTACTGTATGACCTTCACAGTCAGAAGTAAAGTTGAGGGGTCATGTGCTCCCTTAAATCTTTTTATTTGATGGCTGTAAAAACTGTTAAATTATATTTTCACAGTAGGCGTTTTAATATTATAAAATTTTGAAGCCACAGGTGCATTTCTGTATTTCTGTTTGTATTTTAATTCGAAGTCAGAATTATGCACACAGACACACACTCTCTTTTTAGATTATTTGGCTCATTATAACTGGAGAGCGCTGTGTAGTATCCAAAAAGTAGACCGCTCACCAGCGCAGATGTAGGAGCCAAGCAGGGATATTATGAGCTGATACACAGCTGTGGTCATATTAACTGCAGCTTGAGGTATGAATAGCCAATCACAGCTCATAGAATGGTAACAGTATGACTTTAATAAACATGTAAATTACTAAGCGCTTCAGAATTTTTGTTTGTAAAGTGCATTTAGCATCAGTGATTAACATTAGTGTTAACATTAACACAATGTCCTTTGCTATAATTAAGCTGTTTTATGTTAAATAAAAAAAGGAAAATAATAGACGTATATATTGAAATCGGAACACGAACACACATACAGTACTTCTCTGTAGATTTAATTTATGTTGCATATAAATGAGTTGCAAAAAGTCATCATCATCTTCATCATCAGCCTCATTAAAACACCAATTTCCAAAAGGGAATATGCTTTGCATTTAGTTAGTTGTCTAACGTGAACTGAAGCAGGTTCTGGTGGCTCAAGAGCTACAAGAAAACACAGGTGTTTTCCATATTTATTTCTTTATTTCAAACGTTAATCACAAAATATTGTATCACTATCCTAGGAATAATAACTATTTCAACCAATAACTTTATCAGCTCTCCTAGAAAATTACAATACAATTAGGCGCAAGAGAATCTGTATAGCAGGACTGACCTGAACATCAAAGAGGAAAAGAGAAGAAATTACTTTTTTTAAATAATTATCTTAAAGTTTATCAATGTTTATTTTCAAGGAATTATTAAAAATGTTCAGAAGTTTATAGATCAGGGCTGTTTGTACTGTATATGAAAAACTTGCTGTATATTTGTATTTGGCATCACTTTCTAAAAATTTGATTCTTACAAAAAATTGCAAAAGATCTGTGTGTATTTTAACATGATTGTGTAAATGTCTTAAGCTATATGAAGGTAAAGCACTAGAACGCTCTGCTTGCACAGCCAAGAAGGTTCAAATTAACTTTATGTACTTCATGAACATTAACCTTAATCTCCAGTGCAGTGCAGGTTTGCTAGAGGTACATTTAATGCAATCCTATTTTTTAATGCCATTTAAGGTTAAATTGGCAGTTTAGAGGAAGCAGGAAATAAACACGGTCTTGTCCGATTGGCTAAAAACACATTTACAGCGCTGTCTGCAGTTGTGGAGCTTTACACAAGAGAATATTAAGAGAATTTAATGTGTTCTAGCAGAATTTTCACATACGAATATTTCTCATTAGCTCACTTGCCTGAGTTTGAAAGTATGCTTACCTTATGGGAATAACCCAGTGTGTGTGAATATTTTAGTCATGCATGCACACAACTGGATTAAATATATTCTGAAAACCCACAATTATAACCAAAATCAACATAACCTTAGCCCAAACACCTAAGACACCCTTTCCCTGTTATTAACCATATATATTCAAATTTTCTTGCCAGAGCATGAACACCCAAAGTGGAAAGAAATGTTTGAGAGAAGGCAGTCTCGGTATAATTGCTTCTACAATACAGCCAACACCACAAAGGCTTCGAAAATCTGCAAACACTATTAAAACAGAAGCCGTCTGGCAACCTTACTCCTACTCAACATTCTCTTTTAAGGTGTGAACCACATAAACCGACTGCTTGTGGGGTACAACCCAGTGAACAGAGGAGCCAGAAATGCCTGAGAGAGAGAGAGAGAGAGAGAGAGAGAGAGAGAGAGAGAGAGAGAGAGATGTATGACTCACAAACACCCACAATCCTCAGGAGTACCCATTAAATAACACTCAGGAAAATGCAGTAAAATCAGACAAAAAGAAGACAGAGACAGGGATAGAGATTGAAAGTATTTGAGATATTTTCATTTCATAGGTAGAGTTTACAAGAGCACTTTGGCATCCATCTAAAAAAAGAAAGAAAGAGAGGAAACACACACACACACACACACACACACACACACACACACAATCCTTTGTCTTATTTGTCTTGTAATTAATAGGTCTTTTTTTGTAAAAATTTATTTTAAATCATTACAATTAAATGGCATATACATGTCTGGAACAAAAACAAGAGACCAATGCAATTTACTCCAGAACACTTCTGGAATGTCATCAAGAGGAAGATGGATGGTCAAGAACCATCGAGCAAAGCTGAGCTGTTGGTGGAGAGCATGCCAAAACTCATGGAAGCTGTACTTGCAAATGGAGTTATTCCACCAAATACTGATTTCTTAATGTTATTTAGCCAAAGCATTAACACAATTTGTTTACAAATTATTAGCCTTTTTTTTTTTGAGTTATTAAAGCTCTGCAAATACTGCATGGTCTTGGGTTATTTGGATGTGTTGTGATGAGATGATACACTCTAAATACCAATAGTTATATTTTGAAATTAGGTGAAATATTGTCAGCAGTTCATACAAAATACATGCACCTGTAAGATAGATAGATACAGTAGATAGAGAGAGAGAGAGAAAGATAAATAGAAATACAGTAGATCAAGAAAAGGACAAGTTAGTGCCTCCTTATACAGGATACAAACATTTTCCCAAATAAATTTTTTTATGCATACAGGTAAATGCTCCTGTGAGCAATTTACAAACAAATTCGTTTGTAACTAGCTTAATACATTTTACTCACAGAGAGAAAATTGAATGAAAATACAATTTAAAAGGTTTATTTTTTTACACTTAAACTGTTACTTATTCACATTCCTCATAAACTGCCAGCAATAGCGGACTGTAAATGAACACTATAAATTTCTGCTATGGTTTAGAAATATTGTCACTATGCCAACTGCTCTGTAGAGAGAGAGAAAGAGAAATAAAGAGAGATTTACTGCAAACAAATAACTGGCACACGCTTTTTATCACACACAATATACTGAAGAAAACAATTTATTTTCTAAATTATTGTCGACTGGCAAATACTAAAATAAAGAACAAGCATATAACCGGTGAACATGAATATTATGCATCAAAATTATACATACTGTATATGTTGTGAAAAAAATGTACTATAAAAAAAATAACCTTGCTAACTTGGTTACATAAGTCTGCACACCCCTTAATTCACAGAACTCAGTGTTTTGGGGTAAAAGCAGTTTAGCAGTTGTCTCCAGATGCTCCAGACATATCTGATTTATCAAAAATGATCAATCTATCAATGTGCAGGGGGACCTTTTCTACAAATCCCTCTTTAAGTCATTCCCCAGATTCACAATTAGATTTCCACCTGGGTCTATATTAAGCATCTCAGAATTACTCCTAGGAATTACACTCAAAGTTTATTTAGGACTGAAAATATTCCTAGGTCAGAGTAGGAAATAAAAGTGCTTCCTACTCGAGGAGCAGGACTGCGCCAAGGAAAGCTTGTGACGTAATTTTTTATGATATTAAGAGTCGCAAAGTAGGCTTTGCATTATAGTGGGTGTTTTACAGTTTGTTTGTTTTTTGTTTTGAACAGTGAAAAAGCTAAATGTTGCGTAAAAGCTTTATGCACACAGACAAAACTTATAGATGCGTGGCTCGGCTGCATGACGTTATCCTAATCAGACCAATCACAACTGTTTACCCTATACTAAAGCTGTGAAGGACTGCAATATGATTTTAAAAATTTCAAAAAGAAAGTGAGACTGGAGAGATGATGAGGACGTTTTGCTTGTGGAGGAGGTAGTAAAATGTAAAGAAATAATTAAATTAAATTCTGCCCTACTCCCACCTCTAAAGATAAAATGTGGACAGCAATGTGTGAAAGCATCAATGCCACCTGTCAGTTTGCCGCACAAAGTTTTAGCTACTTAGGAGAGATATGTTACACTATTAAAAAAGGAGCTGTCTGGCAACCAAACTCCTACTCAACATTCTCTTTTAAGGTGTGAGCCACACAAATCGACTGCTTGTGGGGTACAACCCAATGAACAGGGCAGCCAGAAATGCCTGAGAGAGAGAGAGAGAGAGAGAGAGAGAGAGAGAGAGAGAGAGAGAGAGAGAGAGAGAGAGAGAGATGTATGACTCACAAACACCCACAATCCTCAGGAGTACCCATTAAATAACACTAGGAAAATGCAATAAAAATCAGACAAAAAGAAGAAATACTGTAGACAGGGAAAGAGACAGAAAATGTTAGGACACTTTCGAAGCTCTCCAACATTTTTAGTGATTTCCTAAGAATGTTGCGAAATAGCTCTTACTCCTACTCCTAAAAGTAGGACCAAAATTGCATCACAAGTTTTCTTACACTGAGATGTTTAGTCAATACAAGCCCTGGGCTCTGACTGGACCATTCCAAAAGCTTGCACATTTTCTGAAGCCATTCATTTTTTTTTCAGATTTGTGTTTTGGATCATTTTTATGCTGGAAGGTGAGGTTTTAATTCAGCTGTATAATAGAGGTCCAGTCCAAGCTAAAGAGAAGCAGCCCCACCATGCTTTACATTGTGTATGGTTTTCCTGGATAATAAGCAGCGCTTTTTCATTTCATACTTATGAACAAAATAAATGTTGCACTACAAGCTGCACTACATTTGTTCTGCTACGAAAAACCTGAACAAACTAATTCAATGGTGTCATTTTGAGAAATCATAGCGAAAAATACTGCCAATGCTGCTGCTGATATGCCCGAGCTACACATGATATATGATAAGTCGTTAAACTGTTCATTGACGTTTGGCCACAGCTGGACTTGCTGGATATGCAAGGAGGCCATATTGTGGGTCAATGCTGACTCTGTCATTGTCAGTGGCATCCGAGTTTTGAATTTCTGGTGCTGATGGACACAGAGATTTTTGTATAACATCGATTTTTTTTCTACTAATTGACAGAAATATATATATATATTTTTAAGTTATTTATATATATATATACAGTATATACTCAGCAAAAAAAGAAACATCCTCTGACTTTCAACTGTTTTTACTTTCAGTGAACTTAATGTGTAAATATTTGTATGAACACTAAAAGAGTCAACA
>JAQQZT010000007.1:17016356-17027493 GCA_030068275.1 Clarias platycephalus | reverse complement strand
ATTTCTAAAGAATGCTTTCAGCACCTTGTTGAATCAATGCCACGTAGAATTAAGGCAGTTCTGAAGGCGAAAGGGGGGGACAAACACCGCATTAGTATGGTGTTCCTAATAATCCTTTAGGTGAGTGTATGTGCACGTGGCATGATGGCATAGTGGTAAGCATGGGGACACAGAGTTTGCCTTGCACCTCCAGGGTAGCCTCGGGTCTGTGTGCATGGAGGTTCTACCCATGCTTGTGGATTTCCTCCAGGTGCTCCAGTTTCCTCCCACAGTCCAAAGACAGATTAGTGTTTTCATTTGGTGTTCCAAAATTGCCCGTAGTGTGTGAATGAGCATGTGCCCTGGTGGTGGATTTGCTCCCCATCTAGGGTGTACCGCGCCTCATGCCCTAAGTCTCCTGGGATAGGCTCCAGGCCCTCTGCCACACTGTGTACAGGATAAATATACTGTAGACGATGAATAAGCGAGTGATTAATATGTGCATAACTTATTTTCTCCATGAGTATATTTTGAAGTACCAAAAAATATTTGTTTTCATCAGACCATAACGCATTGGGGAGAGATGGTTTGGGGTGATTTAGGTGAACGCGGAAATTGTTTTAATTTCATGCTGCCCCATAGCCAAGACTGAATACGATAGATTGTTGTCACATGCAGGGAATGACCAGTATTTGGCAGATATTTCTGCAGATTTTTAAATGTAGCCAGAGGTCTCTTGGCTGTTTCATTGAAAAGTCTTCATGTCCTTTTGTCCATTTTTGAGAAACAGCCTGTTCCTCGAAATGTCATTGTTGTGCTCTATTCCCTCCACTTTGTCATGATGGCCTTCATGGACCTCCATGGTACATTTAAGGTTTTATTATTATAAATAAAACGATTTTCTCCCTAATTTAGTAATATCAAATTCCTCCCCCTCACTAGGGGCTCCCACATTAAGTCTACTACAACCATTAAGTTGGCATGTTTCTGCTAAACCATGTGATGATGTAGGCGGCGTAAAACACACTCTGAGGACAGCGCTATCCGCTCCTTACGCTTGCATGGGCTCACATACTGTATGCCCCTGATGGGTGTAGAGCCCATCTACTGGCTGTAGAGCCGTACTTAATGTGGGAGCATTAGGGGCTCCAATCATACCCCGCTGAGAGAGCTCGGCCAATTAGCTCTCTCTAGACCCTCAGCTGCAAGAAGCTACTGCATCACCGTGGGATCAAACCGGCAATCTCCGGACGACAGGGCAAGCACTTTACCACTGCACAATAAGGATTTTCCATTCTTTTACTGGTATATATTTCTATTTTTAAATGTTGTTGGATGCTGTATCACATTAAAGGTGGAAAAACCACAAACAATGTATCTAGATTTCAGGTTTTACATCACAATGAGTCCTTCAAGGATGGCATGCACTGTCTACCCACTGAACACGATAATTTTTAAAATGCATTAGCTAGTACACATCTACACTTCCTAATAAACATTCTGTGATGGTTTGGTTAACTTGCCATGAATGTTATAGGAGGAATTCAGGATAGAGAAAAAATGTGACGAAAACATCTACAGTAAGGAACCATGATAACCAGGTCAACGCGAGCCTGTGCTTTTAAGGCAGGTGACACAATGAAATAGCTACTGAACATCTGCAGTATTAAACACTGACTATAGCAAGAAGGTCTCCATAACACTAAGTTGACATTAAGTTGACACTTAATTAAATTAAGTTAAAAAGAAGAATACAAAGTGGCTAATCTGACTGACATCATAGCAAAACTTCTTCTGCTGAACACACATTCAGCTACCAGAATGAAAAAGAATTGACAGCTTGTGGCGCTATTTGGTATTTCAGTGTAAGGACATTATTTAACCTCTGCCTGTTATAGTATATTGGACAAAATTAGATTAAAAAAAAAAAACATTTGGAAGGAAGCTGCATGCAGTATACTGTATGCTTTTTGGAAAAAAAGATACTGTGCATATTTGGTCACATCCCCATGAATGGTTTAGGATGAGATTTGACGCTAACACATTTCTTAAAGATCTTTTTTTTTTTATGTGAAATTTTTTTTTTTAAATAGCTATTGCACAGCTATCCTTTTTGTTAAGGGTTCTTTGAGGATTTGATCAAATCCCCATGAATGGGTTAGGAGGAGTTCCGGTTAGAAGGAAAATGTGATGAAAATAGACGATGTGAGATGCAAGATAGTGACCTATATGTGTTGACTATGCAGGCGACACAAAAATCCAAATGTGCAGACATTTTCTCTGCATTGTACATTTCCCCACAAACACATAACAACAACAGACAGGCACAACAGCAGCTACTGTAGCTATAACACTGACACCCACAAGTCCCAAACACATTCAGTGGCTATCCCAGGTGTGTGTCTCCAGTGGGAGTTGACCTTCACTCACTCTCCCACAGACCACCAGCGGAAGTGCCTCATCAATCACATCTCCACCAGAACCAGATGTGTGTGTGTGTGTGTGTGTGTGTGTGTGGGTGGTAGAAAGATCAACAGGTCCATGAGAGTCTCATCAAAATGTGAACCTAAAGCTTCTAACATCTGGATAAGCTGGGAGAGGAGAAGAGCGGAGAGAAGAGGCATGCAAGGAAAGGAGAAGACAGGAGAGATAATGAGAGACAAGAAAACAAATGATCCATTTATTATTTCTTAATACACTAACCTATTACTGTATGTCTCAGTGTGTTTATCTATAGTGTTTAACACTCCTTCATATTATGCATGTGCAGGGCATATTTATATTTAGTGCGTAGTAATACTCAGATGTCAGTAGTCAGACTTCAGATGTCACTACAGACTTCAGACACTGTGTGGAACTTAAGCACACATGGTGGATTTCAAATAATATACAGTAAAGGCATATCGGTCCCAGCAAAGAGCAATAGCAGAAACTATGCCATTTGAGTCCAATATTAAATCTATAAATCTAAAACAATTAATCCATTCACTCAACATCCATAAATAGGTTATATTTTCCACAAAGAGGACAACAAAGGAGATAGAAGGAGCAGAGGAATGCGTACGTAGCTAGCTTGTCATTCATGTAGTAAAAAGAATATGTATTGTCCCTCAAGATAAGGTTCTCAAGAGGTTAACATCAGAAAGCTAATTAGCTGATGAAATGGAAGAAAGATGCCTTTACCTTTACCAGGACAGTGCAAATCAATATGTTATTAAGTGGATGTAGTTTCTTTGATATCTAGCTCTAGAACATTTTTTATTTTCCTCAATTTCTTTTATGTAAACGTCTTCACTTCTATAGTTCCAAGCCCTTATTTTTTGTGTGTCTATATATTCTGATGTAAACCAATGGTTCTGCAATTTATTATTATAAAAATAAAAAATAAACCTTCCATGTACTTTACTAGAACTGTGTGTAGCTGCTTGCTGCTTCTTTTCATGCTCGGTTTCAGCAACCCTGCCTTGTTACATCAGCCAAAAAAACAGATTTCTCTAACAACCTATAACAAACACAGACAAACTCAATTAATGCAGCAGCTTAGGGATCAAGGCTGGAGTCTGGTCAGGTCATATGAGGTTCACATTTGTCTCAGTACAATTATCCCACTGTCCTCAGTGTCCACGCCAAGAGGACAAATTAAAGCCAAATGTTTCAATGTGTCATAACTCACATTACACTTCATCACTTAGTGTAAACTTGAGAGCTCCTCCAATCCAAGTGAATGGAGAGGTTGATAAAGTAGCGAAGCTGATGAAAACTGTCACAGGTTACCAGCGTTCAAAAATGAACATTTACTGTAAGTCATAACTGAACGTTTAACTAAAGCAGTGGGATGTGTCTTTGCCGTATTAAAACAACCAGTAATTATATGTTATTATGTTTTTTTTTTTTTTATTATAATAATATGGAAAAGACACCCCAATAAATATTTTAAATAAATACAAACAAATTGTCATTCTTTAAAAACACATAATTTTCCAACAAATTGGTACAGTATTCTTTGTTGCCACGGACAACTGGTGTTGAACTGAATTCCGTCGTGTTCTCTGGAATTTAGAATTTAGATTACACAAATCTATTTAATATTCATATAAATGTAAAAAAAATATATATATGACATAATATATATCTATAATTATAATTAGACATCGAAAGAATGTGTGCAAATGAAATATTTGTGAGCATGACTTATGATTTATGAGTTTTGTGGTTGTGACTATTAGATGCCTCTTTCATAACAAGAAGCTTTTAGGACATTTTGCAAGAAAAGAAGCCCTTCCTGTAGGCATTCAGACTAAACAACAACAACAATAATAACAATAATAATAATAATTATAACAGAGATGAGATAAAAATTTGTAACAAAATGTTTGCTAATGATAGCAAAATAATAGCAAATAAGCTAATTTTAACATGAATGGCACAACAACTTGGCACAGGTTTTACGCCGGATGCCCTTCCTGACGCAACCCTCCCATTTTATCCGGGCTTGGGACAATATTACCAAATCTGCTTTTGCTATGTACACTAAAAAAGAACTATGTCTTTACAACTTCTTGTCCCCAAGCCCAGCAGAATTAAACAACTGAAATTGCTTTTTTCAGCTGCTTATTTGTGTATTATATAATAATTTTTCTCTCTACTGCACCATTAAGCTTGATTTATAAACAACTAATATAGCTTATCTTGAATCAGAAAATTACCACTGCCTTTACATAATAAAAAATAATGGGGTAAAGCCTAGAAAAATTTACCTTTGTACGTACAGGAGATTGGAGGTAAGCCTCAGCATCACACTGAGACCAGATTTATTCTAGAAGGGTGAGTTGTATTGCCTTCAGATTTGCAGCAGCCTTCAACAGAAGATTTTCCCCCTCAGTCCAACACCAAAACCGTACACTGCAATGGCAAGTATCAAGCCCACCATTCTATAATTTCTTTGTGTGAATGGAAAAGCAAGACCCAATTATGCTTTGAAACCTGAATCTACTGTATGTTGCACAGACAAAAAAGAGCAATATAACAAACCGATGACAGACAATTTAAAGTAAATGAAACGTTGATGATGTTGAGTGACACTGATATAATATTTTTAGCATTCACCACAAAATAATTCATACTGGGATATAGTATTTTCTTCCTTTTTTATTTAAAACGAAATGCGGTCACATTGAGATCTGATTATTTTGTACATGCATGCACGCACGCATGCACACACTAAACATAAGACAGAGGCAGAGAGAAAAATAAGTAAACATATTTTCAGAGATGGAGCTGGAGCAGGAATGAGTCAACCAAAGAACAAATAGGAAGTGATGCAGATCTTAGCACTCAGGCAGATTTATAAACATTATTGAAATATTAAAGCCACAACCAGCTGCCTTTCTCATCATGTAAATAGGAAAAGTATTCATAATATACTGTATAAATAATAATTATTAGGAATTTAATGTTCCATTTCATGTTGAATGATAGTGCTGGTCATAATTTTTTTTTCCTGCAATGTTTATTGTTTATAATAATAATGTTGCCCATCAACCAATAAACTGCCATGCCAACAATTGCATTCAAAAGATCTTAGCAGCTCTTTAATTATGCATCTTTAAGATTTAATCAGCTGTCTTAATTGTTTAGCCGCCTGCTAAGCGCATTGGGATAATCATACGGCAGTTTCAACTTTCCAATTTAACACTCTGCAAATGAGGAGAGTGGGAATTACAACAATTCTCTGACAGCTTTATATCATTTGAATCAGCAATAATAAGAGCAAGTTAATTAATTAACATTAAAAGAAAGAGTGAGAGAGAACATTGTGAATAAACTTATTAAGGTCTCAATGCACACTTCAGCATTAATCTTGTAGGCCCATAATTGAATATTTAGCATTTAATTTGCATTGCCATAATTGTTTCCAATGTAATTTAAAAATTCTAATTATTAAATTCATTTAATCTCTCAAAACAGTAATTTGTGAGACAGAATTATAATAGCATTAAAAGTATGAATATACTCCTTTTATATATTGCAAATGTGAATAAAAAGTGATTGCTGTGCATATTTATGTTATTAACTTCCTAAATCAAATTTTATGAAGATTACATTTTGTTCCTCGGTCAAATGTGAATCAGCATCCAGTTGAACTATTTATCTACAGTAACATAAGATATTTAAGGAGCATTGTAAGTACATGACATGGTCATACACTTTTTTACTTGTTTTTTTTTTCTTTTCAGGTTTTGTGCCTAACAATTGATAGTGTACTGTAAGTGTTCTGTTCTAAGCTCTTGGCTGAAAGTTGGCATTTCAGAAGATTACAAATTTTTGAGGCTGCATCAAGCAAAGAAAACTAGGCAGTGTAGCTTGGTACAGCCATAAAATTTTAGAGAGTTGTACTGTAAGGCCGAACTAGTTGCCATTTTGACACTTCCATTAGGCTGCTATTGAAGTTTAACAGTGCAACTGCCTGTTGGGCTTCACTCTTACCTACTGGACGTGATGAATGAAATTTTCAGCAATTCAAAAGTCACCTTTTGGAGGGAAAAAAATGGATGACGCATTTCATAAGCTTAAGAGATATAAATGGTACAGTTCCTTTTCCATTTTCTCTACTTATAGAGAAATTGGCTTTACATGAAATTTTTTTTCAGAATATTTAGTTAATTTTGAGCATTTATTTCTGGGAAGATGCAAAACTAGGAGACAATAAGAAAATGTGCCTTAAAATAAAATGTGTCAAGAAATAATTGTAAAATATAATATTTAATTATTAGAAGATGAATTTGTCAAATTTCACCACATGCATCTTTTTTCCATTAGAAATGTTCTCATTCTAGCATAAACACAATAACCATCATTAATTCCAAAGATCCAAACATTTGCTCAGTTCTTGGCTCACTTACAGTCCCTCTGCAAAAAAGCTTAGTGATGCTAATTCCCTCACTGCTAATTAATAGAGTGTGAAAAAAAAAACCATGAATATGTCTGCTGTGAATTATTTGGTGTGAAAATGAACTGTGGTTCCATTCATCTAAAAGTAAGATAGCTTAGAAAACAGTTGGTCTAGGTTCAGAATGAGATTGAGTTTGGCAGGAGTCGCTAATAACTACTGAAGGTATGCTATGTTAAAATATTTCTTTAAATTGACTTTGCTAATTGATGTAATTTTGTAATTTGCCTACTTTGTATGCATTATAACACATGTTAGAGAAATGTGCTTTGTTTTTGTTTTTTCTTTTTCATGAAGGCAGATGAAAAATGATAACTGAGATATTATTAAGTTACTATATGGAAAGGACAAAGTGACAAGATTTGACATTAATTAAACAAATGGCAAGCATCATTGTTAGCATCTTTAATTATTTTGGTAGCTTAGCTAGCCTTTTGCAACCATTGCTACTCTGTTTAATGCAAGTAGTCTATGCAATTACATATAAGAATACTCAAACACATAGAATACATTTAGGTTAAAGAATGTGCCAAAACATTGTTAGCTTAAAATAAAACAAGCAAACAAAAAAAAGTGGTATTATTTGCATGAAACACGACCCAAACATGCAATTCTTTTGCTCAGTATGTTGCGTAGTTAGCTAGATCACTTCTAATCTTACCTTAACAAGTGCACCTGTTCAAGACACTTGAAAAAAGAGCTAGAAAATCCACAACCCAGAGACCAAGTAGGCAGGATCCATTTCGCAGGTAACCGTCAATCACTTTTGTGTGATCATCTAAAAAGTAGAACTACTGTATACCCTATATATCCTTCTGTATTTTGAGAATACAGAAGAAGAATACATATTGCTTTTTCCCTAGTATATGCATCCAAACTTAGAACAGCATTGGACTAGTATTTATTTATTTATTTTTAATGTAAAGCAGTAGTGTACTATACCACTGCTGTAATTGCTTGGATACCGAATAGCATTTTCAAGTAAAAGTCAGTGGCTTGAGGAATAAAATGCTTTTAGAGGTTTTTGTTTTTTTAAAACTGCAGCGTCTTTGGTTACTGAAATGGTTACGTGTGGATGGTTTTCTGCAGTCCATAAGCAAGGGGAACAGGTCAGCTGTGCAAATCATAGTACTTGGCACCAATCCAAACTACAATTGAATTGTGAGTTCAATTAAAACAAAGCACATGTTCTCCACTGTCCACTGTGCAGGGTGTAAGAGTAATTTTTTTTTTACACACCCCTGTCCACAGTGTGCTTAGTCCTGAGGTGAAGTTGATCCTTTTGAAATATTCAGCCTAATTAACTGATTAACCATTTCTCTGTAAAATAATGGGCACATTAACAGTTCCCCCATGGTCTGCTGTGAAAAAGTAATGCATATTGATCAAATAAAAGGTAATAGGGAGCTCATTCTCATAACAAAGTTGTTTTGCAGTGTGCACTCAATTATCTATTTCCTAAGTTAAAAGTGAGAGAAACTACTGCTGTCAGCTTGGTCAATATTCCCCTTTTCCACTAATGACTCATAGATATGATACTTTCAGCATCACTTCATTCATGCTTGAGTTCAGTGGTCTATAGAACAATATATAGCTCAAAAGGTCACATTTTATCCCATACTAGCTTTTCCCTATAGGTTAAACATATTAGCCTATAACTCAGTGCTTTATCATCAGCATTTCCTTTCCCAAAAACAAATCAGATAGCAGGGATGAACAGATATGTGACCTCAGCTAGCTCTCTAGCCTCACCACTATTTATAGAATGCACTGTAAGCTAAAATGTTGATCGCATTTCCTGAACAATTTGACATACTGTTGTCACTTGGACTCAAAGAAAGGATGAATGAACAAACAAAAGAACTAATAAAGAAAAGAACTTGTATCTGTTGTCACTTGGACTGGTTTATCATAATAGTTTATAAATAGTAAAAGAGCAAATTTAGTGACGGACACAAAGAAAGAAAATTCAATTAACTAAATGTTCCGTGTGCGGTATGGAGAGCCGCACCACGAGATGTTTTAAATGATAAGAGGCCTGACGCAGGGCTTTAGAGGAAGTCAGTGTAAAAGGAGTACGTGAGAGTGCTTTTGATACGCACGGGAAGACCTTCCCGTTTGGAGATGGCATGGGATTATTAAGGAACTAAAAAGGAAACAAAAGAATGCTGAAAACACAAAATAAACAGAGCTCTGCCGTTTACGCGAGAATGGACGGGGCTCTGGAAACTGAAACAAAAACGAATATCCTCTGGGGGCCTATGCCCTTACCGAGGATTTATTAGAAAGAGTGGGGTTGTGTTTTCTGGTTAAACTTTATACTTAACCTGAGAGCGCACGCTACATGGATGCGTGACGCTCTCTCTCTCTCTCTCTCTCTCTCTCTCATCGCCGTCTTAAGGAGACAGTGGCTGGGTCTTTGCCTCTGTCTTTTTCGGTGCGCTTTGTCTTTTTTTTTCTTTTCTTTTCTTTTCTTTTCTTTGTCTTTGGCCCTGATACTTCACTGGTGCTACCTAAATGGTGAAACAACTTTTGTCATGTTTGGTCATCCTTTTGATGACAGGAACAGAAAAAAAGGAAGCCAGGGAAGCATAAATAAGGGAGTGATCAAGACAGCAATTAAACCCCATTGCCGTTTCAACCTACAAACATTATTGATCTTTATACAGTATACCTTTCTTCTTAAATTACCTGAATGTCATCACATTTACAGTATATACAGTAAATGTGGTTTTTAACTTGAATTTTGAAAACTGAGTCGAATACATAATGTACTGTATATTATTCTATTGAAGAAATAAAATAATTTAAATAATATTTATAATAAAGACAACCTGATTTTAAAAGTGGAATGACTCTTAACATGACTCTTTGTGACATTTAAAATTTAGTGTTAAAGCAATTGCGTTTTCATTTATTTTAAAGACTTGACTTAGACCAGGTGTCGGCAAGACACTATAGTTTTTTATACATAGCATAAAGGTAAAAAAAATTATATATGCATTGTTATCTTCATTTTAGATGTCAAAAGGGTTTTATGGTTCCCGGTGTTTTCTTTGGCTCTTTGAGTGTTCAACGTTGCCGAGCCCTGGATTAGACATTGGTAAGATACACAAAAGTCTTTAAAGGATGAAACAAAAACTAAAAAAAGATATAAATGGTAACCAGATAATTCCTTGGTGTACCTCTGGGGTTGATGTTTGGTCCCACATGATGCTCTTTGTTAATTTACACTAAAATTAATTCATTAACTGCATTAAAGTTACTGGAAAACATGTACAGTTTCCAAGATCCTATCATAATGCAGCACTGGGTTCTTAAAACTCTTTAGAAAATCCCAAACATCTTCCAAAAGAAATATAATGTGGTCTGAACGATCATTGCCATTCCTCTAAACTCTAATCTACTGATGGAATATATTCCAAATACCACTTAGCATTTCAGCATTCACTGAAAAAAAAAACTACAAAAGATATAACTATGAAAAGGAATGAAAAATGCTTGTGATGTTTCTTTAATTATCACGTATCATGTTCAAGATTCTGGCTGCAAAGCTCACTGGCTCAGAGTGGCAAATTATCAGTGTTTTGAAAACGAAGAGCTTTAAAGATTACAAAGATATCAGAGAAAGCATGATAATTGTGCCTAATGCTTCAGGAAGAAGAAAATTTGGACCGTAATACAGTCTAGACTTGAACATCTTTTCCACATTAAACATCATCCAGTACCATTATTAAAAAGAACTATCATAAACTGTATGGTCACATTTTGCCAGCACACTGGAAGAAGAAAGATGACACATGGAGGCTTAATTGTATGTGAATAAATCTTCATGTTTAAAATAATAGAGATCAATTCATTATTTGTTATTACATTTCACTAAAGGCATCTGCTCTTAAATTCTGAATAAACTGAATCTCATGGAAAGCATGACATACTTGACACATAGTATGTGTGCTACTCAGTCAAGAACAAACTAAGAACTAATAATCTGATGTGGAATAATCTGTGGAATAAACACACCGTTGAAGTGTCTCTTGATCCAATATATTTGTTTTTGCAAGACAAAATGGCACTACAGGCACACACGCACATACTGTACACACCCAAACACCCACGTAAAGAGATAGAGTTATGGATGGATGGATGGATGGATAGATAGATAGATAGATAGATAGATAGATAGATAGATAGATAGATAGATAGATA
>JAQQZT010000007.1:16985382-17000473 GCA_030068275.1 Clarias platycephalus | reverse complement strand
ACACACACACACACACACACACACACACACACACACACACACACACACACACACACACACACACACACACAGTTCCAGTCAAAAGTTTGGCCATACCAGTCAAAAGTTTGGTCATACCAGTCAAAAGTTTGGACACAAGTTTGGATTTATTTTCTGCATTGCAGAAGAAAATAGAAAACCATGACATAACATATATGACATTATGTAATTAGGTAACAAAAACAAAAGTCAGTTATTTTAAGACATGAAGATCAGCTGTTCTGGAGCAGCTCTTGAAAGAACAGTATTTTAAGTGCATTTGCAAAACCCATTAAGCACCATGATGAAACTGCTCTCATAAAGACTTTCCTAGGAAAGCAAGACCAAAAGCAAGACTCTCCTGCAGAGGAGAAGTTCATTTAGGGTTACCAGCCTCAAAAATAACCAATTAACAGCACCTCAGATTAGAGCTGTTATGAAGGCGTTATAAAGCATAAGTAGCAGAAACGTCTCAATATCAACCGATCAAAGGAGATTACTGAATATTTTGAATGCGTTCAGCACTGTTTTTCGATGTAGAAAGAAATCAAAATCATGAAAGTTCACGAAATTAGTAGGTGTGGCCAAACTTTAGACTGGTAGTGTTTCTAGGCAAGGTGGCTTAGTGGTTAGCACAGTCACCTTGCACCTCCAGGTCCTGGGTTCGATTCCTGCATCAGGTCTGTGGGCATGGAGTTTGCATGTTTTCCCTGTGCCTGGTGGGTTTCCTCAGTCTAAACCCATGCCAATTAGGCTGATTGGAGTTCCCAAAATTGCCGTAGTGTGTGAATGTTAACTGGAAGTTGAATGGTCGTACAAAATGGGAATAACTAAAATGGTCTCCATGGTCACTAGTTGGACTACAAGCATTACTAGTTGGATGGATATACAGTATATATGTATATATGAAGGCTATTAGTAAAAAGTTCTAAGTAGGAAGTTTAAAAAACACCACTTACTTTTATGAGATTCTTGACAAATACGTTGTTTATCATCTAACATTTGATGAATATGGGCCAAAGGCCTGGCGTTAGAAGTGCTATTGAGGGAATGAAATGTGTTAAAATATGAAAGGCATTGGCCACCTCTGAGACCTACTACCCTTTTGGGTACCTGTAGGAGAAGAGCAGCTGTTCAGGGGCTTTTCATCTAAAAGCATCCCATAATTAAGTTAGGCTAAAAACAGGCCTCCATGACATTCAGCTATTCTTACTCAGCATGCTCCCCAGGGATAAGCTGACCTATTAAACAAGCAGCTCACTGCTGGCCAGACACAGAGCCAATGAGGGGGAATTTCCACTGTCAAATCACACAGTGTTAGAGACAAACACAGAAAAGCATTTTAGACTCGCGGAGAACCAGCTTGCACAAAAATAATATTTAGCCACTGTAGAATAGAGTGACATATAAGCTAAAGATTTGATGACATCACAGTGACCATCATTGTCCATCATGTTTCCAAAAATGGGGATCCAACTGTCCTGTGCTATCAATACGGAAAACATACGCACAACTCTCCTAGCGGTTTCCTAGAACTACTTTCAGCTGCAGCAAGTAGTTTCCAGCTACAGCAGATCCAAAATGTAACAAGGCGTGTGACAATTGTTTCCCGGTCACTGTAAATTTTAGGCTGGTCACCTAGGGGTGTTTTTACATTTGGCACAAATACTCAATCTTGTACCATAAATTGATTCAGGGCTCATTTCATGGACATGAGCATCAACATTAAAGGTTTGTTTTCACACAGTCGGATCCTATCAGTCAGTGGTGCACTATATACAGTACATTACCTCCTTTGTGCAAAAAAGGTAAACAGTCGATCCATTTATTATTATAGTTGCTAGGTATTTAAACAGCTTTCATAGTTGATCTGAAGCCAGACAAAAAAAATCCTAAAGTGACGAAATTGAATACCACAGATTAAAAAAATTAAATTAAGTACATAATAATAATAATAATAATAATAATAATAATCTGCCAATCCTTCATAAATCTTTACCTACAGTACACATTCCTGCAGCTGTTTCTTGTTTACTTACCCTCTTTTTTACATAAGGAACATATAAACAAATTTATTCCAAATTTTCGACCAGGATAAATCACTTACTAAAAACGAATCAGTGCTGTAAACATGTCACAATTACAATTTCCTGAATTTCTGAATGTCAGCATTGGAATTTTACAATATCCTCAAAAATCACTGATTGAAGTTACAGAACATTTGGCTCAGTAAAGTATCTTACGACCTTTCCTTTGCCTAAATTTAGTTTGGAAAATCTGTTTGATCTGTATATGCAAGCCATATTAAAAGATTTGGGACAAGATGAGAAGCACCTGCTGTTTACATCTAGACATTTGGCAGACGCCCTTATCCAGAGCAACTTACATTTTTATCTCATTATACATCTGAGCAGTTGAGGGTTAAGGCCCTTCCTCAAGGGCCCAACAGTGGCAACTTGGTGGTTGTGGGGTTTGAACCTTGGATCTTCTGAACCGTAATCCAATGCCTTAACCACTGAGCTACCCCAAAAACCATACCACAAAACCCAACACTCCAACTGCTGCTGCCAGGCAGCTTCAGACTAAAAATCTTAAAATATTGGTGTGTTCATGCACATTATTATTGTATGGATAACTCCGCTTTCGTTGTTATTGATTTTTTTTTTAATACAGATTTTAATTAGACAAATAAAATATTCATTTCTTATTGAGCATGCAGATTTATTAGTTAGCTATTAAGAAAAAAAATAATAAAATGAATTAATACATAACGATAACATCATAAACACAATGGATCATTACGCAATTATCATGAGCTGAAAGTTCAATATTAGCAGATGCCTAGAGCTGACATGAAGCAATAACCGTGCACAGAGGGAAGGGGAACTGTAACAATATTATGACTGCATACAGTTCATATTTCATGCAGAGAGGTAGGGGACCATGACTGATCTGCCAAAACGAGATCTGATACCAAATGTGTGTAAGACTGGAGTGTCAGACACTATATGAATATGCGATAGTTCAGCTTCATAAGTATGTGTCTGCGACAATATTTTTCAATCTTGTGTTAAGTGATGCAGTCGACTGAATAAGTTTAAAATCCACTCTTCGGGGTTCCCCAGGTAACAGCGACTCATGCACAGTCATCAGATTTACGAGACTGCGCACGCCATCCAAAACCACACTCTCCGCTTGGATGTGTGTATGTTAAGTCGGAGAGTTCAGTGCCCATGAAGTTAATCTGAATACAAAATCAGAACTGACAACACACAAAATGCTCCATCAACATTGGAGTAGTGCGTTTTAGCCACTATATGATAAAAAAAACAAAACTGTTTTTATCTACAGCAGCTCCAACGTAATCACACTTAAATCCAAATTCCCCATTAAATCAAATACACAAAATGTCAGAACTACACACATCAGGTTAGTGCACTCCAAGAATCTTTTTTTTTAAGGATTTGTTGGATAATCATAGCATCCTTAAAATGTTCTGCTTTGAACCACTTCTCACTGTAATCCTTGCAAGTGACAATATCTTCATCGTTAGTTTTTTATAAGATTAAAATCACCCCCACACATGATCCTTAAACCTATTTATATTTCTATTCCTATGATTTTTTATATTTCTATTCCTTTTTTTTTTTTTTTTTTTTACAAATGTCAAGCATAAAATTAAGTCTTTTTCTACTGACAGATAATTTATTGTTTATAAGCTTTATATGATCTGATTATCTGTCAATAAGAAACAGCAAAATGTACGAGCGTTCAAGTCAAACTGGGACTTGTGCTGAAATTTCTTGTGAATGAAGGAGAAACATCAACATTCACAGAGGACTTTAAGCACATTACTGTGATGAGACTCTTAGCCGCATTAAAACATTTACAGTAAATGGTGCAAACATTTGAACGAAGGCCAAATGCTCATGAATGACGATCCTGGCCGGGGTGGCTCGGAACCCACTCTAATCGTTCCCGTAAACATTTGTATGAGACAGAAGAGACACATTTGTATGACGGAACAGTACATACAATCATTCACAAACACCATTTTGACATTAAAAAAACTTGGCTGGGAGTTATAGCCACATTCCCCTTCCAGTCCTGACCTCGCTCCAAGCCCTATATTCGGGCCATTAAAGGAGTTCCTGGAAGGCCAGTGTTTCAGACAAGATGCAAGGAGTTTTATCATGGCTTTGGTACACTGAGAAAACATTATACCTTGATGCTATTCAAGCTCTAGTGAAACACTGGGATAAGTGCATTAGTGTAGCAGGGAATTATATACATAGAGAAATAAAGAGAGTTTTAACTCTCATGATTGTGTTCTGTTATTCTGCACAATCAAAAGTCTCGATTGTCCCAGTTTCCCCTGTTAAGATAAAAGTTAGAGTATGCAGGTTCCAACTACAACCAAGAACCTCTGATGACATTTTGTATTGTCATTTACAGATTAAAAACTCGTACATCAACAAAAATCCCGATTCAACATAAATAAAGTCAATTTGTATATTTCTGCAATAGTACCATTTTTTAAATCTAACTACACCTGACTACTGAAAGTAATTTAAAAGCATGGTCTTATCATATAGTCCTTGCCTGATAAATTCTATGATGCCAATTGCATGATTGACATGTAAAAACCTATATTAGTTACTGTCTATTGTGAACTTGTATTGCTGGACTTACTCTACACTTTTTCTAGAATGAAAAGAGATTTTAAAACCTCATGCGAATATTATCCAGTTTGCAAATGCAAGCTCAATATGCTTAGCTTCAAATAGTTTTTCCTATCACATGGCTGATAAACTATGCCCACACGATCAGGGTACTGCTTAAAGAGGCTTTTCAATTAAAATGAGCAATACCCTTTTGTATGTCTCAGGATAACACTGCTGTACAACGCTGTACACGTATGAATGTAAATGAATGAACAAGATACAGATAATAGTTTGGTCAGAATCTAACAGTCCTGTAATGGACATGAAAAAAGCCAAAAGAACAGGGCTACGTTTACACAGCGCAATTTTCTACACGCACTCCTAAATTAACATCGTTGACCTGTTCTTATAATCCTATTCTCTTCCCTTTGTAATTGCTCTTTCAATAAAAGAAACCAGAAGTGCAACGGGTGCAAGTCTGGAACAAGTAAACACGCGCGCACACACAAATAATTTATCATTCTGTAAACCTCAAACATTAGTAACCATGCCAAGAGGAAACAATTTTAAAGAAAGGGACTGCAGGCAATTTGGAAGAAGATACAAAAAGTTGTGAGAGAGACTAAACACACACTCACACTCACACACACACACACACACACGCTTAACCTTAGCCATTTACTGCCTTTGATCAATTCATTGCACAAAGTTCACCTTCTCTACAGAAACCAAGACCTGGCTCATTCTGAGCCAAACACAAATCAACAGGGTCAGAACGAGGATAAATCCACCAATTTAACTCTATACAATGGAGGCAATCAAAGAGTAAAACGCTTTTCACCCAGCTCCTTCTTATAAATGAATTACAGCACTTCTCTGGGCTAACACATTGTGGGTATTTGGACACAAAGCAGGTGGATACACAACTCCTCCTAAGAGCTTCTCTCTTCAACAAAGCCAGTGGCTTGTGGTTTCCAGGAGGTGAGCAGCGCAGCGGAAAATCTATGCTCAAATGCTATTTGTTGCAATTCAGCACTAATGCATTAGAGTTCCAGACTAATAAATGTTAGTCACTGGTTGCTGGGACTCAACAATAGAAATAGCACCAAAAAAAAAAAAAAAAGGATCGGAATTATCCCTCAACATAGCTTTGAATTGAATCTGCTTACATTTTGTTATGTTAAATTTTCTTATATGGTTATAAATGCCAAGCTGATCATTCATTCATTCATTCTTTTGCTACACCACTTATCCTGCATAGGGTTGTGAGGCGCCAGCAGCCTTTCCCAGTAGACTTCACACTCCATCGCAGGGCACACGCGCGCACGCACGCACGCGCGCACACTCTCACACACTTATTTGTGTGTGTGTGTGTGTGTGTAAGTGTTATTTTAAATTATGGGCCGAATTTATTTTAAACACTACATTATAAGTGATTGTGGCCATTGTGTTAAAGTGTGTGACAATATCCACACATCACAAAGTACATTCAACCCTACTAAACACTCTCGCTCTCTCCTTCTGTAAACCTCTTATCTTGTGCAGAGTCACGGGATAGTTTGGATGGGGTGCCAATCCATCACAGTGAACAAACACACATACACTTACACACTATGGGCAATTTTAAAAAGCCAATAAGCCTATTCTGTATGTCTTTGGAATGTGGGAGCAAACCAGCGTTCCTGGAGGAAACCCACCAAAAAAGGAGAGACACAGAACCGAAGGCAGGATTCAACCTCACCACCCTGGAGGTGCCACTTTGCCACCATGCTGCCCTTACTAACCAGTATTTGTGTTATTTCTGCAACCTATCTAACTAAAATGAGCCATGAACTCTAATTGAATGTACATTTATTTAGCATTTGTAACCACCAGAGTATTCATGCATACCGAACATGTTTTTTTTTAATTTTATTTTATTTTATTTTTAAAAAGCATGATTCATGTTGCAACATTTTTGTAATAGAGACTTAAGTGGAATAATGCAACCTGGAAACTATTAAATTGACTTCATTATGGCAATTCCCTTCAATAAGCTTTATAGCTTCAATACCAACACTAACTGCAGTCGGTTACATGAGCTGGCACAAAAAAATGTGAACGTCTTTCCATAAAAGATTTTTACCAGTGTCCCTCTCAGTCATTAGCATTCACAGCAGCATAAAAGGGTAACTGTAGCTCCTTACCCATTCATTACTCTGAGCGAATGGTCTTGAGGCAAGTGTTCTTTTGTCCTTTTTACAATTTTCCTATTTAAATCATACATTTTTGATGGTCATGCTTGGCTGCTTCAGGGAGAACATAAACAGGGAGAGTGTTGCCACAGGTCCATTTTGTCATCCAGAAATTTGACACTTATTAATTTCAGGACTCATTTCATGACTCTAGTAAGCATAAAACTCAAAATAATTTGCCTACAAAACTCATTACGGTTAATGAAATTTCAAGAACTTTTTCTTTAGGGCTTTGCATCTTGATCCGAAGTTATTCAATATGATTCATAAAAAAACGGTTGTTCAATCACTAGTTTCGACCTTAAGATTATTGTGTTGGTGGTTGTTGATTGTGAGGGAACGCATACACAAAATTGACTAGTCAAACATACATTTTACTGCAACTACAAAGTCCTGGTGAAGTATTTGAAAACTTAAAACACTAGCTACAGTATGTAGCTAGTCTTTTTTTTTTTTTTTTTTACCACTTTTTTGAGTAATAGTGTTACTACTGTGTAATAGTGTAAATAGTGTTCTGTGCAGGCCTCTTACAGACCCACAAATGTTCTTCTGGTGCAGAGAAAATGGTTAAAACTTTTTGATTCTAGAAACCATAATAAAAAAAAAATTGTGCTGTTTTGAGCAAATCCTATCGATTGAACCTGGAAGTATGACCCAACAGTGTCATCAGATAGAAAAATGCCTAGAGCCAAGAACAATTTGTAATACTATCCTTCTACTTATTCACACCTTTTTTTTTTGTCCATCTCTTTGCTTTCAAGCTCAAGGATGCTACTGTTTTTCCGCATTGAGGAATCATTCTGAGTAAGAAAATCTGTTCCGCAGATGGGCATGTACACCGTAGTGTTGTAGTCAAGACCACTTAACCCGAGACCAAGTCATGACCGAGACCAGAGTGTATCAAGGTAGGGACAAGACAATTGCAAAGTCAAGACCTTTGGAATTACTAAAATGGTCTGTCTATCTATCTATCTATGATAAAATGTAGGGCATGCAGTCCAAGAAAAATCCACTTTCTGACAGAAACAATTGAATATTCCTCTTCATCCCCCTAATTCAAATGCACCATGAGAAATGTCTTGATAAAATAATCAAAAGACATTCCACAGGTCAATATTATGCATGGGAATTTCCCATTGTTTTCAGTGAGCAGACAGATACAAACGAACAATAAGGAGCTGAAATCAACTTAACTTTCTTTGTTCAACATTTCTATGTTTTATATTCCATTTAACACTCATTCACACCACTTATCCTGTACAGGACTGTATCCCAGGGGACTTGGGGCACTAGGCAGGGTACATTCTGGACAGGGTGTCAAGTCAATCACAATGCACTCAGGGCATTTTGGAAACACCAATTAGCCTGCAATCTGCATGTCTTTGGACTGTGGGATGAAACCAGAGAACCCGGAGGAAATCGCCAAGCGTGCAAGCATGACGAATATGCAAGCTCCACTCACACTGACCCGAGGCAGGCCTCGAACCCTCATCCTCGGATGTGCGAGGCCACGATGCTAACCACTACGCCACCATTCCATCTGCTTTCTTTCTTTGTAAGCATCATGTTTTCTGGGTTACTTTTGTCTTTATTAAACCATTATTAAATAGCCAATTTATCAAATTGTAATTCAGTACTCCAGCCTTCACTTTTCTTTGCTTTCTTAAACTATATAGTAACTTTTTTGTCGTTTTGGGACCAACAGCAAGCCTTGTATCCAGCAAATATGTGCAACTGATTCTGAGAAGTATGAGCTGCAGTCAAGACAATTTATTACACAGTTTAGTCCAAATAAAAATGTGGTACATTCAGAAACAAGACCAAGACCTTCGAAAAGACACCGGTCTCAAGTTTCAAATTTGTAATTATAAATTTCAAGATGCATAATGCACTCCAAAAAGAATGAATGTGGGATCAGTGCCTATTATAAATATTATAAATTGTCTGCTACAGTACATATTAAAAAAAATAAAATTGATAGAGAAAAAGGATATATTCCAAATATCTTTGGATGATCCGGTTTCTGGTTGTCGATTAATAGAGTGTTATCATGAATTATAATGTCCTGTCTTATCTCTGCCTTCAGTCTTATTCCTCATCTCCTAATTGTTTCTTGACTGTTCTCTGCTTAATCTTTGCCTATTTATACCACATTTATATACATGTCTTAACAAGGTCTTTGTTAACAATTCTAAGAAAGGTTTCCTGTGCTGCACTTTTTATTATTGTTGTGTTGAATCCATATTTAGACCATAGTCACCAGTTGATTGCTCTAACACAGGTCGTAGATGTCCCTCAAAGTGTGTCTGATAAAGTTTCAGCTGAAATCCCTCTTAGATAATGCATTTTTTAATACCTCAAACTCCCTTTGTTCCACTCCTCTGTAAATGAGCTACTTCAGAAAAACGCCACACCAAAGAACAGACGAGCAGCACAAAAAGCTCGGTTTATATGGGTATTAAGGGGCAATCTCATTGGCGTGTTGAAGCCCCAGGCGTGTTGAAGCCCCAGCCAATATGAAAAAGACAAAAAGCAGGGAGTTTTTTTTTTTTTTGTTGCTGTTTTTACATGTATATGGGAGAACCATCTGAATGTCTTCAAATGACCTTAAAAAAAATAGTTTCCATACTGGGTTCCCGTTAAGTCTTATAACGATCGCAAATTCAGTTCATGTGGATTGATACACATAAGGACATCATGGTGAGAATAACTTGATAGGCTGCTTCATGACATGTTTATAGACAGTTTATAGAGTGTCTACGCTGGACTCCAAGTAAAATAAAAAGCTGCCATTTTCCAACATGGCTGCTCTTACAACATTACAAGCTTTTCCTCATATTTATACATTAATCACATGATCAATCTGCGTAATAGCACTAAAGAACTGGATGTGTTTTCTGGAAGAGATTTTGGGTCAGTCAGACATCCATTACTTGTTAGCCTACTGGCTTCAAATTTAAAGATGATGTTGGACACTAAACACATCTTGGCTTATCACCTACAGTACATTTAGGGAAAGAGGAATTTTTTTGGCCGAAGTATTTATTTAATAGAGTAGAATGGTATGTTTCTTTTATAATGTGTGTGTGGGGCGGGGGGGTCCTTTCTAGCTATAAACCGATCAAACAGAAGAGATTGATGGCAGGTGTTATTGATGCTCGTTTTTCTCTTCTTCGGTGGTGTTTCGGTCCTTTGTGGCTGCAGCCTCTGTTTTAATTGCTCACTATATCCAGTCATGTTCTTCTGCTTCAACTCACACATAAAACTGCAGCAAATCATACCGCCTACATCTCTCTCTCTCTCTCTCTCTCTCTCTCGTGAGTGGGTAAAGATGTAGTGTGTGGTTTGGGGGAGCTGTATGCATGCATGTGTCCAGCTCTGACCTCCCTCGTTGGATTTAGCAGGTAATAGCTTTCGCATGAATTACATTGTTTTGCTCTTGCTAAGCTCCTTCTGTGGCCATCATTTAATTTATGCCTGCCTCTTAGGCTACATTGGAGCCTAAACCTCAGAGCGATATTCACTCACTTTAACATGATCCAAATGTTTTTTGAAAGAAAAAAAAAGCCCATTTCTTAGTTAAACCTTACCAGCTTTAAGCATGCTGCACCCTAGAGACTGTCCTGGAGTTTGAGTCTTTAATACACAATGTTGTGCATTCCCCTCAAGTCTTATTCTGCTGTGATCCCTCACAGACCTATTGAATTGAAACACTTCCAGTTTCCCCCTGAATTCAGATTTAGAAGAATGCGAGCTAAGATTGAGTGCATATTCAGGACAAGCGCTTTAGGGAAGCAAATCAGATGCTAATGAAATAACTGACTTGAACCTTTCTCTCTTTAATTTAATATTATACTGAACTGCATGAAACCTATTTTTTTCTTACATTTTGTTTCTGTTAAGCATTTAATTATTAATTCAAACCCCAGCCACTGGATGCAGTGCCGGTCCCAAGCCCGGTTCAATTGGGAGGGTTGCGTCAGGAAGGGGTATCCAGCGTAAAACATGTGCCCAGCTTTTATGTACTGTATGTGCGGATCGCGTTGGCGACCTCTTGCCGGGAGCAGCCAGATTTTTAATCCATGTATAAAACACAGTATGTGTTCACTTTGTGGTAACTTTTTGAATACGATTTACGGCATTTGGTGGACGCCTTTATTCAGGGTGACTTTATCACAAGGTGACATTTTTATCTCCTTATACATTGAAGCAATTGATGCTGGCAACTTTGTGGTGCCCAAAGACCTTCCAAACTGTAGTCTACGCCCAACAACTGTGGTTGCACCTTAAAGTGTTCATAATTAGGAAATTCTTGTCCCAGGCATTATGGACTGCTGTATTCCATAAACCAAATTAATTCAATCTGAAAATGATGTCAAAATGGCATGTAGAATGAACTCTTTAAATTCATATTCTGTATTGAAGTAACTGGAATATATAAAAACATTAAATATTTTTTATTTTATGGTTAAAAATCTTAAGGGGTTTTAAAACAACCTACAAGGACTTGATCTAAAAAAAATAGATATTCGTATTTTAACTTTATTCTGTCCTCCCCTGGAAAGCAATTAAAAATATTGCTCATCCTGCACTTGAGGATGTGTGCTTAATGTGTATGCAATGAAATACTCTCTAGAAAGCTTAAGCCCCGTAAAAATAAACTCTCAATATTATTAATCTGATACAGTAAATTGCTTGTAGATTTATGGCAAGACAAGCAAGAAATGCCATTAAAAATAGATGATGTTAATGTTTCAGGCATGCAATAATCCTACCATGGATGTGTCAACTCTATTTTCAAAAGAAAAGACATCATACAGAATCAAAATCAAACCCTCTAGTTATTCTTGCCCCTCTATGAAAGCAGAAATGTTCTACAATCTGCCATTTGCAGTATTAATTATAGTAAATATAGAAATTAGAAAGACAAAAAAAGGGCAATTCCTCAAAATGTCCATTTATTTTCTGCGATTAGTGAATAGGGACTCTATGCACAAGTTAAATACACACACATGCTCACTCACACATGCACACACAGTTGTATGCTTATATACACATAAGTGAGTCCACACATGTGATCCCCTGTGGTCGCTGCATAAAATTTATGACCTCTGGAAAACTTGAACTTGATGAAATGACACAACAGGTGTACAGCTGCTGCAGGTCTCTGTACTAAATGGATCCAACTGTACGAGTCTGACCCCCCTAAACCGATCAGTCCCACTGAAGCCTAACGGACTAACAGGATCACCTTTACATTGCCGCATGGATAAAAGGAGAATTCTTAGACAATTTTGGGGAAAAAAACAACTAGTGTATAATTCTAACTAAATATTTATGCTCAAATTAGTGTATAAAACATAAGGAAAGTACAGATACGGAATGTATTTGCTGCCACATTTCCAAATTGCCCCTAGTGTCTGTGTGGCGCTTGTGCCTCATGATAAATTGGCATCCAATCCAGCTATCTACTTACAATACAAGATGATAATTAAACATAATAGCTAATAAATAAACGTTAATCAAGAAACAGTTAACAACTTAAACACTTAAATAATAGGAATTAAACAAGAAGCTATGTAGCTTAATGAATTAAAAGTTTATATTTTGTACGGCATGAAAATTAAGCACTGCATTTACCAAATCAGAAATATTATTGGGTGGGATGGTGGCTTGACGGTTAGCACTGTGGCCTTGCACCTCCAGGTTCTGGGTTCGATTGCATGTTCTCCCCGTACTTGGTGGGTTTCCGTTGGGTACTCCGGTTTCCTCCCACAGTCCAATGACATGCAGGTTAGGCTGACTGGTATTCCCAAAAAGCCCATTTTGCATACTGTAAGTATTTGTGTGTCAGTGGCGGCTGCTCTAAGACTAAAAGGGAAGCTCAGCTGATGACATTTCCCGGCATAGACCTGTCTCGGACGGGACTACGCCAGGTTGCCAGTTCCACTGATAAAGTGCCTTGGGCCACATAAGGAGAAGGTTTGTATGTTCACTCAGGGGTTTGCGGAGACACCACAAGTGAAGTGAAAATAATAAACTAATTTCACTTCACTCGTGGTGTCTCTGCAAACCCCTGAGTGAACAAACCTTCTCCTTATGTGGCCCAAGGAGCGTTATCAGTGGAACTGGCAACCCGGCGTAGTCCCGTCCGAGACAGGTCTATGCCGGGAATGTCATCAGCTGAGCTTCCGTTTTAGTCTTAGAGCAGCCGCCACTGGTGTGTATACCCTGCAGTGGACTGGCACCCCGTCTAATGCCCTACAGTAAGTCTCCTGGGATAGGCTCCACAAGACCCTGAATACAGGATAAAGCAGTATAGAAGATGAGTGAGCGAGAAATATTACGGGCTATTATGGGTTCATATAACTTACAAGGAAAATAAAATCAGCTAAAAGAGCAAAACCTTGCAATCTGAATAAATTTTAACAAGTTAGAATAATGTTTCACTTCATTCCAGTGTTTATCAGTAGATTCATGAACTACTAATGGAATCATATCACCATGTGAAACATATCAAGGTAAGATTTTCTGCATTTGCTGCCTGAATTATCACACAGTGTCACGTACTGTTAGGTGTTAGACTGTGGGCTTGCAGGTGAAGCATAGACGCAGAGGGGGATGATGGCAAACAAAGTCTTTTTAATGATAAACAAACCAAACAAAACATGAACAAAGGGAGTGGGCTTTACTTTGGAGCATGCTATAAACAAAACCAAATAATCAACTAATACAAACTAGGGAATAAGCAAGTAAATATACAATAGACAAGGGATACAAACCAGACACACTAAACAGACTTGAGGACAAAACACAAGGGACTATACATGCAAGGGCCAAACGGACAAGACAGACTTGGCTAGGCCTACTAGCTGTTATGCACATTAGTTGCTAAGCTACTGTAGATAGCAGCTAAACAGACTAATTGCTAAACAGTCTAGTAGCCAGAGACCCAAGAGACGAACAGACTTGGGACACAGCAGACTAGGTATGGAACAGACTAAGAAGTAAAGGTTAGTGGCTAAACAGGTTAGTAACTAAACAGACTAAGATCTAATCAGACTAGGCAGACTATAAACTAAGCAAGTTAGTAATTCCCTGGTTAGTAGTTATACAGACTAAGAACTAAACATACAAGAGAGGGAACTTACACATGAGGGTAAATATACAAGAGGCTAATTCTACTAGAGGCTAATCCTGCTAGGAGACAAAGAGACATACTAAATCAGGACAAATGCAAACTTAAATAGCTCCAGAAACCAAATGCCAACTATAACTAAACAAACACACAGAACATAACCAGACAAAACAAATACCCACTTAACAGAACCCGTAATATGACTCGACCCAGTTTCCCAGAACAGCTATTTATAACGTAACTAATGAGCGACATCGTTCAGGTGAGCAACCGCATCACCTGACCGATTTGCCTTCTGGGAAACTGAGTCTACCAAAAAAAACTACAAAAGAAAAACAGTGCCCTCTAGTGGTGAACCCTCACAGAGAGAAGACATGCATATGTTTGTCAGACAGTAGAGATATGTTGAGAATTTATTACACAATATAATTGTATAATGTATTTTGCACATTTAAGTTTATTTCAATTTATGTATTTATTTTTGCATATTGGTACATCTACAAATTAGGGGTAATATTATATATCAGTATGGACTTGTCTCAGATGGTGCTAGTTGTGGCACATCATTGTATGCAGTTAATTGAGGATTTTTGATATGTTTGATAAAACTAGTACTATTTCTCATTTGTATTTCATGCTCCTCATTTATATCTGGCTAATTTAACCCAATAAAGATGTTAAATACTGTATAGTTAATTTGCTTCTCTATCAAATGTAGTACTGTTGCTTATGTACATCTCAGATTTCTGAGAGTAAGTAAAATGTTTTCTAAATAAGAGATTTCTGAGATCTCTGTTGTGTCTCATTAGTCGCCTTTAGGATAGAATAAAAAAGCCAAAGTAAGACTTGTAATGAGAAAGATCAATTCAGTTTCATGAGACCAGAAAAACATCTTTCTGAGCAACAAAAGTTTGCTATGTCTTTATGTGAAGAAGTAAAATCTGACTCTCTCTCTGTCTGTCTCTGTCTGTGTGTGTGTGTGTGTGTGTGTGTGTGTGTGTGTGTGTGTGTGTGTGTGTGTGTGTGTGTGTGTGTGT
>JAQQZT010000007.1:16943275-16971671 GCA_030068275.1 Clarias platycephalus | reverse complement strand
TATGATCATGGCGGGGATCCTTAAGATGACTTCACAAAGGGAGAATTCAATATTTGAGTCTGTAGTTATGTTTATATATTTCTTCAATCTGGTTGAAATCATTCTGATTAAAGATCCAAAACTTTACTGTTTACATGGATGCTGATCTGATAAGATGTGTGTTTACATGCACAAAGCATTTAATCAGACTATAACTATTTTTACATGTGCAAAGTGGTCCTGCCCACTGTTAAGTGTTTAATCTGTCAGAACTATAACAGAAGGAGAAGTATTTTTGTCCCATCTTTGCACATAAATCCTACATTCATGCATTATAAGAATTCTGTACTCATTGAATTGTTTTGTACTGTTTGGTGGTTTACTACTATAGGTCATGCTTTGGGTGTCCTCTGAATGCATTACTTTTCCATCTGTGTTCGCATATGATATGGAGCTGCAGGGCTATTGTTTAAATTCCACAGCAAACCTACGACATGCACGATTACCACAGGACTCATACCACCTGCACTCATTTTTATTGCTGTTACCTATAGTGAATGATGATTTTGCTGATATTTTTATTATTTATCGCTAGTAAGCAAAACAGCTGTATTTTCTGTGTTGCTGAAAGGCTACCAGTAGCTTGTAAGGGAGGATTTTTTTACGGTAACTTAGATCATTTTATTTATTTTTTAATTGCATCGCTTGGATGGCACACTTTATGGATGATTGCATCTTCAAATACCAGCAAAATATATGTGCATTTCAAGTATATAGATATTTTTTGGGAGAAAAAATGTGTGGAGTGCTGTTTCAATACATCTTTATAGGTCTTTAGTCAAAGTACAACTGTGAAGCTCACTGAAGGTCCAAGTCAAAAAGGCACCACTGGACACGGTTCCACCAAATCACCAAATCAATTCCATCATACTCCCCTATATTATTTCATGTTATATTGCTTACATTTAGTTCTTTATAAGTATGCCATGTTTAACCGTGTTTTTACGCTGTTTTAAGCGCAAATAATTTTTAATAAAACTAAATAGTGTTAGGATACACTTGATCTGGATAAATCGGTAAAACCTTTTAGTTCATAAAGTCATTAATTAAAGCTACCGCACAATTGCGCGGACAAGCTAACTGAAATGTGAGTTAAGGCAACATTACAGTGCACATGTCTAATGCCTACCTGATCATCATAGCGATACGTGAGGTACTGCTCTCCTGTTGTGTCCTCCAGAAAGCTTCCTTGTGGAGACAGAGCAAACTCTGGCAAGAAGTATGCAGTCTGAGACTGACTTGATTCTGCCTGTAGAACAAACCAAGCAATTACATTCATGTTAATGTTTTACATAGTGTAGTTACAATGCTTGCTTTTTCTAATAAGCTCTTTGTACTGAAACTGTAGATACACCAAATACATTGACCACTTTTATCAATAAAACTCACTATACAGGAGTACTGACTGTTGTTATGCATTATCTTGTATAACTCTCTGGGTAGATACTGTACTGCATGCATTTAACTGGTCCAATCAGCTATTTCTATTGCACTGGCTTGGCAAGATAGTTACCTTACCAAACATCAACCAATCAAATAATTAATTTTGGGTGCAGTTTACCATTTAATATGACAGACAAGACAAATGCTGGAGCTTTAGTGTAAGTGACATCAATATGGTAAGTTCTTATCTAATATATAAAGAGCTGAATGTGTGAACTGGAGGTCAAACTGAAAAACATTCGGACTCCTCTTTTCAGTTAGAAGTGCATGGACCAGTCGAATATGGTGTAAACCACTTTTCAGTTGATGGTTGATGTAACAAAAGAGAATTATACAGGGTACAACATGCACTAAACGCACATGTACCCCAACATACAGTAAGGGCAACTTTGAACGCTGACACAGTTAGTTCAGGTGTGAACCTCAAATATTGAGAAGTGAAGGATAGCTGCACAGGTTAGCTTGACTTTCTGTTCACATTTTGCATTTTATTACTCCAATCATCGGTATTCATATTACTAATTGTACCTTATCCAAGCCAGTTGTCACTGGCCGTGTTGAAGATCTACATTCCTACAGAGTTCAATCCCTACTCCATCTGCTCCACCCAATCAGGGCTTTGGCAACGCATTGATTAGAAGGATCAGGTGTGTTTAATAAGGGACAGAGCTGAACTCTGCAAGAATGTAGATTTCAAGAACAGGGCTAGGGATCACTGTATTAAACTAATATGTATTAACAGCTAATGTTCTGTGCCAGTGGGCCAGGTTGTGGGCTAAAATTCCATAAGTTGTGATTGGATTGGAATGGAATGGGTTGACTCTAATGTGCAAGTTGTTCTAAATGAAAGCGTCTTAAAAAACAGGAATTAAAAGTAGAACAATGAGGTTAGACAGAATGCAGTAAATATAAAACAGCATCATAAAACTTCATCCTTACACAGTATTTAGACTATAAAATAACTGATAAAACATGACCTGATTCAAGAACACAGGAAATCGATTATCAGTTCAAGTGGATTTAATCTTATATCAGTGCTACACAATAATTGGCACATATTTATACCCTTTCTGATATGGGAATGCACTATCCTATATATATTATGATACAGCTCTCCTCTTCATTTTAAGAAACCACAAGTATTAATCTGCTTCGCTTGACTGAATCGGAGGCAGTTCTGCAGGTTCTCAAATCATTATGCTGTTGCTGCGAACTTCGTCACGGAACCTCAGCTTAAAAATGATTTAGGAACTCATCCACCACACCACCTGCCTAGCAACCAGATCTGCATCGGCCTAAACAAACATTTGCATTTATTAATTCATTCAAAGAAGCGTTTTGCTCAAAGGGTCACCTAGACCGAATTCAGCACTTTAGCGAAAACAATCCCAGAGCCATGCAATCCTGCCAGAGAGGAAATTCCGCCATACGCGAAAGGCTTTGCTCACAAAAGCTTAACAACAACACATGCACAGAGCACAAGTGCTCAATCACAGCAGCGATTTCCAAGCACAATGAACTCACTGTATTTAATTCACAGTATGGTGGGGATTAGGCTAGCTATATTCTTCTAAACTAAAGAATAATAACGGAATTTCTTGAAGGGCACAAACTGTGTCTTTTGTCATCATTTTTTAAAGCAACATATTTGCAAATGAGAATCTGGAATCCCACTGGCAACTGCTGTGCATAGTGATAGAGATTGTGTTAAGAGAAACAGTGCCTAGGAAAATATTTAAAGCAGATATGTGGCTGCTGGCTTCTAGAGGCACTTGCTTTCATCAGTGACAGTCAGTTCTATACTGACAGCCTGCATTAAGAGCCTGCTGTCTGTTTCTGTGTGTGTATGTGTGTGTGTGTGTGTGTGTGTGTGTGTGTGTGTGTGTGTGTGTGTGTGTGTGTGTAAAGGAAGTTGAGAACCGTCTGCAATTTAAGAGGAAGAGGCTCAGCCACCACTGTAGATGGCGACAAGATGATAGTGCGTATGTATGTGCAAGTGAGTGTCTGCGCGTGTGTGTGTGTGTGTGCATGTGCCTAATGCGTTTGAAAACTCTGCCTTACATCTATGGACCTACTTTCTCTTTTACACACACCTGCTTTCTTTTGCCTTGGTCTGTCCCTCAGCCTAAACAAGTCTACTCAATGACCTCTCACTCCAAAACTCCATTAAGTACCTCACCATCTGTCTATGCACTTAAACACACACACACACACTCGCACACTACACAATGATCCAAGCCTTGGGTGCTGGGATAGAGGACTCAAGGGAAAGCAATGTTCCCCATCTATTACTCCTCTGTGAGCTATAGAGGCCCACACATAGCGATGATAAACAGAAAGACAACAAATGCATCAGTTCCAGAATAGATATTAAGTTGTAACTGAAAGACAATCTGCAGGAAAGCTGCCGAAACCAGTCGAAAGTTTGGACAGCTTCTTATTTAATGTTTTTTCTTTTAGATATTAAAATTATAACAGAACAAATATGGAATTATGTACTGTAGTAAACACAAATGTGATAAATAACCCAGAAGATGTTCTAGATTTGCGATTCTTCTAAGTAGCCACATTTTGCTTTGTTGACAGCTTTGCACACTCCTGGCTTTCTCTTAGTCAGCCTCACGAGGTCATCACCTGGAATGGTTTTCAAACATCCCGAAGGAGTTCAAAGAGGTGTTGAGTACTTGTTGGCTACTTTTCCTTCACTTTCCGATCCAACACATCTCAAACCATCTCAACTGGATTTAGGTGTTTGTGGAGGCCACGTCATCTGATGCAGCAGTCTATCACTCTCATTCATGGAAAAATACATATCCCAAAGATGTGTCTGAGGTCATTGTCCGGTTGAAAAACAAATGATGGTCCCACTAAGCGCAAACCAGATGTCACTGCAAAATGCTATGGTAGCCATGCTGGTTAAGTGTGCCGCTTAATTTTGACTAAGGGTCAATTTTCACATTAGGACCCTGGGATTATTATAGAACACTTGACTCCAAAGTCTGGTTCATTTTGGCCAGTGAGAACACAATCGTTCCTTGCTCTGGAGCTGTGCCCGGGTCTGCTGGAAAAGGTGGTCTAGAAAACAGATGGAATCAGATATGGAAGCCAACCGTACCTGGAAACAGAAGATCACAGTTTAGACGAAATCCTCCAAAATCCCCGCGTAGCACAAGTCATCTCATCATCTGATCTACATAGCCATAACTGATGAAGTAGGAAGGCACAAGAAAACGTTGCTCTTGACATTTTTTTTTACAAAATATCAATAATAATAGGCATACAGTAGCTCTTCCGCAGTCCGTTTTTCTCTTGTGTTTAATGGCAGCTCACAAACCCATTAGGTGCATACTGCCACTTGCTGCATCGGAGAGTGTAAAAACACAAGCACACCCAAGAACGAAGAGCAAAAAGTATGTGAATGGTGGTTAGTGGGGTGTCGAGAGTGGAGAGCAAGCGTTCCCAGAAATAGTTCGAATCGATCGTGCCTAATGGGAAATTGTCATCACCAGAAAAACAATCATACGCCATCAGAGCTCCTCCTCCAGGCTTCATAGTGCGAAACACTCATTCAGGAACCGGCAGTTCACCCTCTCTACAGTACGTCTAACAAAGACACGACGGTTAGAACCAAAAATCTCAAATTTAGACTCATCAGACCAGTGGACAGTTTTCCACTGATTTAATGTCCTTTCCTTGTGTTTCTTGGCCCAAGCAAGTGTTACTGTACAACGCTAAAGGAGAAGGTGTGTCCAATCTTTCTCCAAATTTTCTTCAAAAATCCAAAAAACAGATGTGGCATCTATTTGATTTAAATAATAAGTCTCAGAGATGGTGTCGTCATTTAAGAAATGTCCTGTAACAAACTGTAGCCAGAGACAATAAGATGCTCACACAATTACATTGCTTAATTATTTATTGACTTTTCCATGAATCTTCATTAAGATACAGAGGAGATCTCTAAGTACCTTCCTGTCAGGCCTGGGTATTCTCATTAACTGAAAGACATATACAGTAGTCAAAAAACTGGAGACACAGCAACAGCAACTAGGAAACATGGACTTTTAAAAAATATGACACTTGGACCAAAGTACTAGGAGAGCCTCCTGAAACCAGGGAAACACAATAACTGTATTATTAAACAAGAACAACTTGCCAGTGGTAAAAGATTAACTCTCCCCCACCCACAACCACACACACTCACACACACAAAGCAACAACAACAACAACAAATAGAACAAAATGATCGGCCAATTATCATATAATATATTATATATTGTACATTTCCAAGGCCAGTAGGGGAATATCCAAGTGTGGGGTTTGATAATGTTAAACAAATTAAACTGTACACTTGTACATGGTTCAGTGGATAGTTAATGGTTCTTTCCTTCCACAAAGTGGTTCTTTCTGGAACTCTATCTGTGAGGCATGTTGTAGTGCTTCACATAAAACTTCTTCCAGGATCCCAAGAGAAAAATCTTAGCAGTTTTAGATCAACCCTTTTCGCGGAGCTACACTCGATTTTCATCCCAGGACAGAACGGATGTCTACTACGCATTAGCAGTGTTCCCTTTTTTTATGTTGTTTGTAGCTTTTCTTCAGCTTATTAAATTGCTCTGGAAACGCTGTTAAATCCCACTTCACGTAGCAGAGAAAGTTAATCCTATGCTGATGGGTGCCAAAAATGTGCCTGTGCAGAAAAAAACACATTTCAACCTGCTAGATAGCCAGCTGTTCTACTACTTCACTGCAACGTTGCGGGTTGAAGAATTTGTGATGCATCCAACGGAACCGTCTAAAATACTCTGCACAGCCAAAAAAGGTCACCATTTAAGAAGGGTCAAATTATTGGCCTGCATCAAGCAAATAAAATATTACAATTACAGGGACTGGGTTAAAAACCATACCATAATCAAGGCTAAAGACAGTCTAATTAAATATTAGTAAATTATTTGTGTGTGCGGGTGTTTATAATTAAAATTATACATGAGCATGTTCAAATATGAAAACCAGGAATCTCATTTATCAGGCTATGCATAGAGCTTATTTTTTTACAAGTTATAATTTTGTGTTTTAAGAACTGCCAATACAGCACTATACTGCCTGGCCAAAAAAAAGTCACTCACTCGTGAGATCATCTTCTGTTGGATTGTGGGGCACAATGTTGTGGACAATTCCCATGTGAAAATGATTTCTCGTGCTCCCAGAACCACTGTTTTACAGTTTGGGCCTTGGAATTTGCATTGACCTGATAACCTGGTCATCAGTTGATTCAGGTCATCAGCTGACTTCATTTTATTTCCACATACCAATGCTGAGCCTAGACCTGACCAACTGAAGCAACCCCAAATCATAACTTCTCACCCTGACGTACACTTTTACTTTCACTATTAAACATGGCTGTGAGTTCTACTGTCAATTTTCGTCAAGCATTTAAGTGATATCCATTATTAACATTCTGACCAGATAATGATGGCAGGGATAGCTCCGTGGTTAAGTTTTTGGAATATGGTCAGAAGGTCCCAGATTCAAACCCCAGAACCACCACCACCATGTTGCCCTGCTGGGCCCTTGAGGCCCTTAACCTCAGATGCTCAGATGTACAATGAGGACACAGGCATCTGCCGTAAATAACAATAATGTAACCTTTTTGAAACACCAAACTTTATTTTGGCCAGGTACTGTAATATTCACCAATCACCAATGTGTATACATGGCTCTGCACAATAAACACCAATAAATGCTACACATTGTAAATTGCTGTGCCAGACTCATACTGTACATACTTAACAAGAAATTGCCACCCATAGTGGACTATGATGGAAATCCTTTCCTCCACCCTTAAATATTCTACCATTTGGTCCCTTGCCAATTTTCACCCACCAGCCCCAGTTTCCCAACATCTTATGACAGCTTCTGACTGAGGAGGGTGAAGGCTAACAGACATCTCTCGGAAGAAGTGTGGAGCCAACCAACAACACAATCTAAACTCCTGCTCATGTTGCATCACAAAGCATCATAAACCCTCTACCACATACTATACATGAACTTTATGCAAACCTTCAATTCCTACTAGCAAGCCAATTCAATTGGCTAATAGAGAAAAAGTATCTCATCTCTCGCATCCAGAGACCATGGCCAATTCAGGCCTCTTGTTTTCGAGCCATGTATGGCTGTGGCATTACTAGACCTGTCACTAATTTTTCACTGAAATGTAACTGAAATCTCTAGAGATTTCAGTGTGCATGAGTGTAAATCTAACCTTTCCAAAAATTGCTGGCATACACTGACTAAAATTGCAATTGAGTAGAAAAACAATCAAAAGACATTGAAATTGTAAACAGGACCATTTCAACTAAACAGAAGCCTGAATATGCCTGAAGATTTTTGCTATAATTCAAAACTTAAGTTTATTCATAGGTTTTAGCCTGCTTTTCCTTCCCGTCAGGAATTTAGGCTTAAACTTTTTCTGACCCCTGCAAGCTTTAAAAAAAGATGGCCTCTTTCTCCTCATTCAAGCTTGTGCCATACTACTGTATGTTGATAACAGAAAGGATCACATGCAGTGAACCAGTTTTATTTAGCCCACCGTTGCACCAACTCATTACACAAGGTTACTGGCATTTACAACAGCAAGCACAGGTGCGTCTATTTTATACACCACCGTGCTCTTAGTTTCAGCGAGCTCTCGATTAGGAAACTATGGTTGCATTGTCTGTGTCAAGCCACAGAGCCAAGCGCTGAGTCGACATCCATGGCACGAATCCTTGTTGCGAAGATGAGATGTGAAAGGTTCTGCTTTGCCCAGAAGAATGTCTCGATTCTTTTAGAAGGAGCTACACCCAATAAAATAAAGACAGTCCTGGCAACTTTCAAGCCTTATGTAACCTAGCATGGTTTTCTTTCGCCAGCTCTGGCTGCTCCTGAGTCAGTTTAGGGTTCTTAAAACACAGAAAGCTTAAGATTAACATGGACAGTACAGAGAGACCATGAGAATTTATGTCATCAGTTATCAAAAACTAATAAAAATGTTACTCAGCTGATCCTTATTATTAAGGAGTACATAATTTAAAACAGACAAATCCATTGTTCAGCTGTGAGAAACCCTGGTATAAAACTGCGAAAAATCTGAATATGCTAGTGTTTCATATATTTGTTTTAATTCTATACACTTTGTTCAATATGTTTTTGATTGTTGCCTATCTAAAAAACTAATACTGACTCCATTAGCACATGCCTTATAGTATAATCTCTAATACTTTTGCTCCAAATTAATCTTGGATAAGGAATACTGGCATTTTCCTTATCATTGGGAGATCACAATTAGGACAAAATTAGAAAGAAAGAAAAAAAAAGAGAAAAAAAGGTTGATGAAAGAGCTTCTGGCCTTGGTTTGAGGGCACAACTAAGGGTCCTAGAAAATGTCAAATCTCAAAGTGCAGAACCTCCCCCAAATCTCTACTGGGTAATATACAATGCTACACCAGGAAGCCCCTATAAAGGACCCATCTTGCCAGCATGAGAGGCTTTTTAATTTTATATAATGTGTTTGTTTTTTTTGTCATTTACTGCCATGTTGTCAAACTATAATTTACCTGTCAGAAAGTCAGAAAAGTAAGGAAATACTAAAAGAGAAAGGAGCACTGTGGTGAGATGTGCCTGTAATCTAACAGTTGAATAATTAAGGAAGACAACTGTAGAATAGGTGGCATGGTGGCTTAGTGGTTAGCAGTGTTGCCGTGCACCGCCTTGGGTCTTTGTGCTTGGAGTCTGTACAGTATGTTCTTCCCATGCTTGGTGGGTACTTCGGTTTCCTCCCACTGTGTTCCCAATTTGCTCGTAGTGTGTCCTACGATGGATTGGCCCCCTGTACACCATGACCCTACACAGTGTATAGAAGATGAATGAATGAACTGATGGGTAAACCATAAAGTACTGTAACACTACCCTAACTTAACTGACAAGTAAATATATAGGTACAGTGGCTAAGACTTCATGATCAGATTGAAGCCTATAACGTCAATTATTTAGCCAGCTTTTTTTGTAGAATTTATAATTTTGCAAATTGTCTTCATACAGTAGCTTTGTCTTATAAAGTGTTTTCAGAGTGTAACTTTAAAAATGTGTTCTTTTGTAGTCTGTGTAAAGATAATATATCGAATTAGGAGCTAATGTACAGAATATAACTATAACACATTATTGACAGCTTTTTGGATTCTTTATACTGTAGAGGCAACTGGGTCAAATGAAGAGGTCTTAAATTTCCTGCATTTCCTGCAATTACCTCTCACTGCATGTTTATTACATCTCAGTTTGTAGTTCTGCTAAATCAGTGATAACTCAAATGTCACGTAAACATCAAATCTGTTAGTATGAGATATTTAAGAGAACAATGCAGCTACAGTGACCAAAGAAAATCTGGGAGAAATCTTAGATTTTTAATATGGCTTTATACATGTTTTTGAACACTTTAATGGTGTGAAACCATAAAATTACCCATAATTATGAACCAGCATTTACAGCCACCTTTTCCCATGCCATGCTGCAATTAACAGGACACAAACACTACGACATCACAGACTCTTTACATCTGCATTTAGGCATTTTTTCAGATGTATCTAGAGCATTGGACTGCTTTGTACATCATCTATCATTGTGATCCGGGCTCGTGCAGAAAATCGTCACGTAAACCAAAATATTCTTCAAGATTCCATGAGGATATTTTTGTCATCATCTTCAGAATCGACTGTCTTTGGTTGCAATGGCACCAAATCAAATGCAAGTGAGCACTTCCTATTGTGTAATCGAAATATCACAGCTCACAACTAAAGAATTCTTTAATGATATGTGATTTTGTTGGCAATGGTAAAACTGGGATGAAAATCAGAGTGTAAACTCAGCTTAACACATTCCATAAAGGCTTTTGTAATTACAGCTGAGTCGATTAAAAAAAAAAAAGTATTAATCTGCATTTCTTTGATCAGGTTTCATGGCTGTTCCTTTGACTTGTTGAATAAATACACTGTGTGCACTTGTGGCGTGCATCCAGGTCATTACAGATGATGATTTCATTTCAAGAAGGTCTCACCATGCTTCAATACAAATAATATCTATTAAAGTTATTCCTTTAGACATAACAAGAAGTAGTCCTAAATTGAAATTTTTGTGACTTTTTAGTTAAGATAATTTTTTTTTTAATAATAGAAGAATCCTTTATTAAACAGTTGCCTCAAAAATTTCATAAAGGAAAAAGTAAAGTGTTATGGATAGTTTATTAACAGTGAGGGATGTACGCAATCCTATTAGTACGGCAAGTCTTTAGAAACCAATCTTAACCGTATTGTACGTACAGTAGTGTCCCTGGGCAACTTCAGGTTAACACATGGTTTAAACACAGATACACACAAAGTCACAGCTAGCTTCCTGAAACGATTAATAGTCACTTGAAAAAAACCGAGCTGTTCTGCAGAAGTCTGCATTTTTAAACCCAGCCAAGGTATCATCACTGCAGTAGATCAATACAATGAAATGTGTCAGTGATTGCTTCAAGATCAGGCACTGTTGGCTTGAATGTGTTTTTCTTTTTATACTATGAACATATATTCAATAATACATATGTGTTTGGTATACGGTACTGTGCAAAAGCTTTGAGCCACACCTCATTTCTTCATATTTGCTTCCAAAAAGCCAGACTTTCTTGTATTTTTTTATGTATTCTTGAGGAATAGTTCTCCAGGATTACTGAAGGACTTTTTGGCTCTCATTTTTGGCAAGTTTTTGGCTTTCATTTGCAGTCCAGTCCCTGTACCTGACCAGACTCGGAGGAATGATGTTTGTTTGTTAAGCCTCACAGTCCCTTTTGAATCATTCAAGTATAAAAAGCATCTAATGTAAGGCACCAACCAGTGAGAAACAGGTGCAGATCAGGTCATCAGTGATTAGTATACTGGTGATGCTGAATGCGGAGTGGTTGAACAAACAAGAAGGGAAATGAGGTTGCTGCTGAGGTTATTACATAAACAATTAATGTTGTACATAATCTTTAATTTGTATATTTGTATATATAATAATCCTTAGGCACTTTGCAGCCTGATCCCAGTTCCCCTTTTTATTTCATTTACATAATTAAATTTAATTTAATATGAAGAAATGAGGGGTGGCTCAAGATTTTGATCCAAACAGTATACAGTGCAACCTCGGCTTGCGAGTAACGCGGTTTGCAAGTGTTCTGCAAGACGAGCAAAGATTTTTAATACATTTTGACTTGTAAAACAAGCAAGTCTTGGTTTACGAGTACCGAGTATCATGTATCAAACATGCGCTTCTTGTTTTGACGATGGTTTTTCTCTCTCTTGTGCTGCGGAATTGTGGGTAATCGTCTCCACTACACGGTCTTAGTGCGCGTCTCTTACTGGTATAATCAACATCCGTGCACGCGTGTACTGTTTACTATAACACTGTGACCACATGTGTGCTTGTAAAACATATTTTATTTTGTGTCTGTATGCGTGTGTGTACAGCGGACGTGTAAAGCAAAAGCAAGTCTCATTAGAGAGGTTAAAGATCCCTTTTCTCTCTCTGTATCAGCCTGCTCTTTGTGTCCATGTGCGCGCGCGTCATTGGACACCGTGACCCACAGACACACACACACACACACACACACACACACACACACACACAGACACCTCCTACTTTCGCCTTCACAGACTCATAACACACAGACTCAGACACACACACTCTTTCTCTCTGCTCTACACGGAAACACTGCTCTGTCGCGATTCTTGTCAAACGTAAAGTGCAGGTTAATTTGTTTAATTTTTACCTTACAGCAGTGATTCCATTAGTGTGTAGCTCAATCGAGTGTCATTAGAGAGATTTCTTGTTTATTTTTCCGATAAAACAGTGTTTCCGTGAAAAGAGTGGAGGAAGGGTAACCGTGTAAGACGAGAAGGGGGAGAGGGGAGCTTACTTTAGATTCACACACACACACACACACACACACAGCGCTTGCGCGCACAAACGGAAACACTTATCTGTCGGGATTTATTTTAGATTTTTTTATTTATTTTGTATTAATTGTTTTTATGTATTTATTTCTGGGGCTGTGGAACAAATAATTTGTTTCCATTATTTCTTATGAGAAAATTCAATTTAGTTTACAAGTGTTTTGGAATACGAGCCCACTTCCGGAACGAATTATGCTCGTAATCCGAGGTTCTACTGTATTAGGAATGTAACCAAATATAAATATATTATCAAGAATTAACATATAATGTGTTCTATACAGAAACAAATGCATAGCACACTTTACCCTTTTGATTTTTTTTACTGTTTTCTTTTCATTTAATATTATGACCTTCAGATGTAACCTTGAGAGCAAGATTCCTCCTGGCCTAACCTTTCTCACACTCTGTGTGTCCATATTTAGTACAACACTGTCTATTGCAATCATCAACGGCAAGAAAGTTACTCTACTACAGTATTTAATGTTTGGTGTCGTTTGGTGCTGTTCTCATACTCCTGTGCTGAGATGTGCCTGCGCTATGCCCGAGTGTGGTGCTTATGCTAATGCAGTTTCTGTTCAACATTTCCATTTCAGAATGTCCCAAATGCCCCTCCGTCACTTCCCAGCAGGGCAGCCACTCCATATGGCTCACACAGACCAGACACCGTGCAACACCAGACACCCTGATGAAGGCCAAAAAAATGTCTGAAATATGTTGGTGTCTGTACTTTCAGGGCTTTTTCACTGATAATAAAGACTTTCAACATATATTTTTCCACCTGAGTGCCTTGTGAAACAGTGATATCCCTTTGTCCAATGAGCACAAGTTGAAGACAACTGACAGGAGCTCTTTGTTTCTTTTTACAACTGTGCAGTATTTCTCTGTATTCATAATCTTATTGAAAAATCATGTCATTATAATTAAGCACTTATATATTTCTTTATCCAGTAGCCATGTTTTTCTTAGTTTTTCCAGGTGCATTCACATTTTATGTATAATTATAATTGCCGATCGATTGGATATTGCATATTCTCCCTGCTCTTGACGGGTGTACTCCTGTTTCCTCCCACAGTCCAACGACATTCATATTAGGCTAATTGGCACCCTGTCCAGGTTGTGCCCTAAGTCTCCTGGGATAGACTCCAGCCTCCCGTGACTCTGTATACAGGATAAATCGCTATAGACGATGAGCGAGCGAACTAACTGATGCAGTAAATAGGTTTTTATTTCTTAAACAACCATGTCAGAAGATGTATTCCGTGGTTATAAAAAAGATGTCGCACTGTTTTAGAATGGTCAAAATATTGGCCTACATCAAAAGCAAAGAAATCAACTAAGGAGAAATTGTTGAAATTGCCTAAAAAACTGTCCAACATTATTAAAGTCTGGAAGAATAAAGTTGAACTGTCAATTTCACAGAAGAAATGTGCTCAGCAAAAATAATGAATGACCAAAGATCACTTAAATGTGCTTAAGTTGTATTATAAAGCATTGACAGTAGCAATTATAGCTGTGTTTAATAGTTTAAGTAAGAGCATTTTCACACAAACAAAGTGACAAGAACTCACAGGATCACAGCTGTAGAGCCAGACGAAAACACTTTTTTGGGAGGCTAACCATAAAAAGACTTCAGTTTGCTAAGTTCAATAAAGATTGGACTTTGGAGCAATGGAAAAGTTTGTGAGTAAAAGTTTAAAAGACTAACCCAATTCCAGGGTGATGAGCAGGATGTCAGTGTAAGAAGGGAAGCAAAACCTCTCATGCATAGTGCCCACTGCACAAGCCTCTGGAGCCAGAGTAATGATCTGAGTTTGCTGGGATTGTTCAGTCTACTTTCAGCAACGTCATATGGCAATAAAATGGAGTCAGCTGATGACCTTAATGTACTGAATGACCAAGATATATGATCCGTACATTTTTTTTCCCCTGAAGACACAGCGATATTCCAGAACGACAATACCAAGAGTAGTCCTGGGAGCATGAGGAATCATTTCAACACACATCAACCGGCCAGCACTGAAAGACTTTGAGATGTGCTGGAAGAGAATCCATGGAGTAACCTGATTCCCCTACCATCAGTACAAGATCTCAGCCAAAAATGAATGCAATACTCGATAAAAATAAGTGTTATGACATTTCATAAGATTGTTAAAATAAGGCCATGGCAAATGCACATTGTAAGCAAAACTAGATGTGATCCAAGAAAATATTAATGTGTGAAACTTTGTGGCAGTGAACACAGAAAAACATATTTAGAGCACTAAATGGAAACAGATAGTAGTGTGTTACAACCCTAATACGCACTGAGCAATTAAAGAATTTTAAAGGGAAAAGGAAATACACAAGGTTGAGTATTGGACTGATACCTGAAGAACTGTAAATAAATGAGTCAGTATGAGCAAGACTTTGAGCAATTTAAGGAAAACTCCTGCACAGTTTGCCTTCATTGGGTGGTTAAGGTGTTGGATAGCAGACCAGGAGGTCCCAGGTTTGTGCCCTGACACCACTGTTGGACCCTTGAGCAAGGTCCTTTATCCCCAAGTGCTCAGATACAACTGGGTGTCAAGCTGGCAACTCGACCATGTAAATAACTGTCACAGAAACGGCGGATGTATATCCGTTGTCCGATGTGTCGGGTGGCACATAGATGGAACCATCTATCCATCCATCCATCAATCCAATTATTTGAGATTTATTTCATGGTTAAATGGTTAAATTCGTGACTTTTTTGGTTAAAATTTCTTTTTCAACAACATGTTGGCCTATTTTTACTTTGGTTAACACTTTCGCACATTACCTAAACCTCATTGCTTTAGCTGTTTTTTCTCCTCATCTGTACATGTCACACAAACCCAAACGGTTTCAAAACTTTCACACCAATACCCCATTTTAGATCAGCCATAGTCATGTACTGTTGCAATTGTTAAAAGCGCTATACAAATAAAATTGAATTGAATTGAATGTACTGTAGTGTTATTTCCTCCAATTTACATTTTCTGCACTACTTCTATGTTGGATTATTAAATAGACATTGAATATTACCTTGTTTTACAGTAGCATCACTGAAAACTGAGCGTTATCAATGATTTCCAAGTTTATTGCAAAAAACTGTTCTCAAAATAAAGACCACTGTAACTTCTGTGCTGAGATGTGCCTGCGCTATGCCTGTGTGTGGCGCTTATGCTAATGCAGTTTCTGTTCAACATTTCCATTTCAAAATGGCCCAAATGTAAATCGGAGGAAATAACACTACACTATATAACTATAGCTGATCTACAGTAAAAAGGGGGATTGGTGTGAAAATTTGTGTTTGCAAAATGTGTTTTGTGTGAAACTTGAAAATCCTTATTATTAATACGTATTATATAATTATCCACATGTTTAGAAAAAACGTTTAAATGATTGTCCTAGTTCACCCGAAGCCTAATTGGGTTTAGTATGGTCATAGTAAAACGATTTGGCAAAAAAACTACTGAAACGACCTGCCCAGTATAATAATGCTCAGCCCTTTCGTTATTTGCGTCAGATTGCTTTTGCATTTCAGCCAAACCGCACCCAGGTGTGTTTGGGATTATGCCAAGAACACATCTTGATTTAGTCTGCACCCACTGTGAATGACGTGTTTGCACTTACCCACATGAACTAAAGAGGTACATGCAGCAGAGTTTAAAATAACCGAATGATGTCGGTGTGGAAGTGTTTTTATTCTCTAATTTTAATGAATGTAGGAAAAGTCTACATAGGAAGCTTTTGGTGTTATTTCCAGACTGAAGTTGTTGAAGTAATTGGGAACCGTTTCAGTACACAGCAAAAAGTGGAATCGTAGTAAGTGAAATTATCTTCAATATAGGTACATTTATCTGAATCAAGTATAAGATGATTAAGCTTATTTCTAGATAAATTGTAATCCTTTTTAAACATAACTTTTGGCAGGTAATATTACTAGTTTTAAGAATTTATTTCTTGAAAGAAGTAAAATGATCTGGCAATATAACAAGAAAGTTAGCCTTAAAAAAATAGTAAAATCTGTCTAGAAATAAGATTTGTGATATTAGATTTGGCTTGTTGTAATCCTACATTAAGAAACGTCCGAAACGTCTTCTCAAAAAAGCCTCAAAAGAAAAAAAAAAACAATGCACAGACCACACTGTCACTACGAATCACCCCAAGCTCAATGTATCAACAGCAGCAGTGTTCAAGGATAATGCAGCTGAGGAATTCTGGGATGTGCCGTACAGTCCTCAGGGTGAAGTGGAGGTCACGTGAAGTAAGCTCCTGTCAACAGCTGCTCTTTGTCCGTTTGTCACTATAGTAAATAATGATCACAGCATTCACTCTCTAGAAACAAAGTTGTGTGAACCCTTTATTTACCATCATTTCGAGGGCTAAAGAATAACTTTACAAGAAATTACATCACCAAGCTGCTCTCGTCACAACTAGCCTGAAGCAGGCAACAAAACCCAGAGGAATGTAACGAGACTGGTTTCAATGACATGCTGCATGAATATAATGCCTTGTCTAGAATAGAGTCAGCAAATCTTAATATCATTACGTGTAATTTTCTTATAACCATAGAGGCATAATTAATTGCATCCAAAAATCGAATTTGGACTTATGCAATTATTTAATTGCAAAGGGCTGCAATTTATTACAGGTATTATATGCATAATTAGGAATTAATGTATAGTTTGTTAGTAATTTAAGTATTTGATTATTTTTAGTGATAAAAAATATAGTTTTAATGATGAATAAATATTGACAAACATTCTTTTAATGAGATCATTTCTGCTGTACAAAATGTTACATTTAATTGTTACATATTGAGGTTTACTGTAAATAGCAATCGCAATATGTGTCAATATAATCACATTTCATTTATTTATTTTTAATCAAATCATGCCAAATATGGCATTTGAATATTTTATCATAATGCTTTTTAACCTTTAAATTAATGGACACTTTCTACCAGCTGCACCAAAATATTTTCTAAACTGTTATTCCTTATTATTCTGTTTCTTATCTAGTAGTCAGTAATACGGATCTGTATAATATACATACACATAGATGATGATGATGATGATGATGTATTGGAGATGCATGTGTTGTGACATTTGAAGTCTGGGTGGCCGCCTTTTTAATGGACTGTAAATCTGAGAAAGTTTGTATATACTTTGTACACAACTGAAGACAGGGGGATTCTCCTAACAAATAAACATTAATCTAACACACTCGATGACTAAATTCATGAACCTTTGTTCTGCAGCTGCAGTGGTATCTATCATTTAACATAAAACAGCCACTTCTGATTTGCTCACAGTTGTCCCATATTTTCAGAACATATATTAACCAGCCACTTTATTAGGAACATTTGTACGCCTGCACAGTCATACAGTTATCCAATCAGCCAATCACGTGCCAGAATTCATGACCAGAATGCAAAAATTCATGCAGACGCAGATCAGGAGGTTCAGTTAATGTTCAAATCAAAGTGTTGATTTCATCCAGGTTAGTTTAGATCATTAGAAACTGCTGATGTTCTGGGATTTTCACACAAAACACAAGTCTCATAGAATGGCAGAAGAAGAAGAAAAAAACAGTGTGAGAGTGACAGTTGTGCAGGTCATAAAGCCTAGATGATGAGAGAGGGTTACAGAGGAATGACCAGCCTGGTGTGAGTTAACAGGGCTATTACAGTAACGCAAATAAACCACTCTTTACAACTATGGTGAGCAGGAAAGCACTTCAGGACATCGGACCAAGTGGTGGGTTGAAAAGAGGCTTTTATACGGAGGAGTGCTTTAAAGGCATGATCAGGAATGAGACACCATGAAAACAACATATCATTAGACATTTTATACCATGAATATTTTAATCTTGGGCAAAGCTGGTAGTGACAAGTGCAATACAATTTGAAAAAAGTTTGCAAAATTTACTTAGGCCCATCTCAACTTAAAATGTGCATCACATTATTGGATGTAATAGAGTAAAATATTGATGATATGAAATAGATTTCAAAAGAAGGAAACATCCTATGAGTTATGACTGCAATTTTTATCTAATAACATTAAAATAAAGCAAAAGACATGTATCAGGGTACAGCTCTATTATATGATACCTTAATAATCTAGAAGTCACAAACAAAAAAGTTTGATCTTTATGTGCAAACATTCACATCATCTTCTTTATCTGTTATCAGAATAAATTATGTTTAGTGTGAACAAGCATTAACACATGTACATCCTCATTGCTTTTTTTTTTTTATTCCCCATGAGCCTGTCTTCACCTCTAATCTATCCCTTACCTCAGAGCTGCTGAAATTAGCATTTAGACTTGAATAGTGCTGATGTCTATAATCTAAACTTTCACCACTAAAACTGCCATAAAATAATAAAAATTAAAGTAAGAGGATAAATTCTTGAGCCTGTGTTAAATGTAAATTCTTGTTCATGGAGTTAAAAACAGGTTTTGCAGAAAATACAGAGAAAGTAAAGATGAGTCATGCTTTTATCCAAGGAATTGGGCTATGTGCAATTCAATCCTAAGTGGTCGGGTACTTTTTCCTAGTACCCTAGCATTCCGAGGATTTGTACTCACAATTTTAGATGGGGCTCAGAGATCTCTGTTAATCACAGTAACCACCAAGGGTCTGCAACAAAAATTTCTTCATTTTGCAAAACATTTTAATGGTGCAAACGTTTTAAAGGATGCCGTATGTCTATGAATGACAATCACAGCCAAGGGGGCCAGAGCCTACTGCAGTCGCTGCTGTGGACATTTAGCGAGTGGTACTCCTGATACTCCTGAGACGCATCTGTCTGTGGGAACTGTACTCACAATTATTCACAAACACCACTTGTATATTACAGGAACTCAGCTGGAATTATTGTACAGGCCTGACCTTGTTCTTAGCGATATCTACACGTTTGTTTCTAGGAATTCCTAGGAGGCCGGCGTACTGAGAAAGCTTTCTAATTTGATGGTCTCCAAGCACTAGAGAAATGCTGGGATAAGTGCATTAGTGTAGAATGGGACTATATAGGAAATAAACTTGCAAATGCGTTGTTGTTCTCCTCAAATCAAAAGTCCTAGTTTGACTTGAAGACCCCTCGCCTACAGGTATATGCTTAGAGCTTTGTCCCTCATGAATGTATGTTGAAATAGGCAGGAGGCTAAAGTTGAACAAAACAACAGTTGTATATGAATATCACATATGGGAGAAATTTACAGTTTTTGCTAAATGTAACAGTGTTTACAGTACATGATTTTCTTTGCAAGTCATTTATCACTCATGATGAACCCATCTTATACATGTTTTGCATGTAACTGCAATTTGAAAGTGTTTCCTTTAAATGATCTGTATACTATACCATTTCCTGATACACCATGGCCTTCACGTGCCCCCACAGGTAAAAATCAAGTGGCCTAAACCTTGGGATCTCTGAGGTCACTCCAAGAGACCACAGCGTCCAATCCAAGGTGTTGATCCTACCATCCCATGTGTTAAGGCACGTTTGGAACACCCTGGAGTATTCAAGTTATAAGAGCTTATAACTGTCAGCAGGTTTCTGACCTAGATACAGACCAGCACTGCAGTACTCACACAGTATTTGCCTGAAATCTCACAGCAAGTTTGGCCTGACAGGGAGAATGAAGAGTTTCATGCAATGAGTTCCAGAGCTGTTAAGAACAATGATGCAGGAGGAGTAAGAAGACGCGAGTACAGGGGAGAGAACGAGTGATAGAGTGAGAGTGCAAGAGAGAATGGAAGAGAGAGAGGATCTCATCTAGTTGATTAGCTGTGCCGAGGGTGCAGATCAGCAGCACGTCTGTTTACAGCTGACCACAGTGAATAGCCACACTGTACCTCTGTATGAAAGGGCCTTTCAGAACCCATACCTACTAGGGGGAGAGAGAGAGAGAGAGAGAGAGAGAGAGAGAGAGAGAGAGAGAGAGAGAGAGAGAGAGAGAGCATATTGGTGGATGAAGGCTTGTAGCAAGGGCAGATAAGTGATCTTTTCACTTTTGTCTAAGGGTGCTTTCACATATGTAGCATTCAGTCGTTTTTGAGCCCTGGTCTGTTTCTCCCTCAGTGCCATTCAGTTAGGAAGGTGTGAACACAGCGACCACACTCGTTTAAGGACAACCAGTCAGAGGCCATCAGAGAGATGGTTTCAGTTAGCAATCTAGCACTATGAACAAAGCATGAGTGTACGCTTCAGAAAGCCCGTGCAGAAACATTCAGCTTGGCCTAACAAGTTACCAACTGCCAAGTCACAAAGCAAGCTGGTCAAGCTGGTAGACCTTCATTGCAGCTCATACAGTTACTTACTCACTTGCTCACTCGTCGTCTATACCGCTTTATCATGTGTTCAGGGTCGTGGAGGGGGGCTGAAGCCTATCCTAGGAGATTCAGGGCATGAGGCGGGTTACACCCTGGACAGGGTGCCAATCCATCGCAGGGCACACACACACACGCACACACACACTCCGGGGAATTTGGGAACACCAATAAGCCTAATCTGCAGGTCTTTGGACTGTGGAAGGAAACCGGAGTACCCGGAGGAAACCCACCAAGCACGAGGAGTAACAGTAAGTTACATTCTAGCTAACGAAACCCTGAGTACCCACATTCAAAGGGGAACCTAGCTTCATGTAGGTGATTATAAACCATTACTCTCCTACAACTGTGTACTGTGTTGTCAAACTGTGTTTGAATGGATTTTCAATATGAGCATATTGTGAGGTCAAGAAAGTCTTTACAGTTAAAGCAGCAGTTTTGAGGTAGAACAAAACAAATAAAATATAGCATATACTACACAGCCTGCTATTTGTGTAAATGTTTAACTCTCTCTGCAAATGAACTGCTGTCTCACTGCTCTTCTGGAAACAGTGTGCATTCAGTGGTAGCTAAAGGTCAATCAGAGTGCACGGCCAGCAGACAGAGTTCACTCCAGTTCTCCTGTTCCCATGAAGCAAAGTGCACTGAAAACCAAGCCAGCTAGACTAAAGAGACCAGAGGCAGATAGACCTAAAGTGCACTTCAAGGCAAATGGAGGTGACGTTTTTCAGGGCATTCGGAAGCAGATAGCACTGTGAAGCACGAATAAATGGAGTGCATGTTGAGGCATACACAGCTGCATAGGCAGCCAAATATGAATGCACTTTGAGAAGGATGGGGAAAAAGTAGTCATTAAATGTGGAGTGCACAAAGCCAAAGCAAAATGGACTAATCCAGGCTAAGCACAATGCAATTTGAGGACATCAGTTATTGCTAGCACTGCCCTGACATTCGCCAGCGCTGCCGGTACCGGCCGATTTTAGCAAGTGGCATGAATTCTGAGCTACTCATTCTCATTCGAGTCATGATCACATATCAGGTACGCATCTGATCCAGGACAATATATGAAAGTGACTCAAATCCAATCTGAAAAATCATAAATCAGATTTGTGCGTTTAGACAGCTCTAAAGAAATTCAGATCAGTGTCAGATTAGGACGAAAAATTGGAATTGAGGCACTTCAGGCTGGTAATGTGAGCATAGCCGTTTCCCCCCTTAGCTTTCAAATTATAGTGAATTTCTAAATTTACAGTGAATTGAGTTCATATTTAAGAACCGCAATGTACTGTAGATAAAGATCTTGCCATTAATATTTTTATCTAGCCAGTGTAAAGTAGAGTTAGAGCTGTGATGTTAACTGTGTGTGTAGTTATTTAAAAGATCTTTCCAAAGTAAAGATTTATATTTCAACTAAAACAGCCGAGCAGCAGCATATTTTTTTTTCAAGTGCTTGATGGTTACCATATATAAAATAAATAATTATAATGTTATCCTTCCATAACTTCCGTGTAACCATAGCTAACTATGGGCATGAACACAAGCACAAATTAGGCTTGACAAGGTATAAAACAAAAATTAATATAATTAGCTCGAATGATTCCGCATGCACGTCCTATTCCAGTTCCTTCAGTTCCCCACTCACGCTTCAGTTCCTACAAGCAACTAGTTCCCATTAAAGCGGTCTCTGCTCACCCATAAGGTGAAACACAGTCAGGCTAATTGGAGACTGATGCTAACTGAAGTGCACTGAGGCTTGTTGAGTCTGACGAAAATAAAACACACACTCTGGGACAGACAAAGTTGTAGTTACAACCTAAATAAAATGTGCACTTAAGTTGACAAATAACGAGGACTGTCTTTCACCCGCTGCTCTCCTTGTTGCCTTTTTTTTTTTTTAGCCTCACAAACACAGTGGGAAATGTCCAGAGCGGTTGCATGTGGGACTGATTAAGACCTGTTTCAAAAAACGTCTTCAGCACGCACACGAGTGTTACTGTATTAAACCCACACATGCAGTTTATTCAGACTTAGGATCTGTGATGTTTGCAAGTACAAATAGGTGTGTGTGTGTGTGTGTGTGCGTGTGTGTGCGTGTGTGTGTGGTGGCAGAGTGGATTCAAAAACACTTAGACCTGGTGCAGTTTAATGGTTTAAGGTCAAAGATTAAGGAGAAAGCATAACCTTACCTTCAGATGGAGACAATTATCAATCTCCAACTGCTGTATTTTTTATTAGTTCCTTTTTTTTTCTTTTTTTTTTAAATCATGCAAACCTCCAATCAACCAATTACCTGTTAATCATTATTGCATGTTCACATACAAAAAAAAAATGCTTCACATTACTTTTATGGAAACATAGCTCTATTCCTAACAGTTTGAAGTGCTGTTACTGATGTTTACTGACAATTAACATTTGTGCTGAAAACCTTCATCCCCCTACTGTACATTTCCAGTTCACTGACATCAGTCCTGTTTAAGCAGATCTTCCAGGCCGAAATCAAAGAGTAGCTAATGAGAGATTCAGTGAAAAAATAGTGCTTTATGTATATGGCGGCAGTGGTGTGATAAAGTAATTCTTCAGCAGTGCTCACATTTCACACAGTGAAATAAAAATAAACCCAATCAGTGAACTTCCTTTCTGAAAGGTGGAGTGTGGTGGCTTTAGCAGATTCACTGTGTGGATGATTAACCCTTTAGACAGTAGAATGCTCTGTCGATTTGACCATATTTTAAGGCCAGTAGAAAGAAATTATATAGATTTAATATATTGAATATAACTATTTCTAGACTTTTTACACATTTCAAGCTAGAAATTCTTTTTCCAACTGTCAGATAATGTAAAAAAATAAAATAAAATAAAAAAGACTAAAAAAATTCTGCTTGTTGTGAGTAAAAATGCTGGGCAAAAGGAAGGACTTTAAGTATTTTGAAAGGAAACTGTTAAAGATTATTTGGGTTTGACAAAGTGTAAATGACAAAGAGAGCAGAATGATGACATGGATGATTCCGCATCATCATGTACGAAGAATCGAAAAGCACAAAATACAAAACAAACATTAAAAACCTATTTAATAAAATCTTAATGACATGGGCGATGAAAAAATATTAAATATTAAATTTAGATCACAAATACAGTATTACAGACTCCGCTGTGACACTTTTTTCATCATACTGTATTTATTTAATATTTATTTGAGGTGAAGATTATTTAGAAATGAACAGGAATTAAAATATATAGGCCATATTAAAATGTTACCACAATTTAGGGAGTTCTCTGAAATTCACTATCCACATAAGGATTATAATGATATAGATGATGTCATTCGTAAATATGTACAAGACCATTTTGTTAGTTTACTTCAAATCAGTGGCTATTTCTGTGTGGCTCTTTTGTTTTAGTCCTGAGTGCAGAATGTCAGGGCGTGCGTGTGCACACACACACACACACACACACACACACACACACACACACACAAACACATGAGCACACATAGCCCCAACCTATTCCTGCAGTTGAGTATATGGGACTAGTCTGTGTTTTACACGTCTCAGCTGTTCAAACAGGCTATACTGTAGCTCACTCACACTCTCTCTCTCACTCTCTCTCTCTGTTCACAAAACAGCAGGCCTTACACCTCTCTGTAACACAAACACACACACTCACAAATACTGTACAGCATCTGTAGAGTGGAAGCTTAATGGATAGGTGACAACGCGTTTCCTGTTTGATCACTATACAGTATAATCTCTAGCAATGAAACCTTCACTTTTGATATGTTATAGATGTGCCATTTATTAACCACTAATATTGCACTTATATTGTTTTAATGCTTGAAACTAAATTTCCCATACATTATCAATTATAGCTTATTTAAAAAATGCACATTTTATTTCCCCCACCCAATAAACCAACAAACAATAAATAAATAGATAAATAGATAAAATGAAAATAATCCAGCTACGAACTAATTTGGTTTATTCTCTCCAATCAGGGACTTGACCTGTCCATAAATCTTAAAATTAAAAAAAAATCTGTTTTAAGGAAAATCTCAATTCTTTATCTTTTTTTTTATTATTATATTGTGATATTGATATTAAAAGGTCATTTAAGTGTCCTTATTGTACTCATATGTGTTTGCAAAATCCAGGCAAAAAGCAGCAAAATGCAGGAAACATGAGATAAAATGAGATAAGGTTAACCGAAATGTTTATATCTTTAAATGTATATGTTCATGTACAGATTCACTGATGACAATTTACTTTTTAAGGAAATAATAAGAGTTTTATTTAGGCTCTGTAGGTGTGGAATTATCCAACAATCAGCAGTGCAAACACGATATTTATTTTCTTCCATCTGGTCAATTAGTTTCTCAACATCCAGTATCCAAAATACTCATTTTAATTGCCTCAAGGTTAACTTTTGCATTAAAAAGCAAGCTGTCTGCCATATCCAGTTAATCATGCCAAAAGCTGAGTAGCAAGTTGCACAAACCCTGGCCATGTCACATCACATGTAATAGATAGATCAGATGGGATCTGGGGATTTCAGAGGAGTTGGGCTCTCAGTGGGTGTTCTATCATGGCCAGCATTTACTTTTTTGGTGATTTGCTTTGCATTCTGTGGGATCGGACTAGCTATCTTTTGGTCCCTGCATGCATGAGTGAGCCTTGTATGTATGTATGTATGTATGTATGTATGTATGTATATATGTATGTATGTATTTATGTATAGTGGACTGAATATCATGATATTATATTTAATATACAGTTGTAGGGAGGGGTGGCTCAGGCGGCTAATGCTCTAGCTTTTTAATTTAAGGATCTGAATGGTGGCTTGTCACACCCCATACAGTACTACCCAGCCACTGCATGTATTGCAAGTCCCAAGCCTGTTTTGAAACATGGGAAGGTTGCGCCAGTAAGGTTATCTGGCGTAAAGCCTGTGCCAAGATGTATGCGAATCAGACGGTCCGCTGTGGCGACCCCTTGACGGGAGCGGCCAAAAGAAAGTTTATATTTAATATATCGTTGTACTAGTGTTTCCACATTTGGTGTCATTTTGTTCAAGAATCAAAAATATTTATGTTGAGCTATATTGATATACCATATCAGTTATATTCATTTTAATCACATCTACTATACATGGTTCATTTGTAATTCATCTGAAAATACTGCAATTATACTACGATAATACATTAAATCTATAGCACATAATATGGTATAGTGAGTTACTTTTCCATTAGAGAGGAGGCTGCCCACATATGCAACTTTTTTAAACAGTTAAATAAAGTCTGTCCCGCTTAGAAGGTAGAGCAAAGGCATCCATCTTCTAATAATCCTTATAATGGACATGTCAGAGAAGCCAGTCTTTAACCAAATAGGGGTTCTATAAATGTTTGGGAAAGAAAATTAGCACAGCACTGTGATAACACTATGAAAGATTAGGCAATCATTGTGATGTAAAGTAACAAATGCATTAGCCTTGTTGGGGAAATAGCCAGTGTATATTTGGTAATGGTCTGCCCAAAAGAAAGAGCTGGATCAGATTGTCCTTTAAGCCATAGGCATTTCTGCAAGAGCTAAACTATGATGAAAAGCAATCACGCATGAAGCTAATCCAACATCTGCTCTCCCTCTTTACCTGAAAAGAGACTCAGGAAAGAAACCCCATAATGCATGGTTTAATGTTTTCCTGGTCTCAATAAAAAGGTCTGATAAAAGGGTGATAAGCTGAACCAAGTGTGATCGAGAAGACGGACCTTTCAATGAGCATTGATAAATAATCCTTTGAATATTTTAGATAGGAAAGGCCTAAAGAATAATAGGTTCTGATGAGGGATGATGAAGAATTAATGTTGGTTGACAAAATATGAATCTTTGAACACTTTATCTGCAGGGGATACTAATCTGGACAGATACTGAGGTTACTGAGAGGATTCACATCAAGCGTTTGGATTTCTGGCCTGAGAGTGTCTCACTTGTAAAAGCAAGAGACAGACCTGGCTCCGAGCAGGGCCCTTAAGAGCACAAAGATCCTTGAAAACGCAAAACAATGGAACGCAATCAGGCATGAAGCTAATCCAACATCTGCTTTTCATAAGGCACAAACCAAGCCAAGCGTGAATTAAAGTTTCAAAATCCAATCTGCCCTGGTCTGCCATCGTCAGCTGTGGACTCAGTCACCCTGCGACTTCCCGCTTCCATCCTTTGAGACATTTGAGGGAAGAGGAAGTGAAGTCTATTTGGTTTAATTTGGTATTATACATAGATAGTAGAAATCTAACATATATTAAAGAGCTCAGCTGCTAGGTGGAACAGATCATTCATATATCAGTCCTCTAAGGACAGGTCCGAGGATTTTGTATATCTGTTCTAAATATCTTAATTTTATTCCAAACTGATATCATTCAAAAAATGGTGGAATTCATTTCATACAAATGATGTAGTGCTGATATTAAGCTTTCATATCATCCTATCATGAATTGCCTTTTACATCAAAATGATATGATGTATGATATCATTGTTTTGTTTTGTTTTTTTGGCATTTTCTTCATTCGTGTTCAGTTCATCAATTTCATGGTCTCGGCCTAACCCTGGAACACTGAACATGAGGTGGGATTCTACCTTTTGTGGTGCAGCACACCATGTTCTCACACGTTTACATGATTTAGTGTAGCATGTTATTGGCAGATGGGGAGAAAAACCAGAAAATCTTAAAAGGAGCCCACATTACTGTACCTGAGGGAAAAGAACACCTTAGACTGCCTTTATGTGCCTTTATGTACCTTTAGACTGCCTTTATGTGCTTTCTCACTTAGAAAGCAACAGATCTTTATGCAAAGAGTTGTAATGACCCAAGAGTGATACTTGTGCTTATATCTGTTTTTATAGACACAAATCTCATAACTAAAAGGCTTTTTCTTTAGTAGCTTATGTATTTGTTAATTATAGCTATTATATAGCTATTTAAGGAACAGTAGTCTGGTTGTGTTTGTTCGCCTGTCATTAAACTAGCTAAAGAAACAAGGACTTCAGACTCAGACCAGAAATGTTCCATATTCAGGTAACCGAGGTCTAAATGGAACACAGAGGTAGTGAGAATAACTGCTTTTTTGGCTTAAATGCATTTGCATTATCAATTTTCACTATAAGATTCAGTTGTTTATTCGTTTGTAATCCAAAGAGAACTTCAGTGATCTGCCACAAAAACAACATTTCATTTCTACATTAGCCTTTGATAAAGTCCAGGTACTTTCTATTCTTGAAAAATGCAGCATGATGTCAGCCACATGCAGGTTGAACTCTTCTACTTGGACATACGAACATTTTAGAGGTGTATGCATATACATGCATACATGCACACATACAGTACACAGAGCAGTACAGTGAGAAGGGATCCTTGGCCACAGGTGTATCTGGTGAAAAGCTTGCAGCAGAATGTGTGTGTGTGTGTGTGTGAGAGAGAGAAAGAGAGAGAGAAAGAGAGAGAGAAAGATATGTGTGTGGGTGTGTGTGTGTGTGTGTGTGTGTGTGTGTGTGTGTGTGTGTGTGTGTGTGTGTGTGTGTGTGTGTGT
>JAQQZT010000007.1:16920382-16943175 GCA_030068275.1 Clarias platycephalus | reverse complement strand
GTGTGTGGTGTGTGTGTGTGTGTGTGTGTGTGTGTGTGTGTGTGTGTGTGTGTGTGTGTGTGTGTGTGTGTGTGTGTAGTGTTTCACCAGCAGGAAAGCTACATTGTCAGAGCGAGGTTAAAGTAGTGAGCAGATAGAAAAAACAGGACACCTGTTTCATACAGTTTCGCTCTGCATATGCAGAGAATTTGGGGTAGTCCCTGAACACACATAAATCAAACACAAGTGTTTAGCCCACTGAACAAATATTATTTCTAAAGATTACAGGCAAAGACCCCTTAAAGAAAGGGCAGAAGAAATTCACCTGAAAGTTCAATTTGGTTAGACCGTGGACTCGTGAGACGGATGGCTTGAGTTGACCGTATGGGTCAGCGAGAGTTTCGTGTGATAAATTGGAATGACCAAACCCACGAAGCTTGGAGTTTTTTTTTTCATCATCTGCTCTCACTACTGCTTCTCTTTTTAAAAAGCGCTGGAGGAAAAGAAAAAGTCTCTCTTGTGGTTTCCAGCCAGGAGATTTTATGTGACAAATGTTTTAACACTTTGTAATGTTTGCCAATGTGATGTGATGGCGATGGTATTTATTGGTAATATTTTACAAAAATTGACTCAGATTAGACAATACTGGATAAGTCACCGAAAATTATAAAGGAAATGACACATGCTTTTACATATCATGATTTCTATCATGTGCGTCCCCTAAAACAAACTAACAAACAGACCGACAGTACAGCAGCGCAGCTGGACTGATTCATTTTGTTTTAATTAGTTCCAGAAAATAACGTGACCTAATGTGTATGAAAGACTTCTCAGACTTCTCAGCCAGTGATTAAACATAAAACAGTGATCAAAATTTTTGACAAAAAAAAAAAAAAAAGTCAAAATTTCTCATTTATCAAGTTTAAAATGATCATATTTGGCAAAATATTGTTCAGCTATTGTGAATATGCCAGAAATGAGCTCACGCCTTGAGACCTAATAAGAAACAGATTTGCATCATTTATTATCGTTTTCATTTGTGGTCGAGATATTCCAAAAAAATAAATAAACAAACAGTAAATTATGATATCAGTTTTGACTGTGATGCAATTCTGTCTACAATAAGGACGCTAGACTGCTTTTTTTTCTGCCAAGCTACCTGCTCTCATTTCTGTCCATACACTCTGCTCAGGCCACACACACTCCCATCAGGTACACAAGGGAACGCCTCAGGTTTCACTCTATTGCTATTCTTGTATACACACACACACACACACACACACACACACACACAGCAGCGAGGCACAAGCAAAAAGATACCTCAGCTGGTGGAAATTGCTGCTATCAAGCATCCCTCAGCTGCCTATTGTCACGGATTAGCCAGCATACATGTGTGCCTGTGAGTGCCGGGTCTTCCATTAACCTCCTCACTAAACTCTATATATAACTGGCACCCTGTGTCCTGTGTTGCATAAAAACAGCCTGCATTCAAACAGTCCCCTCCCAAACATCCAGCTCAGCACAAGGTCTAAGTTCACACTTGCTTTGGAATGAATGTCTATGTGAGGGTTGTGCTGATAATTAGTGTTACGATATATCACGATAAATACTTCCTATAAATACCACATCTGGCCTAATCCACATCTGGCTAAAACATTCAGTTTTTTAAATGAGGTTATATACAGTAGATATGCGGATGTGTGTGTGCGTGTGCGTGTGTGTGTGCGTGTGCATGTGTGTGTATGTGTGTGTGTTAAGCCTTACTGTAATCTATAAAAGTGCATAATAAATTCACAGCAAAGCCGAACAAGGATTTAAGTCGCTTGGACAAACAGAATCTTTTTTTCCCCCTTTTAGTATTATTCCACTCCTTAGGGCCAACTTCCAGCATTATATCTGAAAGCTCAGTTATAGTTATAAATGCTCATTTAAATCTGTAAATTCAGACTGTTTCTGTTATTTTTACAATATCAACTAAATTAAACATGAAATTGCTCAACTTAGTAATGCCTTGCCTTGAAATGGAAGTATGTGAAGAATTGAGTGTATATTTTCAGAATGGATGTTAAATGTAAGAGATGTTGAATTTCTGCTTCATTGCAAAACTATTTTGGATATCAAACATGTTGAGGCTGATTGTCCCTATGCAAAGTAAGGGTAAAACTGTCTAAACTGGATTTTTCACTGTATATCCGAACCCAAACCCATAACTGGTTAAAACCAAAAGTTTTGTTTGGTTTAGTTTTTTTAGGCTGTGTCCTTTATCAGCATCACTTACACAGCGTATAATGTCTATTAGGTATTCATTATATACAGTATAATAGATTAACGTTGCTGCTGAGCCTACCTGATTCCCAGAAGGAATGAGACCGAGCACCATGCTCATCTGCCACACAGAAATAAACAAAAGGTCCATTTTTTAAATTATGCGTTTATCCAAAATCCTGTGGGATATCAGCCTGTGAAAAGAGATAAACAAACATAACACATCACAGCAAGAGATGTGATTTTTGCATTGCATTATGATTAGACTTTATTATTCTTTTTTTTTTTTTTTTAAATCAAACACATCTTACATTTTGAACTTTTGGATTAAATTGAAAATGTCAAGTCCACCAGGCTGCGAATTCCTTAAAATTGGCAAAATGAAATTATACATAAAGATTGTGAGCTGTATAGAAATGGATATTTGAATTGATTAAAATATGCATACAGATTATACAATGATATTAACAATTAATGCTGCTACATTAAAATAAAATAAAAATAATAATCATAATAATAATAATAATAATAATAATAATAATAATAATCATGCTTTTATAGCTTAGATAATTTAGTTCTGAAAGAAAAGATGAACATGCAATGCAGATTTTGCAGTAAACCATATGATCATGTAAAATAAGATACAGATTGTTTCAGTAGCAATTAACAAAACAAACGGTATCGTGTTGCATGATACACACCATCCTGTGATATATGACATGAGCACTGCAGAGTTTTGGTTAAGTGTTAACTCTATAGTACAGCGTGCACGCGCAGCCCTGCATGGCAACACTGATGCGTGGATGCCTGATGCGTGTTTCTTTATCGGTAACACGCACGAATGTCGTTCACGAATACTAATTAAAAATAAACAAATAAATAAAAGGTGTCGCGAGCGGTGGTCACTCGGTGATGAGTGAGTGAGTGATAGAAAGAGGGGAGATGAGGCGATCTCGCGCGCGCTTACCGTCGTCGCTCCGGAGTGACACGTGCAGCAGGCACGCGCTGATTTTGCCTTTTTTTTTTTTTTTTTTTTTCAAATTTAAACGACGTGAGAACGAGAGCTGTGTGAGCTTAAAGTCCAGCTGAGGTGGAAACCCAGATTGTGAAGGCTGATGAGTGGCTGCAGAGAGCGATATTAGAGAGAGAGAGAGGAGAGAGAGAGAGAGAGAGAGAGATGGGTTAGGCGCTGCTCCTGCTCCACTACGCGACCAAAACCCGAAGAGCAGCACAGAAACTGTGGAGGAGAAGCTAGGAGTTAAGGGAATATGAATGAGAACCTCCAGCAGAGGAGAGGACAAGAACATGATGATTAGAGTCAAGGTGAAGAACAAAGACTGGGCATGAAAAGAGATTAACACACCTGGCTGGCATGCTTGGTTTTCACAGGGCATCATGTATGCACAAACACATTCACACATGAATTTAGTTAATCACCACAATTTAGGGTCACATACAGTATTAATGTTTCAGCAAGTGAAGAACCCAGAGAGGAGATCATGCATGAGCTCAAGATCGAATCACAAATCCAGATGTGAGGTGGCAACACTGCACCACCATGCCACCCTGATTGGAATAATGATTCCTATAGTACTAGTATTGGTAGTAGTATTGGTGATACTCTTGTTCGGTTTGTCACCTACCATGCAGAAGGCCAAGATTCATTTCCCACCCAATGCCCAAATCCCAGTGACTGGATCCACTGCCTGTCCTAAGCTTATGTTAAAATGGGAAACTTGCATCAGGGAGGACATCCGGCATAAAACCTGTGCCAAGCTGTGTGCGGAATGGATGGATGGATGGTACACTGTGGCGACCGCTGGTTGGGAGCAGTTGAAAGGCTAACAAGAACAACTGTAGTACAGATGCTTATGATGCATTGCATATTGATATTAATTATTATCATTATTATATTGACTAGACTTGTGCAGACTGTGATTTTTGATTATGTTGATAATAATGACAATTCATAACTTTCTCTGTAGGAAGATTGATCAGGGTCATGGTGAATCCAGGAGGGGGAAAAAAGTGGGGATTTAACCTGCTCAGGCCACCAGTCTATCACTGCGGTATCATGTGCACACACCTTCACACACCTGTTCCCTAAGTCACATACCAGGACGGTTTTTCAGAAGTGTAACAGCCCATCCTCCCCATGGTGGATACCGTTTTAGTGTGCTATAGACATGGATAATGTGAATATGTTTATGCCAGGGTTTGTATATGAGTATATGACCATTTCCCTTTCAAAAAACAAAAGGTTACAAGCAAAATTTGTTACAAAGCGAGACCAACTAAAGAGGAACTTATGAGGAATTATTTTTCTGATAAAGCATCATATTTTCATAACCAAATGAAAGATTTTTGTATTTTTGATATAGCAATTGAACAGCTAAAAATAGTACTGTTGAAGGAAAGTTTTAATTATTATGTTGACAGATAATTAATTATAACATGCATTACTGATTTTAATGATGAGCTGATATTGATAATAATATCCATGGAATTGATAATTACAATGATGATTTAGGATGAGTAAATGAGTAGGAAGGATTTGAAGGATGACAATAACAGTGATTCAGTTCTAGATAATGATAATAATAAGAGCATAAATTAAATAATAATAAAATAAAAAAACAATAAAATTTGACAAGAATTAAAACAATAATTGAACAATTATTGTGATAATGAACATTCATGTAATAATGCTAGTGATACTGATTATTGTAATAATGATGATAGGGAGAGAATGTCATACTGGTTAATTATTAATGAAGGAAATGAGAGTAGCAAGGAAATTATATTCATATTAATTAGGACAATAAAAGGTTATTGATGTTATTATATTAATGATACTAATAATACTAATAATAAAGATGACATTGATGCTTTTTTTAGTTTTAACAGTCTTGACACTTTGTTATTAACATAGATTTTATTTATTCATTTATTTATTTATTTATTTATTTTAGATCTGTGATAGTGCAGGACAGTAATATTTAAACAGCACCATTGTTTTTAAAAGTAACATTACGGAAACTCCTAACAGAAAATAAATATTATGAGAACATAAAGAATACCACTGGTTAATCTATATTAAACAATAAAAATATATATTTTTTTCCCCAAAGACAAAGTGTAGTGGTACCACCAGAGCAACAAACCAAAAAAATGAAATAAATAAATCCCTCCGATAAAATTTTTTATCTTGCCACATGTCACGGCACTTGTTCCATAACATTGTTCACCCGTTTATCATAGTGCTTTATCACAATGCTATGAAAACCACACTGCTAAACGAAGTAATTACGAGTCCAAATGTTCAGGATCAGCTCAATGATTGAGCAATAAACATTTAGTGGTTGTGTTGCAGCTGTGTGTGGTGTTTCTGCATGGACTTAGGATCAAAGAGCTCAGCATGCTACACTAGAGGGCCGCACTCTCTCTCTCTCTGATATTTTCAGCTGAAGAAAGAAGTTGGCAGTGGAAGTCTGTGGCTTTAATTAACTTCAGTCGGCAATCTACAGATCTTATGACTGATGTTTATTCTCTGTCTTAGGTTTGATTACAACAACCTTACTTCATCATGGTTTGTTTCCCGCTGTGAGGAAACAACTGACTTAATACTATACATTTATACGGCCATGTATAAATACATACAGCATGTTTGTATCTGTTATGCACAGCAAACTGATCATTATTTGCACCAGGTCATTTTATAATACTTTGGCAAGGGCTTGCAACTAAAACACGTCAGCGCTGGAAATACACGTGTTTGTCATTAAACTTGGTGAATCCTGGTCGAGTGGCAGTATAAGGGATCTATTCAGATCTAATGATGGATGAAAAAAGAGCAAATGCAATGAACATAGGATTGCTGTATAAAGCATGTTATTTCTAAAAACCTGTGCTTTCTAATTAACAATTAGATCAATGACCAGAATCAGCCTTGTGTTTAAAATGGCACAATATGCCATGTTCAGCATCTCCTCAACTATGCTACACTATATGGACTTTAAACTTGTGAATTGCACTGTGGAATTTCATGAGTATGTGAGATCTATACTAAGTGTTTAGACTGGCTTACAAAACTCAGTTTAGTGAAGAAGAAAAAATCATAGTTCTTAATATATTGTGAACTAGGTTTGTGCTATAAAGTGTACAAGGAAACAAGGAAAAATTGAGTTTTGTCTCCATCTAGTGTTTTAAAGAAACTTAGAGCTCTGCACAGACAAAGCACTGTACACTATACATAATCCTTGGATTTAAAATATTATATTTACACTAATGCATTTGGGTACACACCTTATCCAGAGCAGTTTTTAAAATACAATCTTAGCCTGGGAGGAGTTCAAGAGTAACAGCAGGGTACTACAGTAATACATATAAATAGAAGAAAATTAATACAGAATAGCACACAATTTTTCATAGTGGATAAGACCCTTTAAAGCTGAAGTTCTTTATCATCTTTTGAAGCATTAAGTTTCAAACAAGATTGCATTAAAAAAAATCAATAGATATTTAAAGCAATAAAAATAAAGCATGCTGTGCTATAGGGATTGGGGTATATTTTAGTTATTTGCACTCCTTTAATTTACTGCCGTCATAGAAAGAATTAACCATGCTAAACACGGAGATGTCATTAAATATTGCTTTTGAATTGACTTCAGCAACATGGTGACATAGTGGTTAGCACTGTGGCCTCACACCACCAAGGTCAAGGGTTTAAATTCCGACGCTGGGTCCATGTGTGTGGAGGTAAACTGGAGTTTCCTCCCATAGTCCAAATACGTGCGGATTAAGCTATTTGGCATTTCCAAATTGCCTGTAGGAAGGATGTGAGCGTGTGCGTGCTTGTTCCCTGTAATGAATTGGCACCCTGTCCAGGGTGTACCATGCCGAATGTCTCGAGACCCCTCTGAGAGGCTCCAGGAGAGTGAGTGAGTGAGTGATTGACTTTGCCAAATTTGATCATTTTATCATCCTCACCTACCGTATAGGTCATTTTAGATACACAATTACCTATCTGTTTTAGTGTCCACCTCTGGTCTTGCAGGGTTCCGTTGTTGACAGTTAAAGATAAATGGCAAAGTTAACATTCTGACTTTGCATTTTATTAATTCATTCAATATAAGTTGCATAAAGGCAGCAAGGTGGCTTAGTGGTTAGCACTGTCACTTTGCACCTCCAGGTCCTGGATTTGATTCCTACGTTGGGTCTGTGTGCATGGACTTTGCATGTTCTCCCTGTGATTGATACAGTAGGTTTCCCCCGGGTTCCTCCCACCATTCTGTAAACTCTTCTTCTTTACGATTGTATGCATTGACAGATGCCACATGATTAACTAATTACATCAATGACCAGGGATACAGATATTGCAAGTAAGGTGTCTACTAAGTTTTAAATAGGAACTAATGTGTACAAAGTTACGTGTAAGTGGCCAAAAACTATTAGAAGCTCTTTTACATAATCTTTGTTAATAGAGGTGTTTGCATGTATGCTGTAGGTGGGGTAACAACATTTGTAAGCAATAAGATACAACAGCAGAATATAGCAAAATGTATTGGGTATAAAAAAGTATTCTGTATACACACACACACACACCCTTTTTCAAAATATCAATCAATCTAGGAACCTCTGTAGTCCAACTGTGGAGTCCAACAGTGACCATTGTATTTATTTCCATTTTATGACTGTGGAGGGACCTCAACATTGTCCAACATTCATGAATGCATTCACACACTAGAGGCAATTTGGAAATGCCAGTTAACCTAAGCTGCATGTCTTTGGATTGTGGGAAGAAACCCATCAAGCAAGGGTAGAACCTGCAAACTCCATGCACACAGACCAGAGGCGGTAATCGAACCCGGACCTCGGTGGTGCAAGGTGAGTAACCATGCAAAAAATAAGAGACCAGTGCAAATTTACTCCAGAGAACTTCTGAAATGTCATCAAGAGGAAGATGGGTGGACACAAACAATCGAGCAAAGCTGAGCTGTTTGCTTTTTTGAAAAAAAAAAGAGTGGTATAAAGTTACCCAACAGCAATGTGAAAAACTGTTAGAGCATGCTAAAATGCATGAAAGCTGTAGTTGCAAAATCGGGGGTTATTCCACCAAATACTGATTTCATAATGTTATTTAGGCAAAGCATTCACACAATTTGTTTACAAATTATTTGCATTTTGTTTCATTTCAAGTAAATTCAAGTAAATGCAAATACTGCATGATCTTGGTTTATTTTGGTGTGTTGTGATGTTATTTCCTTTAAATATAGACTCTGAACAATAGTTAATATTTTGAATTTAAGAGAAAAATTGTCAGCAGTTCACAAAAAATGAAACACAAACTGTTCATCTCACCAATGCATGCACCTGTAAGAAAAAATAATAAATATTAGAAAATTGCAGTGGTCTCTTTTTTTTTTTTTTTCCACATTATTTGACAAATATATGATGATTTCAAACTACATTTTGTGGTATTTCTTGTACAAATACCCAACATCATTTTCCTTCCAGGATGCTGCCATTGCTTTAAAAATTGTACCAGCAGTCCCACGTGCCTTCGTTCTTGTGGTTTGACGTCACGCCGCTTATTGGGTGCTATCGGTTCTTGAGCAGCTGCGCGCGATAAACCTGATTTATACACACACAGAAAAAAAAACACTGACATGAGCAGGGTTTCATTGAATTAATACATAAAGAATTTATAGTTGGTAAGGGTTTAGTGTGCTGTTTAATAGGGGCATGGCCTGTCCTGCGAGCCTGCGTCACGTTTGTTGAGCATGATTCAATAGTTTTGTTACGGTGTCGGAGTTGGTCTTAGCGGCTTAAAACTGCGTTTAGAGGAAAGAGCAGGTAGACCGGCGCGCGCGTGTTTGTTTGTGTGTGTGTGTGTGTGGACGAAAGCCGGACATAATAGTAATAATAATAGCAAGCAGCCATGATAACGTCAACTCCCGAGACTTCAGCCGGCCGCCCCTCGCGCTCCGGGAGACGCAGCGCCACTAGTGCTGCCGCGGCGGCCGCCGGAGGCTCTCCGTCCTCGGTAAGTCCGACCCGCCTGAGCCGCCTGCAGGAGAAGGAGGACCTGAGGCAGCTCAACGACCGCCTCGCCAACTACATCGAGCGCGTGCGCCAGCTCGAGAATGAGAAGTCGTCCATGCGCCTCCTTCTGGAGGAGAAAGAGGAGACTACAAGCCGGGAGCTGAAGAACGTGCGCCAGCTGTATGAAACGGAGCTGGCCGACGCTAGGAAAACTCTGGACAACACAGCGAATGAGAGAGCCAGGCTTCAGATAGAGTACAGCCAGCTGTGTGAAGACCACCGCAAGCTAGTGGCCAGGTACTGTAGGAGAACCGCATCCAACACCTGCCGAGAGTAGATATGCAAACATGGGTATTGTGTCAAAATCTTAAATTAAAAGTGGAAAAAATATATTTCACTAAAATGCACTTGAGATTTGTGTATTTGTACACACATGCTATTTATAACATACAGTTTCCCCTCACTGGAACTCATCAGTCCAAACCTGTTCTGCCTAACCATGGCCTTGTGCACACTGCCCTGACCTCAATCCCACTCAACACCTTCAGGATAAATGTGACTCCGCCTATAAAAACCTAGCTGAAATCTTTTTATTTTTCAAAATGATTTTTTTTTTACCCACAAAATACAGGGTCACAAATGGGGACACCATCAGGGCATTCTCACTTGCCATCAATGTCTTGTGGCTGAATGACACAAATTCTACCCAAAATCTATTAAAAAGTCTTCCCTGTAGAGTGGAGGATATTATAACAGCAAACTGGGACTAAATCTGGAATAAGATGTCATCGTCGTGCCCCCCCCCCAACCTCCAAAAAAAAATTAAATTCTATGGTTAGGTGTCGACCAATGTGTGGTCATTTAAACAAAGATTCTGAATATATGTTAATATTGTCTCACCAGCAATTTTTTCGATTTTTACTTTAGTCAACAGTGTCCTACATAAGCAACAATGCCATTGGACTTGGCCACTTGCTTGTGTGTGTTTCCAGTGAGAATTGGCTGTTGCTTTTGTCTTAACTAAGATTCAAGAGATTTTATTTGTCATTTGTACACATACCAATAATGCGTGCATTGTTGTTGTTTTTTTGTGCAGAAGCTTCATACTAAATACTATGGTATTTTTTTTAAAACATGATCCCCAGATATGGAACCATCGCACTTCCTCAAATTTTTAGATTGCACATTTTCTTGAAAGAATGTAGCCAAATGTGATTACATTATTCAGAAGAAAAGCTAAGATTTTCATGCAATATACAAATAGGAGGCACACAATTTCTTTCCTACAAGCCACCTGTTTGTGGTTAAAGGCTGGCATCAGGACTGGAATCTGGTGGAACATAACTTTTTTTTTTTTTTTTTTTTGATGCGGGGCAGAAGAAGAACCACATTCATTAATGTATGGTGCATTTATGGCATGGTCTACCTGGTACTGGTCCCATTGGATTACGTTAAACAATTAATTTGGCTATACATTTTTGGGATATATGAAAGGAACTCCAGTTTAACTCCACACACACGGACCCAATGTCGGGATTTAAACCATTGACCTTGGTGGTGTGAGACCACAGTGCTAACCACTATGTCACCATGTTGCTGAAGTCAATTCAAAATTCACTAGATGAATTTTTTACTTGACCCTTCCAGTTTAGGCCATGTCCACTTTTATACGTATTTTATAGTACAAAAATACAGCATAATACTACTATGAACACCATCATGCTGGTCATCTCTTTGTTCACAAACTACAGTAACTGAACAGATTCTCTGCCATTAATTATGATAACTGTATCATGCAAGTGGTGCTGGTTTATGTGACAGTAATCACAAAAGGAAATAACAACAAAACACAACCATTATCACTTGTGTTTGAGATTGTTTTTTCTCTTAAACACCTTGTAATTTTGCTGGCAATGTTCTTTGAGAGCAGTGCAGAAGAAGACCACTATTTCTTTTTTTTCTCAGAAAAGACAGAATATTAACAAATACTTGTATTAACGTGATAACTACTTTATGGGAAACCAAAACTCTATACAAAACCCAAAGCACTTCTGGGCTTAACCCCAAATCGCACCAAACCACTCAAGATCATGAGGTAGAGTCACTGAGGCATGCTGAAGACTTTAACAAAATGTTAGTAATAAAATGCCTGCTTTGATGCTTAAAAAACATTGAATTTATAATTCTGTTGTGGTCACAACAAATTTTTATCTTTTTTTATTTTATTTGATCTTGTAGAAATAATAAGAAGGAGGCGGACCTGAGCAATGCAGTGGAGCGCTGGAGGAATCTCGAAGCTGCTCTGAACTCCAAAGAGGCAGACTACGCTAATTTACTAGCAACTAACCGGAGACTGGAAAATGAAGTTGCAGACCTCACAACACAAGTGGATAATGTGAGTTGTTCCATTTATTGTCTTCTAAATATTACAGAAGCAAATATCTGCCAGGTACAGCAGGAGACTGTGAGCTGAATTAATGATGTATAAAATGATGTACATTTGAATATACAGTACAGCGAATGGGCCAAGTAACAATAAAAATCATTCAGGCCATTAGAGAGGCACCAATTGATCGGCGCATGACCAAATGGTTTTCAGCTTAAGTCATCCATGCTGCCTGATTTTATTTATACAGAAAGCTATGACAAGTAACCTGGAGAAAGTCCTATAAAAGTCCTTTGGAGAAGACATAAACGTTAGTCAGTCATCCATGTTTTATTATATACATTTAATTAAATTTGTCAATAATTGTCGAAAAAAGGTCAACATTGGAAAATGTATCAAGAAAATGGCAATGGTTGCATCTCTACCAGATAAACAGGGCTGCCTGGAAGATGACAGTTTCTCAGGGATTACATTCCTCTTCTTGGCTGCCAGGTGTGGAACCTGATGTGGTCTACTGTTGTGGTAGCATTATTGTTCAATGTGTTGTTCATAAATTTATTATTTGCGCTGCTGCCATGTAATCAACTGGTAGGAGAATTGCATTAATTAATGGGGTTACAGATTTTTAATCCACGTCCTAGATCTTTCCTCCTGGGTCTTTGTCTTTGTTCTATTCATATAATAGTGTATCTTAGTTCTATTCATATCACGGGTAATTCAGTTCTTACCCAGTTGCTTCAGAACATGTCAAATGTGAAATTCAGCGGTATGTGAACCTCAAAGTATTGTCTGTATCCCATTAGTGGTAAAAGGATGGAAAAGAACAAATTGGGATTATGAGTATTAAGAAGCATTCTGTTGTGTGCTCAGCTTAACTTGATGTAAATACCAATTCTTGTGTAGCTGGATGCAGCCTTGCAGAACGCCAAAACTCAGGTTAATTCGGAGATGCTTCGTCGAGTTGACGCAGAGAACCAGATGCAGACCCTCCACGAGCAGATGGAGTTTCAGAAGCAGCTCAGTGAACAGGTGGGAAGCGCTTTATCCTGCCCATGTATATTTAACTCTCTGACCTCCTACTTCGAAATCAGTATTACCCATGTAAACTGTCATGAGCTATGATAGTAGTCCTGAACAAAGGAATACAACATTCTTTTTATCCATGTATAATTGTTTACTGTTGTTAAACATCTGTAGAACAAGTTAGTTCCTGCGTAAAGAGTGTATTATGATCAATATTTATCATACTGTATACCTGTACATAACACACAATCATGTACATACTGTAATACATAGATAATGTTTATTCTTTCTCTGAAATTGCTCCCTTTGTGTACATCACTCATGTAGAACACATTGTTGTCAAAAAACTTAACTTAACTTAAGTCAAAACAACTAAAATCTCAAACCATCAACATTATGATGTTTACAGTAATAATTGCAGTTATGAATATCACCTACAGGAAGTGCAGGAGATGAGGAGTCGGTACGAGAGTCGTCTGGTGGAGGTGGATTCAGGAAGGCAGAAGGAGTTTGAGAGCAAGTTAGCAGATGCCATGCAACAGCTACGACAAGAGCATGAATCTCAAATCCTGCAGTATAAAGAGGACCTGGAGCGCACCTTCAATGCTAAGGTACACAGTCCAGGTCATTCCCCCTCAAACGTAACTTCTAATTAGTGCATGAGAATTTGGAATCAAATTTGGAATTTGGAATCAATCAAATTGGCCAAAGGTTTGCTTGGATTTAAACTAGAAGGCTTTCAGATGATTTGTTTTGATCCTCATCTGAGTGATTGCTGTGTTCTCACCTGCACAAATGAAGTACATGAAATAGAAAAAAAGCACTACAAGATTACAGTGCAAGATGTGACGTACACACAGCAGACATAATATGAAGAGTTGACAATATGACAAGAAGTGCAGCATATATTGTTAAATATACAGTGCACACTAAATACACAGAACTGTAAGAACATCAGAATAAGCTACATGTCATAATATTGTTTTGCATAATTTTTGCATACTGCATGCACTTTTTCTGTTGCACTGTATACATAGAAGATAAATACATGCAGTATTGTAGTATGTTTTAATTAATTTATGTATTGCAGTTGGAAAATGCCAAGCAGGTAGCCTTAAAGAACAGTAATTATGCCACATCTACCAGGGAAGAGCTGGAAGGAACCAGAATAAAATTGGAGTCCCAGTCCAACCAGATAAGCAGCCTGCAAAAGCACGTAAGGAACAGATCACACATTTTATCAATTGTCTCCTGTTGATTGTGTTTTCTAGCACAGTTTTATTGCAAGTCGCTGACCAGGTTCCTTCAGGCAGTATATACAAAACAAATTGTACAAAACTCTTTGTTAAAAGATATATGCACATTCTAAGTATATGTAATAACTCAATGGTTGTGTATTTAGGAAAACTCAAATCAAATGAAATTTTTTTTTTACCATTATAGCTGCTGATATTCATTAATTTTATCTTCAAGTGAGGAATTTGGCATATCTGTCTGATTAAACATGACAGGTTATGCAACCATTTTAACAGTTTTACACACAGTATTTATCTATCAATAATTTGCATCAGTTGCATCATTAATGAGTAAAGTGATTAAAAGAGCACCTGTGACAGAACCGCGAGCTGGAGGCACGAGTGCAGGACTTGGAGCGAGCTCTTGACCGCGAGAGGCAGCTCAGTCAACAGCGGCTCTCCCAGAAGGAGCAGGAGATGGCCGATATGAGGCAACAGATGCAGGCACAGCTCGAGGAGTACCAGAGTCTGCTGGACATCAAACTCATGCTGGACATGGAGATCAATGCCTACCGCAAGATGCTGGAGGGAGAGGAGCAGCGGTAAGACTTGAAGCATTTACCCAAGAATGTTTTACGTCTTCCAATATATATTTCTGGAACATATACTGTACGTATGTCAGCATTATACTACACACAGAACACAAGATCTATATGTCCCTTTGCATAGTGGACAGACGATGCTGAAAAATACTGTAAAACATGTTTTCTGCCTTAACCTGATGTAGTACTTTTATTTATTTTATTTTGCTCTAATCAATTTATTTTTAAGTCGTTGTTCAGTTTCTTTATACATTTTCAGATGCGTCGTGTCATTTCTCTGTCCAGGCTCAATCTCTCCCCGAGTCCCTCTCCGCATGCGCCCATCGCCCGCACACACGTTCACGCCACTCGCAAAGGCTGGGGAAAGAAACGGAAACATGAGGGTGGGTCGGGTCTTTCTCCGAGTTGCAAAGTATCCCAGCACTCATCCGCTCGTGGCTATGTTTCCATTGATGAGATAGACCTCGATGGAAACTTCATTAAGCTCAAGAACAACTCTGACATGGTAGGCCCTTATTACAGGGTTTCTTGACTTCACAAAAGTATACTTGTTTTCCAGCTTTTTATCCTCGTGTGTTTAAGATTAAGCCCAAAACACACATTTTTGTTTATTATAATCCTTCTTCCAGAATTATTTTATTAACTGGTGGTGACTGTTATTTGTTATATCTATAATCTGTCAATGGTTGCTCTTTCAGGATCAGCCACTAGGAGGCTGGATAGTGAGGAGGAGTCAACCAGGAGGACCAGACATCACCTATAAGATTCCCTCATCCTACACCCTGGCTGCTGGACAAACATTGACGGTTCATGAATATGAAAATATACACATCTTTAATATAAAATTAGTTAGTGATGTATAATGTTTGTGTGTATGATAAAATTGTGCAAAATTTTGGGCAGGTGTGAAGAAATGCTGTAAAGCAAGAATGCTTTCAAAAATATACATTTTCATTGTTTATTTTTATCAATTCACAAAATACAAAGTGAGTGAACAGAAGAAACATCTGATTCTCAAATCTGTATTTGGTGTGACTACACTTTGGCTTCAAACCAGCATCAGTTCTTAAAATTGCACAAAGTAAGGGATGTCATTAGAGTGTATGATTAACCAGTTACACCAAGCAGGTGCTAATGATCATCAATTTTATATGAAGATTGTTACTGTCATTAACTGAAACGGATAGCTGTGCAGGACGCTTCAACCTGGGTTAAACTCCGAATAGTATCGAAACACTGCTACTAAGGTGAGGTCGTGGAAGACAGTTTGACGTCACAGGTCATACACTATGATAAGACTGAGCACAGCAACAAGATACAAGGTAGTGATACTGAGTCAGCAAGGTCTCTCCCAGGCAGTGGTTTCAAAGCAGCCTGGGGTTTCAACATGTGCTGTTCAAGCTATTTTGATGAAGCATACAGAAACTGGTTAATGTTGAGGACCACAGACGCAGTGTCCAGGCGAAGGAAACTTAATGCAGCAGATAAAAGACACATTATGCTTACTTCCCTTTGATGTCCGTTGATGAAACAGCTGCCCATGTATACTCCAGAGAAATCTGGCCAGAAGTAGTCTTCATGGAAGAATTGCAGTCCAAAAGCTATGCGTCCAATGTGGAACCAAGGCTAAGCGATTCAATTGTGCATGAAAAAATATGAACTAAGGTACATAGAAATGTCAGCAAGTGGGTAAAAATTTTAAATATTAGGTTGTAGCAGGAGACAGGCTGAAAGGATGAAGAGCAGTACAATACTGTGGGTCTGCAGGTAACAATGAAGTATAGGGGAGGTTACTTGCAAGTTTGGGGGTGTATTTCTGCAAATGGAGTTGAAAATTTGGTCAGGATTAATGGTGTCCTCAATGGCCCCAAATTTATACTCTTACATTTTTTTCCCTCCCTAATATGCTCATTGTTTTATACCCAGATCTGGTCTGCAGGAGCCCGAGGGGAGCAAAAACCAACAAGTGATCTGGTCCTTAGGAGCCCAAAGACATGGGGAGCCGTGAACGATGTCCGGGTGTCTCTTCTCAATGTGTACAATGAAGTAAGGCTTACTGCATAATGTTCAATAATTAACTGTTGTCATTACCAAATAACTCAATTCTCACACTGCTGTGATGGTGGTATATGGATTTTAAGCACATATAATCTTGTAGTGGTGTTTTCTAGTTTTGTGGGTTTTTTTTTTTTGTGATTTATTTTCTACATTCTACAACAATACTGGGGATTTTAAAAAATATGAAATAACACATATGGAATTAGGTAATTATGTAACAGCAACAACAGTCAGTTGTTATTTTAAGACACGGAGGTCAGCCTTTTTGGAGTAGTTCTTGCCAGAACAGTATTGTCAAGTGCATTTGCAAAACCCATCAAGCACAATGATGAAATTGACTCTCAGGAAGACCGTCCCAGGAAAGCAAGACCAAAACTTACCTGTGCCGCAGAGAAGTGTATTTAGAAGTTTATTTACCACTCTTAAAAAATCACCAATTAACAGCAACTCGGATTAGAACCGTTATGAAGGCTGTACAGATCATGAGTAGCAGACACAACTCAACATTATTTTGGATGTAGAAAGAAAGAAAAATCAGGAACGACCATGGAGTGATCCAAAACTTTTGAGCAGTAGTGTATATTGGAAAAGATATCTCTATATAAGGGTCTACTCACTGTGGTTAAAGTAGTAGCAGTAAACCAGTTGTGGCTTTCAGGAGACAGCAGAGCGCTGCGTGGTGCGTCTGCCGGGTCGAACAGATGGAGATTCTGAAGAGGATCTGGACGAAGAGAGCAGCATTGGCTCTGAGATTCACCTCCGCCGCCAGGTAACAGTCGGTTGGTTTTCTTTATAGGTGACCACATCCCAAACTGATGGTAAAAAGATTTCATGGGCAACATGTGCTCCATTTCTGCTCAACCTACCTCTTTTCAATTTCCATTTTCTTCTTTTCTGTAGATTTCATTGCAGTTGACCAGCCTAAGATTCTAACACTGTCTTGTATTCATACTTGACCGAAATTAACACTTAAACAAGACAACTATGTCACAAAAAAGGAGGAAGTATCTGATGTAAAATATGAATTAAATAGACATTAAACATCACTTAACCTTAATTTATGATTTCTCTTGGCTCTGGCTACATTTCAGTTATGATTTCTTTTTTAATTTCCACTAAAAGTGGCTCCATTTTCTTCTCCCTGCTGTCCTTGCTAACTTTCTTTGCCACCCATATTGCGATGTCTTCACTAAATTTAGCAAAAAAATGCGAAGACAACCACAAAAAAAACACAAGAACATGTAAACTCGCTTCGCTTAGCTTTCCACTGTTGCAAACAAGTTTTCAACGACTACCAGAAGTACGCACAACTTAGCCGGCATTCGGTTTGGCTCGTTTCTTTCACTTGTATGCCGAAAATGATTTGTATGCCAAGGCAAATTTCTTGCAAAAGTTCTTAAGGCTAAAATTAAATTTAATTATCAATTTTAAAGGGATAGACTACAGTATGTCGAGATGTTTCTTAATCCCTTCTTTGGTGTGAATCGCATTACCAGTTATCCTAGTACAATAATTAGTGATTTGTCAAAATAGCGTCACCTTCATGAATGCAATTTTGCTTTAAAGCACTTAAGGGACATAAGCAGACATTTTGTTCAGTTTATCAATTGGGCCTTAATAAACAAATCACTTAAATTCTACTCTCAGTAATTGCCGACATTCACGCTCAGTAATCTTTAGCCCACATTTTCTTTTTTTGTGTGTGTTAAAAGGCCAAAAGAAAGAAAAAGAAATGTTGTGCTCTTTCCTGAGCTGTCCCAGTACAGTAGGTGAGACTTTGGTAATCCCAGCGTAACCACAGTGCTGCTACAGTGTGTGTGTGTGCTTTTGCATTCTGCAGCTTCCTCTTAAGAGCTTGATGCTTTTTTTTATGGCAGTGTCATACTGTAGTTCTTATTGACTGTCTTTGATGTTTTAAAATTGTCTGTTGCTTTTTTGTATACACCAAGTAATTATTTTATAAGATATAGCTAACATTCACTGTATAGTTTTATTTTAAAGGTCTGCAGTTATTGATTCGTATGGTTTGCCAGCCCTCGTCTACCCTGTCCAGTGTTGAGCAGATACAGTACAATGCCATGCAACAGTATTCTCTTACCCATCGAACATTTTCACATTTTATCACGTTACAACCACAGCCGTAAGTGTATTTTATTGGGATGTTATATGAGAGACCAACACAAAGTGACACAAAATTGTGACGTGGAAGGAAAACTATAAAAGTTTTGTTTTAAAAAAAAGAAAAATGTTAAAAGGGTGGCAAATGCATTTGTATTCAGACACCCTGAGTCAATACGTTTGTAGAATCACTTTTTGCTGCAGTTACAGCTGTAAGTCTTTTGGCATATGTCTCTACCAGCTTTGTACATATAGAGAGTGAAATTTTTGCCCATTCTTATTTGTAAAATAGCTCAAGTTGTCAGATTGCATGGAGAGCACCTTCTTCCACATGTTTGCTTCCCCCACATGGCTTGTTGCAAACGGGACTTCTCATGGCTTTCTTTTAACATTGGATTTCTTCTTGCCACTCATACATTAAGGCCAGATTTGTTGATTGCACAACTACAGTAATGGTTGTTCTATGGACAGATTCTCCCACCTGAGGTGTGAATCTCTGCAGCTTCTCCAGAGTTACCATGGGCCTCTTATCTGCTTCTTTGATTAATGATCTCCTTGCCTGGCCTGGCAGTTTAGGTGTATTGCCGTGTCTTGGTAGGTTTGCAGTTGTGCCATACTCTTATTTTCAGATGATTAAACAGTGCTCCCTGAGATGTTTAAAGTTTGGGATATTTTTTATAAACTAACCCAACTTTAAACTTCTCCATAACTTTATACCTGACCTGTCTGGTGTGTTCGTACAACAAATATCTGAGGGATTCACAGAACAACTGTATTTTTACTGTGATTAAATTAGAAACCGGTGGAATCTGGTTACTATTAAGGTCACTTCTGAAGGTAATTCGTTCCACTGGATTTCAGTTAGGGGTATTGAAGTAAAGTGGGCTGAATACAAATGCATACCACACTTTTTATTTGTAACTAATTAAATAATTTATTTTTCTTCTACTTCACAATTGTGTGTCACTTTGTATTTGGTCTATCATATGAAATCTCAATAAAATAGATTTACATATGTGGTTGTAACGTGACAAATTGTGGAAAAGTTCACAGGTTATGAATACTTTTGCAAGGCACTGTATGTGTCTAGTCACCACTTTCAAGTGACCCACCAATACAGTAAAACGTCAGACTTCACACCCTCATGACATAATTTACAGTGGTGACAATCAATTGTTTTAGGAAGTGGGTAACATTATACTTGTCCCTTTCTTTTGCCAGTCCTGGTGTGTTTTACACAGCTGGCTACAAGTTTTCTCATTTGCTAGTAACACCTTTGTGCATGCATCCTTCCATGCTCTGCTTTCTGTCAGTCCTTGAGGTTTTAACGACAGCATGGTTTTGGAGAATCATGGGCAAAAAGCCCCAAGTAAGGCCTTTAAAATGTATTAAAAGCTGGCTTAAATAGCATTCCAACTTTTTTTTTTTTTTTAAATCACTGCAGGACTGCACTTATACTAAAGTGGTACAGTAGCAAAAATATAGTAACAGCTGAAATGCCAGCAAAAAGTATCTAGCCAACAAAAGTGCTGCAGTCAGAAAATGAAGCTGATTAGGGCTAGAGGATGATTACCATATTGTAAAAGTAGTCTCCATTTCATCCCTGTTATAGCTATCTGTATTGACTCATTGCATGAGCACCACCTGCTTGAATGCACCACGTAGGCTACAATCTGTAAAATATTAATGGCACTTTGAAAATGACTGTCGCATAACTTGTGTTTTGATAGTTTTTAACACACCATCAACATTGTTACTCGAAAGTGTCGCTCTGTGTAGTGGAAGCAGATTTTTCAGGTATAACATGCCCTTAGCAGATGAAGTTTCAAGACTTTCTTTTACCTTATCCATTTATCTAATCGGACAATTATCTAGCTTGCACACAAGTTATTAGGTTAACAGACTTGTACGCAGATGGGACAGGTTGTTATTTAAAAGCCATTTGAACAGAAATGCTGAATATTTCTATTGTGCTACTGTAGCTATCTTAAAATTAGCCATCCTAGTAAACCACAAACTAATGAGGCCATTAGGAAACTTCTTGACTCCATTAAACCCAGTTTGAAAGCAGCATTTCACATGTTTACATTTAGAATTGGTTCTATCCACCAATATGCCCAATGGAACAAATTGACTTCTTGCTAAGTTCCTCCACTTATCCTCCACTGGGTTTCTAACAAATCTTTTTTCAGATACTAAAGTTTAGAAAATAAGGTGAAAGCAATTCAACCAAAGAAAACTGAAGTCAACAAGGGTGTGTTATTAACAGAATTGAAACACAATGTTTTTTCCCCCCCTCATTGTGAACATTTACCTAAGAAAATGTTTTTGTTTTTTACACAGGGTTATGTGCCAAGTCAGGAGGCCAGTTGTGCAGTAATGTAACTGCCATCAATCTCTGATATCTGCAGAGTGTGTTGTTCACTACACCAAATCTTTTACACAAAGTGTTTTCATGTATGTAACCATCATGCCCTAATATAGCAATTCCAAGACCTGACAAGGCCTCATTTTTTACATGTGTTTGCATTTAATGGGGTATATAGGGCTAAGAGTAAATCAAGACCAGCAATATTAGTCTATAATTTTTTTCCCCTTGTATTTCCCTTGTTTTTCTCTATTTATTGTGCCTTGGAATTTATTATTATTGTTATTGCATTTGCTATATTTGCACATTACACAGGCTCATGTTAAGCTAGATTGCCAGATTTAGTGAAAAGTTTCTGATGGCTACAATAGTAGACAGCCATTGAACTTGTAGCATGACTAAACTTTTCTTTGGAGGAATAAACTTTCCCTGTTTTTTTTTTTTTTTGGTTTGTTTCTTTGTTTCTTTGTTTGTTTTTGTTTGTATGTAAATTACTGTGACCACCTTTTGTCACATGTTTATTGGTTATTAATTTATTTTGCACAATTTTATTAAGCAGTACCCTGGCACCCACCTAATGATGTGATTTAAAAATGTCAGAATATCCTTTTTTTTTTTTTTTTTTTTTTTCCCATAAATAGTATGTAATCTCTTGCCCTGACATTCGAATTGGAACAAGCCAGAATACCTAAGCATCTAGAGACCTCAAGATAAACTAGTTAACTGTCATTGTTGTCTATTTGTTTACTTCCCTAAAGTTTATGCTTTTATACTGTACCTACAAATTTAATAAAGAATAATGGATGTCGTTTTGGTATTATTTATCTTTTTGTAGTTGATTTCTGAAATTAAAGTAATTGGTATTTTAACATTTATGGGATATGCATATGTTATACATGTATTTATTCAATATTAATAACCTTGTGAGCAAAATTCTAGCGTTTAGTATATTATTTTGCACAAAAACTTGCATTTTTATATACATTTTTCACAACTTCTCTGCAATTTTTACCCCTAACTGATGATGTGGGTAGCTTCTCATTTATTAAACAACCAGTTCCAAAATTATTGGCCTACATCAAGCAATGAAAAGAACTAAGGAGAGTGCTGAAATTACTGGAACTGGGTTAAGTATCTTACAGATTTGTAAAATATGGAAGAATAGTGCTGAATCAACTTCACAGAAGAAATGTCATGAATCATGAATGACTGTGATCAGAGATTACTTAAACACTTGTTGAAGTTTCATTATACACCTGTAACATTAGAAATCACAACTCAGGTTAATAGTGAAAATTGGGGCATTTCCCATGAACAATGCAATAAAAATGAGTTGTATGGCCAATAAAATGTCTATATTGTAAAATACACTGTCTGGCCAAATAAAGGTCACAAAGAAGAGTCAAATTATTCGGCTGCATCAAGCAAAGACAACAACTAAGAACATTTGGAAATGCTTGAATTGGATAAAGAGCTCTTCAACACATTATCAAATCCTGGAAGGATAGTGCAGAACCACCAACTTTGTGGAAGTAAAGTGGTTGTAAAAACATGAATTGAGATCACTTAAACACTTGAAGTTGCATGGTAAAAAAAAATGGTTAAACCATAGCTAGAGCTTAATAGTGAATGTAAGAGCAATTCAATTCAATTTTATTTATATAGCGCTTTTAACAATCGTCATTGTCTCAAAGCAGCTTCACAAAAATGAAAAA
>JAQQZT010000007.1:16828514-16840379 GCA_030068275.1 Clarias platycephalus | reverse complement strand
ACACACACACACACACACACACACACACACACACACACACACACACACACACACACACACACACACACTGTATATGCAATTGAACAAATCAGCACCTCTGTAAGTCCCCTACTTACAAACATTTAAGTTACAAATTTTCAAACGAATTGCGATTCTCCGAACGTTCATAAGTGCGAACAAATCATGGAAGTAGCTCATCGTACACTACAGTTCACCAGATACCGATATTTACAATTATATATAGTATTTTCAGTGTGTAAGTGAATGTATAAAATGTCCAAAGTCTAGTACATTGTATGTGTGTGGGTGTGCAGGAGAAATGAGTCAGCCTCCCCCGTTTCAATGAATCAGTCAGAGAGCACGATAATAGAAAATGGCAGTTCTATAAAGCTCGATCCTGATGGTGAATAATCCTAATTTTGAGACAGAGTTCATAATCCAATACAGCTCTTAGACAAAATTTCATCCGTTCAAGCATGCAGTAAACACCATGTAGTGTTGTCCTATGAAATCGTCATACATACACATATATTACTAACCAGGCTGCCTTTAAACTAGTGTTAATTTTGTCAGAAATTTTCAGTTTTAGTCTTAGTCCCGGGATAAATGTCCCTGATAGTTTTTATCATATTTAGTCAGTCTTATTCTATTTTTGTTTAGTCAAGTTTTAGTCGACTAAAAGTCTGGACATTTTAGTCTGGACATTTTAGTCTAGTTTTAGTCCGAGGAACCCACAAGTATTTTTGTCTAGTTTTAGTCAATGAAGATTATTATTATTATTTAACCCTACAGTCAATCTAGTCTAGCCACACCTATTTTTTAAAGGTTTTTCACAAAATAATTATCTTAACATTTTAAAATGTATCTTTTCATCTGTTTTCAGCTAATTAAATTTCTTTTTAACCGTCACAACAACTGCTGCATGTCCATATTTTTTAAACTACAAAACAATAGACTGTGGTATGGAGAGTGTTTTGAAACTTTTTTTTTTTTTTCCATATTTTCTTTTTTCATTTTTATGAATACACACTTGGATTGATGTGGCTCCTATAAGTCACAATCATTTGCTAACCTATTAAATTAATAATTTTGGTTCTCCGTGAACACGGTTTGTGTGTGTTTGAGTGAAGTTTGATTTAAGCCGTATACGTCGCCTTATAAAATGGGCCCAAATATTATCTATTCTCTTTGGCCTGAGTGACACTGCTGTGATGACGAAGAGTTAAAGATGACTGAGCTTGTAACATGAGATGACGTCGGGGAAACCCCGCTGCTCGCGCCATAATGAATGATCACCGTACTGCAGCGGATTGGGACAAAAATTAAATGTTGATGAAAATAAAGACAGATGTTTTATTAGTTTTTATTTTTTAAGCCTCATTTTAGTCTCGTCTTTTTTCGTCAACGACGCAATTTCGTCACTGTTCATTGATATCCGTGACAGCTCGTCATCGTCTCGTCCCAGGAAAAAATGTTGTCAGCAAATATTTTCCGTCATTATTTTCTTTGACGAAATTAACACTATTTTAAACGGGGTCAGCTGACCGCTACCCTGATTCTCCTCGCTACTTAAATGTGCAGTCTCGCGAGAATATACAAACAAGTTTTACGTTGTATATTTGTGTCAAAGGTGTATAAGACTTACTTTGTCAGACTTGCTAACAAATCTGACTTACGAACATGCTCCTGGAACTGAACTTCATAAGTCATTGACTTACTGTATTGCTCGTAACTAAGATAAAGAGAAGACGGATCGATGGTAAAGTATATAACGTCGTACCTATTCCAATATGAATGAGTTACTGAATATAATCATATACAGTCTTTTACTGATCCCAAAATTATCCACAGCTTGTCTCCTTCCTGTTCTTAATCTAAACCAGACATGATGCTCATACTGATCCTATAACAATCCCATACAGATTCCAAACTAACGCCAAACTAATTCAGTGAGATCAAGTCCAATCCTAATCTCTCAACTGATCCCAAGTTAATCCTCTACTAATTTCACACTAATCTTACACTGATCTCCCTGCTGGTCCCAAAGCAATCCTTACTGATCCTCTTCCTGTCCCACTCCTTTTCCCGTATACATCCTACACTAATTCCACACTGATCCTATATGGTTGTCCTCATTGATACTGGTTCTTTGCAACGTCTGTTTTTGAGTTCTGATGTCAGATGTATGATGATGATTTGCTTTAAACTATAACCCATGTTCAATGCATGATGTGTGCCAAGTATCGCCGTGCATCAGATCAGAAAATATACAATCCAATACGCTCAAGCATTCTGCGGAGTTTTAACATACTGTACATGTGTGTTTGTTTAGATCTCACTGGTTGTTGCAGTCGAACAGTGCTGAGTCTGTTGCAATGGGGCTGCTGCGTCAATTTGAGGGTCTACAGCTTCCTGCTGCCTCTGAACTTGAGTGGCTTGTCCCTGAACAGGATGCTCCTCAGAAGGTACACAGACACACACTGTGTATCAAGCCAGAATTTTTGCCTCAAGCCTCTGCTTGTGTTATTAAAGGCTGTGAGGGTGTGTGCTTGTGCTTGCAGCTGCTGCCGATGCCTGACTCAGTGCCGATCTCTCCGGACGACGGTGAACACGCTGACGTGTATAAACTGCGAATACGAGTGAGGGGGAATCTAGAGTGGGCGCCCCCAAGACCTCAGATAATCTTCAACATCCATCATGCACCCAAGTGAGACACTGAGCACTCTGTAGGGTGCACTAAATATACATTTCTAGCTGTATTGGTCAAGTTTGTTCCTTTTGAATGCTTCCGCCCCCACCCCCCCTTTTTTTTCATCTTGTAGATTAAAAAAATAAAAAAAAAATTTAATCACACTGTAAAGTAAATTTAGCTCATGAGTATAAAGTTTTGCAGCCCTCTCATATACTTTCTTTTTTTGTGTGTTTTGTTTGTTCAGGAGGAAGGTGTTGGTGGCGAAACAGAATTACAGGTGTGCAGGATGTGGAACTCGTATTGACCCAGGTGACACTTTACTGAACTCTTTATACTAGACTTTACATAACTTGTATTATAACCCCTTGTAATCCATGTTATCATATACCTTATAACATCTGGTGTGTGTGTTGTAGATTACATTAAGAGGCTGCGTTACTGCGAGTACCTAGGCCGGTATTTCTGTCAGTGTTGCCATGACAACGCGGTGGCCGTAGTGCCCGGGCGCGTTCTGAGTAAATGGGATTTTGGTAAATATTATGTCAGTAACTTCGCCCGAGACCTGCTGGGAAAAATTGCTCAGGATCCTTTGTTCAACCTCCACGCCATCAACAGCGGCTTGTACAAGAAAGTGAAGAACCTGGAGGCTGTCCGGGTACGATGGAGAACTGACCGATTTATTATATATTAATAAACTAGAACATTAAAGTAGAGCTGCTCTTCAGTGGCTTCCAGTGTACAACATGCTGTAGTAACTGTGCGTGTTCTTAAGACACACTTACTGATCAAAACTTTTCTGTGTGTATGTGTGTGTATGTGTACAGGTATTGAGGCTGCAGCTGTTCCACATGAAGAATCTATTTAAAACCTGCCGAATAGCCAAAGAGTACAGTTTAATAATTTTTTTTATATCTGGTTATTATATGTGTATGTTTATTCTTGAGTAAAATGCTTTAGTTGCATGTATATACATTTGATCTGTATTGTGTTCAGAGGCTGGATATATCTAATTATATTCTGCATTTGTTTGTATACACTCTCAGGCTCAACATTCTACAGAACTTTGATTCGGTCCCTGCGCATCTAACTGAGGATCTCCACCTGTTCTCTCTGAATGACATGATGGCCGTACGCTCCGGTGACCTCGCACCCAGACTGCGTGACCTTGTGCGGGTGGGGTCAGAGCATGTTGCTTCTTGTGTGGTAAGAGGCAATTAAAAATGTACTGTATATGTGACATGCGTGTCCCTGTTCTCCTCACTGTACAATCATAAAAACTATGTAGAGCACTAAGATAGGGAACTGTATAAGAGATGGTCTATAATGAATTTGCCTTTAGTCCACCGTGGGAATGTCCCAAACCACACACCCTATTCACTAATTACGGCACATAAACACCATTTTCTGCCCACAAGTCAAAGGGTGCATAAACACTATTCTCAGTCCACTGTGGGTGTTTTCCAGACCTTATGTCCTGTTTTTCCTGTATTTACCAGACATTAAATAACCATCATTAGTTCGCTTTGGACATGTTTTAAACTCTAGGGCACAAAAACACTATCATTAATAGAGATGTGAGACACTCTATTAATTCGATTTAGTTATGAATCATGATTCTTTTGTGTGGCGATTCATGTATCTCCATAATTTATTTAAAAAAATATATTTCTTTACATTTATAGTAGAGATGTACGGGTGATGAGCAAGATCACCGTGATTGGCTGGATTGGCCATGACCGATCAATTTTGGATATAACCGATTCTTTGCCAAGTGGTGCAACAAAGTTTATTATAATTTTTTTTTTAATGGGTTACATTATTAAAGGCTGTGCGAATTAAAACCCTCAGATTTGCCTTTTTCTCCAAACTGTGAGTGAATTAGTCTCAAACCCACTCATTACACACACTTTCACAAGTCTCAGAACAGCACAAGCGCTAATTATTCTTGTCGAAACTCGCGCACATAGTGTAGAAGCCATGTGTGCTTGCAACATGCACGTTGTCAAGTTGAGTTATAACTTTTCACAATTTATTTTTTTTGTACTTCTACAAGTCCTAAAATATTCACACATGGGCACCCGTGTGCTAGGAGTGAGGTCTTTACGTCTGGTTAGAAATAACAATAATGACTGGTGACATCACAAAGATGCATGCTGGTTCAGTAAAAAATTAGCTTTTTTGCTTAATAAAATTTTAAAAAAGTCAAATGTTAAACTCTTGTATTTGAAGTTATTTTGTATTTTTTTTTGTATTGTTTACAGCTTTGTCAGGCAAATGGATTTGTATGTGAGTTTTGTGGGAATGATAAAGACATCATCTTCCCCTTTGAGCTGAACAAGTGTCGTCGCTGTGAGGGTAAGTATACGGACATTCACACGGACATATACACATACCATAAACATACATGAACCATAAACACACAAAGAAAAACAAGGGGAACAAATATCTGTTCTGTGTCTGTGTTTGTTGCAGAATGTAGCGCATGTTATCATCGCTCGTGCTTTAAGAACAAGAGCGTGTGTCCGCGGTGTCTCCGCTTGGCCGAGAGACGGGAGAGAATGAACAGCTCAAATTCAGTGGAGGACGAGGGGCAATAACTCACACACACACACACACACACACACACACACACACACACACACACACACACACACACAGACATCACTACTTTCGAATAAATGTATAATATGTAATTTTCACTACAAAATGCTGATTCTGGCCATTTTGATAAAAATCTTTATTTTTTTATTTTCATAGATTTTTATATATCACACCAGAAATCAGTATGTTTAAATTATTTTTTTCTTTTATCTTTCTGTCAGTGTGTGCATGTGTGTCTGTGTGCGTGTGCTGGTCTGTGTGTGCGTGCGTGCATGCATGCACGTATGTGCCTGTGGGTTTAATCAGGTAACAAAAGTCTCACTAATGTCTCTTCACCAGGTGCATTCTGGGTAATATAATAAAATCAGGCTTTTTGTTTAACCAGTATTAAAGCCAAATAACAAATCACACACAATTTCCTATACATTCTAATCTTCAGTCTATGACTGAGTGTGTAAATAACCTCATATTGTAATGACACCACTGTGTGTGTGTGTGTGTGTGATCTCAACTTTCCATTACCCTGATGCTAACATCTCTTCCTGTCATACAGACCAATTTGTGTTTTTTTTTTTTATTTTATTTTTGTTTTCAGCCTTGGTGAGAGCCTTCACTCTCGGTCTCCCTCCTGATACTCTTAACTTTATCCTAAAAGATTTTTATTGTAGAAAACCTGAGATTAAAATGCACTACTGAGAAATTGTATATGGAAGTTAAATGTAATTATATAAATTTACGATTAAAGACGTTCTGACTGTTTCATTGAGTCTGTTTCTAAATCTTTCGTAAGATCTGTCCTGAGGCCCTGATGTGTGAATGAGGCGTGAACCTTTTCAAAAAAAATTTCAAAACAAAACCGAGGAAGAAAATTAAAAAGCAGATTTAGTTTCCTGCAGCTTTGGAAGCTTGTTTGAGTCAGGCTAAAAGATAATATTTGTATGAAAGTTACTTCACTGATGTTCGCTCATACAGTATCTGTTTTAGTTGTTTAGCAAATATTTTGTCTTAATTATCATGCTGCATTATTTGTAGCTTGCATTGTCTAAAACGTACAAAAGTACAAATAATGCTTGGTAAAAATTTTCTTTATCAGCTGGTGTTAGTCTTTTAACATAAAAGCACAAACGTACTTTCCATATACAGTAGATTTACAGAGAACAAAACTCAATGTTCTTCCGGTGGAACTCAGGACCATTGTTTAAACTGGGAGAAAACAAGCAGAGGTAAATCAGGTTCAGTGAAGTTCCTAATAGTAAAGGCCAAATCACAAAAACCACATTTTCTATATGCCGTGTGCTTTATTTAAAATTAAAATCTACAAAGAAAGTGTGTAATAAGCCATTTTATGGGTGTGGTAAGGTTTGCAAGTGTGGCCAAGTACTGTAGAAGGTCTGTTGTCATGGTAGTGGTGTGTTAATGGAAGTAGGGGAAGTAATGGAAGTAAGTATGCAGTCAGGTTATTAAGGATGTTGTCTCAGTAGAAGGCGTTGTGGTTAAGGTAGTAGGTGTGCAGTCAGGGAAGTCTTTGGGCAGAGTAGTAATGGTATGATCAGAGGAGTTGGTGTGTGATGGTGTACTGGGGCAATCAGGGTAATAATAGTTTTTTTAAAAAGTTAAGTCTATTAGGAGTTAGTAAGGGTAAATGTACAGAGATGTTTGTAAAATTTGTATTTAACATAAAAACACTATGAACATTAATGAGTTAAATGTATCCACACTTTAAGGAGACATGTGAGACATTCAGTCAAATTGCAACATGCTTAAAATGAGAGAGTAGAAATGTGTGTGTTTGTCATTGGTACATCCATATGCACCACATGAAGATGATAACGAAGGCATAGAAAGTGATGAGCATTAGATAGACACGGAATAACAGGAAGTCGAGGATGTAGCCGACGTGACACCATTCATCCTGCAGAGCTTCTTCTCGCTGCAGCATGGTTAGGTGAGAGCGAATCGCTCGCACACACTCACTGATCTCCACCAGCTCGGGGACACACAGGGGGGACACGCCCACTGCTGATACACACACAAACAGTTTTCTCCAGATGAGGCAAAATATTCATTTCAAATTAATGAAAATTCATTCATTATAATTGTAAGTTAATGTAACTCCTGAGACCTGCAGCAGTGTTATTGTGTGTGAGTTGTGTAGCATTGGTGTACAATATGTGTTGATGTTGTGAGACCCACCATTAGCATGTGTGTGCTGTGTAGTGTCATTGCGTGTCTGTTGCGTGCTCCAGACGTCTCCTTGTTCCAGTATTTTGCGTTGTGTGTGTGTGAGGTCGGGATCACTGTAACAGATGAGTTGAGCGATGTATTTCAGCACAATCATTCGGACCCATTGAGGAACTGGCCGGTACTTCATGGAGTTGTGATGAAGGACGTTGGTGATGATGACGGTCTCCAGCAGACTGATGACCATCATAGCCAAACACACAGAGAAATAAATTCCTGAACAGACAGAAAAGAAAAATTATAAATGACAACAACAACAACAATAATAATAATGATATTGAATTGGGTAGCTTAAATAAATCAGCTGTTATACAGAAGATGCATGAACAGTCATTTAGAATGACAGTTTTAGTAATGTGGAGAGATAAACATCAGTTATAGTGCGTCTGTTTAATGCGGTTCATCATCCATGTAAAAGAGGGAACTGTTACTGTGTGCAGCAGTGCATTCTGGGTAAGTTTACAACATTAACAGCTTAACATGAGTTGATACAGAACTAAACAGCTCTTAAGATAACCAAGGGAACTTTACAGAAGCTGCTGTAAAGAGACCATTACTTTTGACTTTGTTTATTAAGAAAGGCTTGACTCACTCCTAGAGATTAAGTGGATTTCACAAACACACCCTAAAACAGAGTCAGTGTTTTTGATAATGAAAAACTAGTTAGACTAGTTAGCAGCAGATAGACTGGCAGATAGAAATTTAGCTTTTTCACTCTGCAGTCCGGTACAGTCGTTTCTGTTTATTTCTTTTTCCCCCCAAATGAGTTCATTGTATATAAATTATATAAAAAAAACATGACAGAGTAGTATGGACACTAAGGGGGCAGTGGTGGCTCAGAGGGCTAAGGCACTGAGGTACTGATCAGAAGACCGGCAGTTCGACCCCCACCTCCACCAGGTTGCCACTGTTGGGCCCTTGAGCAAGGCTCTTAACCCAATCTGCTCCAGGGGCGCTTTATCGTGGCTGACCCTGCGCTCTGACCCCAGTTACGCTGGAATATGCGAAGAAGGAATTTCACTGTGCAGTAATGTATGTGTGACAAATAAAGACTTAACTTAACTTAACACACAACCTCAGTCAGTCATCTCTCATATCAATCTGTCCCAAAACAAGGATAGATTTTTGTGCTTAGTAGATCTAATACAGTTTTAGGGCCACAGATTATTATTATTATTATTATTATTATTATGGTTTTATCATATTCATGTCACTGTCCTTTAAGGTGCCTTTTTCAAAATATGCATTGGCATATGAAGCATTTTCACCATACAAACTGATACAAATGCCAAAGTTGCACGTACGTCAACATTGCATGTACTTGTTTGCATCAGGAAAGCCAAGCGAAGTGAGTTTAGGAAGATTTAGTGAAGACATACCACCATGGGTCCCAAGAATGTTTGCAAGGACAATACCAAGAAGAAAAAGGACCGAGTTCAAGTGAAAATTAAGAAAGAAATCATCGCTAAAAAAACAGCCGATGCCAAGACGAATCATAAATTAAGGTTAAATGAGGTTTAATGTCTATTTATTTCATTTACATGGCTTTCCTAATGTGTTTCATGGTTTCTATATGCAAAAATATAATTATAGTGTTGGAAATTGGTAATATTTACATTATTTCTTGGGAAATATGGGAAATCGTAATATGAATTTTCGCCATAAGAAGTCAACTCCAGAACAAATTAAAATCGTATGCTGACTATGCCCTATCATAGTTAAAAAAATTTACATTCAAATGGACGAAAAACATTACTCCAAATTGCAACCCATCCTCCAATACTACACAGTTTTTAAAAAAAATGATCTCCCAGTTATTTGGAGTATGCACTGTATAGATAGAGAATCTAGCATTTAATGAACTAGACTGAAAAGGCGACTTTCCTAACCCACAGTTTTGCTATTTTGTTTAGAAATGATGTCAGAGAAAATCTCTAGCTTTAAGTGTCTAGTTTTAAGTCTAAACCACAAGATGACTGGATGACTGATGACAAGATTACTGCAGAAAACCACTAACTCATTAACAAAAGTCATTTGTACAAGACTATGCTGTAAAATTTCCCAAAATATACAAAGAGTAAATCTGTGTAAAATAATGTAATGGGTTAATCATGTGTAGGAATATTTAATGATATTTAACACTAGCGTCAGTTCACCGATGATTGGTGTGCCGTTGGCTGTGCTCGGCAGGAGGTCGTTCATGATGAGAAGGAAAACAGTGTAACCGAGGATCAGCGTCATCTTAAACGAGGCGCGGTCAACGCTGTGAGGCGGCAAATAGAAGGACAGAATATCAATAATCATGAGGAAGGAGCTCGGGATGAGCAAGTTCACCACGTACAGGATTGGCCGACGCTTTACCACCACCTACACACACACACACACACACACACACACACACACACACAGGAATGATGAACATGTGTGAGGTGTAGGGTTGGATCAAAGTCAAGTTGGACAATGCACTATTGTATTCATCATTATTCAACACCTCATTATTTAAATACTGAGAAAGATTCTGTGTTTATGTGTATTGAGTGGTGCCATTTCCTCAAACTGAAGTGATGTATTTAGTGAACTAGGTACCGAGGCTGTGGCACATTCCCTACGATATTCTTATACAGTATGAGTGTAATTGCTTCTTTCTCTCACCCAGAAGGTTATGATGTCCCATTCATCTATACCAAATTTGAGAATTCCCTCATCTCCCAAAATCACCACCAGCTCCCACTCTCCACTGGCCTCCAGGTAACGCTTCGAATTTCCTGACATCTCCTCAAATGGGAGCGCAGGCTTCAACCTCACATCCCGAACTGCAACACACAGACGCAAAAATAACTGTAACTGCTTAAACAAATAAATAGAATATTTAAGACAGATTAAGTTCAATGCAATATTTAGCATATTTATCAAGATCATGCTTTCAGTATATATTGCTGTTGGTGTGTACAAAACCCTTCAGTTACAACGTAGCTGAACCTGATGGCATCTATGACCATGTCCCTGAGGCAGATAGTCATCAACTAGCTGGTGTTAACAGATGATAATGATCTCCATCAGGGAGGTGGAGGCCCACAGAGAGAAGCTCAGGACCCTGAGACATTCATCATGGACTACAGGACACAAGAAGGAGCACACCAGCAACAGGCCATCAATGGACTGGCAGTGCAACTCCAACCTCCTGAGAGTCCACATTTTGGAGGAGATCAGATGAGTAAATAACACTATGATGACAAGGAGGTGATGATCAATGAGCCGTTCATACTGCTGCCTTCTGGTGAAGTGAGTTCATGTTGAAAACGAAGGTGAAAAGTAAGTTCTTGATGTACTGAAGCTTAATAGTGAGATGAAATATGATAACGTGAGTTACTTGTGTGCATGTAGGAGCCAAAGGTGAAGGTGCAGTTCTGAACATCGAACGGAAAACTGAAGATCTCCAGGTTGCACGCTGTGACCAGTCTAAGCATCCGGTCATACCGAATGTGACCGGTGTGGTTAACGTACACATATGGACATGCTTGAGACACATCATCATCCACACTAAAAAAGAGAGAGAGAGAGAGAGAGAGAGAGAGAGAGAGATCATTAGTGCTAAGAGAGAGATTGGGACGGAAAGTGTGAGAGAGTAAGACATATAATTAACGCTGAACGTGAGACAGATGATCTGAGGGACCATGGAGAGGAAAACAAATACTAACAACTCATAGACGATGATGTCAGGTGACCAGAGGTTGCTTACGGGAAGTGAGATCTTACTGATCCCATCACACTTGTCAGGGTCCCAGATCAGGTACTCATGAAACCAGTACTATTGGAAACACACACACACACACACACACACACACACATACACACATACACACACATATATATATATATATATATAATTGAATGTGTGTGTTTGTGTGTGTGTGTGCGTGTGTGTGTTCCAAGAGTACTGGTTTTAATTACCATGCGCAGCCAGAGGAACGTGGTAAGGATCTGAGTCTTCTCGTTCTAAAGAGAGGTGGAGAGAGAAGGTTCAAACGGGAACAGAACACACGCTCAGGCACACACAGACACAAATGCACAAAGACACGGACACTCACCACTCCAAGGACAGCATACAGAGTGAAGGAGATGTTGGCGGTAGTGGGGTTACTCAGGTTCACTGCAGGTCTGAACGCCTTCCTGTCGAATACTTCCTGTAGAGACTCATGGGTAGGTCCACTGTGACCGGGTCTACACATCAGCTCACACACACACAAAGAGACTGAGGAACACACACACACACACACACACACACACACACACACACACACACACACACACACACACACACACACACACAC
>JAQQZT010000007.1:16651574-16663342 GCA_030068275.1 Clarias platycephalus | reverse complement strand
AGCCTGGCCGGGAATCGAACCCGGACCCTGGAGGTGCAAGGCGACAGTGCTAACCACTACACCACCGTGCCGCCGGTGTCAGTAAATATGAAGTTGTAAAAAAAAATATCTCTCTCTCTTTCTCTCTCTCTTCATATGCGCGCACGTGTGTGTGTGTGTGTGTGTGTGTGTGTTTGTGTGTGTGTATGTGTGTGTGTGTATGTGTGTGTGTGAGTGTGTGTGTTTATATGTGTCTGTGAATGCACTTGTATGCGTGTATGCATGTACTGTATGTGTTTAGACTTCCTGTTTTATTGAAATAATCAAGTCTCATTTGGTCTGGTTTCTTTCTCAAACACACATAAAGAAAGAGAGAGAGAGAGAGAGATTAATTACACACACTTTACTCCAGCTCTGTTTTCCAGAACTCTTTAATTATTATAACTTGACCAGCGGTGTTCTGTGTCTATGTGTTTAATCAGGGTTAGTTTGAAAGACAGGGAGAAATAAATCACTGCAAATCTGTCTCACTCTAAGAACACACTCTCTGCCCAGAATAAAGTCTGCAAATTCCAAATAGAATTGTTTTTCTGAAATTTTGTTTTCAGAATCAATACAATAGATACCATACATTACACTACAATGTGTAGTAAAAATGTGTAGTTGTATTTTTCTGTATTTTAGTTAGACAAGTCAAACTTAGACTGGAATTTCATTATTATTATTTAGCAATAGAATAATAAATAAGAATATAATGTGGTTGTTTTTTTAGTGCATACAGTATGGTAGTGGAGGTGTTTCTCTCTTATTGTCTTTAACACAGAGTTTTAACAAAGTCTATTCACAGGAGCAGGTCAAGGTCAAACAATGGATTTTTTTTTATGTTACCATAGTGATGTGAGGATAATTGAGGTGATCAAGCATGTATTGTGGCTACAGTGTGTACGATCAGTACTATTAATTCTTTGTGTTGTACGTCACACACTTTTATAATTTACAAAATCACATGTGTTGTTTTATGTTTGTTTGTTTTTTTCCCTGTGTTCCCTGTGTGACATTGACCTGCGTTCCTGTAAACACACTGTGCACTGAGCGGTACTGCTGGAGCCATGTTCCTGACACACTGCGGCTTTGTCTTTCTGACTCGACACAACGGAGCGTTTAACATTTAGTGTTTTATGCCCCCCAAGGCTCTGAGCTACACCTGGCTCTTATTCAGATCCTGACTGATGTTTACATTACTGTATACACACATCATTGAAACAAGAACCTTAAAATGGCGCAAGAACCGAGTCATCACCTCAGCCTTCCACTCAGACAAAACATGAGAGGATGCAGTTCTAAAGACTCAGTTCATGTTCATGTTAAAGTTAAATTAAAGTTAATTTGCTCCATCCATGATGGCCCTGATAGCTGAAGCCTTGAGTCTGGACCTGGAACTCTGTTTATTTTTCAGCTGCGGGGGTTCATTTTGTTCTCTGACACGTTTGCAAGTAAAATTAAATCAAAACGGTCAATAAATAAATTAACAATGTCTAACAGGAGTGAGGGGCTATGAGCTGAGAACGTCTAAGTGTTTACACTTATCTCAGAGAAAAGAAAGAAAAAAGAAAGAAAGAAAGAAAGAAAGAAATCAAATTGAGGAGAAAGAGAGTAGGTAGATAGGTAGGTACATACTGTATATACTCCATTATAATAAATCCAGGTTAATTTACACCTATATAAATTTAACCAAACTAATGTCTTATATTTATTTATTTATCAAATCCTGACCTCATTTTATACAATGAAACTTGTAGGTAAAAGTCAAAAAGCCTCTCTCTCTCTCTCTCTCTCTCTCTCTCTCTCTCTCTCTTCTTCTTCTTCTTCTTTTGTAATAGACACTGGATTGCGCCCCTCCCCAAGGTTGCATTCTATATATATATATATATATATATATATATATATATAGAGAGAGAGAGAGAGAGAGAGAGAACTAAAATAACTGAAGTCATCTTCATTCTAAAAAGATAGTGATGCTTGAGCGGCCCTCTGCTTTCTGATTGGCTCATGTGTTTGATTAAGAATCAAAGGTAATGTTGTGCGATCACTATATGGCCCAAGATTTCGGCAAACACTCGCCAGGGCAGATGCAAACGTTTATGCAAACAAGTCTAACTTCCGCATCCAATCAAGTGAGAGGAAACTGACGCTATGCTACACTCTATGTGTGTGTCTGTGTTTGTGCATGTGTGCATGTGTTTGTAGTCTTTGTTTTATATCAGATCATACAGTAAGAAATGGACAAATTGGATTCTGTACTATAACGTGTGTAATTTTTAAGTCTGTATGTGTAGTGCGTTCAGTCGACAGCTTGCTATCTCTTTATGTCTCTCTCTCTCTCTCTCTCTGTCTTTCACACACACACACACACATGCACACGCACACACATACAGTGGATAATTAGAGCTGTAGGGAGGATGCAGGATGCTGAGTGAGTAATTGTCCCCATGTGTGCGGTTACAGAGGACACTTTAAAGAGAAAATGTATCTGCAATCAGAACACACACACACACACAAACGCACGCAAGCATGTACACATGCCGGAAGTAATGTCACAAGGCAGAAGAAAGTAACTTATTGTAGTACACAGTACATGTTACATGTTATTACTGGTAATATTATTACCATTACAAGAGAGATTGGTAGATAGAGAAAGAAAGACAGACTGATATAAAGACAGTGCGAGTGAGACATATAGGGATTAACAGATAGAGAAGAAAAATAGACAGGAAAAAGAAAGAGAGAAAGACAGAATAAGTCCCCAAAAAATTGTAGGGTTGCATCAGGAAGGGTATCCAGCCAGTTAAATGTGTGGATCAGATGGGCCACTGTGGAAAAAACCTTAAAAGGAAAAGCCGACAGAACAACAACAACAAAAACTAATTTACCAAAACAGCTTTGCAAGGCAAGATGTGAGAAGAAGATCCATTAAGAAGCAAATCCGGTATGAAGTCCTGCAAGTTCATGGATCAGACTTGTGTGCCCTCAATCGAATTGAGATCTAGAGAATTTGGAGTTCTTTAACACTATATATATATATGGAAAGAGAGATTGTTAATAGTTGAATAGATGGATTTTGGATGGATAGAGAAGGATAGATAGAATGGTTTTATTTGGTTAGATGTATATTTGAATAAAGTGCACATATAGAATATGCGAATTTAAGCAGTTGCTACTAAAAAAACAGTTAAATAAATTGTCTTTCATGATCTTTTTTCTTTTCCTTTTCAGCTCTGTCTTCAGTCAGCAATGCTGCATCAGTACCCATGATGCATGCTTTCTCTGAAATCACTTCGCCGAACATCTGGCAGCATTCTGAGCTTCGTTTCATCTCTGGAGGTTCAGTAAACATTTTCCAGCTTTTCTTTATTAACAAACAGATTTTCATTTCACTGTGATCATAAATAAAAAGCTAGAATGTTGCAGCAAAGATGAATGACTGGAATCACGTCCTAACACAGATGAGTGTAACGACGCAATCAGCAAGCTGAGCGTCTCATTTATCTGTGTGTGTGTGTGCGCGTGTGTGTGTATGTGTGTGTGTGCAATGTAATCCAGTGTTGAAGTGTAATTAGCTGTGATTCATTTCCTCTCTTTTCTTTAATCTAATGGAATAATGATTGTCACTGAGAAATGCTTAGTAATTAATAAAGATAAATAAATAAACCTTGGTTTATTACTACAGCATCTTAGGGTTTAGTGTGGATTATAATCACATTCATAACCTGCTGCTAAAATGCAAATGAAGACATGAACACGTGCATGTTGTGCAGTGACGGGTGGCTTTGGGTCAATTATTTTGGAGCTTAGAAAGAATCAGGTAAAAAAAAAATTACTTGCACAGGAACAAATGGGGGCATAACCTTTCCCGACAGGGTGTGTTAGCCTTCCCAAGCAGAGGCTTTACCCATGAATGTGTCAACTGTAAAAAATTAAAAGTCTGCCCTACCCTAGCAAGGCCCTAACATGATCGAGACCTTTGCAGCAGATAGCATAGCACCAAGGTGGCTGGGTTTACTGTGTGAGAAAGACTGCAGTAAAATCTTCTTTAGGAATTTGAAAAAACCTGATCAAATCAAGTTGGATTTTTTCCAAAAAGAAATATGTATAATATTATATGCATTGTAAGTAAATTCAATTACTTTAATTTTTAAAAGTAACCTCTTCTGCCCAAGAGTGGGGTCTTGTCCTGTTCATGCATGGGCCCATTCCATCTCTAATATTGAATCTCATCCTGCCCAACCTAAAAGTCCTCGCCTCATCCTACCGAAGTGGGGGATTTGTGTTTGGGGAACTTTGTGCAAAAAATAAATTAATTAAAAATGTAAGCCCAAGTTGCGATTTCTTTTTATCAAACTGAGGGCTTGGTGTTTAATATTTCTTTTACGTTAACTCACAAGTACTTTTTCGGTAAATCAATTCTTGACCAAAAACAAATTGATAGATTTACTGTTATTATGTCATACGAATGCTGGTTGGAGCAGTGAATCAAAACCATCAAAACCAACACACTACAATTCACTTAAACAAGCAGTTTAAACAGAAAGATTTAGATAATTGTAGTGACTAATATCATTAGATCCTGTGCAGTTAAAAGCACATGTGGTTGGCCCTTAAGTTAATAAATTTGATCAGTGATTTTATTTTAATTTCTCCATCTCAGTTATACTACCCATAGTAAAAAACACAGTCATTTCCGCACAAATTCCATGTTTAAGTGTTTGAAAATGACAACTGGATATATTTGGACATGTTTGTATTAAACAGCAAAATATCATGGCATATTGTGGCCCTGATTATCGGCACACACTCAGAGCGCATTCCATGTGGTGTATTTTTAAACTTTGGAAATGCCCCAGGCAAATCGCGCTAACAGAGCACACTGCTCTCTACACAAGTCCAGATGCTAAAAGTGTATTTAAATGACACCACTATTACCAGCTTCCTCTGCCACCTCCAGGTTTGTGCCTTCGGGTGAACTCTATTATGGTTATAATTCCCATCGGACCTCACTGCATGTCTGTAACCATGAGCAGGCTGAAAATAAAGCTACCACTGACGCCTTACCTGTTTACTGTCAGGAACTTAGCCTTACCTGCATGGTTAATGCAAAGCCTCTTAGAGCCCTGCGATGGTTAATGATATATGCAGCACTCCTGTAATTTTAATGCATGTACATTTTGCTCAGCCACATGCATGCAGCTTGTAAAGTTGTTGTTCCTTTTTATGAAGTGACGCTTCGATACACTCAGATGCAGCACAGCAATTTAATGGGAAAAAAGATGAAATATGCAAACATGAAACATGTGTAATAGGCCTTAATATAACAGTATAAAGTGCAATCAGCTCCAGGGCATGTGGCCAGGAGGTAATGTAAAACAGAAACAGAGTAACATTTAAACTACATGCAAAACATTCATTGTGCATGAACTAAAAACAAAGCTAGCCTATGCTAATGCTAATAAAAGGAACTATAACACATAAAAACATTTAAGAAATATGAAACAACAAATGTGATATACTGTATGTCAAACATGTGTCACTTATAATTGATGGATATTAATTCATGGACGAGTTGGTGAAAAAAAAAATGCATAGCTACCCAGAAAACATAAGTTTCATACGTACCTAGCAGAAATCTCTACAATGAGATCAGTAGCTTCTAAACCAGAAGCCATGACTTGTGGCAGGTACTGTAAATATACAGTACTGTACAGATACTTGAAGCAGATCCATAGGTTTGTGTGGGTCTATTTCTAGGGGCAGCTGTATGGCTTGGTGTTGGTCCATGTCTTAGAGAAGAGACTTGGCTTGGTTTGGATCCAAGTCTTGTGTCAGGTCTGTAGCTTGGTGTGGGTCCATGTCTCGGTAAAGGTATGTGGCTTAGTGTGGGTTCCTCGCTTGAGCCAGGTCAGTGGCGTAGTATGGGTCCATGTCTTGGGGTAGGCAGTGGCTTAGTGTGGGTCCATGTCTCGGTAAAGGTATGTGGCTTAGTGTGGGTCCCTGTCTTGGAACAGGTCTGTGGCTTGTTATACTGTAGTTCCAAATCTTGGGAAACCAAAATATCGACTGAGGAAACAGATCACACTATATTATTTACTATTAAATGCAATACCATGTAACATACAAGAGAAAGAGAAAGAAGGCTGCATTTTTATAGAAAAGTCAGTATCACGATAGAAAATACACTTTATTTTAAGTTTTTTTTAGTTTGTTTGTTTTAAATCAGAATCACCTGTGAGACAGTCCTCTATTTCAAGGACACTCTGTCCATGTGGGTAAATCTTAGTAATTTCTAGATTGTCTTTAACTCTTAAAAAAATTAATTCTTTAAAAATTGCATAAAATCTTAACTGACCCTGCACTACACAATTACCCTTCATACTTTGTTGTTCAATATCTAGTAAAAAAAAAAAAAACAGGAGAGAATAGAAACCTAACAATACCTCCCCTCTAATGGCTCTGTCCCTTTTGTAAGTTACAAATGACAGAGCACAAAAACTGTCTACAATTATGTAATAATACTGTACACCATTAAGATTTTAAGAGTTCATTGCTGAGTCTCCCAATACAAACAGACTAGCAACAAACTACTACTGTATGTCTAGTGCATGATGTGATTTGGTACAGAATCCTTTTTTTTTCTCGATTTCTGGACAGAACACAAATATGATTCTAGTGCAGTGTGTTCTGATTGGATGAGAGCAGCAGGAATAATGACACATACCTCACAGAGGAACACTAATTAGGTTGCACAGTTTCTGTTGGTGGACCTAGACATTTGGATGTGGTTGAATGTGGTTGTGTAACGTTGCTGTGGTTACAGTGTACTGAACACATGTTCCCCTGTAATGGTCTAACACACTTGATTGATCTTAATCCAGTTGGTGAGAGATGAAGGACCTCGGCACTGCTGTCATCGAGCCCTTTGATGTTTAATCACTTGCTAATTGGATTCGCATTGATTCTACAACATCTGCAGAGCCTCACTGGGTCCCTGGGGTCTGCTGGAGAACGGGTTCAGGGTGGAGTGTTCATTACAAAGCAGCTCTCTTGTCTTAGGACTTATGCTTTTACATAAATACAGCTAATATTTATTAAAAATCCTGATGTAAATGGGCATTTCTGTGAATGTTATGTGGAGATTATTACAGTGAAGAGAGGTTTACTTGAATGCATTTGTTCTTAGATGTTTTCATGACAGCTCATTCGCAAGGACTTGTATGGCTGATTCGCGTCTTTAAAAAGATCGTTGATATGTTGAAGTGTTCTTCATTGTAAGGAAAGATTTATTTAACATTTATGAAAGGAGTCTCCAGTGTTATCGCTTTATAACGGTATGAAGGATAGCTGTAACATTAGGTTTTCTGCCAACTTCGAAGGACAGAGAAGTTTACTGTATGCTTGGTACCATGACAAGCTATGTGAAAAAAAGAGAGACTTGGGTTGGATCAACTGTAAATTGCTACTATAATGTAAATGAGAACAAGAGCTAACTTGCTTCAGTGACATTTCACAACATACATAAAAATAAATGGATACAAAGTATGATGTGTAGTTATTTAATAAATATTTTTTCTTTGTTGGTAGATTACTTATCTATAAGAGGAATTAACACTTCAAGACATGCTGTTATAGGAAATAATTAACTTCATCGCACCACCTGTTGTTGATTATTTTGCTATAACAGCATGACGATGAAGAAGAAGCTGTATTTTATGATCTACATTCTCATATCTACATTAATCAATGTAATTTACATATACATTTAATTCATGCATTAGTTTTATAACTGATCATATTAAATCAAATGACAAGTCTTAAAAAAAAGAAAGATAAATAGTAAAAGAAAATACAAAACCATCCCATAAATCTGGTTTTAAAATAACAATATATAATAAAACATTTTATTTTAACTGAGACAAAAGAGAAGAGAGCTGGTTAATATTCCATCTGATTTATAGGTTTATTCATTTCTTATTCTCAGTCAAACATCTTGTGACCAAATGTTGACATCTGTTTAAATCATCTGTTCATACTTTCTCTCTCTCTCTCTCTCTCTCTCTCTCTCTCTCTCTCTCTCTCTCTCTCTCTCTCTCTGTTTCAGTATAGAATTAGCGGAGAATATTAGAGGAGCATAATTATTAGATAATGCACAAACAGGTACATTAAATTTAAAGTGTAATTAAGATGTTTAATTGAGATTCATGTGTTCATGGTTGAGATGTTATTTCCTGTAAGCACATTAATTAGTCGATTAAATTAAATACACACTTGAATAGAATTTTCTTCTTGGTGATTACTCATTATAGACATCAGACTGATGAACTGTCATCATGAATGCCTGGTAATTAGAAAAATAATGAAGCCATGTTCTGGATAATTATTTTGTCCTGTTATAATGTCTCATGTACAACCGGCTGAAATTTTAAAATAAACCTGAAATTTTCTGAAGGTCAGAGTTAAATACAGTGAAATATTCCACTCTATTGCATTACAATATTCTCCCCTTGTGTTATGTTCACATTAACAGTGTGCACTTAAAAAATCTGGGTTTATTAATAATTCTGAGTTATGCCATGACTATCACGAAGTTGATTTTTTCTTGTAACAGCAGGCCTCGGAGTGTTTTTTTCTTATACCACACAAATTTGTCACTAATTACAACTTATTTTATTACATCATACATTTTTCCACTAATAATTGCATTTAATGTTCTGGAACAAGGTCCTGTTCTCACTTATGCTAGAGCAGCAATGAAAAATTGTTCCATCACATCCTCTTTTATTCTTGACATTAATAAGACGAAAAAAAAAGAAAAAAAACCGGGGGTTTTCATATGATAAGATCATCTGTCCTGAAGACGTCAGAAAACTCAAGGATTAAATGTACAGCTTTATGTAGACGTGAATTTAGGACATGAGCAGCCAAATCTTTGTGAGGTGGCAAAGTGTGGCTGCATATACATACATGCATATTTACAGTATATACATACATACAAATCAATTAATAAATAGGTAGATGGATGAATTAAGTAATGAAATGAATTAATGAATGGTGGCAACATTTGCACAACCTTTATTTCTCATTTGCATATCATGTTAATGTAATCATGTGGTTCAATTAACCTTGTTAGAGTGTGTGCCCTGATTCTGTTCTGCTGCAAGCTTTTTTTTTTTTTTACGGGCACCTGTAGCTCTCTACAGTAATGCAGTCAGTAAAATCAATGACAGTACAAAATGTCACCAAATAAACCACAGCTCATGCGGTGAACATATACTGTCAAGTTTTGCTGACATTTTGTTGCATTTCTTTTCTTATTTGTGCAAAACTAGTCAAGATTTATATACTGTAAATACAGTCTTCACCTCCAACGTCAATTGGTTTTGTCTTCACTTTTACTTAACAGTGTTGTTGTTATCCGTATGTAATACTTGTATAATTAACACAAATATCAAAGCCATCGGGTGGCTATTGTAGAAAATTGGAAAAGTAAAAGAGGAGAAGTGGGCAAAAGATAAAATTTATAGATATATAAAAGTTTATATACACACACACACACACACACACACACACACACACACACACACACATGTATACTATTACTATTACAATATAATGCATATAATGAAATAGCCTAGTATTATGCTTAAGTATGGTACCCTATGTTGCTAGGTTATATAACATTGGATATAACTTCTCAGAGTTTCACTCATTATAATGTCTGTCGCCTGCAGCAAATGCAATACAAACTAACAAAGCCATTATTGATTTGGTTAACATGAGGTGACATCATAAGGGTTTTCTGTGATTGTTTTGGCTAGGTTCTGAGCTCAGTCAGAAGAATTTCCAATGCTCTAGGCTAAAAATAAAGACTATATTCTCAGAATATTTGTATCTTTTTTGAAATATTGAGATTTTTCAATCCATGTGCCTAGAAATAGTTATTGAGGTTCATCTGTGTCCATTTGGCTCTAGCCTATTCTGAAAGTCAGATAAATTGTTCATAATGACGAGTCTTTTATAAATATAGAAATGTTTAAATTATTCATTTGTTCTTTTCCAAATGTCTGAATAAAATATTTTTGTATGAAGCAAAGTTTTAGAACAAATTCCAGTAGAACAAGCTTATTAATATAATACTATTGTGGTAATGCACTAATGTCAGAACTGCTGTTATAGAAAATCAGTCATCACATGACCACGTACAACATACACTCTGAGACACATGGCTAGTCAGTGAACAGAGTCATTATTTCAGAAAAAAAGAAACAACTTGTGATATATGGTGTATAAGAACGAAGTGGCGATATCACGACTGAAAGTGAAAGCCAGGTCACATTCCTCCAGCGAGACGAGGTGAGGGCGAGGCGAGGGTTTGACATGTTTTAGTTCTTTTACCTCTTTACTGCCAATTATACACACTTTAAATCTGAAAGGCACAACTTCATTTGTTTAGAGCTGCCACTCAACACATGGTCAACTGTGTGTGTGCACGAGTACATTGTGTGTGTGTGTGTGTGTGTGTGTGTGTGTAAATATGTAGGAATGGCAAAGAGATTGAGTTTCCTTATGGTAACACACGTGGCCTAATTGTGTCCACCTGAACTTTAATCATCCAGTGTATTGCTTCTCAGTAAAACACACACATAGACAGACACACACACACACACACACACACACACACACACTGAGCTGGTAAAATAAATAACAAGGAGGTGAGGAATGAGATTTGAAGGTTTGAGTGCTGCTCAAAGAAACATTAAAATAAAAAGACAGAGATTATGTTTTTTTCTTTTTTTGTATGTTCACACAAAACCGTTGATTAAAAACATCTGAAATTGCACCTTTATGCTTTCTCACAAACCCTTCAATAACAAAAGTTTAATAGCTTCACAGTTTAATGCCATATCGTCCACAGCTGATGTGTAAAGACAAAACAAATCATTGTTACAATAATCTGTTGTTTTTACTTTAATTTGTTGTTCTGCAACCCAGTGTAGAGTCTAATAACATTAAATCAGTAATGTGTGACTCAGATAATTGATCTCTCTCTCTCTCTCTCGCTCTCTCTCTCTCTTTCACACACACACGCACACACACAGACATCCTGTTTTTTCTCCTCCTTTATGTTTCTGCATTTTGTTGGAATAAACAGCCAGCAACCTCAAGAATACTTTAATATTGAATACACACTGCCTGGACATCATCATACTGTAGAAAGACAGATTCAGAGTTAGATAGACACACAGAGGAACTGGGAGGGAGAGAGAGAGAGAAAGAGAGAGAGAGAGTTTCTAAAAAAGTAATCAGAGGATAAAGAGAGTTATATTAAGGGTGAACAGCTGGCTTGGTTTTCATCTCTTTAATATCTTTACAGTAGAGTGTTGTGAGAAAAAACACCCACACCCGTACCCATCTAATTTAGTGTTCATGTGGACAGGTTGACAATACACAGGGAAATTGCCATATATGTGGGTGTGGGTGTGGCTTCAGTTCGGTAAAGAGAAAAAAAAATGTAAGAGACGTGCAGCCTGTATTTACATTATCACCACTAACATGTGAACTGATCACTGATCACCAAGCTGGTGTGCCCAGTCCACTCACACAGACAAGCCAATGCAACACAAATCGTGAATGCATAAACCATGATAGAAAGGCACTAGAACACAGAATTCAATTCAATTCAATTCAATTTTATTTATATAGCGCTTTTAACAATCGTCATTGTCTCAAAGCAGCTTCAC